>JAKOOJ010000013.1:3462500-4062500 GCA_022577455.1 Arizona elegans | reverse complement strand
TCAGGCACCGGCGGCAGGTTGCGTCCCTCCATCTGCAGGTTGCCCTGGGGTGGTCGCCCTTGCAGCTGCCGCATCGTTCTCCCCGGTCGCCAAGCTGTGGGTTTTCCCGCCTGGGGGGGCGGGAAACCTTGTGGACAGCCCTTTCCTCATCAGACTCGGATTGCGTGGTTGAGTCGTCTGATGAGGCCAGGCCCGACTTGTGGATCTTGTGGATCCCTCTAGCTTTTACCATTGCGGCGGCTGCCTTCTCGGATGTTTCAGCCACTGTTGCTTCGTCGAGGACGTCTTTGAGTGGGATCCTCTTTTGGCTGAGGAACTTCTTCTGCAGCCCCACATCTCTCATTCCAAAAACAACGCGGTCTCGGATGGCATTGTCCACGTTGTCGAACTCGCAGTTGGCAGCGATTTGACGGAGCGCTGCCACAAATTCCTTGATGGATTCACCTTCCCGCTGGTTCCTCTGTTGGAAGGTGAACCTGTTGGCAATTGGGGTGCCTGTGGGTGCGTAGTGCTCCTGTAGGACTTCCTGCAGGTCATTCCAGGACATCTCCTCAATGTCCCTGGGTGCCACGAGGTCAATCGCCATCTCCAGGACGTCCGATCCGCAGTGAGCCAGGAAGAGGGCTCTTTTCCGCTCATCGTCGAGATTCTGGTAGCCATTTCCTCACAGGAACTGCCGGAACCGGACCATGTAGGACCTCCACTTCTCTCGGGATTGGTCGAATGGGTTCAGTGCGGCAATCGGGGCTTGCGGCGTTGCCATTCTGGGAGTCGCTGTGGTTTCGTGACTTCAGCTCAGTGGGCGATCGTGCCACGAGTCTTGCTCAGGTTCTCTTCTCTAGTCCTTCGTCGCCAGTGTTAGATCAGGCGCAGGAACAGAAGACGTGACCAGCTCAATACATTTAGCAACTTTATTAGTTACAAGTAACAAGTCAAGACTGCTGGCGCGCTGCCGGAGCTCTCCTTATCTTCCCTCCCGGCAGACGCACCGCCCCTAGACAGGGATTCAAATCTCCTGCCCGATGGCTAGCAGCCAATCAGGGCGGATGTCCTTATAAGGACATAACACTACCGGTTCTGTGGGCATGGCTTGTTGGGGGGTAATGTGACTGGGTGGGCGTGGCCAACTTTTTTATTATTATTTTTAAAAGCATTTTTTCTACAACCTCTTCGGCCGAAGAGGTTGTAAAAAAATGCTTTTAAAAGCCTCTGACGATCCCAGCTGAGCGGCGCGATCATCAGAGGCTTTTTTTTTTTTTACTTTTTAAAGCATTTTTTCAGCTGAAGAGGTTGTAGAAAAAATGCGCCCCTTGGCTGGGTGGGTGGGGGGGCACAGGGATTTTTGCTATCAGTTCTCCAAACTATCCACTGCCATCGCTACTGGATCAGGCGATCTGGTCCGAACCAGGAGCATTTCACCCCTGATAGGAGGGTAAAGAAGTGGTGATCAGGGTGAGAGTCGTCCCTGAGAATTTTCCTCACTTTTCTAAGGCAGCGAGCCCTAGCGATCTCATCTAGTGGTATCAGAGGACAGCCCACGATGTTTTGTGCTGTGCTCAGCACCCTCTGTAGTGTTTTTCTATCCGTGGTTGTCAGACCAGCATGCCATACCGTGATGCAATAAGTGAGGACACTTTCTATTGTGGACTGGTAAAAGGAGGTCATCAGTTGTTGTTCCACCCTGTTTTTACGCAATACCCTAAGGAAATGGAGTCTCTTATCCTTCTTTGAAAGGATAGATACTGAAGTTGAAGCTCAAACACTATGACCACCAAATGAGAATCCCGGATCTGCGCACCTTCTGCCGCACTCTCAAGACCTTTTTATTCCACCAGGCAGGCCTTTTTTATTTTTTTATATTTTTGTATTTTTTGTATTTTATCGTTTGTCTGTTCACCACCCTGAGTCCTTCGGGAGTAGGGCAGTATATAAATCAAATAAAGAGAAGATAAAGAGAAGATAAAGAGAAGAGAGGACTCATTGGAAGAGGCCCTGATGTTGGGAAAGATTGAAGGCAGAAGTGGGGTGAGACAATGAGATAGTCAGATAGTATCATTGACACAGCAAACGTGAATTTCAGCAAACTCTGGGAGAGAGTGGAGGGCAAGGGAGCTTGGTGTGTTATGATCCATGGGGTTGCGAAGAGTCACCTGAATCACAACAACACCAATAAATTATGAAACTAAGAGTTTTGAATCTTTCCCACTGTAGCAGAAACCACCAGTTGCTCAGGACCACCAGTTCATACAGAAGATACTGTGCAGAACATTTGAAAAGCAGAATACATATTTTAACTCCCATCTCATATTAGGATACTTACTTGAATAGCCATTTCTTTGTAGAAGATTTTAATTTTTTGTACTCTTTCTAGCTCCTTGATTCACATTTCTGTATTTCCAGTTGCTTCTCCTCCCCTTCTTCAACCACTAGATATCATCCAAATGGACAATTTGTTCAGAAATGAAACTTGCCAACCTCTCTCTTTCTGTTTATGTCTCTGTCTCTGTCTGTCTCTGTCTCTGTCTCTGTCTCTGTCTCTGTCTCTCTCTCCCTCCCTCCCCCCCCTCTCCATGCATTAGTTCCCAACCAATGGTCCTGCATCCTTTTTAGCTCCAAGCTGCCCCATCCCCTTGTTAGCTGCAGGGAGTACCATCCTGGCTGGACAAAGTGCTGGAAAGAGAGATAAACCTGTCTACTGAAACTCCCCAAAATTGGAGATAATTTCCAGAGAGCAGCATCATATAGACATCTATTTGAGGTTCTTTCTCAACAGTCAAGCTCATCCTTGATCAAGAGAGCTTCCTATTCACTGCTCCAGGCTTCCTTTCAATATTGATTCCATCTGTTCCTTTTCTTCAAATATTAAGGCTCAGCTGCTGGCAAAGCATCAGCATATCAGAAAACTTGTCCGTGGCCATTCAGCCTGAGAACTCATCTAGATTAAGCCCTTCTGTCTGCAACTTTGTTTATCCCACAGCTACGGAAGTTTTACCAGCTTCCTGCTGTGCTATCTGAAGAATATGAGGATTATATAGCACTCAGCCAAGCAAGATTAGCTGCTCTGCATGATTCCTGTCTCTCCACTTCTACTACTATACTTCAACCCATAGCCATGCTGCCCTGTAAAAGAGTTAGCATTATTTCCTCTAAATTTAACAGCATCGCTAAGTGAATTTGAGCTATATGCTCTAACTCTTGGGAGGCACCTGTCTGTATTTTTTGAATTCATTCTGGATGAGTGTAAATGTAAGAAAAAGAGCTCCTGTCTCCCTTCCACCTGCCTTACATCAGAACATGCTGTTTGTTCAACTAGCCTAGTATTTGACTACTTAAATTGACAGAAACTGCCTGGATTTCCCCAAGCAGCTGATTTGATATTCTGAAATCTGGCCAAGGATGTGGGTGGGTTGAGATACCTCCTTCTCTAAATGGTATTAAGGTCCCTTGTGCTGCTTCTTACTGATGCCTTACTGGAGTCATGGCAATTCTCTTTCTCAAATGGTACCCTTGGAGATTAGCTTTAAAAGTCATCTTGTCAATCCCCAAGGAGTTCTATTTTGGACTAGGGAAGAAAAGAGGAACTGCCAGAATGAATGAACCATAATGAGACCTAAGTATTTTATCTTTCCCTTTCCTGGCTATTAAGCATGCAGCCCCATAATTAAAAATAAAAATAAAAATCCAAGTTCCAAAGTACAGGGAATCCTCGATTTACAAGAGTTCATTTAGTGACTGCTCAAAGTTCTTTCTTTCTTTTTTTTTTTTTGGTTTTAAAAAACAAACTTTATTAAATTTAAAAAGATAAAATTATATAAAACATTCACAACCTTAAAATACAATAAACAATACTAATCACAACAAACAAACTAAATATATGTAATATATATAAATACAAATATACACAGTGACTTATTTTCTTTTTTATCTTAATGATGGTGTATAATTATTACTTTTAATTTCTTACTAAATTTTAACTTTACCTTCTTTTCCATTGGTTTATCCACTCATACCAACTATCCCATCCCTTAAAATACTGTGAGTCTTCCTTGTCTTTCAATTTCAACGTTAGTCTATCCATTTCTGCACATGTATAAATTTTTTGAATTATTTGCTGCTCCGTTGCCAATTGATGTGTTTTCCAGACTTGTGCTAGGGCTAACCTAGCTGCCGTGATTATATGTAATGTTAGGTACTTTTTTTTCTTTTCTAATGTTTTGTTTAAGCATTCCTAACAAAACTATTTCTGGTTTTAGCTCAATATCTTCCACAATTATTTCTGATATCCAAATTTTTATTTTTATCCAATATTTCTTAATTTTTGGGCAAAGCCACCAGACATGAAAGAAAGTTCCCTGTGCTTGCTTACATTTTCAACACGTTGGGTTAAGATTTGCATACATCCTCGCCAATCTTGCAGGGGCTAGATACCATCTGTACCACATCTTGTAATGGTTCTCCTTATATGCTACCGATTTTGTTATTCTATAGTTGGTTTCCCATACCCTTTCCCATTCTTCCAATTGTATATTTTTACCAATATTCCTTGCTCAGGCTATCATTTGTCCTTTAACTAGATTTTCTGCCAGGTCGAATTCTAATAGGTATTTGTAAATATTTGAAATCAAATTTCCATCTTTAGCTCCTAATAATTTGTCTAGCTGATTGGGATTTATTTCAATTCCTCCTTCCTCACTATCTTTATTGTATCTAGTTTGTATTTGTAGGTAGCACCACCAATCCATTTCTATACCTTGTTCCCTAAGTTCCTGCCGTGTTTTTAATCTTCCATTGGGATCCAGTAATTCTTTATATCTTATTCATTTATGGGCAGTTAGTGTTTTGGGGTGCATTGCCACCTCCAATGTGGATATCCAGCTGGGAACCTTCATATAATGTTTATTTTTAATTTCGAACCAAGTGCCAATTAGTGAATTTCTTATTATATGATTTTTAAAGTGTTTATATGTTTTGTTCCTGGCGTTCCACAAGAAGGCGTGCCACCCCTTTAATAAATTGTGGACTTCCAATTTTAATAGTCTATAATTATCCAGATTGACCCATTCTTTAATCCATGTTAGACTGCATTATAGTATTTTTCCCACGCTGGTAGGCCAAACCCCCCTCTAGTTCTATCATCCTGTAATATGTTTAAATTTATTCTTGGTTTTTTTCCCTCCCATATGAATTTTAATGTTATTTTATTCAGATTTGTAAAGAAGTTTTTCTCTAATTTAACCGGAATAGTTTGAAATAAGTAGAGAAGTCTCAGGAATATATTTATCTTTATCTCCCCAATTCTTCCTAGCAATGATAGCTTTAGTTTCCCCCATCTTTCTAAGTCTTTTTAAATTTGTTGTACCAACTCTCCATAATTATTATCTTTTATGGCCACATTCCTAGCTGTCAAATTGATACCTAAATATTTTATCTTCTTAACTGCTTGTAATCCTGATTGTTTTTCTAGCTCTTCTATTTGTTTTGCTGTTAGGTTTTTAATTAATATTTTGGTCTTATCTTTATTGATTTTTAAACCTGCCACTTTACCAAATTTCTCTATTTCTTCAGTTAATTTTAATTCTGTTTCTAGTGGGTCCTCTATGAAGAATACAAGAATATGAAGAGCTCATTTAGTGACTGCTCAAAGTTCTAACGGCACTGAAAAAAGTGACTTATGACCATTTTTCACACTTTGAACCACTGCAGCATCTCTACGGTCACGTGATCAAAATTCAGTTGGCAACTGTCTCATATATATGACAATTGCAGTGTCCCAGGATCAGATGGTCACCTTTTGTGACCTTCTGACGAGCAAAATCAATGGGGAAGCGAGATTCACTTAGCAACCATGTTATTAACTTAACAACTGCACTGATTCACTTAACAACTGTGGCAGGAAAGGTGTCAGAGTGTTTACAGCGTGACTACTATTTTGAGACAACCCAGGAGCAAAATACAGGACACAGAGGTTTCTCTTACAAACAATGGTTTATATAAAAGACTTCTATATACATACATACACATGGTAGGCACATACCAGGCAATCAATCAATCTTCAACTCCACACGGAGAACTACAATGCAGATAGAACACAATGAGGAGAGTGATACATGAGGAGAGAGAGATTCGCCCTCTCATGGCCTCCCTTATATAGACAGCTTCTTAAAACGGCAATAACCCTGCTGACTCATCCTCAGTCTTAAAGTGGCAATAACCCTGCTGACTCATCCTGGTCCATAGCCTCACAATGGCTGGTCAGCTTTAAATCATCATTACCCTGACAAAAGGTCATAAAATGGGGCAAAATTCACTAACAAATGTCTCACTCGGCAACAGAACGTTTGGGCTGATTTGTGGTCATAAGTCGGGGACTACCTGTATAGCAAATTGTTTAAAATAAAGGGTTAGGGTTCAGAATTGCTCTGCCTCCTCGCTATTTCACTTTATTGCACTTTATTTCACTGCAGTTTCTTAAAAGATACATTTCAAAGGGGTTGCAAGTATCTGTAATTGGTGGCACGACATGAGAGGTTCCTTTGCTTTACATCATAACTGCAGACTGTGCTAGAATTTGACTCACTTTTCCCCCATATATTTTGTGGGGATTCTAAGAGTTTCCCCCAGTGCCCTTTGCTCGTTCAGATCCAGGGTTCTTCCATAAGATTTTTGATTTTTTGCCTTTCTGGCCTTCACACATCTTTCCATAAAGAGCAACTCTCCTTTTTCCTCTCCCCCCACCCCCGCTGACAAAAATGGTTCCCCATGGCTCTAAATGTGCCATTCCTTCTTTACAGCCTGGTGATGGAAAAGGTTGTAGAAAAAGCTGAGCGCTTTATGGGTAGCAGAGAGGCTGCTGACCTTTTCCTAAGACGATACAGAAATCTCCAGACTCGAAATCATTTTTCAAGTCCTTTTTGCCAAAACATATACTGGACTCCTGCTGGTTTAAAATAGCCTTGCGAATCTAATTGCTATTCTTGCATAATACGGAATAGCTGCCATGGCAGATTCTTTTCATGCTCTAAATAGTATTAGCTCCATTTCTTGTTCTACTTGTGGCTCCACTAAAGGTGTGCATTTTGCTTTCCCAGTTGTACCTTTGGATTATTTAAAAATACTGTTTTTTTCCATAAAATCTTATTTGGACTATTTGTTTCTTTGGAGAATATTTTACTCTCTGTGGGCATAATCCCCTCAGGGTGCCTTCAGGAGGAATGCTGCTAAATTGAATATACTTTCCATAAGAGCATAAGTGTGAAAGCGATTTGCACCTTATTTTAGAATCAGAATAGAGCTGGAGGTTTTCTAGTCCATCCCTCGGCTTAAACAGGAGAACCTATATTATTTCAGACAAGTGGTTGTCCAGTCTTTTCTTTAAAACTTCCAGTAATGGAGCATCTACAACTTCTGAAGGCAAGCTGTTCCACTGGTTAATTGTTCTTACTTATTAAGAAGTTTCACCTTAATTCTGAGTTCTCTTCTCTCTTCTGCTTCTCTCCTGGATTAGTTTCCATCCATTGTTTCTTGTCTTGCCTTCTGGTGCTTTGGAAAATAAATTGACTCCCTCTTCTTTGTGGCAGCCCCTCAAATACTGGAATATGGCTATCATGTCACCCCTAGTTCTCCTTTTCTCTAGACTAGCCAGACCCAAAATCTGCAGCTGTTCTTCATATGTTTTGTCTCCAGGCCTTGTGTTTGATGCCCAACCTTAAAAGATGTCTTGCTAGAAGCAATATGTTCCTTTTTTAAATTAATGGAAACAAGGGAAGATAGGGAGCAGGCAGGAAGTTGAAGACTTAATTTTACAATTCAGTATGACCCTCCCAGAAACACATTACCCATTTTTTAAATGAGGTGAAATGTGGTTCACAACAGGGTGGATAAAAATCAATTATTATTTTTTTAAAAAAATAAAAAAAATCAGATTTTTTTGATTTAAATTGGATTTTTTTTGATTTAAATCGTTTGGGACCCGATAAAGCAGGAAAGCTTGTTTTTCTTTTCCAGATTATGAACAAAGAAGAAGATGAAGATGACGAGTGAGCTACAGAGGACAGTATTTAAGTTTTTCATGTGTAGGCTGGGCTGACAGTCTAAGTTTCTTAAAATATATAGATTTTGTTTAGCCAAATTAGTTAACAAACATGGATGTTTGTTTAAGCAAATAACATATGCTGTAATGTTATTGTTTCAGTTGAATAAATCTATTTAAATTGTTATTATTAAGGTAATGGTTATTTTTCTCCTTCCTAAGTACAACAGAAAAGTTGTCCAAATATGAATGAGTAACCTATTAAACTGGGGATAAAAAAAAAACTAATATGAAAAGCTGTTATTCTAAAAATCTTCATTTACTTGCATATTAAAGTTATACCAACAAGAATTAGTCTTTATGTAGAAAACTATGATTTAAACCAAGCCTTACTGACTAGTGATTTAAAACGTGATTTAATATCGTGATTTAAATCAGTTTGATTTAAATCAAATCCATCCTGGTTCACAATGACATAAAGTTATTTCAATATTGTACAACCATATGACAGTGTGGTTGGAGGTCTCCTAGTTCAATCCCTTGCTCGAGCAGGAGACCCTATACCAATCAAAACAAATGACTGTCCAATGTCTTCTTAAAATATAGTTAAATTCAATTAGACTATACTTAAAATGAAATTGGATTTAGTGTTTTTTCTTCTTTTGATTGTGAGATACCTTAACACAGGTAAGATAATCCTCTTACTCAGCCCAAAGCATGCTTCTCAGCAACGAAAACTGTGTCCCCCAATTCTACCTATGATCTCCACCACAATAGATAGACAGAATTCAAGATATTTATTTATTTTATTTATTTTATTTTATTAGGCTTATATGCCGCCCTATCTCCAATGGACTCAGGGTGGCTCACAACAATAAAATATGGATAAGATATGGATCAGTGGTGAAATCAATTTTTTTTTACTACTGGTTCTGTGTGCGTGGCTTAGTGGGCATGGTGTGGCGTGGTGAGCATGGCTTGGTGGGCGTGGCAGGGGAAAGATACTGCAAAATCTCCATTCCCACCCCACTCCAGGGAAAGGATACTGCAAAATTCCCATTCCCTCCCCACTTCTGGGGGAAGGATATTGCAAAATCTCCATTCCCATCCCAGTCTGAGGCCAGCCAGAGGTTGTATTTGCCGATTCTCCAAACTACTCAAAATTTCTGCTTCCGGTTCGCTGACCTGCTCAACATTTCCGCTACCGATTCTCCAGAACCTGTCAGAACCTGCTGGATTTCACCCCTGATATGGATGGAATTAAAAAGTTGATGAACAAAGATAAGAATGAGGCATCCAATTATGGAAATCTGTTTGAGCAAATATTCTCACACTTTTTCATAATGTGCCATATCTTATCTAATTTTCACAGTTATACCACTTACTAAGCCAAGTAGTTAGATTTGAAAAATGAAACCTTTAGGACCTCTGTGGATCTTAAGAGCACAATGCCAGTCAAGATTAGCTCCATTAGTGTAATATGATGGGTCACAGAGTAGGGAGAAAGGACACTCGCAGTTTCTATGGGAGAATAATGTTTGAGTAATACACATGATCATCTAGAATCTTTCTGCCTTGCTCCTGAATTGGAGTAGTCATTATGAGGGCTGCAGAAAACAGAGCATTTGTGGCTCTAGTAATGAGCTACAAGAAGAAAATTGGACATCTGAGCATGATTTTGTTTGCTGTATTGGGAATTGTAGCAGACATGCAGTGCTTTTTGCTGTTGTTGAATATGAAGCTGGCATTACTTTGAAATCTTATTGTCTCTTTCTTGCTCGCCTTCTTTCAACTGGCTATAATTTCTGTCTTCCTGTACCGGCAGGCTCAAGGATGATAGGAGTTATAGCCAAGCATAGACAGAAGGTAGTAGATTGTGAAACAGTAAATTATTCATGGTAGTCCTTACTGACTGATTTATTACCTTTCAAACCAGCCCAGCAATCAGTTAGAATAGAATAGAATAGAATTCTTTATTGGTCAAGTGTGATTGGACACACAAGGAGTTTGTCTTGGTGCATATGCTCTCAGTGTACATAAAAGAAAAGATACGTTCATCAAGAATCATAAGGTACAACACTTAATGATAGTCATCGGGAACAAATAAGCAATCAAATCATATTAGGAAACAGTCAATATAAATCATAAGGAAACCAGCAACAAGGTTACAATCAGTTGCAAAGGTTCTGTACAAATCAGTTTAAAAAAACAGAAAATAGAACAAGATTAAAGAATTTACAAAACTGGCAGTATAGTAGAGCTTAAAGAGAACAACAATGACAACAAAAACGGACATCTCACATAAATCATTGTACAGATTATTTTCTGTTCCACATATTCCCATCATTCTGAAGCCTCCCTGTCCATCCATGCTTCCAAATATGGAAAAAGCAGAAAATATTCTCATATTACCTATTTTCTGTATTAAACAGAGCATGGGAAGCCAGGGAGAAATCAATCAATCAATCAATCAATCACAATCAAGACATGATTGTGTAGTAAAAATAAAACTTTCCTGGATTTTATGAAAAGAAAAGGATCACATAGCTACTCTGTGTTTATGATTTTACTTATTAGAATTATAGCTCACCAAATTGGCATATTTTCCCCAAAATAGTAACAACAATTCCCAACTTATATCTTCACAATAACAGCCTGTGAATAGGCTGTGAATAGTAAACTAGGTTCGATTGAAAGTTCTAACCAACTCAGTGAATTTATAACTATAAGTGGACTTGAACCCAGTGTCAGGTCCTAGTCCTAACCACTACACAGCTTTGGCTATCTTGTACCCAAACAATTGTACCATATTCCACCCATGAGAATTTCCTTGAATTTATCTTCTTTTTTGAAAGAAATTTCCATAGTTCATTTTCTGAATGTAAACTTTTGGAAAAATAATAGAGGACAACTTATCTACTCAATGTTGTTGTGCCTTAAGCTCCGAAGCTTCTGCCCTTGGAGGGATTGATTGGGACCTCCTCTCAGTAGGAGATTAGAACTTTGGTCATTTCATAAATAACAATGAATATTTAAAGAACTTGGTGGTGGTGGTGATGGCATTATTGCTTCTGAGTATATAGTTATCTAGAAGCAAAGATTTGTACTCTGATTCCCCTCCTATTCCACAGCCCAATTCAGCCTCTTCCTAACTGCCCTGCATTAATAGGAAATCTGTTTTATCTGCTTCAATAGGCAGTTGCAAAGGTTCCCATGTTTTATTTGTTTTGATGTCCTTGATGCACTCGCAGAAAGGCCAATCTGACCTTTAGATTACATTTTCAATTCATTTTTACTGGAGATTGTCATGTTATGGTCCTAACATAGCTAGCACAAAGAATTGCTATTCCAAAGAGAGATTGAACGAGATTCTATATAACTGGAATTGCTGGAACAGGGAACAATGAAGACATGGACATGTTGACTATTTTTACACAGATTGTTATTTATGAGTTCCTTTTACTGGTCTTTTCTGATTGGTTGGTTGGTTGGTTGGTTGGTTCATTCGTTCGTTCGTTCGTTCGTTGGTTCATTGATTCATTTCTGAGCTTTGCAATTGCTTCCCCACCCTACCCCTAGGTCTCACATCATCAGTAAGTTTTGCATAGCCTTTGGATTATCATTTTTAAGGACTAAAAGCCATTGCCTTAGAAATGAGGTCTGAATCATATTGATCAAAATACCTGAATCATATCAGATACTGTGATAAATACAGATTAGATTATGGCTGCAGCCTATCAATATTGCATGCCTTTTAAATGAATTAGCAACGCAAGGACAGCCGAATCGACATCCTGAATGCACGAACTTCCAAGTATGCGTGATATTTATAGTCCATGCCAATTTTGCAGGCGTTCATTTCTAAATCAGTTCATTTCCACACACATCTTCATCTTTTTTTAAAAAAATGTACAGATAAAAATTACATGGAAGCACATTTTATACCACCATGACCTTTTGCACGTCTTTGCCAAATATATATTTTGAGCAGAGCAATATTAAGAACTTGCAACATTCTAGGTTTTAGAAACCTTTCAGCTGCTTCTCCACAGAAGAAAGTGAAGGTGAAAAGACATTTGCTTCTACACCTGATAATCATTTTTAGTTTTTTTTTTATTTTGGCTTGCAAACGAAAAAAAAAAAACAATTTTAAGGTTAGCAGGAGAACATGGAGGATGGTAGAAGGTTGAAATCATGAGGCCCCTCTACTTTCTCAACCTGGCCTTTCTCCTGAAACTCAAAAGACCAGGAGCCTAGGTAGCAAGACTCGATGACATTGATTTGTACAACACATACAGATTAAAGTGACCAGGCAATTGCACACTTGGGTCACTACATCACAAACAATCAAGAAAGGCTACACAAACAGAATAGAGAAAACAGAATTTTGCTCACTGTTGTTTCTGTTAGACAAGGGCCTTTCCAGACTAAGGATAAGCACTATGAAGAATGGTTACAGGAACTGGGTATGGCTAGCATAGAGAAAAAAAGAATAGGGGTGACATGATTGCTATATTCCAGCATTTGAGGGGCTGCCACAAAGAAGAGGGGGTCAACTTATTTTTTCCAAAGTACCAGAATCTTTTCTTTTATGTACACTGAGAGCATATGCACCAAGGCAAATTCCTTGTGTGTCCAATCACATTAATAAAAATTCTATTCTGTTCTGTTCTGTTCTGTTCAGAAAGTAAGATAAAAAACAATGGATGGAAACTAATCAAGGAGAGAAGCAATCTAGAACTAAGGAGACATTTTCTGACAGTGAGGACAATTAACCAGTGAAACAGCTTGCATTCAGAAATTGTGGGCACTCCCATCACTGGAGGTTTTTAAGAAGAGACTGGACAGCCACTTATCTAAAATGGTATAGGGTCTCCTGTTTGAGCAGGGAGTTGGACTAGAAGACCTCCAAGGTCCCTTCCAGTAAAGGGATAGATGTATATTCATATATATATGTGTATGTGTATATGTATATAAGTATCTATTTTCTTACTTCTTCATAGGATTTATGTGTGTTTTTCCTCTAGCCAGGTTTTCCTACGTAACCAAGGTTTTTCTGCAGCTCTAGCTCAGTAGAATCACATCCACTCGATTCTAGGGCTAAGGCTAGGGCTAGGGCTAGGGCTGCAGAAAAACCTTGGTTATGTAGGAAAAACCTGGCTAGAGGAAAAACACACATAAATCCTACGAAGAAGTAAGAAAATAGATACTGTACTTTTACAGGGAGGATACATGAGATGTGGGTGTGGCTTACTGATGAGGGCTAATGAGCCAGAAATAGATCTATATAAGTCTCTCACCTGGCAGCAAGAACTTGCTGGCTGCCAGAAAGGAAAAAAGCCCAGAATCGGGTGGATGTGATTCTACTGAGCTAGGGCTGCAGAAAAACCTTGGTTACGTAGGAAAAACCTGGCTAGAGGAAAAACACACACACACACACATATATGTGTGTGTGTGTGTGTGTGTGTGTAAGTATATGCCCTTGTTTTGAAACTTTCTTTTGAGAAACAGAAGTTATCAATCTAGGAGAAAGTAAGAGTCAGAGGAATTCTTCTGTACTTATTCCCCTATATATTTCCATTTAATTTATAGAAAAAGAATAGAGGGTTTTGAAATATTTTTCAAAGGAGAAGAGAATGTTGGTAAACATTTCGCATGTGAGTTCCGATGCACTTGCACTTAACTAATTATGAGGTAGCCAAGGGATATAAAAATATTTTCTCTCCTGTCACCAGCAGTCGGAAGCCTCCTCAAATTAATTAATTAAATGAATTAAAGTAAATGTTAACAAATTGCTCCTTAAAATATTTATATTAACATTAATTAAATGAAATGAACAAAGGAGGAGGAGGGAAAATGTATCATTTTGAAAAAGATTTGCTTTTGGATTTTTTTCTTCTTCTAATAGCAGTTCTAATGTTGCCTCTAAAAAAAATCTTATCCTTGAGAAACTCTTGGAGATTTTCTCTTTCTCATGGACAAAAAAAGAAAAAAAAGAAAAGAAAAGAAAGAAAGAAATTTTCTTTTTAAATTGCTTGTAAATTGTTTGGGATATTTTAGAAGTGGTTGCTTTAATCAAAGCTGAAACTTTAACTGGCCTTTTAAAACAATGCAGTAAATGTCACTTATAGTAAATATCACTTATCACTCCTTCTAAAGCTTGCAGCAGATGGTTGGGTTTGAGTCAGTTTCAGTCCTGGAGTCGATCTTAACTGATTTAGTTTGTGATGAGATGCTTGTCGCTTAGTAATAGTAACAGAGTTGGAAGGGACCTCGGAGGTCATCTAATCCAACCCCCTGCTCAGGAGACCTGTGCTAGGGATTCGAAAGAAGCTAAATTGGAAGTGATCTACACAGATCTAGTTCTCAAAGCTCTAAGTCAGCTTTTGTTTTAAAGTGATAATTTACAGCAGGGAACAAAGAGAAAACCAAATCTATTTGGGTCCTGTTCTGACCTAGGCTTCCTGAGTCAGTAAAACACACGAGTAGTCCCAGAAACCTGTTTCCTTTTAACAGCTGTGAATTCTGTTCATCCACAGATGAGTCCCAAATAGCTGTAAAGAGTCCTTCGGGATAAAGCTGATAATCAACAACCTTTATCTCCCTTGACACGCTGCCAAAGACCTAATTGGCAAAGCCACACGGAGTCCAGAATCAAACAGAGCTTCAGACTTTAAACTGCACAGAATTAACAATGTTGCTTTCTGCAAAGGCCCACATGCCTTTGCTCCTCTTTTAAGTCTTATGGGAGGGGCCAATCATCTCCAAGCCTTATTACCGAGTCATCCCTTTTGTTTTAACTGTTCTTGCCTTCTGGCAGCCCTGCACATGCACGCACTGGGAACAGGCTCCCCCTGTTCCTCTGCCTCGCTGAGGTCCGACTCTGGAGGCTCCGGAGGCAGCATGTACCTCCCAGATGGCCTTTTCTCTGCCTCCAACACAGAGCCCTCGTCCGAGCCTTCCCCAGACTCCAGGACTGGCCCATGTTCCTCCCCAGCCTCCTCACTGTCTGACTCTGCTGCCAGCTCTGCAGGCTGCTGGCAGATCACAACAGATCCATTTTCCTGATTACAGGAGACAATCTCTGTCCATGTAGAATCAACTGATTGTGGTTTGCCCCTCCTCTCTATGCGAGACTGAACAATGTGTCCTGATTTTTCTCAAAACACTCTAAAAACCTTTTTCCCCTCATAATTGGGATTTTTAAAGGACTCAAGAGTTTGGAAGCAGGAAATTATATATCCTTATATCTACCTCCCTGCTGATAACCAAATCAGGAACAAGAGTCCAGTAAGAATTGAAGAGGCTAAAACACCTTTTGTAATTTCTTAATGTTAGCAGTTTTGAGAAAGAAATTAAAGGGGTGGGAGGGAGACATCTGTGGGGTGGGGGAAGATTTAAGATTTGCATCAAGCTGCTCTGCTTAATTTCCCTTTTAATCCTCTACTGCTTCTTGATGGGGCTCTTGCTGGGCCAAGCTGGAGAGCTGATAAATAGCAAGCTGGCTTGTTAAAAGAGCTGTGAACATCTTCAACAGCCTTCTCTCTTCCTTTTCTTATAAGAGAACTTCATCACTCTATAATACCAATAAAGGAGAATATTTGTAGCTCGGGGTTGAAATGAGGGGTCCTTAGTGCTCTCTGAGATTGGGATATTTCATTACCCAAACTAGGTAACTTCATCAGTGCTAGTGACTACCCCTGATGATGTTACCTAGTTTGGATAATGACATGTCTGCAAGAAAACAAGCAAGCTCAGAGATCACCAAGGACCCTTCACTCTATAATGATTCTGCCTTGGAATTTTTAGTTTCTTATAGACAGAGATTTGATGACTCATAAAGCTGTAAAAGAAGGGGAGGAAGAGATAAATGTGATTTAAAATTATACAGGGTATCTAATTTGAATTTGGGGACATCTAGAACATGGTTGTACAACCTTTTGGCTTGCCTGGGCCTCTGAGTGAAGAGGAATTGTCTTGGGCCTCATATAAAACGTAAATTAATGTACTGTATATAAATAACAAACTTCCTTTACTTTTTTAAAAATATTTTTTTATTATCTTGTTTTGTTTTATTAGATTTACCTTTGTGGGGCCAAGATAATAATTGCAGGCTGCAGAGGCCACTAGCTGTTCAGGGCCTCTGCAGCCTGCAAGCCACATCTGATCTAAATAATTCTGGATCAGAGTTAAACAGAGGCACCCTGATATTAAGCTGGTTATTAAGACCAGCTGCCTGCAATTACTACAAGTTCAAATCTCGCCAGGCTCAAGGTTGACTCAGCCTTCCATCCTTTCTAAGGTAGGTAAATTGAGGACCCAATTTGTGGGGGCAATAAACTGACTTTGTATAAATATACAAAAGGATGAAGGCTATTGCTTAGTGCATTGTAAGCCGCCCTGAGTCTCCGGAGAAGGGCAGCATATAAACCAAATTTAAAAACAACAACAACATGAACTTTAGTTTTTTTTTTCTTATTGGGATCACATTTATAGCTTTCTTTCCCTTAAAAAATAGCTATTATAAAAGATGTTGGGGTAAAAAATATATTTTTAGAAAGTGATATTAAAAGAAGGGTTATAGGGTTGAGGTCTTTCTATACTTCTAATGAAAAATAAGTTGAGATTGTGCAGTGTTCAGCTTCAGCTTCAAAAAGATTTGAAGCTTCACAGCTTCATGGCTACCTTCTGCATTTTCGGTTGGATCTCAAATGGTTGTTTGAAATAAAAATTCAGACAGGAGCTATGTTTGAATCCTGATGCAATGCAAAGCACTTTTTGTCAGAGGGGGGGACTCAGATCCAAAGTACTGCACAACTCTAGAAGCTCTTCTCTCAGGCAATTCAGATCCAAGCCATGTAGGACTTTCAAGGTGATACTTTCATGTCCGTGAAAATCACATTGGAAATGAACCCCCTTCTGAAGGGAACTGAAATTTCAGTTAAGTTCTCAGGGGATAAAAAGGAACAGGGCAAAATTGCCAGCCGTAATACATTTAAAAGGCAGCCAGTGCCATTTAACATCTAAGATGCAATGTTGGAGAGCACAGCGGGTACATAGCAGCACAACATTTCAAGTTGTTTTCTGTCTTCAAGCTGAAACATGAAGAATTGGTCATGTTATTTTTACCGAGACGAATGCATAAAGAAAGTGTCTGCTTTCTCTAATTTTAAATCAACCTGAGTGTGTACGTGCAGTGAACAGTGTCTTGCCATGCATAACTGCTTGAAAGTGATTTAGGAAGACTACACACTTCCTGTTCCTTCATCCTGAACTAAATTCATCCACTTTTTAGTAGCATACCAAATTGGTCCATAAACATTTCATTACCAGTAAACAGGGTGATACATCAGCAGCAGCAATTTTATTTCTTCCAACACTAATTGCATCCCTTTAAAACAAAACAAGAGCAAAGTGTGCTACCCCAACAATTGGAGAGTTTGGGGTTTCGTAGCACACACACTCCTTTTCTTTATATATATATATAAACATTTCTTACATATCCATTTTTCTCCTTACTTCAATTTACCATTTATACATATGATTCTAATATTGATTTATATACATAAAAATAACAATGTACTCAATTTCAATCATACATTCTATGTCTGTTCCATTTCTGCTTGTTTGTTACTACTTTTTAATTCTTCCTCATTTACCCTTTCCTTGCCTTTTATACCTCTCCTCTAACTATTCATACCATTTCTCCCATACCATATAGTATTCTGTTTCCTCCTTTTCTTGTATTTCTTTTGTGAGCTTGTCTATCTCTGCGCACTCCAAAACTTTTCTAATCAAATTTTCTTCCATTGGTGTATTATTATTTTTCCAATTCTGTGCATATATTATTCTTTCCGCTGTTGTAATATGTATAATTAAATATTGTATTTTTTGTCATATATTCCCGGAAGTATTCCTAACAAAAATATTTCTGGCTTCATCTCTATTCGTTGTCTGGTTATCTCTTCTAAATATATTCTAATTTTACTCCAATATTGTTTTACCTTGGGGCACGTCCACCACATGTGGTAGTATGTTCCCTGAAGTTGTTTAAATTTCCAGCAGATTGATGGAGTATTGGGGAACATTTTGGCCAGTCTCGCCGGTGGAAGGTGCCACCTATAAAACATTTTATACATATTTTCCTTGTAGGCTACAGGCATTGTCAATTTGACTCTTTGCTTTTCTTATCTCCCAGTCCCTCTTACCTATTTTTTCCATCCTCTTTGCCCCATGTCTACTTTTGCCTTGATATATCCATTTTTCAGTTCACTGGTTTCATTTCCAGATCATACTGAGCCACAAAGGTATTTGAGTTGGGCTGAGTTGGGCTTGATCAAATAAAACATACAGAAAGCATGGCTATGGAGATTCTCAATCATCCAGGTCATGGCAGTCCCAAAGGTGATTTTCCAAAAGGCAACTGGACTTTCTTTCTTTTTTTTTTCTTGAATTGAAAAAAAAAATTGTTTGTCATCCAAGAAGCTTCTGAAGAACTGAAAGCATTAGAAAGCATTAGAACCCAGATATTTTAGTACATGTCACATATCCAAATAAAAACAATAAAATAGAAAACAGTACAATAAAATAAAACTTTAGAAAATTATAACGAAAATGATAAAATAAATCTAGAGATCCCTGATATTCTCCACACTATGTAATATAACTCCAAATCCATCCAAAGTTTGTGATCAGTGAAGCACCAGTAGTAGAAGCTGAAAACGGATACTTAGAAAAGACTTCTGTTATTTTACATCTTTATGTATCATTTCTATTATCCTAGGAATGACGTATCTTATTATTTTAATTTTTATTCAATTGATATTGTTGCTCAACTTATCAAGGAGATTCTGGTCAGTAGAAAATACAAAACGTGATTAACTGATGATTCAATTTCTATGATATATATATATATATATATATATATATATATATATATATATATATATATATGGAGAAAGTATCCCCAAAGATTTAAATTTAAATTTAAAGTTTAGAATAGGCTTGCAATATTTAGGAATTACTATTTATAATCTTTTAAATAATAATTTAATAAAACCAGTCCTCCCTCCAATAAGTGCTAAAGTGTTAAAGTCTCACTCAGCTTTTCCAAGCATTTCAGTAACTCTGCCATTTGATGTTTCCCTCTCTCAACTACCCCCACTCCCCCCAAAAAAACCGCACATCCTCCTTGGCCTGTGCAACTTTGCTTCCTCCAGCTTAAAATTGACTGACTATCATAGTTTCTTTACAAGAAACCTGCCTTAGTGTTTTGTTAAGGCAAGCTATGTTTCCAATTCTATTTATCTCACAGTATCCCAATTTTTCATTAGGAGAGGCAATCTACTTCTCATTGTCTTTTGAGATTTAATTGTCAGTCAATCATTTTTACCTCTGCTATTTGCAGGCTCAGAGGCAACATCTTTCCAAATATTAGAAATAACAGTGCCCTCCTACTCATGGATTTTATGTGGGTGCCTCAGCAAGTATTTCTCCCAGTTCTTGTATTCACTTTATCTCAATTCTACCCTACGTTCATTCTGTTGTAATGTCAGAAGGAGTGGTTTTGCATGAGAGAACATCAACATCTGTACTGATTAAGAGCAACGCTTTTCCACACGGTTTTTCTGTCATGAATATTTAAATTAATTAAACTTTGGCCTAGGCTTCAGTTCAGTCTAATGACTTATCATAGTAACTTCTGCTCCTTTGAAATGAATGAAATGTTACAAATGCCTCTTGACCCAGGTAATTAAGTAGGATAGGAAGTGGTGAACTGCTCCCAACCACTTTATAATTTAACAGTATCTATCAGTTCTTCATGCTGCCAAGGGTTCGGAGTGCTTCAGAAGTATTTCCTTATTAAAAATCTTGACACTAAGCCTGGAAGTTATATTGCTGTTATTCCTCACCACACAGATGGAGAACTAAGAGTGAACAGACTGTCTAATGGATTCATACCCAAAACATGATCAATGCAAAATCAGAGAGACTGCATATTTTTGTAGAAATTCTTCTGTGAAGGATAGAATATCCATACATATTAAAATAATGCAATAATGTCTCCTTTTACAATTTATTTATTTATTCATTCAATTTATTTATTTATTCAAGTATATTTAAATATTTATTAGAATATTCCTTTTTTTTTAATAATGTATTTCTGGTTTATCAGTATTGTGTTTTATTTATTACAGTTTGTTCTTTTGATCTGATCTTCTAAAGCCATAGTGGTTTTGTTTGTTTTATTTTGTTGTGAACTGTCACACATTGTTTAGAATTCCATGGCTTGTATGCTTGAAAAATAAATGAATTAATTAAATAGGCAAATAATACCACACTTGAGCTTTGAAATTCTTCTTTTGGAGAAAAAAAATGGTAAAGCAAATGTCAGCCCTGGAGGCCATCTTTTCTTTTGGATCTTCAGGGCTGACACACTTAGTGCTGTGGGAAAGTGGGAGGGGGGGTTGTATGGAGTTGGTAGATATATCTAGCCATAACAACATTCTTTTCTCTGAGAGTCAAGGACGTTCAGCCTGCACCTGGAGTGGTGTGACTGGGAGGCATCTCCAGTTGGGGCAGTGGATTGATTGGACCATGTGATGGACATGTGGGTGCAGGGAAAGGGACTCTGGCTTTCCTTTGGGTGGGGAAAACCCAGGAGCTTTCAGATTCAGGTTTTCTCAGATGTGCCAATATGACATCTCCAATAAAATGGATCATTCAGGAATTGATTGCCTCAGAGTCTTACTTGGTTGGGGGTGTTACTTGGAACCCTGACAGCCAATTCTCTTCCATCAAACTGAATGAGATCTGAAATGCAAGAGTTTTTTTTTTTTTCCCCAGCATGGTATTAAATACTTTTCTTCTAACTTTACACGTCATCTGTTGATATGTATATAATTCCAAAAGATGATTTTGAGATTTGATTATGTATTTTATCCGTAGTAAACTATAATACAATAAATGATCTTGAATTATTGTAATTGTTGAGCATTCTTAGTAAAGCAATTAAAAATAACAATGGAATTATGACCAAGAAACCCATTGCACAGACTCATATTGTATACAGTTGTGCTGTTTCTGGAACAGCCTCAGTCACCCTGGGTGTGAGCTGTTGCAATGAGCAATACATGAGGCTGTCCTTGAAGATGACCTGGAAGTCGTAATTTATTTATTTATTTATTTATTTATTTATTTATTTATTTATTTATTTTTCATATTTGTATACCGCCCTACTCCCGAAGGACTCAGGGCGGTGAACAGCCATAATAAATACAAATACAAATTGGTCCAGTAGAAAATTGGTCCAGAATGCAACTGCTTTGTTAGCTGCACTGGTTATTGGTTTGCTTGTGGATTGAATTAAAAAAGCTAGTTGCCATCTTTAAACATCTTCATGGCATAGGCTCTGGTTTTCCAAGGTACTGTCTACCTCTTGTAGCTTCTGCCCTTCCTCCATAATCATATACAGTTGTCATGCATTCAGTCTCATTAGTCAAATAATGCCATTTGAAGGGGCTCAGAAGCAAGCTGCTGTTGTCATAGTTCCTATGCTGTGGCACCTCCCCAGAGGTTTGTACGCCACTTCTTTTTTGTGCTCTCAAGTCAGGATTTGACAAGATTTCAAAAGTGGTTTGCCATTATGTCCTTCTTAGGGTTGAGAAAGAATGGCTGTCCTAACTGGATTCTTGCCTAAGGTGGGACAAGAACTCACAGTCTCCCAGTTCCTAACCTAAACAAAACTGACTCATATGGGCATTATCCTGTCCTTTTTAAACATGGCTATTCTGTTTGGTTTCAAGTTAGGGTGGGTAACAAATCTCTTATGAGTATATATAAGTTAGGTGCTGTGTTGTCTTTGTCTGTACAGCATTGTTTTTCTTTATTATGTTATTTTTGTACTGTTTTAGTGCAGTTGTACTACTCTATGATGGATTGTCTCTGTGGAGGGGAAGTAATGGACTACAGTGAAGTAGAAATTTTCCAGAAAGGAGGAGCAGATTTCAAAGCGGGATGAGACAACAGACAACACAACTCAGAGCTGGATTGGAGATAAAGAAAGAAGGAGAGAAAGAGAGAGAGG
This sequence comes from Arizona elegans, assembly GCA_022577455.1. Lineage (NCBI taxonomy): Eukaryota > Metazoa > Chordata > Lepidosauria > Squamata > Colubridae > Arizona > Arizona elegans. The sequence continues at coordinate 4,040,385 of JAKOOJ010000013.1, read as the reverse complement.
TGGCGGGGAGAGAGAGTTAAATAGAGGGGGAGGTATAGGCTTAGTCTGGCAAGATTCTGTCTATTTTGTGTTAGCAAATAAAGAACTGGACTTTAGCTGGATTGTTCTATGTTGTTCTTGAGTTAGGTCTGGATTACACCTTCCTTACTGGAATCTTAAACGCATACATGCAGAGACAAAATCCCTTGCCTATTAGGATTATTTATTATAATTATGGGCATACTGTAGCTTGAGAAGCTCTTGCCGTTTTAAGTAGATTTAAAACAGAGCTACACCGAGAGTTGACAAATTGAGCAACTAAGTGTATTTAATAACGTCTAATTTCATAAGGGATTCTCAGTGTTTTCTAGTGTGTTTTAGTTCACCACACTGCTTGCAGACTTTTTTACAAGTTTCAGTTTCCAAAGTGGGGGAACAGGGAAGATGCAATTTTGTATTAAACAGGTTGGTTTCCATTTGGCTTCTATCCAGCTAAAAATGTCAAATTGATATGTTTGTGAGTGACTCCAGAGGAATAATTTTCTTCTACAAGCATCTTGAGAACACTTTCCCATTTTCATTTACTTCCTGTGAGGCTTTCCCTAATGGATTAAACCAGACGAAGCAGAGATCGGTTGGAAGGTTGGTATCTGGCTGACAATGAAATAAGAAGGCTTTAGCTGTTTTGTTTTATTTATTCAATTTCTGTAACCGTTCATCTCAGCCGAATGACTCTTTCTTTACTCACAGTTATGTCAATCAGAAATGACTGTTAAAACGGATAGACAGTTAAAAGAGTTCTCATTTAGTAGCTTCCTGGTTCAGGAAACTAACAAGCAAACAACAACAACAAAAGAATAAATGAAGTGCAGTTTTAATCCTTGTGGCAATAAGGTAGTTATGACAACTGAAAAACAAAGTTCTTGAATGCTCCATGCATGATTCAGAAGTGTCAATATATCACACATATCTGCTCTTCAGCAATGTAGTCCCATTTCTTTGGAGTGCTTTCACAACCCTTATGAAAATAAAGGAAAAGTTCAGGCCCTTTAGAAATTATATTAATTTAATTAATGAACTCCTGCAAGCAGTGGCATCTTATTTTTAATGTTTTTCCAGAAGCTAGAATAAAGGCAGGTTGCTTTAATTGTGCTCACACTTGTATAAGAATCAACATATTTTTTTTCCAATCATTTCCAAGGACTGCACAGCCCTAAAATTAACCATTTGAAATAGAGATGTACATCAAAGACACATAGAAGACTATTATAATATGTAAGAAATTAGTTTCTAGAGTATTTTTTATATTTTATATTTTTATATGAAAAACTCTGTTGCTCCTAAAGGTCTATGGAGATTCTCAATCCTCCAGGTCATGGTGTCCCAAAGGTTCTTTTTTCAAAAGGCAATTGGTCTTTGTTTTCCTTGAAGACGTTTCACTTCTCATCCAAGAAACTTCTTCAGTTCTGCGAAATGCCTTCAAGGAAAAACAAAGTCCAGTTGCCATTTGAAAAAGTGCCTTCGGTTTGAATGTTGCTCCTACATTATCTGTGTAATTTCTTTAGATGATGTTGAAATTTATTGTTGAAAGCAGTAGAGAAGATTGTTGTTTTCCTGTCTCATTCAAGCTAAATTCCTAAAAGCACAAATTCCAGATGACCACTAGATAGCAACAAACTCTTTTTCAGTATCATGCTCCTTCCTATCTGATAACCCTATTACATTCTATTCCCTATGCTTCCACCTCTTCTAAGGCTGCCATAACCCCATACCCAAAAGAAAAGCACTCCTTATGATTTATTCCCTTTAACTGAAGCATCAAAATCTTGTAGGTTGTAGATAAAGAAATATAAGTTCCAATAAATTGAGCACTTCCAAGAGAACGCATACCCATGCAACTATACATGCAGAAGAAAATCTCAGATCTGAGGCAAAAAAAAAATGCATCTTGGTTTTTCAAGTAATGCTTGAAAAGCATTAAATAGATAGAATTAAGTGTCAAAATTAATTCTATCTGGACTTGAGAAGTCTTCTACTACACTAACAGAACATTTTGGGAAGAATAAGAGATTTAGTATGTTAACATCATGTTTTAAGTAAGTCATTAATCATAGTAGAAAAAAAATATAATAACAGAATAACAGAGTTAGAAGAGACCTTGGTGGTCTTTAGTCCTCCCTATAACATTTCAGACAAGTATAATAATATTTAATTATTAAGGCTCCTCCCTTTGCAAAGGATCCTCATGGGAAAAACTGGGAACATTTTTTTCTTAATTTGATCACTTTTTCTCCTCTTTCACATCTGTAGCTACAGAGTACTGGCAAGCTCCAATGAAAGACAGCAGTAATGGTACTTCTTGGTCCTGTACACAAGAAGTACACAGCTATGAGAACTTCACTCAAATTCTCTTCTCCTTTCATATAAAAAAATAAATAAAAATAGGTTTCTTTTTTTTTTTCTACTCAATGAACTAAAAACAATAAAGGAAGGGCCAGGTAACTGTTCAGTATAGAAGTTGCTTACTGTGTCATCCCTACTATTTGGAGAGATGCAGATTGAAATTGTGGTTGGGTCTTGGAGAAGAAATTTTAGTCTCTGTGATAACAGCAATGTTGTCATTTATATTTATGGCCCTACCTTCGGTTTCTTTTGTTTTTTAGACATACTTTAAATAAAGAAACGGTAGTTTTGATCACTGAATAGGTCTACATGATGTATTATGGGTTCAGAGTTAATATTTTATAGTGTTGTGTTAGTTATGCTAATTCTTAGTTTTTTCCTATATCTTATAGCCTAGATTGTTTTGATTTACTGAGCAGCTCAAGCCATTTAGTGTTTTAGTTTTACTTTTAGGAGCTCTTATATCACTCTGTTTTATATTTTATATTGTGTTCTGCTATGGAATAGCTTTTATAGTTTTAGTATTAATACTAATTACAAATCTTTTATATAGATTTTAATCTTACAAATGCTTTATAGTTTTGTGGTAGGGATGCTAACTCAGGCTAGTTCTTATGCTTTACAACAGCCTAGACTGTTATTGCTGGTATGGTTATAAGTTTTATCTTCCTACATCTTACATTTACAACTTTATGGCTGAAATAAAAGTTTGACTTGATATAGTGGGAAGTAAACAGTTGTCCCTCTCTATACAGATGCATAAATTTTGATTAATTCTAAGGCTGGATAAATGATAACACCACATGGACTCATTTGTGGATCCTCTTATATCTATCAATCAGAAAAACACTGAAATACCTATTTCCAGGAAATAATTGGATGTAGTTGTATATAGCTGCTCTCAGTTAGAAACAAAGTCCTCAGAAGACCCCTTTTAACTACCTTACAGATAATTGGCACTTTCCTGTTAAGAGTGCAAATCTTGAAGCTATTCACTTTGTTAACTTCTATCTCTTTAATGGGATAATATGTGCATTAGGGATGATGGTATCATATAGAAGGGCATTGTATGCAAGAGGCTAATGTACCATAAAGTGTCTATTACATTCTCTATGAGTAAAAAATAGTTATATTCCTTAATGACATGAAGTTTAAAATTAAGCTTTCATTGGGGATTCATTCCACACCTGGAATATTAATACTTTGAAGAAAACCTTCATGCAGATAATTCCCACGAAGTTATGTTCTTTGCTGTTTGTTATAATAGATTATTCTCATTCCTTCAGCAATGAGACGTGATTATCAATACTTCAATAAAACTATCTGATTCAGATATTAGATGAAATTGCCTTGAATCAAATATTTGAATAGTGGTAATTATAATATTTACAGCCAGTGGTATTCAACCATATTTTCACCCCGGACCCCTTTTAAATAGCTTTTGTGGCCACAAACTATAGCTGTGGACCCCCAAGACAATTCAAAATTTAAAACATTAGACTTAATGAATGAATTGCAGGGCCCCAGTTGAGGGTTCTCTGAAGACCACAGGTTGAGAACCACTGCTGTAAATGGTTTACAGAATCAGGATATTTCCCCCAACAATCTGGGTCCTCATTTTATTGGCTATGGAAGGCTAAGTCAACCTTGAGCCAGTCAAGATCAAACTTCAAGCTGTAGCCTGCAATACTGCATTCTAACCACTGAGCCACCACAGCTCTTGAATCATATAGTTGCATAATAGCATATTCTGGAAGCTGCATTAACTGTTTTTGGGTCTTGCAGAATCCTTTGGACCATAAACTAACCTCCTGGGCAACCCTTGCAACTTAGCAAAGCATGGTAAGCTACAAAAAATGAACCATCCAAGATCAAAGCTAACCAGTTTTTTCATGTTGTATAAATGCAGCCAATGGTCTTTAACTACTGTTTATGTATTTTGTGAAACTATAAACAGTGGATCTGATATCTTGGATAAATTGTGGTTCATTTGAGAGGAATAAATGGTACTATATGAACTCTGCTGCCTAAAGCTTCTTTCTGAATATGTCATGCAAAGAAAGCCAATTTATGGTGTATTTTTATAAGAATGCCTATATAATTTAATGTCTTAGCAAACTACAGAGACATATTGCATCTGGCAAGGGAGGGCTGCGGGGAAAAAAAAGAAACTGCACTGCAAATATTTGCTAATGTAGATAAATATGTTCAACAACAATATCCAAAGACCTGTTTCCAGTTTACTGAATGTTCTAAATTAGCTGGTAAATGATTAAACACCATGAAGTGCTGAAATCAAAGCACTTGCATTTGTAAAATAGTCTTTAATCATTTGTTTGGGTGAGAGTAGCTTTGCTGTCATAATTCATACTAAATTTCAGCATGCCAAGGGATGCTTTTCAGCAGTCCTGTTGATTCTTTGATGGCTAAATGTTGTGAACATGCTTCAGCTGTTGGTTTTATAATTGCAGGAGCTTTAGCAGACTAAAAAGCTACTGATTTTCATTTAGGACACTTGTTTTAAAGGAGACACCATTAGATTGGATTTGTACCTTGTGTTATGTCACGATTCACTTTGGATTCATCTTTGATTGGCTAGGTTCAGCCAAACCTGTTAAGTCTTAGTAAGAACCCAGGTTGTATTTGCATGGCCACCTTGGTTGTGATGTAATTTCTTTCTATCAGCAAGTATTTTCCCTTCCATTTAGAACAGGGCTGTCAAACTCATGGCCCGTGGGCAGGATGCATCACACATTGGCCACGCCCATGCCCGGTTTAGCGAAGGGGGGAAAGTCATGATACGTCACATGATACCACTGTGATGATGCAAGTTTGACACCCCTGATTTAAAAAATAGAAGAGAAGAATTTATGGTTTATTCAGTCTGCTTTATTCTGCTGCCTCTTTAACTTTTAGGCCAGGGGTGTCAAATTCAATTTTGTTGTGGGCCGCATCAGGGTTGAGTTTGACCTCAGGGGAGCAGGGAGGAGCTTTTACAAGAATGGGAGTGGCCAGCTCGATGTTCACTCTTCAAGGCTCTATTTTCGGCCACGTTAGCCCTCCTGGGCTCCGTTTTCAGCCATGACAGCCTCCTGCAGCCCTCTGCCAGTGAAAACAGAGCTTGGGGAGGCAGCAGATGGCTCCTTGAGCTCCCTTTTCGCTGGTAGAGGCACCACGGGCTGGTCCTTTGCTGTTTCCAGGGTGGGCCTGCAGGTCAGATCTAAGCACCCCACAGGCTGGATCTGGGCCCTAGGCCTTGAGTTTGACACCCCTGTTTTAGGCTCTTAGATTACTTGGCTGCTTCTCCAGTGTCAGGAACCAAAGGGATGAAAGAACTGTTTCCTCAATGAAGGAGGTAGAGTTAAGAATAAGTCAGTGGTGGGTTGCTACCGGTTCACCCCAGATCACCCACCCGCCCGGACAACACCCATGAGTGAACCAGTAGCAACAGGATTTGAAACCCACTACTGGAATAAGTGTCTCTGGATCAGACCCCTGGCCCAAGGAACCCACTGATGTCCCAGCAGATGGCCTTCAACAGTGACCTTGTTATCAATGCAGTAGGTAATGACATCTAAGGGTTGGACTTCAAGTAGATAATGTGCTGCAAGCTGAGATCCAAATGACCACCAAAATAATAACAGGTCACAGAATCATAAAATCATAGAATCATGAGGCTGGAAGGGACCTTGGAAGTATTAGGAATGAGGTACAATCCAGGAATGAGGTACAATAAAATGAACATATTTAATAACTTGGAAATGAAAGGGTTCACACGTACTTTAAGGTGCTTCAAGGTGCTGGTACTTACCTTTAAAGCCCTACATGGCTTAAGTCCAGGGTTTTTGCAGGACCATCTCCTACCTGCCTCCCACCATCCTGTCTGCTCACACAGGGCTGCCCTCCTAAGGGTACCGTCAACCAGACAATGTCGGCTGGCGACGTCCACGGGTAGAATATTTTCTGTGGGTGCTCCTGCCCTCTGGAATGAGTTACCCACCGAGCTCCAAATGGTGCCTAATCTCCACTCCTTCCATCGAGGCCTAAAGACTTGGCTGTTTCAACAAATGGGTTGATTCTGATTCTTGGGTTTTATTATTTATTTGTATTTGTTTTAATTGGTTTTAATTAGGATTTTTCTTTATTATTGTATGTTTTTAACTTGTGTTCACCACCCTGAGTCCTTTGGGAGAAGGGCGGCATATAAATATTTGTAAATAAATAAATAAACAAACTGCATCAGATTAAGTGAAATAGGCAAGGAATAGTTCTGTTTAATTTAGGATGATCAAATGGTAGGATAATTTTATGCATGTTTCTTCTCACATTGAAGCATGTATATGAAATCTTTATATATATATATATATATATATATATATATATATATATATATATATATATATATATATATATTTCATACACATTCCTCAACATGAGAAGACGCATGCATAAAATTATCCTGCCATTTGATCATCCTAAATTAATTAAATCTATCTATCTATCTATCTATCTATCTATCTATCTATCTATCTATCTATCTAATTATATATAAATTATATAATCCTCTGGAATTATATAACTCCTGGAATTATAGGAAGCACTGAGATCTTGGTGAATCAGCCTGTTTCCATGTTTTGGCTGCTTTTCATTTTGTTTATTCATGTTCATTTATTTGCTGGTTTATATCCAGACTGTTCTCCAGAAGCTTAGAGTGGCTTACATGACAATTCCTGTTCATTTTAACCCCAAAACAACAAACCTATGAAAAAAAGTTAGACTGAGAAAGAATAATGGGCTGAAAACTCATCCAGTATGTGTTCAAATGTCCTCTGTCCCAGTTCAATATTTTAACCAGTCACTAGACTGGTTCTCCTTCTTAATAAAGAAATGGAGAAAGGAAATCTTTACACCCACACATTACATACATATCCTTGGGATGTGTCCTGCAGTCATGTGACCACAATTTAAAATGTGGTGGTTTTTTTTTTTCTTCTGGCAACTAGCATTTACTTCTGGTTTCCATCAAAAAAAACCCTCCATTTTGGACAATGGGTTTGCTTGACGATTGTCACATTCACCTAACAACTATCAGATACAAGAAATCAGGGACAAAGGTTGTTCAAATGAGTACAAGTTTTTTCCATGCTATCTCTCTACAATAATATGAACGACTAACAGTCATGACAATTGGCAATGGATAAGAATCAACAGAAATTGTATTGTATTGTATTGTATTGTATTGTATTGTATTGTATTGTGATTTGTATTCATCAATAGAATATATTTGTATTCTTGATGAATACAAATCATGAAAACCTGATGGATTATAATTTAGAACTCCCAGAGTTCTAAAGGATCTGGCAAATGTCATCTCAGAACCACTGCACACATCTTTCAAAAATCCTGGAACACTGGGGAACTACCAGAGGACTGGAAAAGAGCTGATGTGGTTCCCATCTTCAAAAAAGGGGGAAAAAACCAGACCCAGAAAACTACAGACCAATCAGTCTAACATCAATACCTGGGAAGATACTGGAAAAGATAATAAAAAACTGATCTGCCAACACCTAGAAACGAGCAAAGTAATAACTAGCAGTCAGCATGGGTTTGTTAAAAACAGTTCATGCCAAGCCAATCTTATTTCATTCTTCAGCATAGTGACTAAATTAGTAGACCAGCAAAATACTGTAGACTTCAGCAAGGCATTTTACAAAGTAGACTACAACCTACTTCTTCATAAACTAAAAAAAAAAGTGGGATAGATAGCTTCACCACCAAATGGATTCACAACTGGCTGACAAACCATAGTCAACGAGTAGTCCTTAATGGGTCTAAGTCTACATGGAGAGAAGTAAGCAATTCGGTGCCACGAGGTTCCGTCTTAAGCCCAGTACTCTTCAATATCTTCATAAAAGACTTAGATGAGGGAATAGAAAGGGAACTCACCAAATTTTCAGATGATACTAAGCTGGCAGGAATAGCTAACACCCTAGAAGATAGGCTCAAAATCCAGATGGATCTTGACAGACTTGAATACTGTGCCCTATCTAACAAAATGAAATTCAATGTAGAGAAAAGTAAAGTCCTACACTTAGGTAAGCAAAACCAAAAGTACACATATAAACTGGGGGAAACCAGGCTTAATAGCAGTGACTGTGAGAGGAAACTTGGAGTCTTAGTGGACAATCAGCTAAATATGAGCCAGCAATGTGCAGCAACAGCTAAAAAAGCCAGTGCAATCCTAAATTGCATTAACAGAGGTATACAATCAAGATCAAGTGAGGTACTAATACCTTTCTATAAAGCCCTAGTAAGACCACACCTAGACTACAACCTCCAGTTTTGGTCACCACACTATAAAAAAGAGTTGAGACTCTAGAAAATGTGCATAGGAGAGCAACCAGGATGATTAAGGGACTGGAGACTAAAACATATGAAGAACATATGAAGTTACATGAACTGGGCATAGCTAATCTAGTGAAAAGAAGGACCAGAGGAGACATGATAGCAGTCTTCCAATATTTGAGGGGCTGCCACAGAGAGGAGGGGGTCAAGCTGTTTTCCAAAGCATCTGAAGACCAGACAAGGAATAATGGATGGAAACTGACCAAGGAGAGATTCAACCTAGAAATGAGGAGGAACTTTCTGACAGTGAGAACAATCAACCAATGGAACAGAAGTTGCCTGCGGAAGTGATGGGAGCTTCATCACTTGAGACTTTCAAGAAAAGATTGGACTGCCATTTGTCAGGAATGGTGTAGGGTTTCCTGCTCGAGCGGGGAGGTTGGACTAGATGACCGATAACGTCCGTTCCAACTCTGTTAATCTGCTAAGAATTCAAGGGCTGGACTTAGATCTCTTGTGGGCATGAAGTGGCTCAAAGCTAATGATGCACTTGACCCCTTCCTTGACCTCAGCCTATTCTCTCCTACAACAATTATCACAAAATCATCATAAAATTGGATATGCAGAACTAAAAGACTTGGTTCACTCTATGGGAAGACGTTATAAGGCCGTAATTCATGCTAAAGGTTACCCAACTAAGTATTATCTGACATGATAATTTTTGTATATCTCGTTTTTTCTATGCTGACAATTTTTGTATATCTCGTTTTTTCTATGTGTTTCACTTTTCTTCTTTATACTGTAACTGCTATTCTAATAGCAAATCCTTCATAAAAGTTATTGCATTACATTCTTGATTAAATTGTCTTTCCATTGATATATAATTTGGAGTACTACTTCTAAAAAAAAGTTGGGTTATTAGCTAGTTTTAGAAAATACACTTTTCCCAAAAGGTTTCCACAATTTTGGCCACTACTGTACCTGAATAATTAACATGGTGATTTACAGTATTGCTCCTGTAGTGAAATGGGAAAAAGAATTGCAAGCATGAATGAGAGTGTTAACTTGGCTTATTTGTCTTTTTTCCCTTTCTCTTTGGAGGGATGATTTTCAAGTATGAGTCTTTCTAATTCCCACTTAGTTTGGAAGAATCTTCCAAAATAAAATACCCTCAGGCTCTTCCAGACTCTTGGGACTTGGTTTCAGTGGACACGTCTCAAGAAAATAACACATGGTATTGAGTCTAAATAAAAGGACAAAGCTAAAACTTGGGTATATATAAAAAAGCAAATCTTGAAGATGACACACCACAGAAGTCTTGGACTCTTTTTCTTCTCCATATGCCATCTAAGAGCAACCTACTTTTTCTCAGAACGTAGGTGGTGTTCTGTGTGAAATGAGGGAGGATCGTGTCACACGTGGGCAGAGCCATAATGTGATACCCCTTTCTTTGGCAAGTAGATTTTTTTTTAAATTTTATTTTGAAATTATGTTAAACTTGAATAATATGTTAAAGTTGTTTATCTCTAGATTTCAGCAATTGTGGTTAGAAAAGATTATGAGGATAGATTCAGCGTATTGAGAGAGCAGTTGTGTTAGAACTTGATGTAAAGCAAGACCATCATGATTGATATGTTTCCACCTAACTTGTTACCTGAAACTGTCAACTCAAGTTTGGGGTTTAGAGTATTGTGTGAGCCCAGCCTATAAACTGCAAAAAATGGAGTTGAGTGAAGGATTGGATTATCTCCTGTGGAGGAATAATATTTTTTTTTCCTCTTTGGAGCACAGAGCTCTAATTAAGGGTAGGTATTGAAATTCTCTGTTTACTCAGTCAGTTTCATCTTTTGCATCAGGAGAAGTAGAGTTGGTGATTATGTGTGTGTGTGAGAGAGAGAGGGGGGGGGGAGAGATTATTCTAAAGAAGTATTTGTTGTATTCCAATTACTCCCCTTCTGATGACTATGCCAGAAAGATCTGATGAGTTTTATGGATCATTTCTTCTGTTGGACCAGATTTTTTTTTTTAAAAAAAAGTGAGCAGATTCTGAAACATCACTTTCATGACTTGCCAACAAGTGATCAATACAGTCCAATCACCTTGATAGTTACTTTGATACATGCTACTGTATCAATATGTAATAATTGGGTCTAGGACTTTTCGTCTCTGACTATTCATTCTCCTCGGGTGTTTCTCCTCAGGCGATTCTCCCCCAACTTATCTCCTCAGCTGGCACACCTCCAGTCATTTGCCCTGGGCAATGGGCCACCGGCCCCTGCGTCCCACACCCTTCAACATGGCCCATTCGCAGAAAGAGGGTACATCCTGGGTGTTCTGTCCTCCATGGCAGTTAGCCCCCAACCAATTGGCTAGAGGGGGTGTAATAGAAATCCTGCGAAAGGAAAGAGGTGTAAAATAATTTGCCAAAATGCCTTCCTCATTCTCTCTCTCTTCCCCCCACCAGCCTCCTCTCTACCTTCCACCACAAACCACCCCAATGATGCCCTTGAAGTGATGTCCCGGTGCCTTGAGGCCATATGGGTCTGGATGGGGAGAAACAGGTTTCGACTCAACCCTTCCAAGACTGAGTGGCTGTGGCTGCCAGCGTCCTGGTACAGCCAGTTAGTCCCATCACTAACTATTGGGAATGAGTCATTGACCCTCGCAGAGAAAGCTCGCAATTTAGGCATCCTCCTAGATGCACGACTGTCTTTAGAAGATCATATAACAGCCATGGCCAGAGGAGCTTTCTATCAGGTTCGCCTGATTCGCCAATTGCGTCCCTTTCTAGACCGGGACTCATTACGTACAGTCACTCAAGCCCTCGTCATTTCCCGACTTGGCTACTGCAATGCTCTCTACATGGGGCTCCCCTTGAAGTGCACCCGGAAGCTCCAACTGGTCCAGAATGCGGCCGCACGAGTAATTATGGGAGCAACATGGCGCTCACATGTAACACCTCTTCTATGCAAGCTGCACTGGCTTCTGGTGGCCTTCCAAGTGCGCTTCAAGGTGTTGGTTCTTACCTTTAAAGTGCTCCATGGCTTAGGACCTGAGTACTTACGAGACCACCTGCTGCAACCGATAACCTCCCACCAACCAATACGCTCTCACAGAGTAGGCCTACTCATAGTACCATCATTAAAACAATGTTGTCTAGAAGTTCCAAGGGAGAGAGACTTCTCTGTGGGGGTACCTACTCTTTGGAACAAAATACCCCCTGGAATACGAATAATCCCAGATGTTCGCACTTTCTGACATGCCCTGAAGACCTTTCTGTTTCAACAAGCAGGGCTAGCATAAACATCTAAATTCTATGCCAAGGTCTTAGCAGATACACCAAGTTGACTGATTTACTGTTTTATATATATATATATATACATATATACATATATACATACATACATACATACATACATACATACATACATATATATATATATATATATATATATATATATATATATATATATATATATGTTTTCTCAGGTTTTCGCAGGTGTTTGTATGTAGGTCTTTGGTTATTCGGGTCTTCTCCCACGTAAAATTGGAAGTGTCTTGGCGACGTTTCGACGAAGTCTCATTCGTCATCTTCAGGCTGGTGTTCTCGGCTTCGTGCTTCCAGGAGCAATGTGAGATCGTAGCTGTCTCTTCCTTTTAACTGCTAGTGGGGGTGTGAGCTGATTGGGTGGGAACTTGGCTGTGTTCTGATTGGGTGGAGGTGTGTTCTGATTGGTTAGGGGCTCGGCTGTGCTCTGATTGGATGGGGGGTTGGTTGTGCTCTGATTGGCTGGGGGTGTGTTCTGTTTGGGTGGGGGCTTGGTTGTGCTCAGCTTAGTCTGAGTTGCAGGGGGATTTGAGCTGGTGAGCTGCGTTGTTGTTGTTTGGCTTCGTGTTTGTGGCCGTGCGAGCTCTTCATGGTGGGTGTCAGTCTGCTTCATGTATGGATTGGAGAGGTTTAAAGTGGCTAATGATGCAGCTGCAGTCTGGCTTCTGGTCCTTGGTCATTGACTTTAAAAAGACCAGAACTATCGCCAAAACTGAACACTTTAACAACAGAATAATCAGAGAAGCCATCGAGATAGAAAAACGCCCACACAGCATGAACAAACGAGACGATACCTCCCGCCTACCAGCCATTTGGAAACCCGCCCTTATTGACAAACGGGTCCCTAACACGACGAATGACACCAGACCCACACTCACGAGAGCCACACAGGATGTCACCACCACACATCCACGCAGAAAGCAGACTCAAACCCACACTGATAATGAGCCACGACCAAGGACCAGAAGCCAGACTGCAGCTGCATCATTAGCCACTTTAAACCTCTCCAATCCATACATGAAGCAGACTGACACCCACCATGAAGAGCTTGCACGGCCACAAACACGAAGCCAAACAACAACAACGCAGCTCACCAGCTCAAATCCCCCTGCAACTCAGAATAAGCTGAGCACAACCAAGCCCCCACCCAAACAGAACACACCCCCAGCCAATCAGAGCACAACCAACCCCCCATCCAATCAGAGCACAGCCGAGCCCCTAACCAATCAGAACACACCTCCACCCAATCAGAACACAGCCAAGTTCCCACCCAATCAGCTCACACCCCCACTAGCAGTTAAAAGGAAGAGACAGCTACGATCTCACATTGCTCCTGGAAGCACGAAGCCGAGAACACCAGCCTGAAGATGATGAATGAGACTTCGTCGAAACGTCGCCAAGACACTTCCAATTTTACGTGGGAGAAGACCCGAATAACCAAAGACCTACATATATATATATATATATATATATATATATATATATATATATATATATATATATATATGTTTTTCTTCTAGCCAGGTTTTCCCTACGTAGCCAAGGTTTTTTTGTAGCTCCAGCTCAGTAGAATCTCATCTACTCGGTTCTGGGCTTTTTGGTGTTAGAAAGGAAAAAAGCCCAGAACCGAGTAGATGAGATTCTACTGAGCTGGAGCTACAAAAAAACCTTGGCTACGTAGGGAAAACCTGGCTAGAAGAAAAACACACATAGACCCTACGAAGAAGTAAGAAAATTGATATATATATATATATATATATATATATATATATAATTATAATTATTATTATTATATGTATATGAAATCTTAATCTGTTCACCACCCTGAGTCGTTCGGGAGAAGGGCGGTATAGAAATTCAATAAATAAATAAATAAATAATACCCACCCACCCCCGTACAGGGAGGAACAATTGATTTACTCGGAAGTAAGTCTCACTAAATTCAATGCTAGGATTGCAGCATGAAATATTTGCCTAGTATTTCAAATGAAACAGTTTACTCAAAAGTAAGAATTCTTAAGAGGACAATTAATAGAAATTCAGCTAAAGGAGAGAGGTGTAAAATAGTTCAGATTGTGACACTGTTACTGAGCAGGCTAAAAGCCTCCCTTCCTCCCTTCCTTCAACCAGTTAGTTAACCAAGTCTGAAAGGTCCTTCCTTCCTTCCTGGGGGGCTAACTGTCATGGAGGGCGGAACACCCAGGATGAACCCTCTTTCTGCAAATGGGCCGTGTTGAAGGGTGTGGGACGCAGGGGCCAGTGGCCCACTACCCAGGTGTCAGGTATGCTTCCTTCAGTATCCAGGAAAGAAAAACCCAAACTCAAGCATTTTGAAGAATTTAGTACTTTTACTGAACATGAAATGATAGCAACCCAGGTAAAGCTGGAAGTGAGCAAAACGCGCGAAATGCATCTACTAAGCTTCTCCCCGCCTCGTGTTCATAAATCATCAGCCAATCCAAAGGTCTTCCAAAGGTCAGGTGACAACATGTCTGGCAGCGTCATTCATCAGGAATGTAGGGCAGTTGGTCAGCCGTCTCCTTTTGAAGATCCACTTTTGTTTCTCATGAAGACACATCCTACAAGGAAAAAAAACACCTCCTGCTTCTTCCCACCCTTTGCTCCATAACTAATCCCTCCCCCCGTTTCTTATGGCAGCTGAAGCAGGCAAAGCTGAGGCTGACACCAGGGCAAATGACTGGAGGCCTTCCAGTTGAGGAGATAAGTCAAGGGAGAATCGTCTGAGAAGAATGAACAGTCAGAGGCGAAAAGTTCCATTCCATAATAATCCCATCTATTCAATAGATGGTCATTATTATGTTAGTCGTATAGTCAGCCAGATGTTCAGACTGGATATGGTATTTTTATCCACCCATTGAGTCCTTCCCAAGGACCTGGGATAGGGAGATGTGGATTTTTGATAGTGTTAGAGCAGGGGTGAAATCCAACAGGTTCTGGAGAACCGGAAATTTTGAGCAGTTCGGAGAACCGGTAGCAGAAATTTTGAGTAGTTCGGAGAACTGGCGAATACCACTTTCGGCTGGCCCCAGAGTGGGGTAGAAATGGAGATTTTGCAATATCCTTCCCCTAGGAGTGGGGAGAGAAGGGGGATTTTGTAGAATCATTCCCCTGGAGTGGGGTGGGAATGGAGATTTGCAATATACTTCCCCTGCCACACCCACCAAGCCACGCCCGCCAAGCCATACCATGCCCACCAAGCCAATTTTTTAGTTGAAAAAATTGGATTTTACCACTGTGTTAGAGGCATCATTGTAACTGTTCCAAGTAAATCTGCCCTTTGCAATTGACTGGTGATAAATTTGTCAACGGCAATGGTGTTCAAGTGGTGCTCCAGTTATTTTGGGATTACACCCAAGAGACTTATTACCATTGGTACTACCTTTGCTTTTTTATTTTCTTCATTGTTCTTGTTCTTGTGCTGGTATAAGTGACAAATCTGAGTCCATCTTTGGGACATAATACTAAGGAGCCATCATATCTTAAGCCATGTAACACTACATATTCTACCAATAGCTCAGTGAAGGGATAAAAATTGTGAGGCAACCCTTTTCTTGCTCAAATTCTAATGTGTGCCTCATTTTTGCTAATGTTTTAGGGATTTCATGATTATGAAATTATGAATGATGAATTATTCATTGCTTGTGTTTCATTTGTTTTGATCCTTTGATCCTTTTTGATTTATATACTAAATTCTGTTCCTTATACTGCAATATCAATTGTTTCTGAGAAATCCACTTTGAACTATGCACTACAAGCAGACAAATTCACCTTCCCAAATTACACTAAATTATAGGGATACCATATCAAATTGTTAAAACTTGTAGATTTTACTGAATGTTATGTAGGGGGAAATATTTGAAGTATTTTCAAATACCTGGAGATCAAGTCTCTTAGTATTGTCCATAGCAAAGGGGGAGTACACTTAAAATACTTTTTAGCAGTTGATTCAGGTAGCACCTTAGGGCAGGAACAGCTCAGACAGATTTTGGTTTATTGAATATGTCACTTCATACCTTAGAGCAATGTTGAAACAATGGTAAGCTTCTTGGACCTTAATTTGGTTTGTCAGTGTCAACTGATGCACTGCAACTCCTTGTCTAAATTTACTCAGTTACTCAAGTTTGTGGAAAATGAAGACCGGATAAAAAATGAACAATGGTGGAACGTCAAGCTATAACTTTGATGTCTTATCTTATCACATCGCCTTGAAATGAACTGTAATTCAAGGTGACACAATAGCAGGTATTTGATGCTGTGTTGTGCATTGCATGGAAGAAGGTGTTTTTTTCCTTCCAGTAAGTCAGTCATGGGCATTTGCTTTTATTGACATAACAAACTCAATATAATAATACAGTAGGAGGTGATATAGGAAGTAATATAGGTTGTGATACAACTGAGTCAAAAAAATGAACCACAATGACTTTTTGATCAAACTCTGCAGGATAGGAGAGACATGAAGTGTCAAATCATGCCTCAACTTTTGTTCTGTTTGCAAGCAGGCTTCATTTTGAGATGGTGGAGTTGTTCTTCAAAATAGCCTTAGAGATGCTAAAAGACCCCTTGTCTTACAATACAGAATAATATACAATATAGTGAAAGGAGTCCTTTCACTAATGTTTATCATTAATAAGCTGTTTGACTATTACATTCCCAACCAAATAAACCCTATCAATGGGATAACAGATGTTACAACCAGATCACCCTTGCCATCCTAGCATGACATTGTGGTGTGCAATTTGTGGCACTCCAGATGTTGTTGAAATCCAGCTCCCAGCATCTTTGTCAAGCTAACAAGAGAGATGCTGGGGATTCAATCACATGTGAAGAAGCATATATGTCCCCAATGCTGTTGTAGATAATGACTAGGGGAATACTTTCTATGCCAGTGTGTGTGTGTTTTTTTTAGTCTTGGCAACTTTAAGAGAAGTCAACTCCCAGAATTCCCCAGCCAGATATGCAGGTTGAGAAACAATGGTATTGGCAAGAAATTCTGACTTTGTTGTATTTCTGGTTATGCATTATTTACTGATAAATTGAAAATAAATTTATTAGATTTTATGAGTGTCTGTAAATAACATAGATATGAAACTGATAAGAGATAAGAGCCTTGGTAGTACAGTGGACTAAAGCACTGTTATTAACATCTGCTGCTTGCAATTATTGCAAGTTCAAATCTCACCAGGCTCAAGGTTGACTCAGCCTTCCATCCTTTCAAAGGTAGGTGAAATGAGGACCCAGATTGTGGGGGCAATAAGATGACTTTGTATAAATATACAAAAAGTATGAAGGCTATTGCTTAATGCATTGTAAGCCTCCCTGAGTCTCTGGAGAAGGGCGGCATATAAAGTAAAGCAAAAACAAAAAAACAAAAAAAAAAACTGGGAAGGTATCACTGAGATATGTTATCTCATCCGCTTATATGGGCAGAGGGAGGCAATTACCATGTTAGGGAGGGAGGGAGGCAGGGAAGGAAGGAAGGAAGGAAGGAAGGAAGGAAGGAAGGAAGGAAGGAAGGAAGGAAGGAAAGACACACTTGATCCCCAAAGCTTTATGAAGTAAAAGTGTCCAAACCTTATGTGTAAAATATGTTTTAGAGAGACATAAACTCCACACTCTTAGTGGAATGCATGATAATTGCCATGTTAGACATATTACCTTTCCTTCCTAACCATCATATTGCATCCAAACCTTGGCTGATTAAGAGACGTGTGGCTATTGCTACCTATTAGAGTCATGAGTCCTGTTGCCTTCCTTTAACCATCTCTGCCAAAGATGCAACCATTGAACCAGAAGGGTGTAAATGGCTAATGGCTTAGCAATAAGTAGTCTGAGAAGAAGATCTCGGTGTATGTCCTACAAAAATGACTATCCAATGACAAGACAGAGAAGGAACAAAGTTGTATTTGTCAGTTCCTCCTCTTAGAGGAGGACTATGATTTTTCTCCTTCTATTGGTTCATGGTCAGCAGGAGAAGTCTATATAAACATTTTTCTCACGTTTTATAGCTAGGCACCTATGTTCTCCTCAGATGTAACTGCACGAGATTGCACATAATTCTTAGTGATGAAGGTGGAGAGCGCAGAATGTGTTCTCACATTACTGAATCAGATGAATTCTTTATTGTGGTCTTTAACTATTTTGAGAAAGTTTCAACAGAATAATACTAAATCTGAAAAGCTATGAGATTCAATTTAATTATAAGAATGTTGGAACCCTGGATAGAATAATGTTGTATTAATGCACTTCTAAAGTAAGATTTCAGATAAAGTTTTACCTAATCTAATACATTAAAGGTATAAAGGATGTTAAAAAGTAATACAAATACATGGATATAGCCTTTTATCCAATATACTTAATAAATTAAATCTTAAATTATTTAAAATAGGGTGAGAAAGAGAAAGTAGAAGAAAAGGAACTAAAAAATAATGTAGTATTGCCTATCTCTTTGTCACTTATATATGTCTTATTTGAATGGAGTCATGTTTTAAATGCTAGCAATGCAGATTTAATAAATGTATGTGTTATTTTGGAATCTTCAGGAGTTATCAATCATAGAATGTGTACTGCTCTGCTCCCATCACACACTCTCTGAGCCCAAATCTGGGCCATCACTTAGCGCAGTACTTTCCTCCACTGACTCAAACTGCTCCTCCTCCTCTGAAGTCACATCTGGAGAGGGGTCCAGGGGTGGATTCATGACAGAATGTATTTGAAGATACAGGAAATAGTTTAAGAAAAGGTTCCATAAAGAGCTGCTAATATCTCTAGAGTCATAACAAGGCAAGGGCCAAGGATTCAGTGTGTCCAAGCTATCAGTCTTTCTGCAGAGGAGAACTAACCACATCTGTACTGAATTTTTAAATTGGAGCAATGAAAAATCCCTTTGCTATTTGGTAATTGTAGCTTGTCTATATTTTGTTGGTTTGGAAGTGTGTGCCTGTTTTTGACTACTGTTGACTACCTGGACAAGTCCCTGGAATTTTCTTGGAAATATTTTTCAGGCATGGTTTGCTCTCACCTCCTTATTAGGGCTGAGAGGAAGTGGCCTTCAAAGTACATATCTTTGGACAAAATATTCCTGATGTCATTAGTTTATTTTTTTTAATGATTCTTTCTTTTGATTGCATATCAGCAAGAAGCTTTTATAGCTGATGGCATCTACATAGTGTCTAATCAACAAACATTGAAGGAAAATGAAGTTGCTATTAGTTCATGGTTAGGCTAACCTATATGGTCTAGACATGGGCATTCTCCAGTTTGTTCCTAAATGCCATTACAGAATATCCATGGTGGCAGAGTGGTTAGAATGCAGTATTACAGGCTCACGCTGCCTGGGGTTCGATCCTGACAGGTTGAAGGTTGACTCAGCCTTCCATGCTTCCGAGTTCGGTAAAATGAGGACCCAGTCTTTTCCTCTGTTCCCTCCACCACACTTCTTGGAGATCAAATCCAAAGTACGGCACAGTCCTCATCTTCATCTATCTCAAGATTGAAGCATGCATGCTTCCCTGTGTGTTCCTTGAAGGAAGGATGGGTTCTAAAAAAAACGTCATAACAATAAATACATGAAACAAACCATATATAATTCTTTCTTGGGTTTCAGAGGAGCACCCATGTTGGGTTCAAGCCAACAAATCCATCTCCATTAGTAAGCTTTCCAATTTCAAACCGAGGATGCCTTTGGCTTCTGCGTCAGCTGTATTTTATCACTCCAAAGCACCAAGTCGGACTGCATCAATAAATTCTGTATTAGTGAAATGTGCAAAGAAGCAACAGCCTTATCTTAATTAAGCAAAATATATGATTCCTGCCAAAATGAGACCAAGAGCTAGTCAAGCCTGCAACAGACTAGTTTCCTTTGCTCGCATTTGCTTCTATGACTGAAAATCTGGAAAGCGTGTGAATATGAGAGGGCAGTCACCAGAGGGTGCACGCAAGGTCATGCGATGAAGTGGAAAACAAGCCAAAGAGGTTGTTCGCTAAGCCAATGGTACTTAATTTCCAACTACAGTTTTTCTTTTCTTAAATCAGGTATTCTTTCTCTTAAACCTAAGGGGATTTTGAAAACCAACAGGCGCTGATTCTTGAATGCTTAATGAACTAGGAAAGTGGAACTCATCCAACATGATACGCTCAACTGCATTTTTTGCTTTCAGATAAAACTACCTAAACATTTTGGATACTTTCAAGGTCAAATTGGCTTTCCAAATTAAATCTACCTGATTTGATTTGTGGCATCAAATAAAATTAACAAATTTTCCAAATTGAGCTGATGGTTTAGTGGAAATGGCTTCCACTGTTTGAGTCACATTCCAAATGGGGCAACATATTGCGGGTCAAATCTCAAAAATGATCAACATATGTATTTTTAAAATAAAATAGTTATGTGTTGTTTAGATTAAAATGCATGCAGAAATTAATTAACAATTGAATATGTAAACAAAACAAGTTCTGTAATACTCCTTACTGGAAAAGCATTATGAGATTTTTTTTTTAATCCCAAACACTCAGAATTAACACAAGGTTAACAAATGCTACTTACATTTATTAATCCAATACTATCCCAAAGGTGCTTTTTCAAAAGGCAACTGGACTTTGTTTTTTCTTGAAGATGTTTCGCTTCTCATCCAAGAAGCTTCTTCAGTTTTTCAGTAGAACAACCATGACCAGGATGACTGAGAATCTCCATAGACATTTAGTCCAGGGGTGAAATGCTCCCTGGTCGGACCGGATCGCCCAATCTGGTAGCGATGGTGGTGGGTGGTTCAGAGAACCAGTAGCAAAAATCCTTGCCCCCACGCCCCCATGCCCAACTGAGCCGTGCGATCATCAGAGGCTTTTTTTTTATTATTATTAAAAGCATTTTTTCTTTGGCCGAAAAAATGCTTTTAAAAGTTAAAAAAAAAAGCCTCTGACGATCAGGCAACTCAGCTGGGATTGTCAGATCCTTTTAAAAGCATTTTTTTACAACCTCTTCGGCTGAAGAGGTTGTAGAAAAAAATGCTTTTAAAAGTTAAAAAAAAGTTGGCCACGCCCACCCAGTCACATTACCCCCCACCAAGCCACACCCACAGAACCGGTAGTAACAAATTTTGCATTTCACCACTGATTTAGTCCAGTACTATGATCCTGTGGAGGTTCTATGGAAACTCAATCAAAATGAGGTGATTGTAGGTCGATGTGTTTTCTGAAATAAAATTAGAGGTGTCTCAAGATACCATTTGTCTTTGTTGCTGGCTGAATAAATTACCATGTCCCCAACATGCATGGTTGATATTTTTGAATTTGTGAACTGCTTTTCCACATCCAATAGATTCATATTATTTTTTTCCTGCCTGTAAGTATTTGTTGTGAGGAGATTGCTTCATAAAATCTTTTCTCCCTCCCATACTCACCTCCTAATTTATTTAGCAATGCTGGATGGTTCCATTTTAAGCAGGTGGCTGCAGAAGCTCTTCAGTCATCCTTAGAACAGATGACAGCTTTATTTCAGCGACAGAAAATCCAGCTAGTTCTGTATCCTCTCTTCCTTGACTTCAGAATTTGAGAATTGGCAACAGCTGGCAGCTCCCTTCAATGGATTAGTTCCAATGGATGCTTCTAACCTTTAGGTAAATGCAAGGTCTTAGTAATATCTTTATATTCTCTGCTTAAAGCACTCATCAGCTTTGTTGCTTCAGATGAAACACATTGCACAATATACAATGACATACAAATAAGAACAATTACTTCTAATGAAACAGTCACATAAATAGAAATTATCATCAAGGATTGTCCCTTATTCCAGGTCCTGCTGGCTTTTTTCAAGTGGTCTCTAAGCCCAATTGAGTTGTAAAAATTGACTGCTGAGTTGTTTATTTATGCAAGCTACTTGTTTCCCATGCTTCAGTATTGGTTTCCCTTTTTTTGGCCTACAACACTAGTGGAAATCCTCTTAGCATATTAATGAACTCATTCTGAAATGGTCAATGCAGAGTCTTGAATTGTGGTTTTGCTACAGAGGGATGGCCGTAAAAACTAAAGCCTCATCAGGCCTAGAAGCAATTTTCAAATGCATTTGATATCAGTGCAATTCAGCTTCATGTAAGCTTGGATTAAAGTTATGTGTGTGTTTGTGAATGTGCATGTAGGAAAACAGCCGAGAATTTAAGAAGTCTGCCAGTTATCCACTTAGTCCAATGTCACAAAGTGATCAGTGAGATGCATTTTAGGAAGAAAAAAAATGAAGTACTTGACAGGTGGGTGATAAGCCTCTTTTGAGTATACTCCAAAAAAAGACAGAGTGGGGTCAAAAAGAAAGACAAAGTCAAGCCCAACATAATGCTTTCTTGAACAATGTTCGAATATAATAATAGTACGTAGCACTTAGACTTATATACTACTTCACAGTGCTTTCCAGCCCTCTCTAAGCGGTTTACAGAGTCAGCCTATTGCCCCCAACAATCTGGATCCTCATTTTACCCACCACAGAAGGATGGAAGGCTGAGTCAACCTTGAGCCTGGTGAGATTTGAACTGCCAAACTGCAGTATTAGGAAATGGGTCTTGCCTAATTGGTTGGCCAGGAAATATATAAGCCAACATTGTAGGTTTGTATTATGTGAATGTATTATGTAGCTTTAAGAACTGTGCTGAGTCATTCTGCATCCTGATTGGCTGAGCTCTGTAGCCAATGTATTTAAGGAGAGCTAAAGTATGGTTAGTTGGGAACACTACAACATTTTTACCTGCTGCTATGCTGATCAACTGTTTGATCATGATTACTGCTTTCTGATATTTATTGAACTGTTTTTATATTTATAAGACTTGGATTGTTAAAGGACTATGATTTTGCTTTTCCCTAAAAATAAAATACTATAAAACCCAGTTTGCCTGTATGTTATTCACAATTACTCTCAAAACGTTTCCGTGCATAAAACTCTAACGGTACTCTGCTTTATAAACCACAACTTCAGGTGTAACTCAATAATATCCTTAACATGCAGGCAGTCAGCAGAAGTAGCCTGCACCCTAACCACTGTACTACCACAGCTCATAATAAAAGATACACGGCTGCAAATTTGTACTTTATTCAGGGGTGTGTGTGAAACTTGAGATGATGTTTTCTTCCACAGAAAGTTTGTTAGCAGTCAAAGAACATTTCAGGTGGGGGGGGGAGATAGAACTTTTATCAAAAGGAAAAATAAGGCATTCTGATTTATTTTGATTCATCTTTCAAGGTCAGTTCTACCATCGGCCAAGTGAGGGGATTTCCTTAGCAGGTTACTCAGTGGCATCAATAGCAGCATTCCAGTTGATTCTTTACAAGCATTTCTTTCTATTACAGACTGCATGCTCTAAAAATTGGTTCTTGACCATCATCATCACCCCAATTATCCAGTTGTTCCAGGTATGATAAGAATATTTCTCCTTTAACAAGTTTAAAAGAGGATTCAAGTCCATCCCAGTCACTTTATTTGCATGTAAAGTTGAAGAGGCATTGTCTTTTTCTTCACCCTAGGCAGCAATTTGTGTTGAGCTACCTTTACCTGTTCTGTCGTTCAGGTAATGCAGTCAATTTTGTTTTTGCACATGTGCACATTTCTTTTTATCAGATCCATCCAAGATTCTTTAAAACAAAATTGTTTCAATAGTTCAAACTGGAAATGTAAACCAAATCAGTTCTTCAAATTGAATTAGCGGATCCTCTATTATTTGCATTGCCCTATTCCAGGCTCACAGGTGTGGTATTCATAATCTTAATCATAATTGAGCTGGAAGGGACCTTGGAGATCTTCTAGTTCAACTCCCTGCTATAGCATGTCAAGAGTTTTGCAGAGTGACTAGTATTATGAGATAAACCCAGGAGCAAAAACACAGCACACAGAATCGTTTAGATAATTAACAGTGGTTTATATACAACTAAATATATACATACATTTATGTGGTAGATACTTTATCATACAGCTACGGACACAAGGAGAGCAATAAGATATACGACGAAGAAGAGATGCACCCTCTAATGGTCACCTATATATAGACACTTCCAGTGGTGGCATTCAAATTTTTTAACAACCAGTTCTGTAGGCATGGCTTGGTGGGTGTGGCTTGGTGGGTGTGGCCGGGTGGGTGTGGCCGGGTGGTCATGTGATTGGGTGGGCGTGGTCAGGCGGTCATGTGATTGGTGGGCGAGGCCAACTCGACATCACTCATGTCAAGGGGCACTTTGTCCAGCCCCTCCCCTCTCAGCCACTCCTTGTCACCCCCGGCCTCAACGTATCTATAGTTCTGTAAAATGTTGTTCACTTTTTTCGACTTTATTATCTTCATCTACATACTATAGATGCACTTTCATGGACCACTGAAAGGAGGAAATGGCTCATATGCTTTGCCCAAGAGTGTGATAGGCAACAGGCTTTAAGGGGCTGCCAGAAAGAAGGGGGGGCAATGTATTTTCCAAAGCAGCAGAAGGCAAAACAAGAAGCAATGGATGGAAACTGAACAAAGAGAGAAGCAACCTAAAACTAAGGAGAAATTTCCTGACAGTGAGAACAATTAACCAATGGAACTGCTTGTCTTCAGAAGTTCTGGGTGCTCCAACGCTGGAGGTTTTCAAGAGGAGACTGGACAGCCATTTATCTGAAATTTATTTATTTATTTATTTATTGAGATTTATATGCCGCCCTATCTCCAGCCGGACTCAGGGCGGCTCACAACAGTAAAAAACATCGAATGAAAAAGTTAAAAATAAATTAAATCCAAATCTCATAATTTAACAGTTAAAAGTGCAATTAAGACTAACAAGTTAAAAATTAAAACCCCATCAGTTCAGGCCAGCCAAACAAAACAGCCACTTTTTCAGGTTGCGACGGAAAGAGCGGAGGTTGGGGGCCACTTGGAGCTCCAGGGGCAGTTGATTCCAAAGGGTAGGTGCCCCCACAGAGAAAGCTCTCCCCCTGGTATAGGGTCCCCTCCAAAGTCCCTTCTAAGTATTATTCTGACACCTTTCCCAGGCCCTCCATTCAAATTTGGCATCCTCAGTTTTCCTGCCTGAACAGGGGGTTGGACTAGAACAGAGGTCTTCAAACTTGGCAGCTTTAAGACTTGTGGACTTCAACTCCCAGAATTCTTCAGCCAGCATAACTGGAGAATTCTGGGAGTTGAAGTCCACAAGTCTTAAAGCTGCCAAGTTTGGGGGCCCCTGGACTAGAAGACCTCCAAAGTCCCTTTAAACTTTGTTATTCTGTTATTCCTAAGCTAAATAGCTAAGACCAGTGGTGGGTTGCTACTGGTTCTCCCCACTTCAGGGAGATTGCATGCAAAGCGAGTGCACGAAGTGGACCAGTGGTAATACCATTAGAACCCACCACTGGCTAAGACACTCATTGGGACCATATCTCTTTTAGCATTTTTTGTGACACTTCTCCAAAATGCACCCTCAAGAAGCCACATCTCTCCCCCTCTCCCTCTCCCTCTCTCTCTCTCTCTCACACACACAGGTTGCATTGGATATCTCTCTCCCACCCTCCTTCTCTCTCTGCTTTAGGCTTAGAAAATTCCCCCGCTGCCTTCCCCAAACACCTCCCCCATTGCAAATGCGGCATGCCATTTGGGTGGGAAATGCCTGGAACGCAATAAAGCCCACCAATTCACCCCCTGCTGGCAGGCTGGCTAATGAGTTGAGAAGAGAGGCGGGGGAGCTGATCAGAGTCCTCCGAAAGAAGGGGAGGCTGAGGGAAAGTGGATGTGCTACAGGATGCTGCGGATGCCCTCGTTCTCCCTTTGCCTGGCTTCCCTCCTCCCATGGTCTCCTCAGTGCTCGCTCGTGTTCCCCCTCCCCACTCGAGCTTGATTGCAGGTGGAGCCACATTGCCTTTTGCAAGCCTGCTGTTGGAGAAGCTGGGTGTCAGTGAGAGCTGGCTTTTTGCGTAGCTTTGTCCAGCTGCAGGGAAGCATGGCTTCCTCCCCAGGCCCTCGTCCGTTCCCCCCCCTCCAACAGCCGGACAAAGCTAAGCAAAAAGCCAGCCCTCACCAGCACCCAGCTTCACTGACAGCAGGCTTGGAAAGGGCAATGTGAGCTTCTACCTGCGTCAATCTAGACTGGGGAGGGAGAGAGCGTGAGCGAGTCAGAGGCCCTTCCCTCCAGCCTTTGCCCAAAGCCCTATGCTGCACCAGGAGGCTGAAGTTTGCATTTCTTCCCCACTCTGACCCACGTGTATCTTGGCAACAGGACTGTTTCTCTCCACCTCCTTTTCCAGCTGCTGGATCAGAGGGACAAACCTAGCTTTGCTGCCCATTGCAGCTAGGAATCTCAAAGCCCAGAATGAATCTTTGTGCTACAACCAGCCCCTAGATCGGCCTCCTGCAAACTCTGCCTCTCAAGGAGCCCAGCCGAACTTTTATGTGCCACTCGCTGAGGCGGAGGGTGGGGCTGGAGCTAATAGGTAGGCAAATTAAGTGCCCAAAGGACCCCATCCTGTCATCAGGAGTCCTGGTGCCTCAGCGAGTGAAACTTCAGCTGGGCTCTTCAGAAGACTATGGAGTTTGCAGGCCGCCTGCCTAGCTAGCGCCCAGATTGGCTGAAACAGAAACATTCATTCTCAGCTTTATTTGAGATTCCTAGCTGCGATGGATAGCAAAGCTAGGACTGATCCCGGCCAGCTTTCTCATTTAGGGAAATGCTGATTGGGAGGGCCACGTGGCAAGAGAAAAGGTATTACATATCAGCCTCATCCGAGGCGAGTGGCTGGGAGGGGCAAGGGGCGTGGCTGGGCATGGTTAGCTACTGGTTCGGGCAAACCAGTGCGAACTGGCTGAATCCCACCACTGGACGCTTCTTACAAAGGTAACAGTGTTGTGTGGACCCCACCAGAATCTTAAACCAGCAATTCCAAATGCTGAAATTCCCATTACATCAGCTTTCAGTTTCATCTGCTTACAACCTTACATCAGCTTACAACTATTAAATCTACATTACCTGACAAAGCAGGACACCCTATACCCGTAATGGTGAACCTATGGCATGTGTGCCACAGGTGCACACATAGCCATATCAGTGGGCATGTGAGCTCAGCTCTGGCATGAAACAGGCTGTTTCCTGCCACTGGAGGGCCTCGGGGGTGGTTGTGGGGAAGGCCCATTTTTTGCTGTCCCCAGCCTCCAGAGCCTCTCTAGGAAGTTGGCAAACGGGCTGTTTTTGGCCTCCCAGGGGGGGAGGCTGTTTTCACCTTCCCCAAAATCTTAGAGAGGCTCCGGAGGCTGGGGACAGCAAAAAACGGGCCTTCCGGTTCCATCGGAAGTTGGCAAACAGGCCATTTCTGTCCTCTGGAGGACATCCGGGTGGGTGGGGAAGGCCATTTTTGCCCTTCCCAAACTCCTAGAAAGGCTCTGGAGCCAAGTGAGAGGGAAAAACGGACCTACCGGGCCATCATGTGTCAGGAGCGGGCGGGAGTGGGGAGGTTGCACGCACATGCATGGGGGCGGGGCACAAAGACCCCCCCAGCCCCCCTCCTGGCACACAATGACAAAAAGGTTAGCCATCACTGCTCTATACCATTCCAGACAAGTGGATGTCCAGTCTCTTCTTAAAAACCTCCAGTGATAAAGCACCCACAACTTCTGAAGGCAAGCTGTTCCATTGGTTAATTGTTCTCACTGTTAGGAAGTTTCTTCTTAATTCCAGGTTACTTCTCTCTTTGATTAGTTTCCATCCATTGTTTCTTGCCCTGTACGATGGTGCTTTGGAAAATTGGTTGACACCCTCTTCTTTGTGCCAGCCCCTCAAATACTGAAATACTGCTATCATGTCACCCCTAGTCCTTTTTTTTCTCTGGCCTGGCCATACCCAATTCCTGCAACTGTTCTTTATATATTTTTGTCTCCAGGCCTTTAATCATCTTAGTTGTTCTTCTCTGCACTTTCCCCAAAGTCTCAACATCTTTTTTGCAATGCAATGCCCAAGATTAGTTGCAGTATTCCAAGTGTGGTCTTACTAAGGTTTTCTAATATCTAATCAATAAGGGTGAAATCCAGTTCAGATACACTATGAATTAGACCTCTGAATTTGGAGTTCTGAGATGGAATGGACAGCTGGAGAAGAAGGTTGGGTGGGTGGATGGGTGAGGGAGAAATCTCAGCAATCGCATTGGGGGTTCCCAGTGAGGTGGCAACACATTCTGAAAAGAGACTCAAAATAAGAGAACTCTGGAGTTCTAAGCTGGATGGAGGAGGGAAGAAAAGATTTAGGGTAGTCACACCTTAGAATCTCCCAGGGTATATCTATTAGGGTTGAAAAGAGGGGTCCTGAGCTTGGTTGTTTTGTTCCAGATGTTTCATTACCCAAACTAGGTAACATTATCAGCAGTGAGAGATGTTTCCTAGTTTGGTTAATGAATCATCTGCAAGAAAACCACCAAGCCTCAAGGACCACTTATATCTAATAGATTAGATGATTATAGGCAAGATTCTGTCTATTAGGTGTAAGCAAATAAAGAACTGGATTTTATTTGGATGCCACTGTGTCATCTTTGGGCTTAGGTCTGACATCTTCTGATTCAATAAATTTATGCAATATAATTCAGACATCTTCCAAAAGTTGAATCAAACTAATTAAACATGGACCTTTATCTCAATTATGATAAATCAAGAGCCTTGATAGTACAGTGGTTTGGTGCACCCTGTCATTAACACAGCTGCCTGCAATTTCTGCTGGTTCGAATCTCTCCAAGGCTCAAGGTTGACTCAGCCTTCCATCCTTTCTAAGGTAGGTGAAATGAGGACCCAGTTTGTGGGGGCAATAAGCTGACTTTGTATAAAATATACAAAAGAATGAAGGCTATTGCTTAACGCATTGTAAGCCGCCCTGAGTCTCCGGAGAAGGGCGGCATATAAATCAAATTTAAAAAAAAAAAACCTTGCTTTAGTACATGTACAAAACTTGTATGAATGAATTGTATTGATTTGGAAGTATCCAATTTCATTGAATAGTTTGGCTCCACCTGCCAATTTGATTTGGAAAGATAGTTCATCTTGGCGATGTAATAAATCAGTCTTTGAATCAAGTTTCCAGATTGAAGCTTGGTATAAGCCTACTAATGAAGAAATTCCAGACAAGAGTATAATTTTCCGTATCCTCCAAATCTCCCCAATAGGGTAATGGTTATTTCCAAAATATTGCAAAACAAAAACAGGTAAACATTGTAGTCCATCTCCTGCTTTCTCAGTTGGAAAGAAAATCAAAAATGGGTAGGGGGAGTATGCTTTTCAGTACTGACTGATAAATGAGAGCAAACCATGTGTTCCTTGCAAATAGAGCTGCCTAACTGTGAATCTGTGAGATTTTTGTTTTCTTGACAATGGCTTCTCTCAGGTCATCTGATTCTCAGGAACAAAAATATACCATTTTTCATTGTTAACGTTTTGGGGAAAATTGTATATAATTCTCTCCTCCAAATACTAGCCCTGATTGTGTAGAAACAAAGATATAGAGACTCAAGACTTCAGTATTACATTAAGAAGTTGTTATGGAAGTGGTCCGTAAAAAGGAAGAGTAATTTATGTAAAAGATAAACTCAGTTACTAGAGGGAGAGAATAATTTGTCCAAATCTTTCTCAAGGGTGAAACTGAACAGAACAGAACAGAACAGAATATTGGCCAAGTGTGATTGGACACAGAAGGAATTCGTTGCTGGTGCCTAAGCTCTTAGTGTACAGTACATACAAACAACAAAGTGATAGGTCATAGATGATAAATCATAGTTACAGTCTTTAACTGTAAGATATGAACAATAAATGATAAATCATAAGATACCAATAGGAGGTAGTAGGAAAGATGAGAAGATGAGAAAGGATGAGAAATGAGAAGATGAAGATAAGAAGGATAATAGTATTACTACTACATGGGTAAATATCTTTAGGCATAAGACAGTGCTATGGGAATTTGGTGTTTAGCAAGGGAGGGGGTTATCCTTATATCTAGTTGTTTTGGCATGCAATGCCATATAGCGGCATCCTGAGGGGAGAAGTTGAAACAGTTTATGTCCAGGGTATGAGGGATCTGTCGATATTTTCTCAGCCCTCTTTCTGGTTCAGTATACTGATCCTTAATGGAAGGCAACAAGAATAATACAGTCTTCCTTTTCATCCTTTCACTTCCTTGTCAAGATCTCCATATTTGTATTCACCATAATGACCTAAACTAACCTCAACCTGAAGTAGTATATGTCTATGTTGTGTGTGAGTAGCAGGGGAGGAGGAAGAACAGATGCTGTAACATATTAGAGAAATAATTGGAGACAACACTAGAAAATGAATCTTGAGAGTTGGTAGGAGGAAAGAATAAAACAAGACTATTTTTTCCCCAGAAAATTCACCTTATCTCTAGTACCTTATGTTTTATATCCAATGGCCCTTACAAAGAATAGCAATTTATCAGTGCTTTGAGGCCAGCGTTCTTCTGATGATCAAAGTTTTGATTAGTCATCTTAATTATTGCTAAGATTAGTGAGGAACAGATTGTGATACCACCTTCTTTGATGCCACCATAGTTAGAACATGATGAATGTTATTTGCTGCTTGCTATTTCTGGAGATATTTTTTTTCCACAATTCATATATGTGTGCTCAGTGAAGTGGAGAGGAGAAAAACCACAGGAGTTTTCATTTTAATTTGACAGACTCACCAGGTCATCCCTGGTGCCCTTTAAAATGTAGTTATAATAAGAGAATAGGAAAAGAAGGAACTCCATGAAAAGTAAATCACACAGCAGAACCTATCATTTCTTTCCCTCCAGGTCCTTCAGATAACACTATTGGGAGGTATACAGAGATCTCAAGAATGGCCTTTGTAAGTTCTCCTCTGGCTAATTAGAGGAAAGGTTATGCTTTTGTCTCATGCTCCTTACCAACAGGTTTTTGGGGGTTTTTTTTTGTTTTTTGTTTTTGTTTTTTTTGGTCTTACTAAGGGGTGGAAAAATAGTACCAATTATCTGGAGCTGTAAATTCCACCTCAATTTTGCAAATAAAGCATGCATCTTTTACCACTGAATGCATTCCTGTATTCACAGGGGTTTTCAAAATATGCTTAAACAATTAATGTGTATGTCAGCATTCCAAATTATGTTCTCCTCCAGCGCTGACATGAATGAAAGAGGGAGAAGCTTTGCTTTAATGCTGAGATGAACTTTTACCTAGTTCCCTGCTCTTTAGTAGATAGCGTTACCTGGGTGACGGAGGGGGGAAATTCCTGTGAAAAGAAAGTGCTTGGGACGAAAAGATGGATCTGCACGATGGCCAATGAGACATTGGGGTTGAAGAATGGAAAGGGAGGGGTTTGGAAGGAGGGGCCAGTTTTGGCTGCACAAAGAGTTCAGGGATGTCATTCTCCTATTCTTAAATAAAAAAAAGATTCATTAGAGACCTTGCATTTGAGAATGAAGTTTATTTAAGATAGCAACGAAATCTGACAGAGTATGCATTTGATATTTTTGGCAGTTGCTTCAAGTACTTCTGATCACTGTAAACAACACAAAGAAAGTAAGCAATACACCATCTAGTTCAATCAGTAGACATTTCTTGTGGAGATTGTGAAGGTTGTCACTCTGGATCTTCTAAGATACAGAGCAGCCTAAGCTGCTTAAAAGCTCAGGGCAATTGGTTGTAGGATACTCCCCAGTCTTCTGATTATGTGATTATTCTAATAGAAGTATCTAATGGGATGATGCATGGAAGTTTCATAGGTTTTAGTAACAAGTGTGCTAGTTTCTACTATTAATGGACACATTTGCCAATAGCTGCATTAAATAGGTATAATTAGGGCAATTTGAGATGGCTGGAAATGCTGCAGGATTTTCATATCTGTATACCTACTGTAGCTACCTATTTACCTTCCAACATTCTTCTAATGGAACTCAAGGTCTCACATTCCATTTTGGCAGATTCCCATCCAAAATGCATCTGATTTTCTTGAAATCAGATGCAACCATGAACTCCTTGAGTATTATCACAACAACTGTCTGAAATAGTTCTGTACATTTCAGCTGTACATTTTGCCAAGTCATGCAAGTAGGATGAGACAAAAAATTGTTGGACACTGTGTAAGATGCAACTGTTCTCAGATATACATTTCTTTATTATTTATTAAATTGATTGACCGCCCATATTAGCATAGGGTAACTCTGGCAATTTACTATATTCTTTGCTTCTGAAACTTTTCTGTCAAAAGTCATGGATTCAGACGCTATTGATGACAGAAGATATTAATAATTAAGGCCTGTGTCAGGTAGTTAATAACTGTCATGAATTTAGTTGTACATATCCAATCAGTAAATATTTATGATTCTTTCCATAGATTGCAGTTCATTTTCCAATGTCTTGTTCCTTAAATTACTTTTATGCATGATATTATTTAGGAATCATCTTTTGGTAATGCAGATGTAACTCTACTTACTGCAATCTCATCCTATATACACACCTACATGTATACACATGAAATAGTTGGTATGCTAGGGTTGAAAGGGACATTTAGCCTTTTTAATCTTCTTAATAAGTTTAATTGAGTCTATTAACATAAGTTAATTAGACTAATTAAGTTGGTAAGCATCTTCTCTTTAAGTCTTTGCCAAAACAGGACAGTTAAGGTCTATGGCAAATCTGCTGAGATTAATGGTAGTTTTATGCTGTTGTTAATTTGATCATATCCTCGAAAGGTAATCTGTCTGCAATCAGTTCTGCTCTAAATGGATCTGTCTTTTCTCTCCTCCTAAAAGATGGATTGACTTGATCATAAATATTGCACGCTAGCTCAGACTATGTGGTGCTGATCTCAATAGGTAGAAATAAATTGTAACATTTAATTCTTTTCTCTTTTAAAAAGAATTAAAGCTAACATGTATATCTTGCCCTGCAGCTTTATAAGGTCTGATGGGCGCAGTGAGAAATAATTGCACTTCTCCAGTCCATTGTTTCCAATATTGGCAAGGGAGAGAAGTCACACAACCATAGAGGCAAGACCAAAAGATTGTAAAATATGCCCATTTTCTAGTGCTGAGCAGAGATAGAAAATAAAGGGGAGGAGAGGAACCACTGGTAGTGTTATACTCTGTATCTAAGAAAATTCTTCAGGAAAGATCTCAAAAACTTATTTTCTAAAGTATAGTTTAGATAGAGGAAAAACCACGATCCTTCTCATTGAATCCTCCTGGGGGAGGATGTGGCTACATATTGCTTATAAGAGGTGAGTGCACTCTAATGTTGATAGAAGACAACTGTGAGTGCAGAGAAACTGTTAAAGAAGCAATATTTTAGGGTTGTCCTCCTTGGGATAAGCTAAAGTAAGAAGCCAAAAATAAAACATTTCCCCAGGTAATTTCCCTACAGCTGTTAGATTGGACCCACTTGTAAACAAAACCAACAGGAAGAAATTTACTCCTTTATGGGAAAGACATAATACAGAATAACACAGTTGGAAGGGACCTTGCAGGTTTTCTACTCCAACCTGCTGCTCAAGCAGGAAATTTTATAACATTTCAGACAAATGGCACACCAATCTCTTCTTAAAAACCTCCAGTGATGGCACACCTACAACTTCTGAAGGCAAGCCGTTTCACTGATTGATTGTTTGAACTGTCTGTCAAAATTTCTCCTTATTTCTAGGCTGGATCTCTCCTTGATTAGTTTCCATCCATTGCTTTTTGACCTGCATGGTATGGGGTATGGTATGAGGGGTGAAATGCTCCCGGTTCGGACCGGATCACCCGATCCGGTAGCGATGGAGGTGGGTTGTTCGGAGAACCGGTAGCAAAATTCCCTGCCCCCCTCCCCCCATGCCCAGCTGAGCCGCACAATCAACAGAGGCTTTTTTTTAACTTTTAAAAGCATTTTTTCTACAACCTCTTCGGCCAAAAAAAATGCAACCTTTTCAGAGGTTGTAGAAAAAATGCTTTCAAAAGGCTCTGATGATCCCAGCTGAGTTGCCTGATCGGCAGAGGCTTTTTTTCTTTTAAATGCCTCTGACGATCAGGCAACTCAGCTTGGATCATCAGAGGCATTTAAAAGAAAAAAAGCCTCTGCTGATCAGGCAACTCAGCTTGGATCGTCAGAGGCATTTAAAAGAAAAAAAGCCTCTGCTGATCAGGCAACTCAGCTTGGATCGTCAGAGGCATTTAAAAGAAAAAAAGCCTCTGCTGATCAGGCAACTCAGCTTGGATCGTCAGAGGCATTTAAAAGAAAAAAAAGGGTATGGTATAGTATGGTATGGTATGGTATGGTATGGTATGGTATGGTATGGTATGGTATGGCATGGCATGGCATGGCATGGCATGGCATGGCATGGCATGGCATGATATACTGATGAGATATGATGTGATATGATAGGATTTATAAACACAACAACTATGAATCTTTTCTAAGTTTTCCTTATTATTTTTTTTACCTTTACTAAGGAAAAAAATAGAAGACTCACAAAAAAATTAAGAGAGTTACAATTAGGCATTTGTACTGCTAAAGAACTTTGTTTAATCTTTATTTTTAGGTTAACTGACAAATTTACAGTTCCCAAAGTAATTGGAAGATAGTTATCCTTCGAGCCATGCGCTTCCCTGAGTGTTACGACGCAGCTGCCAGCTGAAAAAGAAAATGCATTGCAAATTGTATATATTTGGGAAGACACATAAAGAAAGCACATCTTGTGGGGAAAAATGCATAG
This sequence comes from Arizona elegans, assembly GCA_022577455.1. Taxonomy (NCBI): domain Eukaryota; kingdom Metazoa; phylum Chordata; class Lepidosauria; order Squamata; family Colubridae; genus Arizona; species Arizona elegans. The sequence goes on along the minus strand of JAKOOJ010000013.1, from coordinate 4,005,630 downwards.
CAGCGTACATATATTAGAGAAAGATGTGCATAAAAGACCACATTAAGAAAAGCTGCTATGATAATAAACATGAATTTTCATTTTTTTTCTTTTAAAAAAAATCCCTGCAGGATAATTTATGATAATTGTATTCACCCAAATACATACAGAATCGCTAATGACTAGATACAAGTCATTTACCCAACGTTACCAGCTCCATGAAAATAAGGGATATTAATTGCTCAAGAAAAGCCTTATCTGCATGGAGCTTTTCGAGCAATTGGGCAGGGGGAGTGACATGGTGAGCCATGTGGGATGTTCTACTAGGTTAAATGTCCTAACTCAAGAGTCCCCAACCCCTGGGCTATGGCCCACTACCGGGCCACAGCCTATTCAGAACCTGGCTGTGCCAGCGGTGTGTAACCACCTGTGTATGCGCAGCCCCACTCATGCAGGTAGCGGGTGCGTGCACCCTCTGCTCACACAAAGGAAGCTGTGTGTACGCCTGCCCCTCACACAAAATCATCCTCTCCCCTCCCCCACCCCCTACCCCTGCACCAGGCTTCCAACCCAAAAAAGTTGGGGAATGCTGTCCTAACTTATTCATTTGTAGCAATAGAAGAGAATATTTGTAGCTCAGGGTTGAAATGAAGGGTCCTTATTGCTCTCTAAGCTTGGTTGTTTCTTGCAAACATTTCATTACCCAACCTAGATAACGAAATGTCTGGGGAAAAAAAGCAACCAAGCTCAGAGAGCACCAAGGACCCCTTATTCATTTGTGTCAAATATTCCATTGCAAAAATATGAAATTGCAGCATTTGTGCAGTGGCCTCACTGTACATCTGTTGACATTAGAGTTTGCTGCTGATGCTGCTGTATCCATCTCTGTCAGACTCCCAGACGCAAGCATAGCAGAAATGAGCCAAACGTTTGACATGGCAAGACTGCATTAGAATGTTGTTTTGCATACTAAAATACAGACAAATTAAGCAGTTGATTGTCCTCTATCAACATTAGAGTGTACTCACCTCTTATAAGCATTGCAAGTTAAATTTGAAGCTTTGTGGTTAGGTGAAAGTTGGCTATTGTTTCTGTAATTGCTATTCTCCCTTGGGAAATTTGAACTCGAACGTAGAAGTGCAGTAATGAAATAAATATAATTAAGAGATCTATGATTATCAGCTTCCCCTATGAGTTTTGGTTTGGGAGAAAATGCTTGTAAAGAAAAGATACATAAGAAGCTTAGCAGTGGTGAGTTTCTACCAGTTTGCCCCGGTTCAGGCAAACCGGTAGTGGCAGCGGTGAGAGGCTCCGCCCACGCACCCAGATGTCATCATGGATGCTCTGCGTATGCGCAGAAGGACCATGAACAAGCGAAGCAAACACACACACTCCCTTTTGCAAACCGATAGCAAAGGTAAGAGGAACGCACTACTGACGCTTAGCCTATGTTAAGAAATGACGCAAAGTGATATGGATGGGGTTGGCAAGAAAAAATAATTTTAGATTTTTCTTTTTACTATTTCTTGTAGTGCAAAAAGGAGTTTTGAATAATATATCATACTCGTCCTGATCCCGCTCATTTTTTTTTCTTTTAATTTCTTCTTGTGGAAGACATCAGAATGTTGCTCTTCCAAACACTGCTCTTTGTATCCTTGCTCAAAATTTGTCCTCTCCTTGAAAAGAGAAATTCAGTGAAATTACCACTCAAAAGAAAGCAAATCAGCAGTTCCAGAAATGCAGTTCAGGTTTCGGAATATTCACTGCTCTAGGAATAATTAAAATGGCACCAACAGTTGAACTTTCGAGTTCTTCAGAATGCTTCATCAGGTATGAGGATGCAAATGAGTAGCCCATGAGGAAGAAACATCAACTTCAAAAGAATGGGCTAGGCGACTTCAACTGTAGTTCAAAGTCAATAGACGGAATGCATCAGACAGCTGTAAGCCTTAGTGGTGTCAGGTTTACACCTAAATATTTTTAATTGGCTTAATGGGATCTTAGATTCTACTTTGCTGAATGTTGTTCTCTATTTTAATTTTGACCGGTTAGACTCCTCGAATGCTTCAAGGTAGAAAGATGAGATCTAAATTGAAATAGCAATTAACCTAATAGCAGGAATAACAAGAGTGACTATCAATAAATTATAATCATTGTGCATAATTTATGGGAGGTGAAGATGGTACAAGCTCTCCTAGAAGAATTGCTTTCAATAGTGGTTTGGGAGACCTTGTCAAGGTGAGAAGGAGCTGTAATGAGTCAAAACTTCAGGTGCTAATTCCAGTAGCTACAATCAGGTTTGGCCCATTTATTGTACGTATGGCAATGACTGGAGCTTGCCAGATGAAACTTTGAAGTGAAGCATCTGTTTCACTGTGTTGTAGAAGCAGGAACATGCAAAACAGCTTCAAAAAGGTGCTTCAAATGAAACGTCATGAAAGGTGAGCCCCCTTTGGAAGTTTTCTATCTGCCCTAACATTTTATGTGAATTCCCTCTCTTTAGATGGAATGAAAGTGAAGGTGGGAGAAAGCAAAGTAATTAATAGGTTACTTTTTTTAAAAAAAAAAAATACCCTCTCTTCCATCTTGCTCTGTCCTCTGTATTCCTAAAATCTATTAGGGATTCAATTGCAATCAAAGACAGAGGTCAAATGCCGCATTGGAAAAGCTACACCTGTTTTCCCGAGGATGAATAAAATCTGGTCCTTGTCATCTATATCGGGGGTCTCCAACCTTGGCAACTTTAAGCCTGGCGGACTTCAACTCCCAGAATTCCCAGCTGTCTGGGGAAATCTGGGAGTTGAAATCTATCAGGCTTAAAGTTGCCAAGGTTGGAGACCCCTGATCTATATCACTGAACACCCCCCCACAATGCCAAACAAACAAGAAGATGCCCTCAAATCAGTGATGAAATCCAAATTTTTTTACTACTGGTTCTGTGGGCATGGCTTGGTGGGTGTGCTATGACTTGGTGGGAATGGCTTGGTGGGTTGGGAGGGGAAGGATACTGCAAAATCTCCATTCCCACCCCACTCTGGGGCCAGCCAGAGATGGTATTTGCCGGTTCTTGGAACTACTCAAAATTTCCATTACCAGTTCTCCGAACTATTCAAAATTTCTGCTACTGGTTCTCCAGAACCTGCCTCAAATACATGGAGAAGAATATTCATAGATGACTTAAAGAATTTAAACATCACATGGGAAGATGGCGATGTATTGCCCCAAACAAAAAATACTGGAGATCCCTGATAAGTGACATAGCATGAGAGGACCTAATGCTCAAAAAAATACAACCAGGAAGCAGAATAAGAAATGTTGGGGGAGGGAGCAATATGAAGGTGGATTTAGTTGGGGTAGGTAGCATCAGAGTTTGGAGATGAGACAAGCAGATCATCACATTCAGAGTTTTCTCTCCAGGTTATCAGAGGCAAACATTTTAAGCAAAGCCTTTCGAAATGCATGAGGTTTGAAATGAATGTGACTTCTTGGACCATCAGACAAGTCTCCGAAGAGAAAGGGAGCTATAATAGGAAGATTCATTGTGATTTATATCAATGAACCGTTATGGAGTGCAGTCAACTTTGGAGACTGCATCCATTTTCCCCTTCATTGGATGAAAAAAGTAGATGTACAAACGTGTGTGAAAAATGAAATATCATTTATCTTTGTCAATCAAGCAAAAACAGGGAATCCTTAGTATGTTCAAAATCTATTACCAGAATTCAAAACCTGGAAATGCGGATCACCATTTTACATACTTAGTTGATATTCCCCCTGTCTACAAATGTCTGAATCATGAGAACATTTCCAAATTTCCATCCTGTAGGAAAGCAACAATAAATGCAAAAGGTGGAACAGATAGGAGGTCTTTATGGGATAATATCCTTGAATCAGTCATTTAGCACTCAAGAAACACCATCTCCTATGCACCATTTCCAATAGATCAAAGTAATCAACAGAACTGTGAAAACAGCTTCTCCGCAAGGAAACTTGGGGAGCAGAAGTGGGTTTCAGCAGGTTCTGACCAGTTCTTGAGAACCGGTAGCGGAAATTTTGAGTAGTTCGGAGAACCGGTAAATACCACCTCTGACTGGCCCCACCCCCATCTATTCTCTGCCTCCCGAGTCCTAGCTGATCGGGAAGAAATGGGGATTTTGCAGTAACCTTCCCCTGGAGTGGGTTGGGAATTGAGATTTTACAGTATCTTTCCCCTGCCATGCCCACCAAGCCATACCCACCAAGTCATGCCACACCCAACATGCCACACCTACAGAACTGGTAGTAAAAAATTTTCAAACCTACCTCTGATGGGGAGGAGTAGAAGGGGCAGGGAAAGTGGAGGGAGAGGTGGAGGGAGGAGGACAAAGCGGGGGAGGAGGAAGAGGAAGAGGGAGTGGGGAGAGAGAACAGAAGGAGTAGGAGAAGAAGCTAGCAGTTTTATTTCTGTGGGTGCTTTGGTGGTTGTTGCACTTTCTTCAAGCCTGTAAAGGGAAAAAGAACAATTTGAAGAAGATTCAAGCTGAATTAGGAGAGACTGGAATCCTTAGAGAGGGTGTTGTGTGTGTGTGTGTGTGTGTGTGTGTGTGTGTGACTTAACACAGTTTTCTTAACATACATTTTGCAAGCATAGTATGAGATGAATAACATATGCAGATGGTGCAAATTATGCAAAATGTCATTGGATTACTTCAAGTAATAAATCAAGCCAGTCTGATCTATTAATATCAAGTTCTAGTCTCAGCAGAAATAGCAGATTGAAAGGATATCTGGTTGAATATCATAATTGTATACAAGATGCATCCTTCCAAATTGGAGTTGCATGTCCTTGCATGAAAAAGAAAAAATAGGTAGGCTTTCTGATGTATAGAAAATGGCTAAATCAAAAAACATGGAGAATCAACAGAAATATAGAGTGAAACTTTTTTAGGTTCCAATCTCTAAATCAAGAGTCCCCAACACACAGTCCAGGGACTGGCACTGGGCTGCGACATGCCAGAAATGGATTGCGCAGACAAGTGAAGCCCCATCCATGGGATCCAGGCAGCATGCAAAACCACAACTCCTCCGGTCCACAGAAAAACCTCTCTCCATGGAACTGGTCCCTGCTGCCCAAAAAGTTGGGGGCTGCTGCTCTATATAGCAATAGCAATAGCACTTAGACTTATATACTGCTTCATAGAGCTTCACAGCCCTCTTTAAACGGTTTACAGAGTCAGCCTATTGTTCCCAACAATCTGGGTCCTCATTTTACCCACCTCAGAAGGATGGAAGGCTGAGTCAACCTTGAGCCTGGTGAGATTCGATCTGCCAAACTGCTGGCAGCCAGTGATCAGCAGAAGTAGCCTGTAGTACTGCATTCTAACCACTGCGCCACCGCAGCTCATTTTATGGTGAATGTTGGTGAATCATATGGTAAAATGTTGAGCCTAGAGTGGTTCTAGAGTGAGCCTCAGCAATCTAAATCTATCTAAGAGGACAAAGTCCTTAAATTAATCCACTTATAAGTGAGCATAATTTTTAAAGCCATGGCATCTTTTATTTTCAGAGTGAAAACCGAGCTAAACAACTTCTGAATGGTTAATTTAAGAATTGACAACTTAAGATGGTGATCAAAAGGGACATTCAGGAAAAAATGAGAATCTCTTTTGTAGGACTTCAATATATCTACCAACCGTGGACCTTTCACATTTCTTAAGAGGTCCCTAAGGGGGTGTGCATAAGCGCTCCAGTGTGCCTACCGTCCCTGTTCTACTGTCCCCGTTTAATGTACTCATTTTATGTGTTTATGGCTACGTTTTGCTTATTTATATTCTTTTATTTGTGCCAATTTTTTTTCAAGTGTCCATGCCTATGTTTATACTGTTACTTGTTTCCTTGTTGACAAATAAATGAATAAATAAATCATAAATAAATATGGGATGCAAGCATTTGGATGGACACTAAATAGCAGTAACAATTAATTTGTGACATCAAATGGTCTTTACTGACATCAAATGGTCTTCAAGATTTCCAGTCTGCTGCTCAGTATCGAACCTGATATCTGTATGTCAAAATCATTGGCTTAGTTGGCTGAACTTTAGGGCTTTCCTTTTCAGGTCTGATTTTATTTTATTTTTTTATTACCCTTTTAAAAGCAATCGAAGTTATCTGAGTGCACTTTTGCTCCACTCATAATTATAGTGCAAAGGCCTTTGGCTGAATTGTATTGCATCAGCATTATTGCAAATAAGGAGGCCCTTGACCTACAAGGGGTATTATCAAACATAAAGAAATATTCTTTAAACGTTGGTAAATAATAGTGCTAGATGGACTGAATGAATTGAATGCCTGAGCATCGCAGTAACAATAGTAGAAATTTTCAAGAAATGCAAAGTACCAAGATGATGGTTTTATTTAGGAGAACTCACACAAATGTAGCTCAGACAAAGAGGCATGGCATAAATGTGGTTTACCTCATGGAATTAGTTACTAGACAACTGTACACTGGCTAACAAAATGGCTTCTGTGGCAGGTGTACCCAGTGATAAATTATCATGGTATAAACCACATAGGACCACTTAGATATGTGGCCATTACACCTCTAACCTTGGATGGGATAGCACTTCCTCATTCAAAAATGGTGTGCAATTTTGAGGTCTTCCTGGGCTCACAGATGGTTGCAGCAGTGGCCAGGAAGCCTTTGCACCGCTTGTTGTTATCTGCCACTCTTTATGAGATTCCACACAGCCTGATTACTGAAATGAACTCTACTTGTGTGGAGGTAGCGGTCACTCTTAAAAATGACCCATAAGTTTCAACTGATCCAGTCTGCAGCAGGTTGGGCAGGGACACCCTGGTTTGTGAGTTGCACTGGTTGCCAATTTGCTTCTAGAGGCAATTGAATACACAAGTTATGATCTATAAAGCCCTACAAGGTATGGGGACTGCTTACTTGTGATGATATGAAGGAATGTTCTTGGCAAACAGGAGGAAGACCCATAGCCTTAGCAATGAACTGCTAAGAGTCAACTCAATCCAAAGGTGGGAGAAAGACATGGGGAACATTTCCAAAGGATCCCACCGTAATTTTCCAGGGAGTAAAAGGAAAGGATGAAAGAAAGTTTTTCTAAGATTCTGTTTAATGTAATCTTATGATAGAGTTAGTACTCCTAGGTAGAGCTTCCATCCTATCTTGCAGGGTTATATTCAGTCTTGCAAATTTGAAAGGTCTTCTATTCAGGAGAACGAGGTTAGGAACTAAGGCGTGATGGCATTAAAAGGAATCCCTTTATTAGGATCAAACAGCTAACAGGCAACTAGGACAACAAGAATGGCAACAACAACAACTTCCAGTCATAGCTGCTATTTATATAGCAGCCTGTCAAACAAGCAGCCAATAGCGCCAGCTTATTTCTCCCGCTGGCTGAGCTGTCAAATTTCAGCCAATGGCGGCACTTCCATGTTGACGGGTAATGGCGCGTCTGCGCCTGCAACAAAATGCATCTGCAAAATACAATGTTTTGACTCATTGGTCTAAATAGCTCTTCCAATGCTACAATTCTTTTTTTTTAAAGATTTTTATTTCCCTTTTTCTGTAATCTATTTATTAAATAATTTGCCGCCCATCTTGCTAGCCACTAATGTTGTAAATCAAGATACACTGTGTCATAATACAGATTTCAATGCAGTAATAATTATGCGGGGTGGTTAAAAGTTATTAACATCCTAGTATTTCAAAAGCATAAAGTATTGAAAATAAAAACAAAGTGAAAATTCTTTCAATATCAATTGTTATTGGTATGTCAGTGTTACAGGTATATGATTACTTAACTCTCTATCCAAAATTGAATATAAAATTTAAAGAGAAAAACAAGACACAGTTCTATGGTTTTCAAATGAAGAAGTCTCCTCTCCTCTCCTTTCCTTTCCCCTTCCTGTCTCCCTCTTTCTCCCTCTCTTCCTTCTTTCTCTTCTCATGTCTCCTTCCTTCCTTCCTTCCTTCCTTCCTTCCCTCCTTCCTCCCTCCCTCCCTCCCTCTGTCTTTCCTTTCTTCTCATCTCCTCTCTTCTCATCCCCTCCCCTCCCTCCTCCTCCCTGGACTGCTGCATGGAATCATAGGACAAATGTTTTGGGAGTGAACTGGAGAGAAAAAGCAAAAAAATATTCAAGTAGCATAATTTGACAGCAGCAACATCTCTTTTTTTTTTGTGATCTGCATCATATACTCTTTTGGAAACAGCAAATGGATTTGACATCTGAGGGAATTCCAAATGAAAAATTCCATTTTTCTGACAACCAGAATAATGACACTTTCCCAAAAGGGAGAGCCCCATTCAGTCAAGATATCGATTACAACTTATCCAGTCTGCATTTCCCGAGTTTATCCTGTATAAAAAGATGCTTATACAGATAGTCCTTGAGTTACAACCATAACTGAGACTAGAATTCTGGTTGCTAGGGAAGGTTAAATGTCATTCCAAATTTTATGTCTTTTGTTATGGTTGTTAAGTGAATCACTGCAATTAAGTGAATCTGTGATCATTAAGTGAATCTGGCTTCCTCCATTGACTTTGCTTGTCTGAAACTAGCTGGGAAGGTCACAAATGGCATTCAGATGATTCCAGGATGCTGCAATCATCGTAAATACATGCTGATTGCTAAGCGTCTAAATTTTGATGACATGATGGTAAGGATGCTGTGAAGCTTGTAAATGCAAAGAACAATTGTAAGTTACTTTTCTTGCTGCTGTAACGTCAAACGGTCACTAAATGAATGGTTGTAAATCGAGGACTGCCTGTAGGTTGGACTTTTCTTTTGAAATTTTGCAATTCATTTCTTAGCATTTGCATGGAGAAATTCAGGAAAGGACAACTCAAAATGCATTCTGTTAAGAGAGACATGCTTCCAAATAATGTTGACCATTGGGAAAGGAGCCACATAAAATACACAAGGGTTTTGTATAATGCAAGGAATCCTGGAGCCAAGTTTTGGCTTCCAAATTCCCAGCCTAATATCCTACGAGGCAAGTCATTTCTTATTTGTGCCCTTCATAAAGCAAAACATAATGAATTGCCACCAGCCTGATACATTTGTCTATTTCTCTCTTTTTGCATGCATAACTTACCTCTGTTGTATTATGTCTCTGAGTCATTGCTTTGGAGATTTGCCCATTGCTACACTAATTTGTTTTGTTTATTCTTACTTAGTGAGTCTTTGGGGATTTTCAAGCACATAAAATGGTTCGTATTCTTCAGGCAAAATGTTAAGAGAGAGCAAAGATAGCAAGTTGATTGAGTTTAATCAATTGTTCATCAATGTCAATGGAATAGAAAGGATGGCTCTAAAGATCTTAAGTGCATCCATAGCTGGTTGGGGCTTGTTTCTTTCCATTAGATCCCATTATGGCAGGTAGAAATGCTTTGAGAGAAACATTCCACTGTTTTTTCTTCAAATACAGTATTTCTATTTACAGTAATGTAAATTACAGTAATGTTAAATCTGAGTATTCTGCAAATACTCAGATTTAACATTCTAGAATCGGTTTACACATGCATTTAACAATTTAGAATTGATCCAATACTCCAATAATATTTGAAAGTGCCTTAATTTCATTTTACAACATAATAAAAACACAAATGCAAAAGCTAAAGACTTTATCTTTAAAAAAAAAATAGCCCATGAAACATCTAACTGCATATGGGTAGTTCTTAACTTACAACGATTTGTTTGGTGATTGTTCTAAATTACAATGGCACCGAAAAAAAGTGACTTACGACCGGTTTTCACACATATGACCATGAGTAGACTGCAACAGTTGTGTGATCAAAGTTCCAGTGCTTGGCAACTGACATGTATTTATGACAGAGGTCTTCAAATTTGGCAACTTTAAGACTTGTGGACTTCAATGTTTATGTTGACATAGTGTCCTGAAGTTATATGATCACCATTTATCCTCTTCCCAGCTCGCTTCCAACTAGCAAAGTCAATGGGAGAAGCCAAATGCGCTTAACAACTGCATGATTCACTTAACAAATATAATGGCTCTCTTTAACAATTGTGGCAAAAAAGGTCATAAATTGGACACAGCTCATTTAACAATTGTCTTGTTTAGCAATAGAAATTGTAAATGTAAGTCAAGAATTATCTACTATATTTCAGTGAGGTTCATTTATTTTGGGGGATAAAACTTTCCATTGTCTCAAAATTATCCCATTTAATGATTTGCTTAACACTTGTCTTCCGTTCCTCCAAAATGGCATAGAACAATAAAACCAAAACTTGACAATGGGTTAAATTGCACTATCAATAGCATTTAGACTTATATACCGTTTTACAGTGCTTTACAGCCCTCTCTAAGTGGTTTACAGCATCAGCGTCTTGCCCCCAACAATTTGGGTCCTCATTTTACTGACCTTGGAAGTATGGAAGCTGAGTCAACCTTGAGCAAGTGAGAATCAAACTGCTGGCAGTTGGAAGAATTAACCTCCATACTGCATGCTAACCACTGAGCCACCATGACTCTAGCTGGTTATATTTCAGCAAATGTCCAGATTGGATTCAGATTGCAATTTTATTTTCTCAGGGTTTTTTTTTTAACATGGTCAAGCAAGGCGTGCTGAAGTAGTAAATTAAATACATTTCTCCTTTGTGACCGGTATGTGGGGTATAGCTGCAGGCACAGTAAGAAAGACATATACTGTATTGTTAAGAGATCCCAGCATATAAATGTTTACACTGAATAATGGAATTGAACAGGCATTTGAGGATAGATAAACCTGAATATTCCCTTTCTTAATGTCAAATTGTAAACAACCTCCCTATTAGAACATTATTCCTATGGGAAGAGGCATTAAAGTTGGCCAAATTAAGCTAGAGATCCCATGTAGTTTAAACACCCACAAAAGCTAATAAGTTTACTGTCAATGTGTGAACTCTCTCTGTTTCATGGTAGCATATCTCCTACCATCTAAAGAATAAGACACAATTGAGGTACTCGTGGCTAATATTTAAAAAGAATTGAAAATAAAATCAGGAAAGTAAAAATACTATCAGTATCCATTGCCAATTGGAATTTCAAGGTATAAGATTATTTAACTCTCCATCAAAAATTGAATATATATATATAAAAAAAAAGAAAACCAAGACTATAATTCTATTTTCCAGGTCAGAAAATCTTATCACCTGCCCTTTGCTCTAAAACTGCTGCATGAAATGTTGGCTTGCTATCAGAATGAGCTGGATAGTTTTATATGCGATTCCTTTGATTCACATCAACCTTTGAAAGTGATGAGAATCACTTTGTTGACCTGAAGACATATAATCTGTATGTATGAGATGCTTTACACCATTTAGCAACCTCCTCCTCCACCATTTAAAATATCTGGAAGAAGCTTCTGTGCAAGTATTCACTGAAGATGGTAAAGAGGTAAAACCACACATCTGTTTTGCCCTTAGAAGCAAGGAAGGTGCATTGCTTTGGAAAATGTCTTTAAAAGAATGTTTGATACACTTTCAAAGATTGGTTAGACAGATGGAGACTCTAGAATCATGATGGCGAACTATGGCACGCATGCCCAAAGTGGCACGTGAAGCCATGTTGCCCGGTATACGCAGGCTGGGCTTTCAGTGTGCGCATGCGTGCCTGCCAGCTGATTGTCAGGTGCACATTCACTCCAAAATCTGGAAGTTTGGCTTTTCCGGAGCACGATCCCTTCGCGCATGTGGCAGTGCTAAAAACCAGTGTGCTCTTGCGCACTAGCCAGCTAATCATTGGGCGTGCATGCGTGCTAGAACCCAGAGGTTTGGCTTTTCCGGAGCACAACTCCAATGACCATGCACACACAAAGTTTCTGCACGAGCTTTTCGGCACTCAGTGCCGAAAAGGTTCACCATCACTGCTCTAGAACAAGGGTGAGCAAGCTTTTTGTTTTCTGTCAAGGACTGCCTTCTTCTAGAAGTAACACATAAGAGGCTTCGTAGTGTGTTCATCTGAAAGATGCAGTAAAAAGACTAGAATCAAAATAGTAGAACTCTGGGTTGCAAATATAGTTGATAGCTAAGTGACATCAAAATATTCAGAAAACTTATTTTGGTGCTATCAAGTGGTTCCACCTGGATTTTTTTTCTTGATGCTAAGAGAATAGAGATCCACATTCTTTTATGTCTTCTTTTGTTGATTGAATCCTTACGATTTATATTGATATTGTTTCCTGTTGCTTATTTGTACCTTATGACTATCATTAAGTGTTGTACCTTATGATTCTTGACAAATGTACCTTTTCTTTTTATGTACACTGAGACCATATGCACTAAGACGAATTCCTTGTATGTCCAATCACACTTGGCCAGAAATGGCAACTCTTTTTACCATCCCAAACTATTCTTTTAAAACTCTTTTTCTTTCATGTCTGAAATCTTCAGACAAGTCTTCAGGTTTAGCGTTAAGGAGTGCTGGTTTTAGGATACTATCAGATGAGTACATGGCAGAGGTGAGTTTCAGCAGATTCTGACCAGTTCTGGAGAACCGGTAGCAGAAATTTTGAATAGTTCGGAGAACCGGTAGTAAAAATTCTGACTGGCCCCACCCCCATCTATTCTCTGCCTCCCAAGTCCCAGCTGATTGGGAGGAAATGGGGATTTTGCAGTAACCTTCCCCTGGATTGGGGAGGGAATGGAGATTTTACAGGATCCTTCCCCTGCCACGCCCACCAAGCCATGCCATGCCCACCAAGCCACACCCACAGAACCGGTAGTAAAAAAAAATTGAAACCCACCACTAGTACATGGGCCATTTCGGTAGCCTGGATATGGATGGGAAATGGTTTCAATGCTCATAATAGATGAATATTGAAATATTCACAATGAATTCTTAATGACTGTATGCAACTTGCACTAAATGAGAGGGTCAAAATGTTTGGAGAAAAGAAGCAAAATCACTTCTTAGTTTATACATGGCTTTTTAGTTTCTCATCAATATAAAATGATCATTACCGTATTACAAATGAAATGTGTCCTATTAACAGTGACTTTGTTATCCGTTTTGCTGTTTTCATCTCTGATAACCTTTTGGAAGACAAAAGTGGTGATTATAATACAACTTGGGATCAGATTTGGTTTTTTTAAAAAAAAAAATCGTGATATTCCTGATCCAAAATTCTAAGTGGTAGAAAATGGAATGTGTTTGAGTGAAAAGTTCTGTTTTCTTAGTCCACCAAGGAACCCAACAAGTTTTCATAGAACCTTAAGGTTGCATGGAGCAGAGTTTGCAAAACTCTATCTTGAATCATTACTGCAAAGTTTGTTGTAAAAAGAAATGTGCTGAAAAGTAACAAGATTACATTGCCAGCAACATTTTCGGTGCTGAGCTAATTATAAGCATTCATTGGTTAAGAACAATGCAATAGCACTCTGTTTTATTCACTTTTTCCCGCTTCGCTGTGATACAGTTAGAGCTGCACACTACTCTTGCGTCTTAGAACAGAGCCATTGATCTTGATTAATAAAATGTTATAAATGTTATGCTTCTGTGCTTTAATAATGATAATATGGTGAAGTAAAGTTTGAGCCTCCTTGGGAAGCCTAGTTGTACATTTAACAAAAAAAAGTGAATCTAAACGTTTTTCATCTGCCCCTTAATCATTGCCCATCAATTACCAAACGTCCCAACCATCCAACTGAGAGCAATAACAAAATGTGATGGTACACAAGTCTCTATCTAACAAAATGAAATTCAATGGTGAAAAAGTAAGGTTCTACACTTAGGCAAGAAAAACAAAATGCACAGGTACAGTATAGGTGGTACCTGACTCAATAGTTGTAACTGTGAGAGGGATCTTGGAGTCCTAGTGGACAACCATTTAGATATGAGCCAGCAGTGTGCAGCAGCTGCCAAAAAAGCCAGCACAGTTCTGGGCTGCATAAACAGAGGGATAGAATCAAGATCACGTAAAGTATTAATACCACTTTATAATGCCTTGGTAAGGCCACACTTGAAATACTGCATTCAGTTTTGGTCGCCACCATGTAAAAAAGATGTGGAGACTCTAGAAAGAGTGCAGAGAAGAGCAACAAAGAGGATTAGGGGACTGGAGGCTAAAACATATGAAGAACGGTTGCTGGAACTGGGTATGTCTAGTTTAATGAAAAGAAGGACTAGGGGAGACATGATAGCAGTCTTCCAATATCTCAGGGGCTGCCTGAGGGAGAAGAAGGAGTCAAACTATTCTCCAAAGCAGCTAAGGGTAGGACAAGAAGCAATGGGTGGAAACTAATCAAGGAGAGAAGCAACCTAGAACTAAGGAGAAATTTCCTGACAGTTAGAACAATTAATCAGTGGAACAACTTGCCTCCAGAAGTTGTGAATGCCCCAACACTGGAAGTTTTTAAGAAGATGTTGGAGGTCCCTTCCACCTCTTCTCTTCTCTTCTCTTCTCTTCTCTTCTCTTCTCTTCTCTTCTCTTCTCTTCTCTTCTCTTCTCTTCTCTTCTCTTCCCTTCCCTTCCCTTCCCTTCCCTTCCCTTCCCTTCCCTTCCATTCCATTCCATTCCATTCCATTCCATTCCATTCCATTCCATTCCATTCCATTCTATTCGTTGAGGGTTTCACCATTAGACACTTCACCATTCTGTCTCTCAAAACCAGACTCCAGGTTTTCTGGTCATTCTGCATGATCCCTCTTCTGCTTGCCTTAAGAGTGCAGAAAGAAACAACAAAGATGAGTAAGGAGGTTCAAGACTAAGATATGAAGAACAGTTGCAGGATTTGGGTATGTCTAGTCTTGTGAAAAGAAGGACTAGGGGAGATATGATAGCAGTGTTCCAATATTTGAGGTGCTGTCACAAAGATGAGGTGGGCAAACTATTTACCAAAACACCAGAAAGCAAGACAAGAACAAATGTGTGGAAACTAATCAAAGAGAAAAGCAACCTAGATAGTGAGAACAATCAACCGGTGGAATGGCTTGTCTTCAAACATTGTGGGTGCTCCATCACTGGAGGTTTTCAAAAAAAGACTGGACAGCCACTTGTCTGAAATGATATAAACTCACTTGCTTGTTCAGGAAGTTGGACTAGATGACCTCCAAGGTCCCTTCCAATCCTGTTAATCTATGTACTATGTTCTAATAATTAAAATGCAGTTTCATACTCTACTTGTCATCTTTGTTGCTTGGTTTATTTTATTGTTGTTGTTTTTTGAATGGTAGCAATAAAATGTTATGATTCCTGGCTTTTCAGTGACTCAGTGTCCCAATCCTCTGAATCACAGCTGTTGATACAAGTTTGTAGCAGGAAATGACATGGCAAAAGCAATAGCTACAAAATAAAATCTAATCACTCCATTGGTGTACTTTAAAGCATGAAGTGCTCCACTCATCAATCACTCTCTGAACATATTGCACCAACCTGGAAGGGCTGAAGGAAGCTATGTGGTCTCATGGCTCTTCACAAAGAAACATTATTAAAATCACACAACAGGAATAGCACTGATTTTTTTTTTAAAAAAGAATGCAGTAAAAATGTATTTTTGGAAGGAGAAAAATATTTATTCAATTCTTCTTCTTCTTCTTCTTCTTCTTCTTCTTCTTCTTCTTCTTCTTCTTCTTCTTCTTCTTCTTCTTTTCCTCCTCCTCCTCCTCCTCCTCCTCGTCCCCCTCCTCCTCTTCCTCTTATCATTGGAGGAGGAGGAAATAAGATAGGAATTGGGTAAAAACTAAAACATATTTTCTCTATTTGGTGCCATAGTCCAGCACTATGTACCTTATGAAACCAACTTCCATTGCCACAAACTCATTAATCCTGTTTGTTAGTTCCAATATAGAGAAACACTCATGAGTATCAAGAACCCACAGACCACAAATGGTGAATCAGATCTAAGAAACAAAAATGCTCCACTTGGAAGTAAATGTAATTTTAGAAATGGATTATTACTCACGGATGTCCTAATTTGTGTAGGTATCTCTGACTTGTCCCAGCTGTATTCTTATGGCATCTCTGAGGCTTCCAGTATTTAATTTCTATCTAAGAATAATAAAATTGTAGTAATGTATCTCCTTTTTATGGTGTTAAGCTATTTAACAACTTCAACAGCTATTTACTAACTTGGCAATGATTTGCTGTTGAAAATGGATTTTCACTACAATGTTGATTACTGTGAGAACTTTTCATCTTTGTTTACTATTAGCAATTTGACAATGTCTCTGTGATCAGTGGGATCAGATACTGCCTGGATTGCTGCAGTTTTGTGTATATTTTTGATATTACCATAGCAAAAGAGATTGTGTAATTTAACCACTAGGGTTGGTGATATAGGTGATTATGTTGTTATTTTTAATATGTCAGTTAGGTGGCTATATAAATTTGTTTATGCTATTTGGAAAAAATAGAGAGATTTGAACTTTTGCTGTTAGTTTTGGGTTGAGCAAAAACTATGTATGTTCTCTGCTCCTTGCTGGTATTTTATCCTCCTCTAATCAAATTAAGAAATCTTGATGCTTTGATCTAGCTAGTTTCAACCCTGATGATCAAATGACATTATACATAACTTAAAATAAGGCATCAGGTATGTAACATCTTACACAAATCCTTTGTGCTGAATTTTATTTTTAAATGCTACTGCAGTTGTATTTTACTGGTAATATTTTCTCACTTTTATCATAGTTGAAAGTTTTATATATGTTTCAGCCATCATACATTAAGGTCCTGTATCTTTAAGCCTATTTAATGCATGTTTTTATTTGACAAGAACAGAGCAAGCAATTGCAAGTTATACATAAATGGCATAAAAGTAGAGTAGGTAGCAAAATCTGTGTACTGGTGTTTACTAAAAATGGAGACATTTTAAAATGTATAAATGTGGGTTGAAAGGTAGCAAGTAGAATGTGGTTTGTTGCCAGAAATGAAAATTTGTCAAAGTAATTGGAAATGCCTATTGTTTCTCAGGTTGTTATATGGAAGTGACAACTGGGTACAATTGGAGAAACATAAAAATAAGTTGAAACTGGTCAGAAGGAGATATCTAAAAAGAAGTGTAGTAAAAGAAGATATAGGATTAAGAATGAATGGATGCTAAAAGAATATGGATTAAATAAAATGAATGTGTATTGATGAAAACACAAAGGATCAATTTGAAAAAAAATATACTGAGATGACATCAGTGGTGGGTTCCTCCCGGTTCAGCCCGGTTCGCGAGAGCCGGTAGCGGTGATGATATGACATCACCGAACCGGTTCTCTTTCTTCGGGAGCTGGGCCCTCCTGCCCACCCCGGCGTTATGCCGACCTTAAATTTCTTCTTTTTTCACCCAGCTGAGAGGTGTGGCAGGGCGGATTGCCACACCTCAGCTGGGCAGATTCGCAACACGCTTGTGCAAAGCGCAAGTTGGCGCGCAGGTGAGCAAACCAAGCATGCACACGGCGATCACGCGCAAAGCGCGCGCACAAAGAGAACCAATAGTAAAGCCGGTTAGAACCCATCCCTGGATGACATGGTCCTGTAGGTAAAAATATCTCCTCCTCCTCCTCCATAAATATATGAAGGAAGAATTAGAGAATCAAGAGGAAGGAGATACATATGAAAGCTGTGGTGGGGTTGGGGTGATAAGATGTTTAAAAAGAATAAAGTGAAGTCTAAAGAAATGTAGTACAAAAATATGGATATAATAGAAACAAGAATGGCTTATAAAGATTAAAAAAAGACACAGAAAAGTATAGTATTGTATATTAGTTATATTTAGGTAGTTAAAAAAGGTACCAGCTTTGAACTACTGTGTCAACAATGGACAATCCTGAATAGAAGTCGCACCTCACATGGTGTCTGCCAGTACTCTCTGAATAAAGGGGGCATAGTATCCTCCCCTCAGTGTGACAGTGGGATCCCATGTCAAACTGTAGATCACATCATGACTGGCTGTAAACTGAGGGCATATACTGGTCTGGTATCTGATTTTTTTAAATATAAATGATACTGCCCTTCAATGGTTAGATGGCCTAGACATTGGTATTTGAACATAGATCTTTTTAAAATTTATATTTTATTGGCTTCCAGTAATCTAGATGAAATGTTAATAAATATTGCTAGTCTATGTATGATATGCCATACGCTAAATAATAAATAGTTACCGTATATCTCATTTTATTTCCTGCCTTTAATTTCCTTTCCTTCTCTCTCTTTTTCTCCCCTTTATACAATATTGCTCACTCTGAAATGGATCAGGATGATGTTTTGTTTCATATCAATAAAAGATAAATCTCCCCAATTATAAATACTTTTTACTGGTATTTCTTATATCAGGAAGAACTTGAAATTAGATTAGATTAGATTAGATTAGATTAGATTAGATTAGATTAGATTAGATAGGAATCGGAATAGGAAGGGAAGGGAAGGGAAGGGAAGGGAAGGGAAGGGAAGAGAAGAGAAGAGAAGAGAAGAGAAGAGAAGAGAAGAGAAGAGAAGAGAAGAGAAGAGAAGAGAAGAGAAGAGTAACAGCAAACTGGCGGCCATGTGACAAGGACGTGCAGCTGATTGGTCCGCCGGCATGGCAACTAACTAGTGGGATATCGGAACATGCCTATTGCCAAGATGCTGACAGCTCTGCTATAAAAGAGGTGTCAGCACTGAGGAAATCGCTCACTCTCCAGTGTTAGTAGTAAGGAGCGAGTCAGGGTTAGACATTGCTGTTACTCAATAAAGAGCTGTTAATTGTTAACCCGCCACGCGTCCGTCACTGTTGTTTCAAGTATACAATAAGAAGAGAAGAAAAGAAGAGAAGAGAAGAGAAGAGAAGAGAAGAGAAGAGAAGAGAAGAGAAGAGAAGAGAAGAGAAGAGAAGAGAAGAGAGCTGGAAGGGATCTTGGAGGTCTTCTAGTCCAGCCCCCTGCTCAAGCAGGAGAACCTATACCATTTTAGATAAGTGGCTTTCCAGTCTCTTCTTAAAAACCTCCAGTAATGGAGTGCCCACGATTTCTGAAGGCAAGCTGTTCCACTGGTTGATTGTCCTCACTGTCAAAAAACGTCTCCTTAGTTTTAGATTGCTTCTCTCCTTGATTAGTTTCCATCCAAAGTTTTCTCTTAGATATGGAAAGGATGTCTAACGTTCTTTCACTGGAATAATAATCTAAATGGAAAGTTTACCGTTAAAATAAGATAAATGAATGCTTAACCTCATGTGGTAGTCATGCAGGAAAGCAGCAACCATTTCTATAGGAAAATAAGCTTTCAGGAAAAGGGAGAATGCAGATTATAACACCTGATTATTTACAGATAGTCCTCAATTTATGACTGGTCACTTAGTGACTGTTCAAAGTTATGGTAGACCCAGTGGTGAAATCCAAATATTTTTACTATTGGTTCTGTGGGCGTGGCTTAGTGGGCGTGGTGTGGCTTGGTGGGCATGGCTTGGTGGGCGTGGCAGGGGAAGGATACTGCAAAATCTCCATTTCCTCCCCACTCCTGGAGGAAGGATATTTATTTATTTATTTATTTATTTATTTATTTGTTTATTTGTTTATTTATTTATTTTTGGGACTTCTATACCGCCTTTCGGACTCAGGGCGGTGAACAGCCAAAATAAAAAACATTTATACATAAAGTACAATTAAAAATAGATTTAAAATAATTAGATAAATTTGGCAAAATCTCCATTCCCACCTCGCTCCAGGGGAAGGATACTGCAAAATCCCCATTCCTTCCACACTCCTGGGGGAAGGATATTGCAAAATCTTCATTCCCACCCCACTCTGGGGCCAGCCAGATGTGGTATTTGCCGGTTCTCTGAACTACTTAAAATTTCCGCTACCGGTTCTCCAGAACCTGTCAGAGCCTGCTGGATTTCACCCCTGGGTAGACCCCCTCCCCCAAAAGCTACTTACAACCCATTTTTGAAGTTACAATAGCTGCACCACAGTTCTGTGGTTGCATTTTTTGGCACTTGGTTCACCTTTACAGCCATTTGCAGCATCCCACAGTCATGTGATCACAATTTGGATTTTTTTTTTAATGATTTTGGCAATGGTTTGTTCTCTAAGCTTGTTTCAATTTTAATTTTTAAGAATTGTTAAATTTTTACTTTTTTTAAAAAAATGGTTTCCTTCCTGGAAGCATTTACTTCCGGTTTCCAGCAAAACACGCCCATTGGGTAAATTGGTTCACTTAACAATTGCACGTTCACTTGACTGTCACAAAAATTGACAAAAAAATCAGGTTCAGTCATGCGATGTCTCGACTTATGACAGCAATGACTTATCACAATTATGGGCTCAATTATAGTCCTAATGGAGGACTACCTGTATTATGTCAATGATGATTCATGTCAACATAATTTTCAAATTGACTAGGGGAGATAGAAGAAGGAATATTGCATTTGCCCTGACAAATTGAGATATATTTATTTGAAAGAATTATATTCAGCACTTTAATGAAAGTTTAGAAATGATGAATTCACAGATATGTAACTTCTCAATTTAAAATAAGCCATCACCCATTAACTCCTTGGCCAATGATAAGGTTAAAGTATGTCTGTATTCTTCAAATTGGGGTCATTGGACAACAGAAACTTTCTCTTTTCTCTACCTGCTGTTTTTCTGGCTATTCTCCATTTCCATAATGTTATCTCTTTCTTCTTTTTCCTTTCCTTTTTTTTTTCTATATTAATATAGCAATCAAGTAGACAAATACTGCACATAAGAGCTTGGCATAAAACTAAATATACAGTGCTGATAGCTGTCTAGCCATCATAGGATCTCATCAAATGCTACTCATTTGAACTGTTTTAATCCTGTGTCTCAGCAGACTTCCTAATCTTTGTAAATGTACAGTTTATATATGAAAGGGAACTAAAATATGTATGTATTAAAGCACACGATGCCATCACTGCACGTTGATGACAACAATTGCAATAAAAGTACTTGGTGAATCTCACTGTTGGAAAGAAATTTAAATAAAACGAAGCTTAGCTGTTTTTGAGATAATGGAGATTCAGGTCTCCAAGGCTTCAGTAACAGCAAAATGCATTTTGGAACCACCGACTGCCATTTAAACTAAATCAGTTGTTTGTTTAAGGCTGTTTAATGCTAAATCAGATGAAACCAGGGCTTGTGTTATGGTAATATTGTTAGCTAGTCCTGTGTAGGTTGCCTTCAATTCTCCAAGAACACGGGGCAATGAAAAAAGCAAGAAATAAAATCATGAAATAAATATTTTAGTCTAATATTGGTTGTATCCTTCCATGTGCTATTTCTTGGAACCACGCCTGATCAAACTCCATCATTCAGTTCTGTGTCAATCCAAATGTTTCTATGCAATTCCTCCATCTTCTTTTCTTGAACAAGAGGCTTCTGTTTTTCCATCTTTTTGCCAAAATTCTTGCACGTTTCTTTTTAATTTTTCTTGACCTTGTTTTATTTATTTATTTATTTTATTTTATTCAATTTGTATACCGCCCTTCTCCTAGTGGACTCAGGGCAGTGCACAGCCAGAACTAAAACACATACCAATACAAAATTTAAAATTATTAAAAGAATTACATACTTTGCCCCAAATTTAAAACAATTTGAATTAAAACCCATTGACAAATTAAAAGCTAAAAAACAAAAAAAAAAAAAACTAAAAAAATGGGGGGGAGGGTTCATGCCAGCCCTGCTTGATGGAAAAGAAAAGTTTTCAGGGCACGGTGAAAGACCCGGAGATCCGATATCCTTCGTATCTCTGGGGGCAAATCGTTCCAGAGGGCAGGAGCTGCCACAGAGAAGGCCCTCCCCCTGGGGGTTGCCAGCCGACATTGCCTGGCTGATGGCACCCTGAGGAGTCCCTCTCTGTGGGAGCGTACTGGTCGGTGGGAGGCTATCGGTGGCAGAAGGCGGTCCCACAAATACCCAGGTTCTATGCCATGGAGGGCTTTAAAGGTGGTAACCAACACCTTGAAGCGCACCCGGAAGACCACTGGAAGCCAATGCAGCTCACGCAGGAGAGGTGTCACATGGGAGCACACTCTTGCTCCCATAATCCCCCGCGTGGCTGCATTCTGCACCAGTTGGAGCCTCTGGGTGCTCCTCAAGGGGAGCCCCATGTAGAGAGTATTGCAGTAGTCCAGGCGGGAAGTGACGAGTGCCTGAGTGACTGTGTGTAAGGAGTCCCGATCCAGAAAGGGACGCAACTGGCGAATCAGGAGGACCTGATAAAAAGAGATTGCTTTATTATTGAATGTGGTAGATATTGCTATTCCACTTTTTTTCTATCCCTTTTTTCCATTGTTCTCAAGCCTTCCCAAATGCCCCATAGGACTAGAAGGTATCTTAAAGGTCTTCTAGTTCAATCCCCCCACCCATGGCAGGAGATCTTATATCATCCTGGACAAATGGTTGACCAATCTTTTCTTTAAGATCTCCAGCAATGGAGCACCCACAATTCCATGTGGCAAGCTGTTCCATTGTTTAATTGTACTCACTGTCAGGAAATTCCTCCTTGGGTCCAGGAGAAATTAATTTCGTTAGCCATTTCTATCTCTGAAAAATCATCCAGGAGAGAAGTGATTTTGTGTTATCTTATCTTTCTTTGTGTTACCTTTAATTGAGACATGGAAATCCAGAGACTCTACAACTCACAGGAGATATAATAAAATGAAAAACAAATACTTGTAGACATTCTAACGTTATATCAGAAATGAATACAGTACTTATAAACCATCCAGTTTTACTCCTCAAAATGTCACCAAGTTTCCTTCCCTTAGAAGACCTCTTAACAGCAGATTCTAAGCAGAAAAATTGATATGGACTACACAAGTGAACAAATGCTATGTTACAGTGTAATCATAGTGCTTATGAAACTCAGGTCTTTTGTTTTTGACATTTCAATGATTGATTAGAATCTGTGCTGGTTCGGTGCTTTGAACATCTTTACCAGAAGTGCTTCAAAAGATATTGGAACATGAGTTGGCTGCTTTTTTCCCCCAGACATCTACATGTATGTGCCTTTGTATACTTTTAGTGACTTTTTTTGAGGAATCTTGTTAAGGATGCAGTTGTTTTAAAGAAGTGCTGCTCTCATCCTTCTCTGCCTTCTGAAGGATCTCTTTGGGATCATTTTAAACAATCTATAGTACCATTACTGACTTGAGGAAGACCTAGCAACTGAAGCTAAAGTCTAGTGATTTCTTAAGAAGATGGAGATGAATAGTTTGAATAAATATTAGCTATTAATCCCAAGAATGTGCTTTTAAAAAAATCTCTCATGGTGGTGTTTATCCTTTTGTTGTTATTATTTGAAAGGCTGTGTTTCTCCTTTAGCCTCAATTTTAGAAAGAAATACTAAAATAAACAAATACACTGAATCTGGTGGGAAGTATTACTTAATCAAAGTATGTAACAGATTACTGAGAAATATTTTATCAAGGTGAGCAATGCCAACGATAGCCATACAGGGCATGAGGAATACAACATGAGAGCCCCATAAAATCTGGACTAAAGCCCTTTCCAAAATAGATTCCAAGCAGCAAATATTCATGTAACAATAAATGCTTATTGTTCCTCATGCATTTGATAATTTAACAAAATTTAATTAAATCAGATTTCATTTGTAGTTTTGTCCCAGCTGGCTGATGGAAGTCAACTCTAAATGTCCGTCCCTCTGGAAGAAAAAGATAATAATCCAATATAGATCAATATATCTCTTGCATCTTTTCCAATCTCTTAGAGTCAATTGTGATGACTACAAGTGAAGAAAAACCTTGCAGAAAGGGCAAGGAGAAGGTTGAATTGATATTTATTAACCAGAAAGCTTTGATTTACTTATGTACAGTGTTCATAACAAGGGTAGGAAATGCAATGGCTCCAATACCCCCTGCTGGCCTTAGGAAGTAAAGTAATCTTGGAGATTAAGATTTACTTTCTGAGCAATGCCTACATTAGACAAAAGTACAGCGAAAGTCATTTTTTATGAGGATTTCAAAAAGAAATCACAGGGGAAAAAAAATAACAAAAGCAAGGCCGCTTCAATATCTGAAATACCATCACACTCACGGAAATACCCAAGATTAGGTTCTCCACGCCTTATCTACAGTGGCAGAAAATGAAACTGCCATCTTTTAAGGGAATTATCTGTGTGCTATCAAGACTCTGAGAAGAGACATGGTATTAGTAGCACCGAACATGGTAGCACGGTTAGTTCATTTTAATGAGAGTGTTCGTCATCTTCAAAGGATTATATGCAATTCTGTCTCTTCGAGAGTTTTCCTGTGGCATATTTCAAGTTTTGGAATCCTTTGCTCTCATGTTCCCAGCATCAGGTAAAAAGAGTAAATGTCCTTAAGCTCCATTAATTGACTACTGAGAGGTTGCCAATCCCTTTTAATCTAATGCCATGATAATGTGGGTGATAAGCAGAGGTGGGTTTCAGCAGGTTCTGACCAGTTCTGGAGAACCGGTAGTGGAAATTTTGAGTAGTTTGGAGAACTGGTAGTAAAAATTCTCACTGGCCCCACCCCCATCTATTCTCTGCCTTCCAAGTCCCAGCTGATCGGGAGGAAATGGGGATTTTGGAGTAACCTTCCCCTGGATTGGGGAGGGAATGGAGATTTTACAGTATCCTTCCCCTGCCATGCCTACCAAGCCACACCCACCAAGCCATGCCAACCCCACCAAGCCACACACACCCACAGAACCAGTAGTATAAAATTTTGAAACCCACCACTGGTGATAAGACTTCCCTCCTTGCCTCCCGTTCCATGGATTTACATACAAGGTGGGTTGCCTAGCACTAATCATTATTTTAAGTCTACATAATCCAAAGATATGTGCAATATTATTCTTCAGGTCATTATTACTTCATCAAAAGCACAAGATGGAATTTGTACTCGTGTTCTCATGTTCTGCAGCTGCAAGCTCTATCATTCATTTTCTTTTTCGCAGTGAGTGTTTGAACATAACCGTATATGTTTATAGTTCACAGATGGGAGATATTATTCTATTAATGCACTGGTTCAGTGCTGCCCTGTTCTGAGAAGTAGTCTCTAGCATAAAGTATTTGATAAACAACCAAATATGAAACCAATGGGGTGCATTATATAGTCATAAAGGGAAGGAATAAGCAAACTCATATTTGTATCAGCTTGTATCATCTTAGAGTATTTCACACAAATATTGATGTTCCAGACAGTTTTTGAAAAATCAAAATGCATTTCTCCTATATAAATTCTAGAGACCTTAATACTGATTTCAGAATTCAGACATTCTGGATGGCCCAGAATATATCCATAATTCTGAAAGACAGACAGAGAGATGAGGAGGATTTTGCAAATGTTGCAAAATATTTATAATAATATAAACATATCTATTTACCTATAGGTATATCTAAGGGAAGATGATAGATAGATTCTACTTTATTTTCAACAAAGCAGAGTTTACCATGGCTCATTTCTGCAAATATTACTTTAAATGTTACACTTTTCGTGTTTCCTTTTAGACCTCCACAATGTCAGCCATTGGAGGTGAAATATTAACACAATTTACTATGGTATCCAGCTGAGCTGTAGAGAAGTTGTGTATGGAGAGTCTCAATCATCCAGGTCATGGTTGTCCCAAAGGTGCTTTCTTTCAAAAAGCAATAAGACTTTCTTGTTTTGCTTGAAGACATTTCACTTCTCAATCAAGAAGTTTCTTCAGTTCTGAATGAATGGTGGAAAATGGAAGGATTTATATTCCTTGCAGTCATCTGGTCATTCTTTCTGAGATTCCTAAGCCACTTGGTGGTTTATCTGTGCCCTCAGGATTAACTGCAATTTTTTTTTCTGGAAATCAGGGGTGAAATGCTCCCGGTTCGGACCAGATCGCCTGATCCGGTAGCGATGGAGGCGGGTGGTTCGGAGAATAGGTAGCAAAATTCCCTGTGTCCCCCCCGCCCATGCCCAGCTGAGCCACACAATCGTCAGAGGCTTTTTTTTAACTTTTAAAAGCATTTTTTCTACAACCTCTTCGGCCGAAAAAGTGCTTTTAAAAGTAAAAAAAAAAAAGCCTCTGATGATCGTGCGGCTCAGCTGGGATCATCAAAAGCATTTAGGAGAAAAAAAACCCTTTTTTTCTTTTAAATGCCTCTGACGATCCAAGCTGAGTTGCCTGATCATCAGAGGCATTTAAAAGAAAAAAAGTCTCTGCCGATCAGGCAACTCAACTGGGATCGTCAGAGCCTTTTGAAAGCATTTTTTAACAAGCTCTTCACCGAAGAGCTAGTAGAAAATATGGTTTTAAAAGTTTTTTTAAAAAATGGTCATGCCCACCCAGTCACATTACCCCACCACCACCAAGCCACGCCCACAGAACTGGTAGTAACAAATTTTAGATTTCACCACTGCTGGAAATCCATTCATACTCCTGTACTTTTCGAAGGGTATACATCCCAAAGTGCATAGGTAAATGTCTATGGAGATTCTCAGTCATCCAGGTCATGGAGAAGCTGTTATTTTAAATGAAATAATGTATGACATGAGGAGCCCTCAGAATCAAATCGATTCCTTTTGAGTTTCAGTCTCTGCCTTTCCATCACTTGGTAGAGCTGCCTAATAAGTTTAAATCTGAATAATCTATTTCTATGAAATATTTTGGCCTATTATGGAGATGTTGTACAATGAAGCAATGCGTGTTACTGCTGCATTTAGGGGAGAAAGAAGCTAAGAGACTGATGAAATCTCCAAACTCTACTTGCTAAATATAGACAAATCATACAACCGTTTGCCTTATTAAGCACATTATGAATTTTATTCTTCCAGGAATAACATATTACAAATTTAAAAGAACTTCATTGTTAATTGGTGTTCTCTGGAAATTAGACTGCAAACCAAGAACCTAGAAATTATTCAATTAATGTCATAAGTTAAAATATATACCCAGCAAAATGTTGTGGATTTGTTTCTTATTTGGTTTGAGGAAAAAGCAGATAACAAGCACCCAACCGGAAGGACTCAATTATAACAAACATGAGTGCAGCACTGAAAGATCTAGAGAACCAGGTTGGGACAAACCATATGGAGAAAGTGTAATGTAACTATCTGGTTGCTAATAGACAACACCAACTTGATTGCACATAGTCAATACAATTTGAACATTTTTCATTTTGTCCTTTAGGGTTGATGGCCCTGAGGTAAGCTGATAAATTAGATAAACTCATGAGCTTGTTCATTGCAACATTTGAATCATTCAAATGCAATTTGAATCATTCCTCTTCATCATATAGCATCCCTATGAAAAATTGTACTCAGAAACTAAATTATTAAAAATTGCTGTAGGGAAGTACTTGGGCAATTTCACTAATATCTATTTTTCAATTATTATTTTCCTACTTTTAAAATAGATTGAGTCTGATTCTTTTTAATTGCACTAATAGTAAAATAGGATTTGTGAAAGGACCTGAGCAAAAATAAAAACAAATTTAAAAACTATGTTCAAATCAAAATGTTTTCTTCATCGACTCTTTGTAAAAGGGATTGACCCAACTCATATGGTGACTGAACACTACAATCTCAATCACCACCAACTAGAGCCTATAAATACTTTTTCCTAACATTCTCTAGTGGTGTCCCAGAGGTAAGCATCCTATGGCCAAAGGATGACATGCTGTATTTGACCTAATTTTACAAGGTGGTACTTCAGTTTTTTGCCAAAAGTGGTTTCCCTGTGCCTGGAATGCTGCTATGTGTGGAGCATAGACAAAAGTGAAGGGGAGTATTAGATACAAAAGGAAACATGTTGAAAAGTGTTAGAAGCAGACAAAGTAAGGTACAAAAGAATGCATATTTAGCTTGTAGCTCTTATCTACAATTCAGTTATATTTTTGAGTAGAATACAGCATGCAGCGCAATCATTTTAATTACATAGTGCATGTGTGTGAGAGAGAGACAAGGAAGCCTTCCCCAGTGGATTCCATCCATAAAAGCTTCAGATGAGGTACCAGGTAGGTCCACTTTATGTCAGGGTTCCAAGTAACACCCCCAACGAAAGAAGACTCAAAGGCTAGAAGTTCCTTAAAGTTCCATTTTATTAGAGATGTCATATTGGCACATCTGGGAAAACCCGAATCTGAAAGTTTCCAGGTTTTCCCCACCCAAAAGAAAGTCCAAGTCCCTTCCCCTGCACCCACATGTCCATCACATGGTCCAATCCAGAGGTGGTATTCAGCAGGTTCTGACCAGTTCTGGAGAACCGGTAGCGGAAATTTTGAGTAGTTTGGAGAACTGGTAAATACCACCTCTGACTGGCCCTGCCCCCATCTATTCTCTGCCTCCTGAGTCCCTGCTGATTGAGAGAAAATGGGGGTTTTGCAGCAACCTGCTATGCCCACCAAGCCATGCTACGCCCACCAAGCCATGCCCACAGAACTGGTAATAAAAATTTTTGAATCCCACCACCGGTCCAATCAGTGCAGTGTCCCAACTGGAGATGCCTCCCAGTCCAGGTGCAGGCAGAATGTCCTTGATTCTCAGAGAAAAGAATGTTATTATGGCTATATATCTCTACAATTCCATGCAATCCCCCCTCCCAGTTTCCCACAGAACTAAGTGTGGCAGCCCTGAAGATCCAAAGAAAAAGATGGCCTCCAGGGCTGACACTTTAAGGGACAAAGATCATCATATTGTATGCTCATCAGCCTGATTATAATCCAGATATTTGACCATCTAGCTGCTACAAACTTCAAGAGTCAAAGAGAAGAGAAGTCAGATTGTTTCAAAACAGCATCCTTAAAAAAATCAAGACATCTTCTCATGGTTTTTACTCTCAAGCAAGCTAGCATATAAATCAAGGCTAACTACCGCTGGAAGTGCTCAGGTACACTGTGGAGGTTCCCAGTCTAACAGCTTCTTCCTGAGATCAATAAGATACTAGAACAAGATCCATATCTTTATGTCTTTTGTGATTTGAACTCCTTGGAAATTCTAACTTTTGCCTGGTCTGGTCCATTTGTTCTAGGTTTTGAACCTTAATTGTTAATTAGAACTTGGTGTGTCACAGAAATCAAGGTCTACATTTCCATTTAATGGACAGTAACTGCCATGATTGCCTCTGGTATCATACCAGACAATTTTGTGAGACAGCAATTTGCTCATATAACAAGCAGCACAAAAAATATGTGATGGACGTCTGGCTCAGATGCATGTGAAATACGGTCCCTGTTTTCCCTTATTTGTCCAGTTTCCATCTTCTCCTGCCTCACACACCCACATCCATCTCCTTGTTCGCTATTCATTATGTTATCGGCAACAGAGAACATTGAAGTGTGGGCATGTTTGCACTAGATTTTGGAAGCTTTCCAGGCTTCAGATTTGCACATTACAAAGCTGAATTAAATATTGCATGACCATATATCCTCCCTTCCCTCGCTTTGACAAATTTGAAGAGCGATTTTCCTGCTCAAGGAGTACAATTTTTTTAAAAAAAAACAAAAAAGGAAAAAGGAAAATGAATTTACCTCTCTTTCCTTCCTCTCAAAATGGCAGCATAAATAAATAGTGCAGACTGTGAGGCAGACAGATAACGACCTGAAAAATACTTCATCTGATATAATCAAAAGCTCTCCAGTGATTTACTAGAAAAGAGCTCCTATTGATTCCTCTTGCCAAGCAGAGTTTTGTTCAGCACTAACTTACCTGAGATGCAACTGTGCAGTATTTCTATGACTAAGAATTCTCTGTTCCCCTCCCTCTCTCTCTTAATGCATGCAATATGTCTGCTGAACAACTAAGTTGCTAAGGTGTTTTGCCACAAATTCTACTACACACAATAACATTCTATAAGTAAGGTTTTAGTTTGGCCTGCTAACAGTGTCCAGACAAGGGTTCCCTGTTCCTTTAATTGGAGTGGTTAATAACATTACCCTTATATATTTGAATAATCATAAACACATCTTCTTCATTTCCTCTTTAGCAATAGTCAAAGCTATTGATTTAAAAAAAGGATAAAATGTCAAATTTGAAATAAAATTAATACCCAAAAGAAATATTAAGCCCACGTCGATGAAAAGCAAAGAAGAAAGAGAGAGCCGGGGTCCAAAAGAGAGAGGGTAGGGAACAACTTGCCTGCAGAAGTTGTGAATGGTCCAAAACTGGAAGTTTTTAAGAAGATGTTGGATAACCATTTGTCTGAAGTGGTGTAGGGTTTCCTGCCTAAGCAGGAGGTTGGACTAGAAGACCTCCAAGGTCCCTTCCAACTCTGTTATTCTGTAAAAGAACAAGAATCTCTTGCAATTATTTATTTCAAAGATTTAACGAAAGCATGGAGGTCAGAAAATTGCAAATCTACAGGTAATTCTTCTCTTACTATCACAATTAGGGACAAAATTTCCATTTCTAAGTAAGTCAATTGTTAAATAAACCCACCCAATTTTTACCACAGTTGGTAAACGAATCAACTGCAGTTGTTAAATAAATCACACAGTTGTTAAGGAAACTTAGCTTCCCCCATTGACTTTGTTGGAAGTCATCTGGAAAGGTTACAAATAAGGATCACATGACTGCAGGGACGCTTCAACAGTCATACTTGTAAAAACCAAGGTTGCAAATGGGAATCATGTGATCCCAGGAAGCTGCAACCATTGTAAATATGTGACAGTTGTCAACTGCCTAAACTTTGATCAGTTCACTGTAGAGATGCTGCAATGGTTATAAATGTGGGAACAGGTCATAAGTCACTTTTTACAGTGCCATAGTGACTTGAAATGAATGAAGTCATTCATCCATGCTGAATGAATGGATTATCTCTAATAAGTGCATAAGGAAAGACAGGAAAGTTAGTTAGTTAGTTAGTTAGTTAGTTAGTTAGTTAGTTAGTTAGTTTGTCAAACATGTACAAGATAATAACCTTTTTAGCGAAGGTTGTCAAAAGTGTGGTGGCACGACAGCTCCCACACTACCTGGATGAAGCTGTCTATCTAGACTCGTTCCAGTCTGGCTTCAGGCCTGGATACAGCACAGAAACAGTATTGGTCGCATTGGTTGATGATCTCTGGAGGGCTCGGGATAAGGAATGTTCCTCTATCCTGGGCCTATTAGATCTCTCAGCGGCTTTTGATACCAGTGTTCATGGTATCATGCTGCACTGGTTGGAGGGGCTGGGAGTGGGAGGCACCGTATTATGGTTGTTCTCGTCCTACCTCTCTGACAGGTCGCAGTCAGTGTTGACAGGTGGACAGAGATTGTCCTCGAGGCCCCTTACTTGCGGGGTGCCACAGGGGTCGACCCTCTCGCCTCTCCTGTTCAACATTTATGTGAAGCCATTGGGGGAGACTGTCTTTAAAAGATCATATAACAGCCATGGCCAGAGGAGCTTTCTATCAGGTTCGCCTGATTCGCCAATTGCGTCCCTTTCTAGACCGGGACTCATTACGCACAGTCACTCAAACCCTCGTCATTTCCCGACTTAACTACTGCAATGCTCTCTACATGGGGCTCTCCTTGAAGTGCACCCGGAAGCTCCAACTGGTCCAGGATGTGGCCGTGCAAGTAATTATGGGAGCAACATGGCGCTCACATGTAACACCTCTTCTACGTGAGCTGCACTGGCTTCTGGTGGCCTTCCGAGTGTGCTTCAAGGTGTTGGTTCTTACCTTTAAAGTGCTCCATGGCTTAGGATCTGAGTACTTACGAGATCACCTTCTGCAACCGATAACACTTTAACAACAGAATAATCAGAGAAGCCATCGAGATAGAAAAACGCCCACACAGCATGAACAAACGAGACGATACCTCCCGCCTACCAGCCATTTGGAAACCCGCCCTTATTGACAAACGAGTCCCTAACATGACAAATGACACCAGACCCACACTCACGAGAGCCACACAGGATGTCACCACCACACATCCACGCAGAAAGCGGACTCAAACCCACACTGATAATGAGCCACGACCAAGGACCAGAAGCCAAGAACACCAGCCTGAAGATGACGAATGAGACTTTGTCGAAACGTCACCAAGAGACTTCCAATTTTACGTGGGAGAAGACCCGAATAACCAAAGACCAACATATATATATATATATATATATATATATATATATATATATGTAGGTCTTTGGTTATTCGGGTCTTCTCCCACGTAAAATTGGAAGTGTCTTGGCGACGTTTCGACAAAGTCTCATTCGTCATCTTCAGGCTGGTGTTCTCGGCTTCGTGCTTCCAGGAGCAATGTGAGATCGCAGCTGTCTCTTCCTTTTAACTGCTAGTGGGGGTGTGAGCTGATTGGGTGGGAACTTGGCTGTGTTCTGATTGGGTGGAGGTGTGTTCTGATTGGTTAGGGGCTCGGCTGTGCTCTGATTGGATGGGGGGTTGGTTGTGCTCTGATTGGCTGGGGGTGTGTTCTGTTTGGGTGGGGGCTTGGTTGTGCTCAGTTTAGTCTGAGTTGCAGGGGGATTTGAGCTGGTGAGCTGCATTGTTGTTGTTTGGCTTCGTGTTTGTGGCCGTGCGAGCTCTTCATGGTGGGTGTCAGTCTGCTTCATGTATGGATTGGAGAGGTTTAAAGTGGCTAATGATGCAGCTGCAGTCTGGCTTCTGGTCCTTGGTCGTGGCTCATTATCAGTGTGGGTTTGAGTCTGCTTTCTGCGTGGATGTGTGGTGGTGACATCCTGTGTGGCTCTCGTGAGTGTGGGTCTGGTGTCATTCGTCGTGTTAGGGACCCGTTTGTCAATAAGGGCGGGTTTCCAAATGGCTGGTAGGCGGGAGGTATCGTCTCGTTTGTTCATGCTGTGTGGGCATTTTTCTATCTCGATGGCTTCTCTGATTATTCTGTTGTTAAAGTGTTCAGTTTTGGCGATAGTTCTGGTCTTTTTAAAGTCAATATCATGTCCTGTGGCTTTAAGGTGTTGGACCAGGAAAGAAGTTGGTTCTTCTTTTCTGACTGAGTTCTTGTGTTCTTCTATGCGTGCACTTATTCGTCTGTTGGTTTGTCCGATGTATGTGGTGGGGCAGGCGGTGCATGGGATTTCATATACTCCTTGATTTTCTAACTCAATTTTGTCCTTGGGGTTCCTTAGGATGGTGGATATTTTTCGGTTTGTGCAGAATGCTGTCTTGATGTTATGTTTGTGGAGGATTTTGCTTATTCTGTCTGTGGTGCCTTTTATGTATGGGAGGAGGGCTTTGCCGTTTTCTTGTTCTGTGTCTTGGATTTTAGTGGGGGTTTCTTTTTGGATTAGGTTGGTGATCTTATTTCTTTGGAATCCATTGGATGTTAGTACGTTAGTGAGGGTGTGTAGTTCGGTTTTTAGGTGTTGTTCGTCAGCTAAGCGTTTTGTTCTGGAAATGAGTGTCTTGGCTACAGAGTTGATCTGGGCAGGGTGGTGGTGTGAGAGTGCGTGCAGATAGCGGTTTGTGTGTGTTTTCTTCTGGTAGATAGTGTGTCCTAGGGAGCCATTGGATTTTCTGTAGACTAAGACATCCAGGAAGGGAAGTTGGTTGTTCGCTTCTGTTTCCATGGTGAACTGTATTTTGGGGTGTAGGCTGTTGAGGTGTGTGAGGAAGTTGTCCAGTTTTTCTTTCCCATGTGGCCAGATTATGAAGGTGTCGTCCACATATCTGAGCCAGAGTTTGGGTTTATGATCAGATTTTTCTAGAGCTTGGGTTTCAAAGTATTCCATATAGAGGTTGGCAATGACAGGTGAGAGGGGTGATCCCATGGGTGCTCCTTCTGTTTGTTTGTATTTCTGTCCATTATAGATGAAGTATGTGTTGGATAGGCAGTGGTTGGTCAGATCTAAGATGTGCTTGGGGGGGTTATATTTGTTTTGGATAACTGTCAAGGCTTCTTTGATTGGTACTTGGGTGAAGAGGGATATGACATCAAAGCTCACAAGTAGGTCACTGGGCTGTAAGTTTTGTTGCTTTATGATGTCTATGAACTGGAATGAGTTTTTTACGTATGAGGTGATGGATTCTGCATAGGGCTGTAGTTGTTTGGCGAGAAATTTGGCTAGGTTTTGTAGAGGTGAGCCTATGGAGCTGACTATGGGTCTAAGTGGGGTTCCTTCTTTGTGTATCTTGGGGAGACCATAAAGCTTAGGGCATCTGGATGATTTCTCTCTGGGTATGATTCTTTGCTGAATCTCTTCGCTGATGGGGGAGGCTTTTATTTTGGATCTGGTGGTTTTTTCCAGGTAGGTGGTGGGGTCTGTGTTTAGGGGTTTGTATATGGAGTCTTGGAGTAGGTTGTTTAATTTGGTTTGGTAGTCAGATGTATTCATAACCACCGTGGCATTGCCCTTGTCTGCTGGTAGGATTATTATGCTGGTGTCTTCTTTCAGGTTAAGTAGTGCTGTCTGTTCCTCTTTGGGTAAGTTACTTTTGGGTGGCTTGCTGGTGCAGAGGATGTTGGTGATTTCGAGTCTGATTCTGTTTGCATCGTCGGGGTTGATTTTGGTCAGGCTGGTTTCAACTCCGCATATAATGGTTTCAGTGGGGATGCTTTTGGGAGCGACTGCAAAGTTGAATCCTTTGGAAAGGACATTGGTTTCGGCTTTGGTGAGGATCCTATCTGAGATGTTATGCACTGTTTGTTTCATGTGTGGCTGTGAGGGTGGAGGGGATTGTTTCTGGCGTTCTTGTAGTCTTCGGAATTTGTTGGTGTGTGTGTCTGTCTTGAGGGTGGTCTGTGTTTCGGCTCTCCAGACGGCAAGTTGTTTGGATTTGTCCCAAAGTGCGGGGTGGATCTTGTTGCTGAGTTTGAGGTGAAGTGTGAGGAGATCCTTGTTGATTCGGTCTAGGAGGAATCTTTTTCTGTGGAGTTCATTTCTGATTAGGGCTAGTTCTGTTCTTTTCAGAATGCGTTTGGTGGCTGCAGAGTTGGAGTGGAATTTCAGTTGGAAGCCTGTGGGGATTAAATTTTGATCTCGGCAGTTGCATAGGAATGCAAATCAGACTAAACTGAGCACAACCAAGCCCCCACCCAAACAGAACACACCCCCAGCCAATCAGAGCACAACCAACCCCCCATCCAATCAGAGCACAGCCGAGCCCCTAACCAATCAGAACACACCTCCACCCAATCAGAACACAGCCAAGTTCCCACCCAATCAGCTCACACCCCCACTAGCAGTTAAAAGGAAGAGACAGCTGCGATCTCACATTGCTCCTGGAAGCACGAAGCCGAGAACACCAGCCTGAAGATGACGAATGAGACTTCGTCGAAACGTCGCCAAGACACTTCCAATTTTACGTGGGAGAAGACCCGAATAACCAAAGACCTACATACAAACACCCGCGAAAACCTGAGAAAACATATATATATATATATATATATAATATGTATATGTGAAATCTTATTCTGTTCACCGCCCTCAAGTCCTTCGGGAGAAGGGCGGTATATAAATTCAAATAATAATAATAATAATAATAATAATAATAATAATAATAATAATGGCAGGTATAGGTATGAACATAAACATAAAGGAAGTAAGTACAGATAAATGGGGACAATAGGACCGGAATGGTAGGCACACTGGTGTGTTTATGCACACCCCCTTTATGGACCTTTTAAGAAGGGAGTGAGGTCCACGGTAAACAGTTTGAAGTTGAAACTGTGAGGGTTTGAGGCTGTAACAACAGAGTCGGGTAGAACTTCCTAGGCATTGACCACTCTGTTGCTGAAGTCGTATTTTCTGCAATCGAGTTTGGAGCGGTTTACCTTGAGTTTGTATCGATCGTTTGCCCGTGTATTATTGTGGTTGAAGTTGAAGTAGTCATTAACAGGTAAAACATTGTAGCACACAATTTTGTGTACTATGCTTAGATCGGACCGCAGGCGGCACAATTTCAAATTGTCCAAGCCCAGAATTTCAAGTCTGGGCATAAGGGATTCTATTGTGAATAGAGGAGTAAATTCACATGCACTGTCATTTTTTATTATAACTTTGACATTACTGATACAGATACTTTACAAGAATGCTTATCTCTTATATAAAGAATAAAACCCAGCTATTCCTGATAGAAGAAAGATTTGCTTTTCTGCATTATCAACCAGCAGATGTTATCAGAAATGTCTTCAAGCAGTGATATAGAAAAAGCTTAGCGTAACATTTAGCCGCAATATTTCCAGATATTTCCACTATTTAGTCATCCTTAATTTGTCCGGTAAAACTCAAAAATGGATAGTCACCAAAGTAAATATAAAAATCAAACTTATGAATTAAGCCCAACCGTGGAGAAAAATCAATTTTTCTGTTTAGTTACAGTATATACTATATATCATCTTGTTGAAAACTTTCTTCTAGAAATTAGAAACTTTATCACATTCTCACCAAAGATGAAAGAATGCTCCCTTTAATTTACAGCTTTGATATATTAGATTTTACTGGAGTTTGATATCACCAATGTATAAGCTTAAGGTGTACTTCCTGTAGATATATGGATAAGAATCTCCATGCTCCCACAGAGACAGTGTCTCTGTTTTGGTCACTTGCTTCCTTTAATGCCAGAAAAATACATACTCCCCGCCCCCTTTTAAAAAAAAAAATTATGTTCCCTTGTAATCCTTAATCCGTCAAAAGAGATGCAATACCACAGTGGTACAGCTAAACACATGATAGAAGGCAGTGGTGAAATCTAAAATTTGTTACTATCGGTTCTGTGGGTGTGGCTTGGTGGGGGGGTAATGTGACTGGGTGAGCATGGCCAATTTTTTTTTTTTTACTTTTAAAACCATTTTTTCTATAACCTCTTCGGCAAAGAGATTGTAAAAAATGCTTTCACAGGGCTCTGACGATCCCAGCTGAGTTGCCTGATCAGCAGAGGCTTTTTTTCTTTTAAATGCCTCTGACGATCCAAGCTGAGTTGCCTGATCGGCATAGGCTTTTTAAAAAAAGAGGTTGTAGAAAAAATGCTTTTAAAAGTAAAAAAAAAAAGCCTCTGATGATTGTGCGGCTCAGCTGGGCATGGGGGGGGCAGGGATTTTTGCTACCGGTTCTCCGAACCACCCGCCTCCATCGCTACCGGATCGGGTGATCCGGTCCAAACCAGGAGCATTTCACCCCTGATACAAGGTGATGTATTTAGGTATACTCAACTTGAAGAGTTGAATATTTTCTTTTAATGAGGTCTTGAATGTTGGACTTTTGTGGAGAAACTATATCCTTCAGACCAGGGATGCAATTCAGCTGGTTCTATGTGGGTCAGGCGAATTGGTAGCGGTGGCTGTGGGAGGCTCCGCCCACCCATGTGGATGTGATGACATCCCTTTTTTGCGATATTTTAAGCCTCTGTGCATACGCAGAAGGCTTTGCACATGTGCAGATGATGGCACGTGTGAACGGAGCACTTGCGCGCAGGGCACGTGCACATTTGCAAACCGGTAAGGAAGGTAAGTGAATTTCACCCCTGCTTCAGACGCAAAAAAAGAGATAGTATAGCTAAAACACTGACCTAGTAGGAAGGAATAAATCATGAGATCATACGGGTTTGTCTAAATTATTACAACATCACCCTGCAATTTCCCCTGTGCCTGCCTTTTTCATTGTCTTCTCTCTGCAATGTAGGAGCCAAAGACATATATGTTCTGATATTGCTTTTGCTCATGGCCATTAACGAAGTATCACAGCTTTGCTGGGAGCCCAACCTATATTGTATTATTTTTTTATCGTATCCAAACAGAATGATGTTGTATCTTCAGAGTGATTTGGTTTTTTTTAGGTGAATCTGGTTTTGGCCACAACTGCATAAGGAGATTACTTTGTGACCAGTTTCTTTCTGATGATGCTGTGCATAGTTGCACAGGAAATATATACAGAAGACAGGATTTTATATGGAATTTGAAAGAATACACCTAATTTTAGGTTTTATTTTTATAAGAGAAAGAAGCTTATATTCTTCAGCTGCCAGGGATCTGGTTCAGTATGGCAGTGCATAGACTCTGGGGTGCATATCCTGTCAAACAGCTGGCTAGTCTGTCAACAGTGAGCTTTAAAGTACCATAGAGACATGCTGTTTTTATAAAATACAGCCGTGCACTCCTAACTGCTATATATATAAAAAACGTTGGCTAGCCAGGTGCCTCATCACAAACTAAATGTTGCTATGGTGACAGCGTAATTATGGTAGACCCCATAGAGAAAAGCAAGATGGTTTCAGGAGATTTTTCTAGTCACTTCCAGGGGTCTTATTAAACTTTAAGGATCTGAAACATTAGATTAAGTCTGCTTCCACTTCAAGATACAGATACAAATACAGACACACCAAAAATAGAATTTGCTTTTTTGCAACCATTGCATGCAGGTAATCCTCAACTTATGACCACAATTCGGACCAGAATTTCCATTGCTAAGAAATGTTAAGAGAATCATGACTGATTTTATGACCTTTTTTTGTCATGGTTGCTAAGCGAATCCCTGAAGTTGTTAAACGAATCACACAGTTGTTAAACAACTCCGCATTCCCTCATTGACTTTGCTTGTCAGCTGGAAGGTCACATAATTGCAATCATTATGAGACAACCATTGTAAATACTGAATTTTGATACGTGACCATGGGGATGCTACAATTGTTGTAAATGTAAGGTCTGGAGTCCTATGATTCTACAGTATGATTCTGAAATCAATTTGCAAATTCTACAGGCATTTTTCATCTATTAAAGGCTTTAACTGCAGTCTATAATGTGCATTAATCCTAAATTTGTCTATCGGAATCCTTTAGTATCTCAAAATGATCTGTGAGAAGAAAAGGGGAAGCACTACTACAAATTATGAATTAAAAAGTACCAAAATTCTCCACTCTACTATTTTAAACCTATGAAAACAGGTACATGATTAATGCAGGTTGAAAATAGAATGGAAGATCGCTCCACTGTTCTCCCCTCATCCCCATCCTGTCAGTAAAACTTATGAAATTAGTTGAGTTATTTGCTTCCCATCAACCTCTAAAGTGACACCTGCCAATGATGGAAATCCTGCCCCCTGGAAAATGCACAATAAATTGATATACCATTGCACGGTTTGCCCTCATTCTCTCAGCTTGCTTGTCAGAAAAGAAAAAAATGTGGCTGCAAATTACTGTGCTGACTCCAATGATGTTTACTGAAAGTGGTGCATACAACTGACAATGCATGTCATCCTCCTTTTTCTGTAGTGTTTTGCTCGGCAAAATGACTGCAAGTGTTTCAAAAAAAAAAAAGAACCATTCACCCAGGCATGTTAGCAAATCAACTGTTTGGTGATGGGATTGCTCAGGAAATCTGGAGAGATGTAAATGCCAGCTCATGGTATTCTCTTCTGAAACTGTTCAGTCAGCTTCCTGGATTTGGAAAGAACCGCAAGAAGTAGAGTGATGAAGTTGTTCCCTTTGTTGTCCCTGTGTGCACGCTCAACTTTCCTTTAAATCTTGCTGAACTGAAGCACGTAGGCTGAAGAGAGTTATGCATGAAATTATTTTATTTACATTTTGGCGAGACTTTTGAAGCACTGTAATGCTC
This sequence comes from Arizona elegans, assembly GCA_022577455.1. Lineage (NCBI taxonomy): Eukaryota > Metazoa > Chordata > Lepidosauria > Squamata > Colubridae > Arizona > Arizona elegans. The sequence goes on along the minus strand of JAKOOJ010000013.1, from coordinate 3,966,258 downwards.
CAAAATAACACTAATGTAGAAAGCATCACCTATCTTCAGCTTCCACCAGGTTTCCAGTCTAATTTGATTTGAGCTATGGAAGCATAAGTTCTTTAATTAACTACGGACCTTCTTGTTTAACTATGGCCCAATAACTTTTTCTCAGCTTAAGCTACATCATGGAGTTGTTGTGGCACTACAATGCGGGAACACCCTTACATGGGTTGCTTTGAGTTCTGAGACAAAAGGCAGAATGTACATGCAATGAATAAATAAAAGTATATATGCATTTTCAAATCCTATTTTAATAAATCAATCTGGATGTTTACACAAGCGGTTGGAGATATTTTGTGGGCAGGCTAGTACAACCATGTACTCTGGCATAAAAATATATTTTCTTGTCTTTTCTCCAATGTACCAATGTGTTCTCAAAGTGGGACATACGTGTTTTTTTTTTTTTGTGTGTGTGTGTGTGTATATACACACACATACACACACATAAAATTGTATATACAAAGCAAAAGTGATTATCCATTGTTGGTAGTATAATTTGGATGGACACTTTCACACTAAGTGTTCTTTGTCATCTTTGGCATAATTTCTGATGCCTTTGGCAAGGGAACAATTAAAAATCTCTAGTGAGAAGCCCAGTCATTTCCCAGCAGTGAGCAGAGAAAAGTTTCACAAAGGAAAGAAAAAGCTACATAGAAAGTATTGAAAGCTATGTTCACCCTGATCCCATTAGAAATTTAGTTTTGCCAAGAAAATGAGTAGATAACGTAGAACTTTGGGAAACGGTTCTTGTGGCCCATTATCAAGATAATTTACTGCCAGTTTGAGGTAGGCAGACATGGACTATCCCTAGCAAAACAAAACATTGTGAACAAATCAAAATATTTGTTAAAAATATATTCCCCTCTCCTGCTGCACTTGTAAAATTACTTTAAGAGATTCATTTAGTTTCATGAGAATTGGAATGTAATGCAGGCTAGAAATCGTGGGCACTCCATCACTGGATGTTTTTAAGAAGAGTCTAGACAGTAACTTATCTAAAATGGTATAGGTTCTCCTGCTTGAGCAGGGGACTGGACTAGAAGACCTCCAAGGTCCCTTCCAACACATTCTATTCTAAATACATGCAAGAATGAAGTGATACAAAGAGCAAATGCACAATATTCTTTATTGGCCAAGCGTGATTGGACACACAAGGGCTTTGTCTCTGGCACATAAGTCAGAGACAAATGTGTACATACAAACAACAAAGCGATATAATCATGAGATACCAGTAGCAGAAGGTAATAGGAAAGATGAGAAGGATAATAGCAGTACAGTCCTACTACATGCATAAATATCCTAAGGCATAAGACAGCGCTGTGGGAATTAGGTGTTTAGAAGACTGTGGCATGGGGGAAAAAACTGTCTTTGTGTTGTTTGGCATACAATGCCCTATAGTGAAGTCTTGAGGGGAGGGGTTGAATCAGTTTATGTCCAGGATGTGAGGGGCCTGTAAATAATTTCTCAGCTCTCCTTCTGACCCACACAATATACAGATCCTCAATGGAATGCAGACTGATTGCAATTGTTCTTTCTGAAGTCCTAACCATCTGTTGAAGTCTGTGTCCGTCCTGTTTGGTTGCTGTGCCAAACTAGACAGTTATTGGGGTACAAATGACAGACTTAATAATGATTCTATTTCTGTTGTGCTGATGCTTAGGTCTTTTTGGTCTCTAAAACAATTTGTCATCATCTAAACAGAGACCGTGTCTGTTCTCAAGCTTTATTATTTTATTTCTATTTTCTATTTTATTTTAGCCAAACAATAGCCTTTGAGATGTCATTTGATCTGTAAAGCTGAAAAGTGTCAGATCCCTAAAAGTGATACTGCCATTCAATCGGAGGAGGGGGGACACTTGGATTCGATTCCCTAGCATCGCCTGTGTCAACAGATACTTTACAATGTATATCCTGGCGCCAAAGAGCCCTGAGATCTCCTTCACCTGCAGGAATTTATATGATAGCCATGTGGGTTGTCTCACTTTAAAGTATAATGGTGGGAATGCATGTTTGTTCAGGTTCTCAGAGGAAATAGTAAAGAAAACATCTTCACACTTGTGTATTGGCTAAAATCTGCATTCTGACTTAAAGGGAGGGGTCTCTACCATTTTAATCCTACTGCTTTGCCTAAGGGTATTCAGATCTTGCTTTAGCTGGATGGCTTTCACTTCTGCTTAATAAAAGAATCCTTTTGAACAGGCACGTTTCAAGAGTTCGTACTTTCTTAAGTTAGAAGGAGAGGCGATCCTTACAAAAGGTGTACATGGGAGTCTGGAAAGGTTTGCCTGGGTAACTGTGATACCACACAGAGGGATTATTTCTCAGCTTAAACTACCTTTAGATTTTTTTTTCCTCCCTTCTTTCTCCAGCTACACAGCCCAGACTAGCCTCAGGCCAAACTGTTGCATTGCAAGGCACATTTCCTGAAGTTACCTTTTGAAGAATGCTTGGAAATCTTGTCTGGTGCAAAATGTGGCTGGTGGCAACTTGGAGCATGTTTTTAGATGTTCAATTTGTAGGGCAGGTCAACATTTCACCTTAGCAGCAGCCCTCCGTGGCAGCTTAATTTGGTGATGTACACAAACACTTTCCAAATTACAAAGTGCACTATTTGCAGCCAAACAAAAGGTCAAATGGCTTGTAATGCTGAGGGGGGCTTGTACAAAGCTTTGAAGAGTCGCTTCAAATTGAAACAGAAGTTCCTTTAGAAGCACCTGATTGGAGCGGCTGTACTGCTTTGATCTGGAGGAATAAAAGAGACTTTGGAGCATCCATTACACATGCAGAGAAGCATTTTTTTTCTACCGATACAGAGTGGCTAGCGGAATTGAGCTGGCCCACTTCAGTTCATTGATTCACAGCACAGAGGTGGAAAGATTACCATTCTGCCTCAAATGAAATTATTGAGAGTGCCCAAATTGGGGCAATACTTGAGATGGAAAGACATTGCTTTCCACAGCCCTGATGATGAGCCTATTAAAAATAATTGCATTTAAATTCACATTTCTCTCTTCCATACAGTTTGGGAAACAAAGTTACAAACTTTACTACCAGTTTTCATGGGAGTGGATTAGTGAAGTCCTCAAACAAGATTACAATGTTGGGCAACAGGATCAAATCTAATCTCCTAGCATTCATTGTGCCCCAATTACAATTATAAATTCTCCTAGATATAGATGCAGATGATATATAGATATAAAAGTAGTGACATATAGTTTATATAGCTGCATTATAGATACTGTATAGATGATATTACTGATATATACCGCGAACATAGCTGATATTGAAATAGATGATATGTAGATATACTGTAGATATTGATAATATAGATATTTGTGAATGATTCAAAAGCTAGTGTATTACTCTGAAAGTTGCACAGTAGCATTGAAATATGTTCCAGAAGGGATAGTTACTCAGTAGGGCTGGGCACAATCAAAAATGATTCAGGAGATTTGAATGCCTTTTTATTAAAGTAGGCTGACTTATTTTTCTTTTTCCAATTCTGTGTGGATCTCAAGTGAGATATGGCTTGTTTTAAGAGTCAGATAAGTCTTCTTGAAGGAAAGGCTTGAGTTGTTCAGGTTTATCTGTATGCAGTTCAGCACTGATCTCATGGATTGCCAAATTACATTTTGCAAATCAGAGTCAAAGCATACACAGATCTGCTACATAACAAAAAGCTCATATTGGAAACATCTTGATTTTAAAAGCCTACATTAGAGAAAATTATGTAAAATATTATGAACTGTGGAACTATAAGAGAAATTTCTTTCATTTATAATGAATTAATAAAGAGCTGTGGTGGCGCAGTGGTTAGAATGCAATATTGCAGGCTAATTGACTCAAGCCTTCCATCTTTCCAGGATCGGTCAAACGAGGACCCAGATTTTTGGGGACAATACGCTGACTTTATAAACCACTCAGAGAGGGCTATAAAGCACTGTGAAGCTATATATAAGGCTAAATACTATTGTTATTGCTATTAGTAGTTAAGGTGGAGTCTCTGCATGAGTTGAAATGCTTCTTCAGTTTGTTGCTATTGGGGCTAAGCTACCATATGACTAACCTTCTACCTCATCAATGTTTACATCCTCTCCAAAGTTTTTCACATCATGTTATGAAAAGTCCATAGAAAAGAAAACAACTTATGAAGAAGCTCATGGATTGAAGCAGTGCTCTCTTGATGCAGAAAATGTGGCTGGATTTATAGGAATGTCCCCAGTAACTCAGTTTTAGTAACTACAGTCATAAGGCTGACTTTTTGTGCATGTAATGTTAACCATGATTGGAATCAAATTAGTCCAATTCTTCTCCAAAAATCAGGGATGCATCAAACCATCTACTAATGTGAGTCTGATCTTCACCAAAAGTAGTCTAGGGAAAGGATCATGATTTGATTTCATCAGCTATTTCCTTTAAAACATGTTTTGTGTTTTTTAATGATTTGCTATTGATAGTTTAACCTATGCTTTTAATCTCATGAATCGGGAGATGGGATGTAGGGCCTAACATCCTGTCATCGAGGGATAAAGTCTTCCATTTCAATTTTTCCAACGAAAATTCATTTACAAGAGAGTAGATTCTGCTTCCAGCAATGATTTACTCTTAAAGAACTTTATACTGGAAGCTGCACCAGTTCTTATTGAATTGATGCTCTTCAAAGCTTGTTCTCAAAGCTGTACTGAGGTCCGGAAAGGCTATGCTACTCTTTATCCTCCAGGGATTCTTACCACAGATGAATTTCTTTACCTCTGGATATTGTGTGTAGTAGTTCACAAAGATTGATTGTCTAAATAAGAATTCTGGAGAGAAGGTCTAAGTCCAGCAGCGACTCATATTTTCTGCTAAGAGCTGGCTCAACTGATGGTTCAGTAAGGATTCTATGGCACTTTCTTTCCCCTCTGAGAAGCCACTTTCCAATGAGGCCATGACACTTAGGATGTCCAAGAAAATACATCATGTTGCTCTGGACCTTCTAGGATAGTTCATGATGAAGTAGCTTCAATTCTTCCTTCCTTTTTCACAAACAAGGGTGAAATTGAAACAGAAAGGTCTTTTGGCACAGCACTAATTCTTACTCCATATTTCAGAAGGATGGGAGACAAGAATGGCAAGTCTAAGGTCACAGAATGAATTAGCAGCTGAAAGGAATTGGAACCACGAGTTCCTTGGTTGTCTGCTTAGCTTCTGTTATAGCTTCCTTTCCCTTTTCTGTATTGTTTTCATTTTGTTCCTTTTTGGAGAGAGAAAAATGAGTCCATCACCTCCTGGACCATTGCAGTCAGTAAATCTGGCTTCGTTCCATGATATTTGCACAAACCAACTTCACTGCTCATTTCTTTCATTTTTATTTTTTGACAAAAGAAGAAAGGAAAGGGGAAAAAAAAACCTAATCTCACTTTCTCTCTTAGCATGCTCAAATCCCCTCTCTCGCCCCTTGAAAGCAATTTCCTGACTGCTCTGTTTTGACAGAGAGTTATAAATTTAGTCTAAAGGTGTGTTTGGCTTGGAGTCTTTCTTCTTTTGTTTCCTGGCCTCCTCCCTTGGGTACCACTGTTTTCAGTCAGTCAACTTGATTTTTCTGTTTATGTCCTTCAGTAGGATTTTGAGGACATTGACCTGAAGAAAAGACAAAGGGATAAGATATTTTCCTTTGAATAATCTGCCAACTTTTTTCCTTCTGGAATCTGATAGCTCCTTGGGGTTAATGTCATTTTAGTTAGGTCAGTTTGTCTCTAGACAGCATGAATTTCACATGCATTCAGAAACTTCTTCTTGCCTATTTTCACATGAATGGGCTTTTAGCATTTCTCCTTTCTTCTTCTTTTTCTCTGCAGAAAACACAATATATATATTTTTTTGTATTTTTCAGTCAGCAGTTGTGAATTCTGAAAAATAAGCATTGTGACATTCTGCATGTTAGTTTGGCACATCCCTAGTAGAGGACAGTTGATCTAGTAGCCACTGAAATGAAAGTATGTATAATTACATATACAATGGCATTGATAACCAAATAAAAGAGTTGGAAGGGATCTTGGAGGTCTTCTAGTTCAGCCCCTGCTCAGGCAGGAAACCCTATACCATTTCAGACAAATGGTTAAGCCTTGGTAGTACAGTGGTCTAAAGCACCCTGTTATTAAGACCAGATGCCTGCAATTACTGCAGGTTCGAATCTCACCAGGCTCAAGGTTGACTCAGCCTTCCATCCTTTCTAAGGTAGGTAAATTGAGGACCCAGTTGTGGGGGCAATAAGCTGACTTTGTATAAATATACAAAAGGATGAAGGTTATTGCTTAACACATTGTAAGCCGCCCTGAGGCTCCGGAGAAGAGCTACATATGAATAATAAAAAAAAAAAACTTCCAGAGTTGGAGCACCCACAATTTCTGAAGGAAAGACGTTCCATTGATTAATTGATAAATTTCTCCTGACAGTTGGTTCTCTCCTTGATTAGTTTCCTTCCTTTGCTTCTTGTCCTGCCTTCAGGTGAATAAAATATACCACACTATATTTTTTTATATTTTCTCAGGAAAGTTATCAACGACTGAAAACAAGTTCAGGAAGAACAAAAGAATATGTAACAATGATGGCACCAATCGCCAAGTGGAGGAAGAAGAAATTATGTCTTAGCTTATGTGATATTGCTCCATGTTCAGTGATGGGCAGGTTCTATTCCAAACAAGACTTTATTATTTCCAATGGGACGGAATTAATCATTACAATGTGGGTTGTATATATTTATTTATGAAGTGAAGAGAGTCCTACTTAAACATAAACTTTTTAAAGTCTGAATCAGTCTTCCATGAAGCAACAGCTAAATTGCTCCATTACCTCAGCTGCTGAATCTTAAAACAATTTTTTGACAATTGCCACAAACAGCCCATTCAACATTCCATTGATCTGGTGCTTTTATGTATTTGCATAGCTAATATGAACCTCAACCCAATGGAACAGAGCAGCCTTGCTTTCATAGCACCTGAAAAGTGAAGCAGCCTTTTTAAAATCATCATATAACTGTTCCCTGAAAGTTTCGTTTATGTTTTTACACTTCAGATCCCCCTGCCTCCTGATAATAGATTTGTGAACAGAGACCAGGTAAAAGAATCAAAGGTTGAGCTGCCCAGCCATCTGTCACATGACTAGTGAATTAAGTATCTTGATCCATGAGAATATGCCTCATTCATCTTCTCTTTCTCTTAAAGCACTGTAAAATGTTAAGAGGAAGGAGTGGAACAATTGGTTTCATATCAAGTAGGAAGGAACTTAGAAGAACGGGACCAGAGGTAGCCTAGAACATGGTATAGAAACTTGAGGGACTGGGACCACATCTAGAATTCTGAGAGCCTATTCTGTTTCTAAATGACTGGATTTTTGCAGCCCAGCCAAGTTGAGAGGAATTGAACCTGAAATCTTAAGAACGAAACTTGGTACTCTGTCACTGACTTATGGTCTTCCTGCTCATTGTCTCTTCTTTCAGAATATAGAAATTACAAGTGATCCCAAGGCAACAGGCAGTTAAGTGCTCTCCCTCTCCCTCCCTCCCTCCCTCCTCCTCCTCCTCCTCCTCCTCCTCCTTCTTCTTCTTCTTCTTCTCTCTTTCTCTTTCTCTCTCTCTCTCTCTCTCTCGTCATTTCAGGAACAGGTGGACTTCATGACTTTTTTCTGTTTGCTTTTTGGTTCTGGCACATGTATATAAATGCATAATTTAACTGCAGCACTGTTGAGCAATTTTCTGTTACATAAATTGAAGCGCATCGTTGTACGTGGGGAAAATGCAATTTCAGATTGGAATTGCAATTATTTGGATTTTACAAAATGAAAGAGAATGTGTAGATGATTAGCGTCAGGGCTTTTAAAGAACTCAAAGAGAGACAAAGTCTGTTTCTCACTGTTCCAAGAATGTTTGTTCAAGCAGCATGCCAATCATCAATAATATTTTTGCTCAGTGTTTGAATTCAATCAAAGGTCCCTGGCTTTTCTTAAACAATGTAACAGGTAGAACAATTTCCCCCCAGAGCATTATGGTTCTTGGATGCATATTTTAATACCATGAAATATTCTAATTCTTTTGAAAATGCATTTCAGGGGGAAAAAATGTAATATTCTTGATAGCCAACTCTCTTTGCTGATTTGCCTGAACAAAATATGTAAGTGACACCCAATTGCAGTTAACTGTATTATTTCTGTCCATTGTCATTTCACAAAGTCACTGAACCTATTGTGTGATATGTGGGAAGCAGATACCACCTACTCCTACACAGTTAATCAGCTGACCGCTGATTATTAACCATCAAGCATGTGTACAAAAAAAAAACGCTCTAAAAATACGACATTAATTCTATAACCTCAATACTGTTTAGCAGCAATGACAAATTTAGTAATAATTGGTTAAAAATTGAAAACTAAAAACCAGTGGAAAAGCTTGCCTACAGAAGTTGTGTGTGCTTCATCACTGGAGGTCTTTAAGAAGAGACTTGGACTCAGCCACTTGTCTCAAATGGTATAGGATCTCCTGTTTGAACAAGGGGTTAGACTAGAAGACCTCCAAGGTCTCTTCCAGCTCAGTTATGATTAAGATTATGAGTACCAGACCTGTGAGCCTGGAATAGGGCAATGCAAATTATAGAGGATCTGCTAATTCAATTTGAAGAACTGATTTGGTTTACATTTCCAGTTTGAACTATTGAAACAATTTTGTTTTAAAGAATCTTGGATAGATCTGATAAAAGCCTATGTGCACATGTGCAAAAATCAAATTGATTCAGAAATATCCTCCAATGGATGTGATGATTTGATGCATCCAATAGATGACTGCTAAATTTGGAGGGTAAACTGCAGAAACCACAATTGAGGTTAAACTTTGAATTAGAGTTTAGCATAATCCAAATTTAGAGTTTTATTTATCTGGAAATAAATGTAGGCAATTCAAAAATAAACACATGCTAAAAAGAGAAATCATATTATAGTTAGACAGAGCCCTGGACTGTGTAATGCTCATCCTCTCCAAAAATGTTCCTGGTTTCAGAGACCTTGTGAGGTGATCTTACTGGTTCACTGATTGATAAACAGGGTTCACTCCTGTTCACTCCTTTTAAATTGGCCTTTCTGCCAATCCACAATTAAAATAATATATGCTACAATTTCATGTGAATCGGGTAGAATTGATAAAACAAAATAGCTTAGCTCAGTGTGGTTTCTGAGTTAATATTTTGCCTAAAGCAATATTGACTGTAGCAATTTACATTCAAAGCTTCATGATTCCATCCTTGGACTAACTTCAGAATGAAACTTTGGAAGAGTTACTACTAATGTCAACAATATAGACTTATAATACATGAAGCAATGATTTGACTTAAGAATTGTGTTCATACTACATATTTATCTGGTTTCAGTGGTGATTAATGTGACTAGCTAAAGCGTGAAGCATGCAAACCAATGTTTGCATTTCCCAAGTTGGATGAGGAGAGCACATCTTTCTCCTTCTATCCTGGCCACTTTTTACAGAGGCACGATTGAGAGCGTTTTAACAAACTGCATCACTGTTTGGTTTGATGGCAGCAGCGCCTCAGATAGAAAGTCCATACAGAGAATAGTAAGGACAGCTGAGAAGATTAGAGGAACCTCGTTTCCCATTATTCAGGATACTGCTTACAAGCACTATGTGCTTAGAGCTCGAAGCATTGTTAGAGACCCCACACACCCACTTCACGGTCTGGTTTTGTTGCTCCCCTCTGGGAGGAGGTTTCGAAGTATTTCTAGCAGGACTACTAGATTCTGTAACAGCTTTGTTCCTTATGCCATCCATCTTGTAAAATTGCAGGATTCTTTTTTTTTTTTGTCATATGTATATATCCAAGCTAGACTGAGATGTTTCTCTGTGTCATGTGTGTGTGTGTGTGTGTGTGTGTGTGTGCGTGTGCGTAGTATATGCATAATAGTTATCTTTTGAAAGCTGAATGCAAAAAATAATGTCATCTTAATGTATGCTGATTAGTGTACATTTAAAGTGACAATAAAGTTTCATCCTATCCTATCCTATCCTATCCTATCCTATCCTATCCTATCCTATCCTAATCTTGGATAGCGGAGAATTAATTTTAACTCATATTTTAACTTATTATTATTCTGTATGAACACAAAAGTGAGTAAACCTGTCTATTAATCTTCCTGATGCCTTGAGGATAAACTAGAGTAGTCCCGTGCATTAAAAGGAGACTACTCTAGAAATGTCATTGTTTTATTTTCTTCTCCCTTCCCAATTTGGTGCAGAGCCACCATAATTTAAGGATTCATACTAATTTAAGTCACGCCCTATACTAGCCAAGACCATTTTGTGGTTCCAACCTGTTCCAACACTCACTTAGTCCACATTGCTTTCACCTGGTGATGTTAATGTATAAATTACAAGCTGGTCCTTCCTTTTGCCTCAAATACATATCTTGGTATAACAAGTGCATCAACTGTAATTTATCCAACAACTCATGAATAAAGACATCCTGGTTTACTGAGATGCATTATTTCAGCTTTGGAGTCACTGGCACATTCCTCTGTCTACCTGCTACCACTTTCAGGTTATTTGTGAACACTTTACCTATAAAATAGTCTTTATTTTATCTTTGATGAACCTCAGGTTGATCCTACCAGGTCCATCTACTGTAGGTATCTAGTTTTCATGCAACAAACAATAACAATCAATGTTGAATCTCGTGACTGCCCATACAGGTAAATTGAACACTCGCTCCAAAAAAAGCTACTAGGGAAGAACTGTTATCCTGGAAAACAGGTGAATATATACCTCATAACTCCTTGGCGTTGCCAACAACACTGAGGAATGTGAGAAACAAGTTGAAAAACAAAACATGAACAGACGATGACCAAAGGAAAGGAGCAGTGGATGTGTACTATTGTAATGACTCAGCAGAAGGAAATTAATGATTCAAAAAGGTGTGACCCATTCTGGGACACTCTAATTACAGGGACCCAACAAAAAGCTGCTGGCCTAAGCTGTAAAGTAATGAAGGAAGGAAATTGCACAATTGAAACATTGTCCAAGCAGAAAGTCTAATGCTGCACTGCTAGCAACTTGGACTATAATTCAGGTTCTTCCATTAGAATCTTAAGGAGCAACCAAAAATGTCTCTAGTTTTTGAGGTTCCAAATTGCCTAATCTGAACCAATGAACCAATGCCCAAAGAATCTGCTGTTCAAAACAAAAACATTGTTCTTCTTTTACTTCTTTTGCTTTCCATATTTGCTGTGTATTTATGAAAACATACATACACACAAACACCTTGAATATTCTGTGCAATAAGCTTGTTCGTCTGTGGCTAGAGTGAATAGACTCAATATTGCAGAACAGCTTCTAGTGCTACTTGTCTTGCATGGACAATCCATTGCAAGACAAGCAAAACACAACATCCAACCAAGCTTCCAGATTCTCAATTATCTGAACCTGGGAATAGGCAACTCTCATAATTCCTATTCAGCCTTCAACTCTAAGACTATTTGAGACAATTGTCCACAAAATGAAAGCTGCTGCTGAATTTTAATATTTTAACATGACAAATGAAAAAAGTACATTAGTGAATGTGAAATAATTGTAGTAACTGATCTGAAGCTAGTCAAATTTAGTTATTCTCCTGACTTTCCTTACTTCTGTAGGTAAAAGTTCTTGCATCAAAGCCATCTTCCTTATTCTTTGCACTAAGAAGATATGCACAATACCAAACTCCTTGCAAAGATAAGACAGAAGAGAGTCACATGGTTCTCAATATGCCCCATTAAAAGTTAGAGCTTTTTAGGTAATATTGGGCCACAAACAGCATCTTAGGGCTGCCTAAAGCCCTTGGACATCTTTTTATAGTCTTTTGAGATTGTTGTGCCTCTGTTGAAAACTGATAGCATTGTTTTCTGCCATATGTTAAGTCTCCAAAAAAAACCCATGATGGGTTAGACATCATGAAAACCATGATGTCTAACTAAAAGAGGCACATCCCTATTAAAATGCAGAGATCTACTGTGGTCCAACCCTCTTTATGAGCAAGCAAAAGAAAATGGATAATTGGGGTCGAGAGAGTTTCTTGTAACTGAATTTCCTTTTACTTTGTCTATGGAGATTCTTAATCATCCAGGTCAAGATAATCCCCGAAGTGCTTTTTTCAAAAGGCAACTGGGTTTTCTTCTTTTTTTTTCCTTTGAAAACATTTTCCTTCTAATCCAAGAAGCTTTTTTTATTTTGCATCGGTCATTCTCAATAGCGAAATAGGTGGCATGTAAATTTAATAAAGAATAAATGTATAACCTTTCTCCCCAATATTAGAACTACTATTGACCACCAAAAGGTTGTCTAACCCTCCTTTAGGGCAAGCAGACCCCTAATTCATAAAAATCAAATGTCTTTCAAGTTGTCCTTTGATTGTTCAGATCCCATATCCTTATAATCCTTTCCAGTGAATTACATTTGCTACACTTTTGCTACAGAATAAGAGACGAATGAGATATACCTACACATTTCAAGAACAGTTTTCTTATTTGTCTCAGTTCTTTTTAACTTTGCAGTTCTGCTTTTATAGTAATATGCTATGCTCCTATTATGACTACATTGTGTTAGGGCCATTACAGTTGTATTGGGTAAAAAACAAAGAAGGCAATATGTTTCATTAACTTGCTATAAAATATTTCTCCCTTTTTCTTCCTTTGTCAAAAATATGTGTTGTGGCTCTGCTGGCAGCAGACTCAGATGATGGGGAGGTTGGGGAATAACTTGGGCCAGTTCTGGAGCCTGGGAAAGGCTGTGATGGATGCTCAGTGTTGGACACAGAGATAGATAGGGCTGTCCGGCATTTCCCAGCAAGAGAGGCAGCTGCCTTTGGAGTCAGAGATGGTGAGGATGAGGAATAGCTGGGGCCTGTTCCAGATGCGTGTATGCCCAGAGCAGATAGGAGAGGTGAACAATGGAAGATAATGAGCCAGCTTGGGAAACAAAACAAACATGGATGCTGACTGGCCCTCCCTGGCTGGGGAATAAATAGGAGGAGAAGGGAGTGGTTTGATTGTCACAGACAGCCGATCACATTTCTGGAAAGTTTGCTCCTTCCATGTTTCATGCGACAAAGACTGCCTTGCCAGAACTGAGGTTTGTCTAATTCTCTGTTTGAACTGACTTAATTTGCAGCCTCCTGGCTGGGACCTCACAGCCTTGCATTTATCATAATGAGCTGATAAGGACTATTGTTTCAGTTAACTTCTTGCAGGACTCTTGCCTGAACTTTCTGTTGGTGAATGCAGTTAATTCCCAATGTGTAAATAAAGAGGGGTTTGGGGTTTTTTTGCAGGGAGTCTGTTTCTTGCTTCTGCAAAGGCCAGGTCCAAACAATATGCAAGTGGAAGGAATAACTCTGTAACCATTAGTTATTGAAAGTTACTTGCACTCAATCATGGCAGGCAGCTTCTTTTTCACCTATTCTTTTCTGTTCTGATATTGCTGAACTACAAAGTATTTTTTTTTTTTTTTGGAAGGATAAACCAGCAGGTAGATTCTACATTTCAAGCTTTCCTTCCTTAACTGTTCCAATAAATAGAAGCAGCATTCATTTGCAAATGAGGGGAAATTTACATTGTATAGGTCTGGCAGTTATTTTTGTAATGGAATAATTCAAGTTTCAATGACTGTTTCTGATTTGTAGAAATATATTTTCCAAGATCAAAAGGCCCAGGGAAAGCTTTGGGCAACCAAAGTTCTTATTTCAAGAAAGTTTGAATTTGGATATAGTGGACATTAAAAAGTAGCAGAAGAATTCTTCCATAAAATTATTCCTGAAACTTTCAAAGTTTGTACAAATTATACAGAGGAGAGTTGAAGATGTTTTGATCACTTACTGATTGATTTCCTTTTGTCCCCTTGGATCATTCTCTCATCATCAGATGATTCTTCTATATTTCTATCTACCTTATATTTCTTCTTATTTTAATGTATAAATTTAATAAATGTATTCAAATGATATTTTCATCATGTGGCTAAGACTTCCCATAGTGGAAGACAGTTCTTCACTTAAGCAATAAAAACCTTAGGCAGAAAAAACCAGATAGTAATAACACTTAGACTTATATACTGCTTCACAGTGCTTTATAGTCCTCTCTAAGCAGTTTACGGAATCAGCATATTGCCCACAACAATCTGGGTCCTCATTTTACTGATTTCGGAAGGATAGAAGGCTGAGTCAACCTTGAGCCGGTAAGAACCAACTGCCGAACTGCTGGCAGCCAGCAGTCAGAAGAATTAGCCTGGAATATTGCATTCTAACCACTGTGCCACCATAGCTCTTACACAAGTACAGATTATCTATGAAAATTATATAGTATTCCAAAGTTCTTACTTCAAAGACACCTTTCCTTTTGTCTCAATTTGATTTTACTTTTCAACTCTACATGTTTTTTGCAAATGATGATGTTCTCTTTCTTCTATAAAAAGCAAAGTACAAACTGTGGCATTCAAATTTTCCCATATACAGCTGATGGTTGAACTGTTTGATGCAAAATTCAATGCCAGCTTTTGTTTTTTGTCTGCCACTTCCTAAGGCATATTCCATGTTCCAAGATGCCTTATCTTTGCAAACTAAGATGTGCAAATGAAAGACAATATGAATCAAGAGTCGCTTTTGAGGGGAGAAGATAATTTCACTCACTGACTTTATCAAGTTTGTCATAATGCACACTTTGTCTCTCATTCAAGTGTGGAATCTTGATTTGAATTAATATTGAATTCAAAAGAACCCTGTAATAGGTGTTAATTAGATTGCTCTTGAAAGAAACCATTCCTTGACCATTTCCTAATAATATCATATTGTTACAAGAGCTCTGAATTTCCTACAAATCATGTTCATGTTTGTATTCAAAATAGATTACTATAAATCATTATGTTATGGAATGAAAGACTGAAAAACATTCCTGGGTCAGCCAGATACAGTTTATTGAGCAGGTTCAGAGCCAGATTTGTACCTGAAATTCTGAACCCCGGAAAGCTCTGATACAACTGCTTATATATGCTTCCAAGACAAAGGGTTTGGTGAGCACATGCATTTTTCCATATATGGTTAACATACACTTGTTATATGATAATTGACACTTCCTAATTACTAAACCATTATTGTCTAGTTTATAAGATTATCTTTAGCTAGACAACCTTCCTTAATTCTGTAATTACTAATACAGAAGATTTATTGCTGTCCTTAGGTAATAAGTAACTCTTTGTAACATACATGTCCTTGTGTCTTTGACAGTGAGGCCCCTCAGATGTTTTCCATATGGCTGTCTTTCCGTGGCAGCTAGGCCTCATCAGAAGATATATTACCAATAATGGGATTTAGCTGATTTTTAATATAATCTCCAAACAAGCACATTTCTCCCTTATAATAATGTGAATAGAGAGGGTCCTTTAGTGTTCATGTAACTGACCCTGTATGATTCCTACTTTATTCACATTAATTATAACTCAGAAACATGATCTCAGACATGTGCAAACATACATATTTGGGGAAAGGATTGTTGAATATTGTTGACGCCAAACAACACTTGAATGAGCATGATAAATTTAAACTTTTGCCAATTGGGATACATGCTGTTTATTTCCTGCTGACCATCATAGACAAATGTGTAACAAATCAAGTTCCTTTGTTTGCAATGTTCCAAAGGAAGATACAAATGCATATGGTGACAGATAGTGCTAGCTGGCCAATGAGTTTATCAATTCAGTGCCAATCAAATCTCTTTTGAGGTGGGAGGGCTAATATTATTTTGAACTTCATTCCTTACTAAGGTCAGGTCAATTACAAATTTAACTTTGTTGAATTTTTTTTAAAAATGATACCTTATTCATTCAATTTGTATGGCACCCATCTCACCAAATTGTATGGACTGAAATGTTGCTTAAATCTACAGATTCAACATCAGCAATATTAATAAATGGAAATAAATAACCTCAATGTATGTATCTCAGAAAATTCAAAAGAATGGACTGCCCTTTTATTGGCTTTGGTAAAAATCAGGGAAAATATTGAAAATCTTTGATATCTTTTTCATTTATCTATTTTTCTTTAAAATAAATAGAAGTGAACGTGTTCAGTAGATGCGTAATATTATAGAAACTCTGTTCAAGAACAAGAAACTCATAAAGATTAAAGATGGAGAGAAGTCAAAATAACCCCAGTGCTTCAGAAAAGTTCATGCACAATTCTAAAGGTCTGCTCCAGATTTTCAGATGAATGTTGACCTATCTAATAACAGAATTGTTAGTGACCCATTGAGTTACTATTCAGCTATTTTTGCCTCTGCTATCTTGCTTGCCCAGATTCTTTCGACCACTTTCATGCCTTTTATATCTTCAAGGAATGTATTTACCTTTTGGAAAATACACAAAGTTACAAAAGATAACTGCTCTGAGATTGGAGAATAGGAATCAAACCATATCAGCCAGGAGATCTAGTTATACCATCTGCCTTTGGGTTAAAAATTTCCTGTCAAAAGAAAGATTACTGTAGATTAGAATTATCCATTAGCTAGAAAATGAACCATTTCAGTGTTTGCTTCTCTTTCTCCATGCTCAAAGGAATATTTATCTCCTCTTATAATTTATTCTGGGCTTATAGACCAGAAGAGAAGCCTGGGGAACTTATGAAAGGCTGTTAGAATTTATATGAGTTGGTGCTTGTGCATGCATTTGGAATTATTTCTGTTTATTTCCTATCATGTCCTATTGTAGCTGTAATAAGGCAGCTGAGTCATGCCCTTGCCAGCTGTTTGTTTTTTTTTTTAATTTAAGCAAGATATTGGTGTTCAAACACAGTTCAAGTCCAAAGGCAGGCATATGGAGTATAGTGAGAGATTTGGATTGATTGGTTTTGTAAAGGAAGTTCTCATTAACATCTTCCCATGTGCAAAACTGCAAGTTACCCAGTATCTCTTGTGTTCTTAGGAGTGGTAAAAATCTTGTTTGGTTTATATTTTGCCTGCTTTGCCTATGAAGATATAAAGAATTTCCTAATTTTGACAAACTTTGCGGAACAGGGATAGGAGGTTCTGAGTGGTGGAAGATCATTGTAATAATTATTTAGTGAGAAACCCTTGGCAGAAAATGTGGACCATAGAGATTTTAAATTATTCCTTCTGATAATAACATTATCTATCATCCATCTATCTCTCTATCTCTCTATCTATCTATCTGTCTGTCTGTCTATCTGTCTGTCTATCTGTCTATCTATCATCTATCTATCTGTCTGTCTGTCGTCTGTCATCTGTCTATCTATCTATCTATCTATCTATCTATCATCTATCTATCTATCTATCTATCTATCTGTCTGTCTGTCTATCTATCTATCTGTCTGTCTGTCTGTCTATCTGTCTGTCTATCTGTCTATCTATCATCTATCTGTCTGTCTGTCTGTCGTCTGTCATCTGTCTATCTATCTATCTATCTATCTATCTATCTATCTATCTATCATCTATCTATCTATCTATCTATCTATCTATCTATCTATCCCTATCTAACTATCTTACTACATATCTATTAGATTTGTGTGCTGCCAATCTTGTGTAGAGGCGACTCTGGGTGACTTACAAACATTAATAACCAGTAAAAGTTAAAATGACAAAACAATAAATAACAACAACTATGATAAATAGTTGAAAGATGGGGGAAGGAAGCACAAAGTACATGGGGAGATGTAAAGTCTTCTCTTAATCCAAAACTACCTCCAGAGTGGTGCATCCCCATTGGGCCAACTGGCAGAGTCAGTTCTTCAGAACTGAAAGCTTCAGATTTGAATGGCCCTGAACATTACCCATACAATTCCCCTGACAACATATTGCCTAGATTTGCCTAATGAAAGAAGTATAAATCATTTTTTTCTAGACTGGGAAGGAAAACTCTAGAAGTATCCCAGGTTCCATTTACTCTACCCTGTCCAAAGACCAATCCTGTAACAAACCCTGCAGGTTCATAAATGTTCATCTGTGGATGGTTGGTGGATGTTAGTTCAATTAAAATATTCCGAAGCAAAGCTACTTTTTTTTTTCTGCCACTTTAGCTAAAAGCCACTTGAAAAGATAAAGTATTGCAAAAGTTTGAGGGCCTTTCAGAACACCGTGTTCCATCAAAAAGCACTCC
Source organism: Arizona elegans (assembly GCA_022577455.1). Taxonomy (NCBI): domain Eukaryota; kingdom Metazoa; phylum Chordata; class Lepidosauria; order Squamata; family Colubridae; genus Arizona; species Arizona elegans. Next base: position 3,948,065 of record JAKOOJ010000013.1, on the reverse strand, counting down.
TTTTAAAAAATGAAAAGAAAGAAAGATATTCATGTCAATGCAACTGCATCTTACTTTGTAGGAGAACAAGAATAATGTATTGCTTCTTTCATCTAAGATTAAGGCAATTTAGCATACCAGGACATTTTTGATCTGTGATCCCATTGAACTGAAAGGTGTTGAAGTGCAACCATGTCCCTTTTGATTGTCCTTTGAAACCCTACAGCTTAGTCTTTTTTTTCTTTTTTCTTTTTTTTGCTCATTTGCTCAGCATCTGAAAAAAAAGTGGTTATGCAGTATTGCCAGCTATTCTACTGAGAAGAAAGACCATTGAAAAAGAAGATGACTTTTAGCTGAGATGTTAATAAAGTTGGACAGTCAAGTACAGCATTACCTTTGCCAGAGCTTGTGAAGAGCTACATCTGCTAAACTATATAAATAATCAACGCTTTTCCTTCCCATCAAGATGAAAAACAAACAAGCTTTTGTAAGTGAGCAAAAAGCAAACAAAAATCCATCTATTTTTTTTTAATGGAAACAGGCATTAAAATTCACTGGGATCATGTAGAACAGGAAGGTAATAATACAGAAAAACATGGAAAAAAGAACTTGGCTAAAATCCCCAAACAAATTGTGTCCAGCATTTGGGACCACAGAGAAAATGGTAACTATCAATGAAATAGCCAGAGAAAATTCCTTTAAAACAATATGAGGCAGGGGTGAAATCCAGCAGGTTCTGACAGGTTCTGGAGAACTGGTAGTGGAAATTTTAAGTAGTTTTGAGAACCAGCAAATACCACCTCTGGCTGGCCCCAGCGTGGGGTAGGAATGGGGATTTTGCAATATCCTTCCTCTGCTGCACCCACCAAGCCTCACCATGCCCACCAAGCCATGCCCACAGAACCGGTAGTAAAAGAAATTGGATTTCACCACTGCCATGAGGCAAGGTGCGGGGCGGTGAAATTGCCCCACATGCCCCGCACTGGCTTACCTCGGTGCTAGTGCCACAAGGCAAGGCAGGTGATGGGCCATGGTTGGCCTGGCTGTGGGGGCCCTGAGGTAACCTGGTGCAGGGTACATGGGGCAGCTCCCCCACCACCTCACCTCATGGCTTGACACAAGTGCATCGCTCTGCCTCCTGCTGTCAGGGTTCCAAGTAACCACAGCACTAAATGTGGCAGCCCTGAAGATCCAAAGTAAAAGATGGCTTCTGGGACTGACACCTGCTCTGTTGCAGCTGCGAGCAAGCAGAAGAAGTAGGCCGGTGGCCACATGGGCTCCTGCTGCACATGGCTGCTGGTGCTGCCACTGCAAGGCAGGTGTCGGGGCATGGATGGCCTGGATGCAGGGGCCCTGAGGTAACCCAGTGCAGGGTGTGTGGGACAGTTCCATCCCCCACCTCACAGCGGCGGCACTGGCACACCGTGTGACCTCCTGCCAGGCCACGAGCAAGCAGAAGAAGTGGGCCTCCCGTACATGGGAAAAAATAAGACACCCCTTAAAAATAAACCCTGGTGTTTATTTTGGGGTCCAAAAGAAAATAAGACCACGTAAAATTGGAGGTGTCTTGGCAACGTTTTGACAAAGTCTCATTCGTCATCTTCAGGCTGGTGTTTTCGGCTTTGTGCTTCTAGGAGCAATGTGTGTGATCACAGCTGTTTCTTCCTTTCACCAGCCTGAAGATGACGAATGAGACTTCGTCGAAACGTTGCCAAGACACCTCCAATTTTACACGGGAGAAAACCCGAATAACCAAAGACGTGTATACAAACACCCACGAAAATCTAAGAAAACATATATATGTATGTATGAACATGTGCATGAATGTGTGTGTGTGTGTGTGTGTGTGTGTGTGTATGGATAGGTAGGTTAGGCAGGTTAGGTAGATAGATAGATAGATAGATAGATAGATAGATAGATAGATAGATAGATAGATAGATAATAGATAGACACTGAATAAACTATGGTTTGTGAATGTGTATACACACATAGACACACACAACTTTCTGCCTACACCAAACTCTAAAGGAATTCCCTTGATTGAGAGGAACTTCTGGTGACTCATTTTGTTTACAGTTGTGCTGCTGCTTATTTTGTTTCAAGCTACTAAACTTCATTTCTGACTTATGATTGTGAAATAAAAGATGGAAAGTTGTTCATATTAAAAATAGAAGTATGCCAACCAGTTCTTGGTAGAGTTAAAAACTAACACACACACAAAAACTATCCACAATGGCATGTACATTTTTTTCTTAACCACCTTGCATGCACAACGTCTCACAACTTAGAAATTGCATAGTGGTAAGCTTTGATGCTACAATTTGCCAGGGAAATGGAAGAGTTAAATTTCAACTCACATAAGTTTAAAAACTGAATAGGGGTGTAATTATGGTGTATCCTCTTTATTACCAGATTAGAATATTCTTGATTATATGATAGAATATCTTACCAGAAGCTTTTCCAAAGTAATGCTAAAATGTCATGCTTTTTCATCCAAGAATACCAAACATGTCATTTTATTATTTTAGTGAGATTTTTGCTGTTGAATTTTTAAAATTTTATTTAGAAGATCTGCAGAAGCACTAGTGACACCTTATCACATGTAGCAACCAGTTGTCAACCCTTATCATGAACATTCCCTGTCAAAATCTTCCAGTGATTCTCTCTGGAGAATAGTTTGTGGCTTCAGTGATCAAGATCACTTGCTTATTCAAAAGTTCATCCTTTATAGCGCTGTTTTTCAACTCTGCAACTTTAAGATCTCTGAACTTCAACTAGGGTCCATGCTGGCTGGAGAATTCTGGAAGTTGATGTTCATTACTTTAGAGAATTCATCTGCCTTTTAATTTTTTTTACTTTTTATTGCTGATGTTCAAAAGCATAGTAGAAAAACATAAGCCCTAATCCTTGCTTATACTAGTTGAATGTTTTAAATGTTTTAAAAGGCCAGAAAATAAGCTTAAATATGCTCCTTGCTTATAGATTAAATGTATCGAGATGATAGGGTTCAGTGGTGAAATCCTTCATGGATTGCCACCAGTTTGCTGCCCACGCATATTCAGTGTGTGCCAAAAGCACGCTTCACATGGAAAAAGGAGGCTTGGGAAGGTAAGCAGGACAGCGAGGGGGAGGGAACAGCTGTGCTGTGCGATTTAGCTCTCTAGAAAGCAGGATTTCCTGCTTTCTAACAAATTTAAACTGCACAGTTGATCGTCGGAAATACCAGTTCAGACAAACCGGTAGCTTTTTTTAACTACCAGTTTGCCCGAAATGGTCCGAACCAGTAGCATTTCACCCCTGATAGGGTTCCAATTTTTCTTTTGCCCATTGGAGAAATCTTTCCTGTAACACAAGTAAAAAGCACAGGCTATCCCAGTATCCCACCAAAAATGTTGTTCTTTCTTAACACTTCTGGTGAAACTCAAAATAGATTTGAGCTGTTTTCTTTAAACAGTTTGGTGGGTGTCTCTAAGAAAAGTTTATAGGAAAGATATATTTTTCTGCTCTTTAAATATTTGTAACTGATATGGAAGATGACAAAGTTCTTGTAATTTCTTGAAGGCAAACCAAGTTCTTGTAGGACCTTATACATATCATGGGGAAAATAGCAACAATACCTTTATTTAACGTTAAAGAAAAAAGAAGAAAAATCTGATATGCCTAAATCTACAGGAGAAATTTTCTATAGGATCTAATTTTTCTTCTCACTCTTTCTTCCTCCATTACATTTATAACCCTGTTATATTTGGTGTGCTATTCTGCAATCATACTACAAATGTTTTTATCAGGAGGGAATTTAGAGAGCAAATCAGTTTGCTAAGAGGGAGAAATTGTACACACACACATACACACACACAAGTGTGTGTGTGTGTGTGTGTGTGTGTGTGGTGGGTTCTGGCAAATCTGATCATTACATAACAAACACAATTGGGGAAGATCAGGGCAATGGCTTTATTAGCTGGGTGATTGCCCATCCACTTAATATGTTAAAAAGTCCTGTGACCCACATCCCTAAGGCATGGCAGAAACAGATTAGGAAACGTATATTACCTCATTAATTTAAAGAGGGCAATTTGGAAAGCTTACAAGAGGAATTGAGGATGTAATATACCAAGTAAGCGGCAGTTTTGCAGATTATTCTTTCTTCTGACTCAGGAACAGTTCCTCCACCTCTTCTGTCAAGACATAAAGATTCTGTCTGCTGATTTAGCAAATGCAAAAAGGTACTTAGCACAAATTTCTATGCTAAGCAAGGGCCAAAAGCCTACACAGTGCCCATAATGTGTGATGGATGATTTATGGAAGAGGGCAGGCTAGAACCAGAATCACTTTGTCATGCTTTTCAAGATAGGTCCTCCCCTAAAGAGGAACTTTAATGAGAATAAAGAACTTGGTTAGATCAATACTAGGAAGCAGAGCCTAACCCTGAGGATTGTTATTCTCTCTTTTTTTTAATTTTTAAATTTTTTATTAATTTAAGAAACCACATAATACATTTATAAATGCAAGTAAAACAATTTACAACAAACATCATCTTTATAACATCTACCTATAATATCTAAATTGTTACAATATCAATATCCTATATTCTTCAATATACAATATTTCTCTCACCTTATATAATGATATTATTTTATTGATATCTCGTGTCTCTTAAATTTCATTTGATGTAAAAATTTATTTTACTCTATTGATATCTTTTCTTTTATTTAATTTTTCTTTCTTTCTTCTTCTCTTTTTTTTCCCCACTTCCCTTTAACCTTTTATACCATTTTTGCCAGACCAGATAATATTCAGATTCTTCCTTTCCTTGGATCTCCTTGGTAAGTTTATCCATCTCAGCGCATTCCATAATTTTGGATATTAATTTCTCTTGAGTCGGGACCTCTTCTTGTTTCCAATTTTGTGCGTATATAATTCTTGCTGCAGTCAAAATGTGTGTTATTAAATATATTATTTCTTTTTCATATTTGCTTGTAGGTATTCCTAATAAATAAGTTTCTGGCTTTAAGGGCACCTTTTGAGTTATTATTTGTTCCAGTTGCATTTTTATATTGTTCCAGAATTTTTTAGCTTTGGGACATGACCACCATATATGATAGTATGTCCCTTTATGCGCTTTACATTTCCAACAGAGTGGAGATGTGGCGGGAAACATTTTAGAAATTCGCGCCGGTGGTAGATGCCACCTATAGAACAATTTATAAGCATTTTCTTTGTATGGTACAGATAATGTTAATTTATTAATATTTTTCCACAAATTTTCCCACTTATTTAATTCTATTGCATACCCAAAATTCGTCACCCATGTGATCATATTCTCTTTAACTACTTCCTCTGCTAGTTTATAGAAAATTATAAATTTTGGTTATTAATTTCTCATTGGGGCCTAATAAAATTTTATCCAACTGATTTGGTTCCATTTGAATTCCAGTTTTTTCCATATCAGATTTATATCTGGATTTTAATTGCAAATATGACCACCACTCTATTTCCACATTTTGCATTCTCAATTCTTCTCTTGTTTTTAGTTTTCCTTCTTCATTTAAGATGTCCTTATATGTTTTTAATTTATTTGTATCTATTGTATTTGGATAAATATGTGCTTCCATTATGGAAGTCCACCTAGGAATCCTATCATAGTGATATTTTCTGATTTCATTCCATATTTTAAGCAAATTATCTCTTACAATATGTTTACGAAATTGTTCTTGTTTTGTAATTTTCTCTCCCCAAAGATATGCATGCCAACCTCTTGTTAAGTCAAAACCTTCCAATATTAATGTTCTTATGTTTTTGAGTTTGATCCAATCTTTTATCCATATTAACGCTGAGGCTTTGTAATAACTCTGCCAATCAGGGAGTCCCATTCCCCCTCTCTCTCTTTTGTCTTGTAGATGTTTTAATTTGATTCTTGCTTTTTTCCCCTGCCAAATAAATTTTAATATCATTCTGTCTAAATCTTTAAAATACGTTCTTCCTGGGTTTACTGGTATTACCCTAAATAAGTATAACACTCTTGGCAGAATATTCATTTTAATGGTAGCAATTTTGCCTAAAAGAGACAATTGGAGTTTTGCCCATTTTTCCAAATCCTTTTCTATTTGTTTAGCCAATTTAACATAATTGTCTTCCTTCAAAGTTGATATTTTGTTTGTAATCCATATTCCTAAGTATTTAACTTTCTTTGCTATTTGTATCCCTAATATATTTTCCAATTCTTCTTTTTGATACTTGTTAAGATTCTTTGTTATAATTTTAGTTTTTTGTTTATTAATTTTCAATCCCGCTACTTCTCCATATTGTTGTACTTTTATCATTAATTTTGGTCCAGATTGTATGGGTTTATCTAAAATAAATACTATATCATCCGCAAAGGCTTGCAGTTTATATTCTTGATTTTTTATTTTTAGTCCAGTTATTTCTGTATCTTTCCTGATTTCTTCTAGTAATATTTCCAATGTTAATATAAACAATATAGGAGATAATGGGCATCCTTGTCTCACTCCTTTCTTTATATCAAATTGTTCAGTTGTATCTCCATTAATTTGTATTTTTGCTGTTTAGGTATTGTATATCTTTTTAATCATTTTTATAAATCTTTCTCCAAATTTCATTTTTTCTAATTGTGCTAATAGAAATGTCCAGTTGAGATTATCAAATGCTTTTTGCGCATCTAGGAAAATTAGAGCTAACTGGTTTTCCGATCTTTGCTCATAGAATTCCAGAGTGTCAATAATTGTTCTTGTATTGTTATGAATTTGTCTTCCAGGAATAAAACTATTTTGATCAGGATGTATATAGTATTTGACTAGGTTTTTCAATCTCTGTGTTATAATTGATGTGAATAGTTTATAATCTACATTGAGAAGAGAAATTGGTCTATAATTTTTAATTTCTGTGGGATCCGAATCTTGTTTTGGTATTAATGTGATTATTGTTTCATTCCATGACTTCGGAATTTCAGCTTCCATTAATGCATCATTGAAAACTTGTATTAATATATCATCTAATGGTTGTTGGAATGTCTTATAAAACTCTGCCGGTATACCATCTGTTCCCGGTGTCTTGTTATTTTTTTGTTTCTTTCTCGTTTCTATTAATTCTAACATTGAGATTGGTCTGTTCAATAATTCTATATGTTCTTCTTCTAATTCTTGAATCTTTATTTTATTTTATTTTATTGTTATTCTACCACCTATTTCTGCAACTTTAACTTCTGAAAAAGTGTGGCTGATGCCTAGTTTGTGAGGGAACAGCTATTTTGATGATGATGATGATGATGATGATGATGATGATGATGTTATTCATTCGGTCATGTCTGACATTTCTATGGGCCACATCTCTCCACATCTTCTGCTCTTGCATTATTTCTTTGAGTTGTTCTATGCTCTGATGGTGTTAGCTTTGATGGCGTCCAGTCACCATGTTCTTTGGCAACCTGGTTTCCTTTGACTGCTAACTCTTCCAATTGCTTTCTCCAGTGAATTTCCACACATGACAGGGCCAAAATAAGTCAGATACAATTTTGTGACTTTGCCCTCCAGTGGCAGGTAACAGTAATAGAGTTGGAAGGGACCTTGGAGGTCATCTATTCGAATCTCCTGCTCACACAGGAGACCTGTACTAGGGATTCGAACTGCTGAACTGCCAACCTTTCTGATCGACCAGCTCGGTGTCTTAGCCACTGAGCCACTTAGTCAGGCTCAGTGTTATATGTTATAGTATTTGCTTGTTAGTCATCTTTACTGTCCAAGGAATATGCAGGAGCCTTCTCCAGCATCACACCTCAAAAACGTTGATTTTCTTGCCAATTTTTTCAATCATAGGTAGCTACTTTCAAATTTAGTACCTAAGAATGGAGCTACAAGAAGTGCCTAAATAGAGAGAACATCTCCAGAGACTGTTGTTCCCATGTAAGCTAACAACCATCACTGAATCTGAGCAAGAACTTCTGGAATTAATGAGTTCGAACAAATACTAGAATAATGCCTGTGGCAACTTGTCTATGAAAGTTCTATCCTTTGACAATTTAAGTGTTTTGATTTCTGCTGTACAAATCCTGATGCCAGGTGGGTTGAATATTTCTACATATATTAGAATTGTTTTGTCCATGCTGGGCTGAGTTTGTAGCACTTCTTTACTTCCCAATTGTGCAGAAACTTCCTCACACTGGTAATTTGCTTTGTTATATAAAATTTCAGGTAACAATATATCTCTAATATACAATATATCTGTAATAAAGATCAGTGGTGGGTTTCAAAATGTTTTACTACCGGTTCTGTGAGCGTGGCTTGGTGGGCGTGGAGGAGAAGGATACTGAAAAATCTCCATTCCCACCCCACTCCAGGGGAAGGATACTGTAAAATCTCTATTCTGTCCCCAATCCAGGGGAAGGCTACTGGAAAATCCCCATTTCCTCCTGATCAGCTGGGATTTGGGAGGCAGAGAATAGATGGGGGTGGGGCCAGTCAGAATTTTTACTACCGGTTCTCCAAACTACTCAAAATTTCTGCTACTGGTTCTCCAGAACTGGTCAGAACCTACTGAAACCCACCTCTGATAAAGACATTTGATTTATCCCAATAAGTACAGCTCCTCTTATCCCAGGGCTGGAGTAGGGAATTCAAAAGTCAAGATAACAATATGGAGTATCAAACTATGGAAGGGACCGTAGAGGTCTTCTAGTCCAACCTCCTGCTCAGGCAGGAACCCCTATACCATTTCAGACAAATAGTTGTCCAATTTCTTCTTAAAAACTGAACAACTTATTTAAAACTTCCAGTTTTGGAGTATTCACAACTTCTGGAAGCAAGTCGTTCCACTAATTAATTGTTTATGTAGTAGTTCATATTGTCTTTGTTTGTAGGTGACTTTTTTAAAATGAATGTTTTTATGAAAAACTAAACAAACACATTTGCTTTGTTATATTTTTCAATTGTACTGGACTCAACACCAACAAATCTAGAGATTTATTGGTAGCAGATATGGGATCAAAAGGATGTAGTTAAAATAACATATGATTCTCGGACTTCCGGTTTGCTGCTGGCTGCCGCCAGACGTTCCTTTGGGATCGTCAACTTCCACTGCCTGTTAGAGCCACCTTCACAGCGGAATGGCGGCTCGAAAAAACTCCGTTTCCATGAGGAAACGGAAATAGAGCCGGCAGGGGTGGGTAGAACTCTCTGCAGAGTCCCAAAAGTTTTTTTTTTTTACTTTTAGGACGGAGCGGATGAGAAGCCCCATATCCCCTGCCGCTGCTCCGGGCTTTGGGAGACCTCTGCTGATGCAGAGCCAGGCGTCAAGAGCAAGCCTGTGAATTTAACAGAATACTCAAAGAAAATGTGAGCTGGACCTTTAATACTGAATCGCAAGTATTTTACTTATTCTTTAAAAAATTACTTAAGAGAAAAGAGGAGAGGAAAGGGGGAAAAAGAGCCTTTTAAAATGGCGTCTGCCGTGGCTGGAGAAGAGGCTGAAAGGGAAAGTCCTTCCGTTTTCTATTACTACAATGTAGCAGAATAAATATCACTGGCTACATTTGTAGACAAAACTTCGCTCCTGTGTTTTCTTCTCTTTTTTTTTTTTTCCTCTGGAGACTTGATATTGTTTTTGATCGGAAAGAAGTTTTTTTTCTTGTTTTTTTAAGGGAAAGTCCTTCCATTTTCTATTTTTTCTCTCTTTTTTACTAAATCTTGTCTGTGTGGGAAATGGCATCGGGACTCACACAGCTAGACAAACGGGGGGGGGACTTCCCCCATTAATAAATTACACCAACAAATTGTAACTCTCCAGTGTCAGAAACCTGATTTTAATATAATAGAATTTCTTCTTGAAGAGATTGTAAGAAGGGATGAGATTGTGAACCAGCAACTCGAAAAATTTAAGCAGGAAATTAAAGAAATTGGTGAATTGGTGAAATCAAAGTTTGACTTTTTGAATCGAAAGATTTTGAATACAGCTAATGGTTTATCAGACTTTCTGATTCGGGTGGATGCAAAGACTAAATTAGTCTTTGTCTTTAGTCTAAATAGAGTCTAAAATGAAGGAAACTGAGGAGAATTTGGATGACAAGATTCAAAAAATTAAAAAGGATTTGGTAAACATTCAGGATAATAGCTCAGAAGACAAACCTAAAATGGAGGTTGACCAAAAGACTGGTAATGGAGAAAATGTGCAACAGAGGATTGAAAGAGAAGTTTTAATGATTCAATATAATTTTACAGAATACGCAATTAGACTGAGAGGTCTGCAGGAAAATAATAGAGATGACTTAAGGAAAATATCTTCTGAAATTCTGGCTGGGATTTTAAAGGTTCAACCTGATGAAGTGTTTTGCAGGATTGATAGAATTTACAGAATAAACTCCTGGTTGGCAAAGCAAAGGCAATTGCCTAGAGATGAGGTGATCTATTTTACAGATAAAGAAATTAGGAATAATATTGTGCAGAACTCTTTTAATTCTACTTTGCAATTTCATGGAAGAAAGATTTGGATTTTTAAGGAGCTCCCGACTAATATGCTAATGGAGAGGAAGAAATTTGGCTTTCTAGTGACTGAGTTAAAAAAAAGAAATATCCTATTTAGGTGGGATGCCCCAGTTGGTTTAATATTGAGACATCAAGGAGTAAGATATCAACTGAACACTGTTGAAAAAGCGGAAGAATTTTATCAAAAATTTTTAAAAATGAACTTAACATCTTTAGGCATAATACAGGATAAGCAAAAGGAGTTGGAAACAAAAGGAAAATATCAAATTACAGAGGCTGTGGTGGATAAATTGTCTTTGGACTCCCTGGATACCCCAGCTGGACTGTCTATAAATATGAGAGCAGTGTCATCCGACTCCAATGTGATGAACCATCAAGTCACAGACAAGTGCGCAAATCAACCAGTTGATATACAAGTGATGGAGAAGAAAGATGAGATGACAAAACTAACCCAACAAGAACAACTCATAAAGCAGAATGAAAATCGACCAGCCAACACACAATTGGTAGGCACGAAACGAGGATGGAAATTCAACCCGCAAAAGAAAAAGAAAAGAAATAGATCTCATAGAAACAGCAGTTTCTAAACCAAGCAACAGTGAAGCCAGAGACTTTAAAAAATGAATGAATATCTGAAAAGATAGTGGAGGCGAACAACTGTTTAATACTATCCTGAGGATTGTGGCAGATCTCTGTAATGCCGTGATATTGGGATGTGAAAAGAGCCTTACCTTGTTGGATCTGAATCATCTACTCTGGATCTCTTTTACTGGTAAATATATTATAATTATTTTGAGTTATAAGGCAAGAGAGTCACGCTGGGGCATGCAGAAGATCTGGATGTTACTCATTAGGATGATGGGAATCAACAATCCTGATGAATACCACAACTATAACTATATGGATATAATTATAATGTCACTCGGGTGGTTGTTTTTACTTTTATATATATACGAGGATATTTACTACTGATGGGGGCAGAAGATGATTGAAGATTTTGAACAAACTGTTGCACCAGCATGTTATTTTACCCTATTATGGGTGATGGATTTAATAATCCAGCGGAAAGACACCAAAGAAGATATTATATGGATTATAAATTTAAAGTTATTGTCTTTTTTCTTTTTATAAAATGGAATGCATATATAGATATGTGTATATCTTAGTAAAGTGGGCAGTGGATTATATTTAGAATTGTATTGCATGATTTTGTAGGAATTGAAGGGTTGAAATAGGTTAGTTTACTGATTGATTAGTCTAAGAAAAAGGATCTTTAAGTCATATATTTAGGGGAGTGGAGGAATTGGATAGAACTGAATAAATGTTAAATGTGGATGTAGGGAGAAGGCCGCTTTAAATTGTTATATTAATATATATAAAAGATTAAATGTTAAATTGTAATAATACATTATAAATTTAGGGGAGGAGAAAAAGGGCAGATTATTGTAAAAATGGGAGTTATAAGAATAATATGCTAAGGGTCAGTATTCTGAGGAGGGAGTAAGGGAAAGGAAAGATATTATGTATGTAATTAGTTATGAAATAGCCTATTGTTGTGAAGAAGTCACAGGGGGGGATGGGTGGTGAGGCGGGGTTAGGGAAGAGGGAGGGGGGAAAGGGGGAAAAATTTGTATTTGAAAACTTTTTCAATAAAATAACATATGATTCTCCTTGTCTGCCAAAACAGGAAGTAAGCCTACAAGTTAAACATCGTAGATGAAGTCATGAGTTGCTTTAAATGTGGTTTATAAAACAAGCTACAGCATCTTTGTGTATACATTAAGCTAAAACTAGAAGAAAAAGAAATCAATCATATCTTAATCAAGAGAACATTTTGGAAAGATAGGCAAAGGCCAAAATGGTGGGATGGACCCAAAGTCCATTCATGGGTTTTATTTATTTTATATTATTTTCCTGGATTTGAGAGGCTTCCTGAGTTTGAGGAACATCCTTTGGGATTTTTCTTTAGAACATTGAATAATAGTATTGGAAGGAAACTTGGTAGTCTTCTGGTCCAACTTTCTGCTCAAGTAGGAGACTGTATACCAATCTGGATAAATGTATATCCAATTTCTTTGTAAAAACCTCCAGTGATGGAGAACCCACAACTTCTGGAGGCAATTCAGTCCGCTGGTTCATTGTTCTTAAATTTACCTTTAAGGATACATCACCCATTTCTTCTTGTCCTACCCTTAGGGGCTTTGGAGCAGGAGTGTCAAACTGGAGGCCCGTGGGCCAGATGCATCATGTACAAACCACTCCAACCCCAGCTCTGCAAAGGGAAAAAAATGTCTCAAAATGTCATGTGACAGCAACATGACGCCGCAAGTTTGACCCCCGTGCTTTAGAGACTAGGTTGACCTCTTCATCTCTGTGACAGCCACTGAAATATTGGAAGACTGCTATCATATCACCCTTCATCCTTCTCTTTAGTTTGTGCTAAGCTCACAGTAAGAAAGCATTTTGCTCTGAGTATCCCATTTCAAATTGCTAAATTTCAGAAATGAAGTTCAGAGAGGATTCTGGAGATAGTAACATACTTTCCAGTGGCTTGTGCCCACATTTGCATTGGTAAGTATAAGCCATGTTTTACCAATTATAAAAGCAGAGTTTTCATTCAAGTTTCAAAGCTGAAACCAAACATATTATGTCTTAATAGGACCTCTGAACCAATCAATTATACTGAGTATCTGGGAACATGGCATCCTGTTTCTCCTTCAGCTTCTGAACTATTCTATAAATATTCAGATGCTAGAAATGTTCCTCTGGTAGCCCCATTCAAAAAATGATTAAAATCTCAGGCCTAGTTAACCTGAAAAGAGGCTGGTGGAAATTGCACATAATCTAACTTAATTCATCCCAGTATTAGTGCAGCTAAAAAGGAAAATGAGGATGGAGTCTCATTAAAATTAAGATGTTGGATTTTAATTAGAAATTCCCTTAGCTTAGTTTTAATAGTGCTGGCAGTGTGGACTAATCAGAAAAAAAATATTTCAATGTGGCATAACTTGGCTCACTTTTACTCCTCCCCGGTTCATCTGCCTGCTTATTTGACCACCAAAGTAGCATTTTTTTTTTTTGGCAGATCTCTCTGTTGGAAAATCTCTGGGGTCAGCTGGGAGATTTCTTCTGGCAGAGGTAACTAAAACTGTCAGCCTAACTCCCTTAAAACAATACATCTTTGAAATGGAATTGCACCCTAAGGCATGGAATAGCATAGTTAAGGGTAAACACGGTATAGCACAGATGTTTACCATGCAGACGAAAGATAATAGTTTCTAAAGTATAACGGAATAAATAGCAGGCCGTCGGGGAGAGGTGAAATTATGGGAGGACACTGAAGATGAGGGAAATAATCATGATGATGTCCATCGGTTGAGAGCGGCCAGCAAGGATCACAGATTGACTGAAGATTGAAAGTTGTTCTCCTCGTGTATAGGGTGTGGCGGAAACCATCCGAGAGTTATGTGTCACCATAAAAACACCATTTGTAGACAGTGTGGGAAGAAGGGTCACCTAGCACAAGTTTGCCATGCCCGGTTGCCTGTTCCCCCAACTGGACAGACTTCAGTTTGTAATGGGGGGGAAGCATGGCCCACCGAGGCTAGGAACCCCAGAGGATAAGCGTTTTACTATTAACACAGATGCCTGTCGTTCAGAGAGGGTGAGCAATTATTACAGATGCATTACAGATTATCCTGAAAAAAGGTCCTGACAAAAATAAATGATTTCTTATCATCATTTTTGGGAATTGGTTGATAGGAGAGCCAGGTGGTTTAGTGGTTAAGGCACAAGGCTAGAAAACAGGACACCATGAATTCTAGCCCAGCCTTAGACATGAAAGCCAGCTGGGTGACTTTGGGCCAGTCACTCTGTCTGAACCCAACTCACCTCACAGGGTGGTTGTTATTGTGGGGAAAATTAGAAAAGGAAGGTGTGTTGGATATGTTTGCCTGAGTTATTTTCCACACTGATTTTTTTTCCCTCACGCATAGCATTTGCTGAGATATCCAAACTCTGTTTCATAATGGAGAGTTAAGGCACAACAAGAGCATTTTACATGCTGTATAATTTTATAATAATACACCATTTAAGATCTAACTGAGGATTCTACAATCAATAATTTCAATAACATGAAAGGGAAATGCATTTTTCTTAATAGAAACAGGTCCTATTTATACAGCTGAAATGTCACCTGTGTTATGAAGAATTCTCTCATATTAGCTAGTAGCTCTTCATGGGCAAATGTTCTAGCACTTTTATTAAATTATAGAATAAAGTTCACAGAGATGCACAGAGAAAATACTGTTAGTGATAAAATCCAAGTGTTTTCTGTACTGTTATGGCCTTGTGTCTTAAGCAAGTACTTAGATGAAATGTTAACTCTCCTTCACAATCAACTTGAAACAATATTGGAACGAACAAACAAGTGTCATGTCTGCTCCTTACTATTTTGAATTGCTACCTAAATTATCCATTAGGATAATTTATCTTTTCCAGGTACAGGAGTGCAGCAGATTCATAGAGCAAACATAAATCTATCAGTATCATCTATCTAAGAGAACCTAACCAATTAAATAAATATGATGAATTGACTTCAAGATCATAAAAAGGATTACAGCAAAATACATTTCATCCCTGCTCAAGTAACCCAATAGTCTCCAGTTCTCAAGGCTGCTACAGAGAGGGCGGGGCGGGGGGGTCAAGCTATTTTCCAAGGCACCCAAAGGCCAGACAAGGAATAATGGATGGAAACTGATCAAGGAGAGATTCAACCTAGAAATAAGGAGAAATTTTCTGACAGTGAGAACAATCAACTGATGGAACAGATGTAGCCTTCAGAAGTTATGGGAGCTTCATCCCTGGAGTCTTTCAAGAAGAGAGTGCACAAGGTCCCTTCCAACTTTGTTAATCTGAATCTTAGGATATATTAGGAGAGAATCAGACTGGAGGACACTATTTTAGGAATTTTACCAAGACTTCTTTTTTTAAAACCCAGTTTCAGTCTTTACAATTCTTCAGGAGATTCTCTCTTTTTTAGTTTATTTTATTTTATTCCCTTCTCATTTTTATAAACTCTTCAAAGGACTGAAAAAGTGGCTCATGCTGTGCCAAAAAGATCTTCTTCTTCTTTTTTTTATTCAGTCTGTTGGTTGGAGACTAGAGGTAGAAATATAATTATTCAATTTAGTAGAAGCTCGTTTAAGGAAAAATTGTGAAACAATAAAGTTAGCAAAATTCTTTCAGGTGGAATCACTATAGTTATATTTCTACAGATACATTTCTCTAAAAGATGGAACCTCTTGGCCCTAAAATGTTTAATTTTACAATCATAATTACTTGTTGGGAAGGGTCTGAAAAGAAAAGTTCTGGTAGTCCTCAATTTACAACCGTAATCAAGATGGGAATTTCCTTTGTTAAGGAAAGCAGCTGTTAAATGAGTTGCAATTGATTTTACAATTCTTTTTTGCCATGGTTGTTAAGTGAATCACTGCAGTTGTTAAGTGGTCATGTGGCCATTAAAGTGAATGGGGCTTCCCCCACTGACTTTACTTATCGAAAGCCATCTGGGAAGGTCACAAATGACAATCACATGACCCTGAGATGCTGCAACTACAATAAATACAATAAATACAATAAATACATGTCAGTTGCTAAGTGCCCCAGTGGTGGGTTTCAAAATTTTTTACTACTGGTTCTGTGGGCGTGGCTTGGTGGGCGTGGCATGGCTTGGTGGGCATGGCATGGCTTGGTGGGCATGGTTTGGTGGGTGTGGCAGGGGAAGGATACTGTAAAATCTCCATTCCCACCCCACTCCAGGGGAAGGTTATGCAAAATCCCCATTTCCTCCCGATCAGCTGGGACTCGGGAGGCAGAGAATAGATGGGGGTGGGGCCAGTCAGAGGTGGTATTTACCAGTTCTCCAAACTACTCCAAATTTCCACTACCGGTTCTCCAGAACTGGTCAGAACCTGCTGAAACCCACCTCTGAAGTGCTCGTGTTTTGATCGTATGACCTCGAGGATACTGCATTGGTTGCATTGAGTGCAAACACCAGTCAAGGTTGCTTTTGTCAATGCTATTATAATTTTGAATGGTCACCAAATGATTTGTTTTAAATTGAGGACTACCTCTATTCAATCTGAGTCAGTCACTGGTACCAGAGGTTTAGTCTTCCGAGCTTTCAGACTCATGCTGGATCCCATCCTCCGAGAACTTCTCTCTAATGGAATGTGTGCTTTGGGCTATTCTATATGTAGTATTTATGTGTTGCCTGGTTGTGTGGGGCTTTTTAGTTGTTGATAGGAGGGTTGATTGCCAGCTATTAAGTTGTTAGCTATTTTTTCCTTGTGCTGTCAAGTCTATATTACCGATATACTACCTACGGTATATTCGCCCCAATCTTATTTTATGTTTCAAATTAACTCTGTGCCACATTGAATTGGAAGTAGGGTCATAATTGCCATTGACCTTTAAGACTGAAGGAGAATCTTGTCTAAACGGCATGATGTTCATTCCCCTATGGATGGCTGTGAATAACAGAGAAAATTAATTGGAGAAGGTGGATTACTCATGCCACATGCTTTAATTATGTACCAAATGTATGATTCAAAAGCATTCATTAAATTATGGAGAGTCCTTTAAAAATAAGATGGGTTGGAAAATCATAAAGCAGGGACAGTTGCAAAGGTGAAAGTTGTCTAAACAATCATATGTTGTTTTGAAATAATCAGAAAGGGAATCTCTCAACTTGGGATCCCGGGGTCATTATTTTGCCAGCTTTAAATTCCTTCCAAATGATTTCTGCAACACTTTCTATTTATTTATTTATTTTAAATGTCTGCATAAAATAAAGATGCATAAAAATGTAAAGTATGGATACTTTATTTGTATGCATTATTCATAGGTATCTTTTTATGCATGAACATTTCTCCACATATGCTTTTCTGAATGCATATTTCTCTAAGAGTCACATTTTATGACATACAAACAAACAAACACACACACACACTCACAAACCCCAATAGTGTTCCCCTTACTATAATACATTTTTTTGCCATTGTAAGCTGCTCTGTAACATTTGGCAATTTTAATATCTGACTGCCTCCCTCTTTTCATATAGGATCATCTGTCACAGTAAAACTCTTTTAGGAAAGCAGAGGACAAATTGTAATGCAACACTAGTTCAAGGCAGTTCTGTCACTCAATGGTATCATCAGCAGTGGAAATAAACTTAAAATTAACCTGGCTAGATTCCATTTATTTATTAAGTGGTGGGAGGGTGGAAGTGAATAACCAAGTCAGATATCTTTAGTCCTCCAAAGCATTGAGGGTTCTTCAGCATGCAATTATTTGGGATGAAAAGGCTTATTATGTTTCAGCTCTAGTGTGGATTCCTCTCTGCTTGAAGTTAGATTCTATTTGACAAGGATAAGGAACAAAGAGAGTAGTGGTCTCGTTAGTGATGAAGGTTTCTTCTTCAGTGCAAATGAAAATTCTAAATCTGTAACTTATAAAAAAGAAGAAGACGAGCAGCTCTTGAAGTCAGGAAAGATGGAAAGCGCTTTTGTTTTCATAATATTCCATTTATCACTGGAAAATATGAAATCTATCAGCTTGAGCAGCCCTTGGCTTCACTGAGCACCTACTCAAGGAAAAGGTCAATGACTTGCTTGCCTCTCTGTTGGCATTATGTAAAACAGCAAGAAGGATGGGGACTATGAAAAGATTCCCATCAATCATTTTTTCCCCCGAACTCAGCCTCATCAACCTGATAAAATGCATCATGAAAAAGATCTCATCAAACAGCAGAAGGTCTGTATATCGCCAAGAGGCAAGAAGCCCCCAAGACTAAGAGAATAAAACTTTGATTTCCTGGCTATTTCTTTATGCAACTTAGTTGCATAAAGTTGCAAATTATTTTGGGGTGTGATATTATAGATTTACAATTTCATCTTTCATAAATCCCAGCAGAAAAGTCATTCTTTAGGATGAAACACCTGATTGAAAAGGGACATTGGAGGTTGAAGAATTCAGTAGTGGTACAAAATTCCAAGGGGGGAAAAAAAGGAGAGAGAGAGAGAGAGAGAGAGAGAAAGAGAGGGAGGGAGGGAGGGAGGGAGAGAGAGAGAGAGAGAGAGAGGGAGAGAGAGAGAGAGAGAGAGAGAGAGAGAGAGAATGGTAACAACTATGCTTTAATTCAGTGGGAATCATTTAATTTGGTGAGTAACATGGGTAACATTTGAAAATGGATTAAGGCTAGTTTACTGGATTTTGGTAATGTTGGCAGGCAAAGTTATAAGAGAAATGGGGAGGGAGGGGGAAGAGGGATATACTCACCACCAATTGCTTTAAATTAAAAGCAATTTAAAGTGTGAGTCCGATCTCTCTCTCTCTCTCTATCCAAATTCATTGATGTTAATAGAACTGCAATTTTAGCACCATTCACAATTGGCTAGGCTGGCTCAAGTAGCTTTGGAACAATGCCTGGAGAATCACAAGCTTTTATTCTTGATTTACATCACATTCTCCTTCTGCCAAACCAACATCTGCAGTTTGCTTAGAAAATTGGATAAGAAAAAGCAGCAAAAGCAACAAAACTTATTCAGATACGAAAGGCACTGAAAGTAAGATTCAAGGAGAAATTTCTCCCCTGGAGAAAATAGTTCAGACTTGTCAAAGTATAGATGGCTGACTATGACCTTTACAATAATCCTCCTAATTGCACCCTCATGGATCATTATTTGACCATCTCTGAAATACTCCTGATGGATGAAGCTAGAAAGCAAAAAACTATCTCTCTATATACACACTCTCTATCTCATACACTCAATCATTATATATTATTAATAAAATGAACCATGAACATAAGTGCCGATGGCATGGCAAAATGTGACATATTGTATGCTAAAAACTTAAGAAAATACAGGATGTGGTACCCTTCAGCTAGGTCTCTCCTTGCTTAGACAGCAAACACAAAGTGTTAATTGGGTTCAGTTTTATCCCTCTAAACTTTTCATAATTAAAATTCACTGCAGAATGAAGAGGCTTCAGTAAGTGTTTGGCAAAGCAGCTAGAGATGAGTAAATTCCATCCTACTCAGCTCTCAATTATCTCTAACTTGCTGCCTTGCTGCCTTGCTGCCTTGCACACTTACACACACACACACACACACACACACACAGAGAGAGATTTCTCTCCCATTTTCATTGCCATAAAAAAAAATACCCAGCAAGAAAACTAGATCTTGTTAGGAAAACACTGTTCAACTTCCTTTGAAGAAGAAGGGAAAGCAACTTATTTGTAGGAGATGACCAAGCTCAGCCTGAGGGAAGGGTTAAACCCATCATAAGTCATGAATCCCTGTGTGCCCACAAGGGATCCAAGTCCAACTCACTTTGTAACTCTCTTATCTCCCACTCATTTCCCTTAACTCGTTTAACTCATTTCTCTCATTTCCATTCCCTTAAATTGGCCAGATTCTTGTAGAGAGCTTAAGTTTGCAATGAATCGTGATACTCATTTGAAGAGCCTGAATCTCCTGATTTCTCTGGTGCTTGATGTTATTTTCCATCAAGTTAAAGAAGGTTGGGTTTGTTTGTTTGCTTGTTTGTTTGTTGGAAACAATGTAGATGAAATGATGCTATAGTGAAAGATCTTGGAATAAGATTTCGTGGCCAATGGAGCAGACCACTAAAATAAAAGAAGCTTAAAAGTTATGACTACAATTGCTTTAAATTCTATTGGATTTTGTTATCTAAGCTAATATCAACACAGATCTGTACTAAAACATTATTTTCTTATGAATGAAGGCAAATATATGTGTCCCAGGATAATGTTGCAGGATCTAATCTCTGGTCCCAGTGACTGAACCAGATTGGATCTTGCATTATTTGTTTAATCTTGCTTGGTGGGGAATGGAGTTAATGGATTGGCAACCTCCAGTTACAAACAGTTGTTGGTTTCATACATCATTATGAAAGAGAAAGAAAAATACAGTAAGAAATTAAGGATAACAAATTTACACCGTCATTAAGAAATCAAGGTTAATGTATATATGTACTTACATGTTCAAATATAGATAGATAATCTTGTTTATTAGTTTTTTTTAGTATATATGTAATTTAGAATTGTACCTTCTTTTTTAGAATTAAGAACATTTTGTACAATCTTTTATCTTTTTATATTGAATAAAGTTTGTTTTTAAAAGAAAAAGAAAAAGAAAAAAAGAAAGAGAAAGAAATATGGTTCACATATAACTGTTTACAGAATCTAAATCCTGACACATTGCAAATAAAAACTTCTTCTTTAGGTTAGTAATAAGATACATAACCTTCAAACAATATGGTTATACTCCAAACTGCCCATACAGTATGTATATGTACCTCATACATCTTTCTGATTCAAGTTATTGGTTTACTACATGTCCTCCTTGTTTATATTACAGTAAACTCAAATGAAATTATCCACATTATGACTTAGAAGGCATAAACTCAAGGAGTTTCTCTGGCAGAACAAATAATTTCATGCTTTCTTGTCCCATATATATTATAGCAATAGGAATGGTTCTGTGGGTATATCAGTAACTCTGTTTTTTTCATTCTGCTTTACAGATATTTATATTTGAAATGTATTCTAACAATTTCAAACTGTTTTCCCTCTGCAATCAAAGATATAATTATAATGATAAACCAGCATTGAATGCCAATTTGTCAGGATAGGTAATGAAACTGATTTGGCTTCTCTTGAAGATGCCCAAAGGCAGGTGGCTTAAACTCACCAATTTAGCATAATGAGACTCCTGGGGATAAACAACTACAACTTTAAGCATCCTCATTATGAGACCACAAATGTTGTACGGTTGCATGCTGGAAGAAATCAGTCTTATATTGTATGTAATTGAGTAAAAATTGGCTATGGACTCTCTGTTGCCAGTTCTATGTTCATTGATCATTTTTGGCCAGTGAAAAGATAGAAGCTGCCTGCAATTACTGCAGGTTCGAATCTCGCCAGGCTCAAGGTTGACTCAGCCTTCCATCCTTTCTAAGGTAAGAAAATTGAAGACCCAGTTGTGGGGGCAATAAGCTGACTTTGTATAAATATACAAAAAGGATGAAGGCTATTGCTTAGCACATTGTAAGCCACCCTGAGTCTCCGGAGAAGGGCGGCATATAAATCAAATATATATATATATATATATATATATATATATATATATATATATATATATATATATATATATATAGATAGATAGATAGATAGATATATATATATAGATATAGATATATAGATATATATATATATAGATATAGATATATATATAGATATATATATGTATATAAAATGTATGTTACTTGATTCATACCAATTCAGTGATATCAGATTTCAAATTGCTGATTTTGATCTTCAAAGGCCTAGTTGTCTGGATATTAATTTACTCATAACAGAGTATACTGTAATACCATCCCAACCTTCACAAGATCTTCTGGTGGTCTTCTTTTCTGCATTATATATTATACAGAAGTTAGATTTGCCTTGAATTCTTTCTTCATTGTCAGCTTCAATACATAGGAAGTTTTGCCAATAAAAGAAATATATATGGTATCCTTTGGAAAACACTTGATGCTTAATTGCCATTACTTGCTGGTCTTGGAAATGTTCTTTTTGTTATTTTATTGCTTGATTTTTGATATTGATCAACAAAATAATTTGAGCTTCCACACCACACTTTGAAATTTTTCACAAAAAAATTTATGATCAATAAATAGGCAGCTCTATTTGGGTAATCAATATTTTTGAAGAGAGGCTGGTTCTTTTCTGGTTAAGATAATTGGAGAAAGATAGTAGTCGCTGAGCTTCAGTGAAGTAAAATTGGGATTAAGCACAAAATTAAAGTCCTAAAGAAAATGCCACCGTAGAAAGGCAATTTAAGAAATAGGTGACATAAACATTGTACCCTCCGGTCAGTGCAGACTTATTTCTATTTTTGGCCTAAGGCATCAATTTGAGAAACGAGAACCTGCCTTGAACAGAGGAGGATGTGTAATGGCTTGCATATGAACAAAGAATGAGAGCTGGCAAGCCAGCATATTCATATGTAGCAAATGTAGTTTGCTAAAAACACATGCACATTTTATGCTTCTTCCAGGAGAGCAAGTTGTTTAAGAGCAATGTTGTCAGTAATGCACCAGTTCTGGATAGCTATTAAAATATCATAACAGTCAAGAGCAACCCAAGCAAATCTTGATAAAACGATATTATAGTACACCAGGGAGAGCCTTTCAAAACAACTCCAACCTGTCATATTGCATTAGGACTTAGAGGGGTGGAGGTGGTGGAGTGTTCAACCAGGACGCTATTATACTCTCTTGTTCTTTCACTGCATGAGTTAGTGGGCTGTGTCTGGATTTATCCATTCTTCCCATGTGATGCGCTCTCTCTTTTTAACAACAATAGTTATTAAACTTTTAAAATGCAAATATATATATATTTGTAATATATATATATATATATATATATATATATATATATATATATATATATATATATATATATATATATATATATATATATATATATATATATATATATATATATATATATGTTTTCACGGGTATATATGTGTGTATAGTTAATATTTCGGGTTTCTTCCCGTGTAATTGTGGATATATCCCTAAAAGGGTAGAAGCGACGTTTCGACAGAATCCCATCTGCCATCATCAGGCTTATGTCAGCAGTCTTTTGCAGTAACTGCCGTTGCTATTTGAAATCTAGTGCTGGTAGTCTGGGATGGCTCCACCTTTTCATTCTGAATGGTTGGGAGTCCCAGTATGTGTTTATTGGCTTGGCTTCGGGTGTATGGTCGGTTTTTCTCCACCAGGTGGCAGGGCTTCACCTTTGTGGCTGGTTTGAATATGATTTGGTTGGGACTTGTACATGCTTTTTGATTAATACTTGATCTATGTTTTATATTTGGTGTTAAGATTCGTCTATCTATGAGAGCAGGTTTCCAAATAGTAGGCAGACATGAAGTGTCATCCCATTTATTCATACAATATGGTCTTTTCTCTATTTCAATATATATATATATGACCCTTGGTGGCGCAGCAGACTAAGTACTGTTAAGTGCTGTTAAGTAACACCAACTGCCTGCATTAACTGCAAGTTCGAATCTCACCAGGCTCAAGGTTGACTCAGCCTTCCATCCTTTCGAGGTAGGTAAAATGAGGAACTGGATTGTGGGGGCAATAAGCTGACTTTGTATAAAAAAGAACACCTTTTGGGGGGGGGGCGAAAGCCCTACTAAGCAGGTATATACAAAAGCATGAAGGCTATTGCTTAATGCATTGTAAGCCGCCCTGATTCTCCGGAGAAGGGCGGCATATAAATTGAACCAATAAATAAATAATAAAATTGAACCAATAAATATAAAAGAAAAAAAATGGCAAGTGCAGAGAAAAAGGGAAAAAAAATATAAAGAAAAAAGAAATATTATAAACCACTTCGGGAATGCTATAAAGCACTATGATGTGGTACGGCGATGTACCACTATAACTGCGATTGCAAACCTTTTTTTCCTCGGGTGCCGAAAGCACATGCAGAATGCAATCTCCCCCTGCAGGCCCTGCCCCCGTGACCTCCACATGCATGCGTGTGCGTGACTCCCCGTGCTCCCCCTGCCCCCCCCCACATGTGTGCACAACCCCCGTTTTGGTGCTAGCAGGCCTCCCGGAAGCTGCCTGGAACCAAAAACGGGGCAGGGGAGCGCCACACCCCCATCCCCCACACATACACGTGTGACCCCCACCCCCTCTGTGCATGCATGCATGGCCCCATCCCCATGCATGTATGTGCATCTCACAGCAGAGACCCAAAAATCAGCTGGCTGGAAGGAGGCGCAAGGGCATGCACAGTGGAGCTGACCTTGGCTTCGGTTCACGTGCCCGCAGAGATGGCTCCACGTGCCACCTGTGGCACGCGTTCCATAGGTTTGCCATCATGGATATATGAGGTTAAATGCCATTGCTATTGCTAAAGAAAAAATGACTTCCCCCTCCATTAAGACGAATGCAAACAACTTCAGTAACTTATCACCTTATCTAACATTTTAACCAATGATCTCCTTTCCCCATATCTCATATTTTATCTATAAACAAATAATAAAGCCTCATCATTCCATTCTCATTAATAAAAATGTATTAAGAGTTATCAGAAATAACAGCATATGTTTTATGTTTAGTCAAATAAATATATTAAAATTTCTTTCCTTCACCCATAACACAGTAACTTATCATTTACTCTAAAAAGGGAACAAAAATATTTTCTGCCTGTATTTTTTTTCTTATCTATAAACAAATCTTTAAAATCTCATTTGAGCCTAGTCAAGAAAATATATTTTAAGACTGCCAGAAACAACATATTAAAAACCGTGAAGATTAATCCCTTCAATTTGTGTCTCAGGTCAGGGCTATCTTAGGTCTTCCCCATTATCCATAGAAGTATTTTTATTCATTTGCCAGCTCCTCGTTCCAATGTTATTGCTTAACCAGAAAGTCTTCAGTATTTCTCAACAAATACGGTGTACACTATACCTTAGGCAAAAATGGGATACAAACTCAGGGGTGAAATCCTACTGGTTCAGACCAGTTTGGGCGAACTGCTGGGGATTATGGGCATCAGTTCACTGAACCGGTAGTAATTACCCTTCCTTGGCCCTACCCACGCCCGGCCGGTCACCGCTCACCTCTTCTGGCCGCTCGATATTCCATGAATATCGGAATTCAGAATTCAATGTTAAATGCAGCAGAGAGAATGCTAACTTTTCTCCCTCCATTCAGAATGGAGCTGCTGCAGCCTGTCCCTTTTAAGGTAATCCCCAGGAGGGAGGGGGATGGGAGGGTGGAGCAGCTGGAATGGAGCCATTTTTGTGAAAGCCAGGAAAATGGGGAAGGGGATTTTCCTGCTTGTCATCCATTCCTCAATCTCAGCACCGGTTGAGGGAAGGATGGTAGGCAGGAATATTCCCCTCCCCATTTTCCTGTCATTCATGACAAGGAGTGGCTGGGAGGGGAGGGGCCAGTGAGGAGCCCCTCGATGTGAGTGATGTCAAGTTGGCCATACCCTCCCAGTCACATGACCTCCCCGCAACAAGCCACTCCCAAAGAACCGGTAGGGGAATTTTTTTCAATTCAACCCTGTACAAACTCCTTTGAGATCCATAATGGATCCATAATGTACCATAATGATGGTCATCAGGAAATGATTACCATCATCACCTCAAATCCACTGCAAGAGAAAGGGTTTTTTTTTTTTGCTTGAAGGTTATGGACTATAATTTAGCATATTGGCAAGCTGGGTTTTTTTCTAAGCCTAGGATTGAGATAGAAGGACTCTCCCAATACTTCCCCTCCATATGAAAAATGGTTACAGGAACTGGGCATGGCTAGATTAGTGAGGAGAAGGACCAGGGAAGACATGATAGCAGGGTTCCAATATTTGAGGAGCTGCCACAGAGAGGAGGGGGTCAAGAAATTTTCCAAAGCACCCGAAGGCCAGACAAGGAATAATGGATGGAAACTGATCAAGGAGAGATTCAACCTAGAAATAAGGAGAAATTTTCTGACAGCGAGAACAATCAACCGATAGGACAGAAGTGGCCTTCAGATGTTGCAGGAGCTTCATCACTTAAGACTTTCAAGAAAAGATTGGACTGCCATTTGTCAGAAATGGTGTAGGGTCTCCTGCTTAGGCAGGTGGTTGGACTAGATGACCTACAAGATCCCTTCCAACTCTGTTAATCTAATCTAATCAGACAGTACCTTGACCACTGCATTACAATGGTTGGGCTGAAAGGGGGGGGATTAGTTCCTATGCCACACTGGCTAAGGTAGAATGGAAAGACCCTATACCCATACACAAACAAAAATACACAAACACTTCACACTGGATCCAAAACCAAATCAAAACAAGTTAAAAGTGGGAGAAGTTTAATGGAGAGAAAAAGCACATCTCAGTGTGCATTTTAACAGTTAATGCAAAAAGCAGCTGGGTCAATAGCGATGGTAATTCCTGTGTCACAGTTTTCCTTCCACCTCCATTTACTTATGGCATGCCCAATTTAATATTAATGATTCACAGCCAGTCACTGCCGAACCATCTGCAGCACTGGCACACTTGTGGTTAGGGACCAAGGCAGTCTCATTTCATCTTTACAGCTCCTATTGTTGCCAGTGAGAATCACAGTCTTCCTGATTAAAGTCAGTAAATAGCTGCCGAAATAGAAATGCAGTTCAGGTCATCCAAACAGAATGTTTCCTGGTGCTTAGCTGGTTCATCTAGGAGATATGGGCTGGTTCCTGCGGTTCCTCTTAAATAAATCATAGAGCCCTGTCTGATGCACGGAAGCATCACAATAGGAGAAAACCTGTTATGCAGAAGGTACTGCTGAATTATGAATTGCTAATAAAAGATGAGCATCATCATCCATGCAGGTTTTCTAAGCCAGCTTCATCTCCCTCTGTTCTGCAATTAATTTGCACTGACTGCCATATCAGCAATAAAAATCTGAACCCGTGACTTATGGCAAGATTATTATATGGAGTACCTTGTTTCTCAGAAAATAGCTATTCAGTGAGTTGGTGGCATGGGTGAAAATATTAATGGAAACGTTACATGTTATGCCAGGAAAAGTACTGACAATTTTGCTGGTCCTAAAGGACAGCAGAGGTTGTTTTTTTAAAAAAAAAATTATAATAGTGTGATGTTTTTCCGTCTTTCAAAAAAGGGAATGTGGCATTAAATAATCCATAATTAAAATCACAGTTGTGATAAATTTGTATGTCAGTTTTCAGTTTCCCTGTAGAGTAGTCATTTCATTACAAAACCTCAGAACCCCCTGGATGTTATTAAATAACTGATCCATCACTTCATGCAAACATTTGACTCCATTACTCAAGGCAACTAAAACTAGTAAAAGCAGTGGTGGGATTCAGCCAGTTCGCACCACTTCGGGAGAACCGGTTGTTAACTTGCTGAGCAGTTTGGCAAACTGGTTGTTGGAAGAAATCATTAGGGCAGAGAACCGGTTGTTAAATTACTTGAATCCCACCACTGAGTAAAACACAGACAACCCCCCCTCCCCCAACAAACAGAGAAAACACATACAAAAAGGCAACAGCCAACTGTCAAGTTCAAAGGAAAATCCTGACCATCAGCATATAGTTGGAATTAAACACAGGTTTTGAGTCAGCTTGTAGAGGGTTGCTGTTGCTAATGCTGGAATAAGATTCATCTACAAGCATGGGTAAATTTTATGCAACGAGTAAAGGAGGGCCATATGACAGAAGGCATCATATCTGCTATTTGTTCCATCAGATTTTGAAACAAAAAGAATATGTTGAAAATAAACCTGCCTCCTAAATCTGTTTCCCTTTATATCAGTTTTGAACATATGTGTCTGTAGAGTACATATTATTTTATGTAGCTAACTCAACCTAGCTGTTTTGTATGCAGATTCTCCTTATTTATTTCTTTTTTTTCTAGGCAACATTATGGAGTCAACACACTTTGCTACGCACTCCATGAAACAACACATTATTTTAAAGCAACTAGGCTAGGCCCTGGCATATGTTGTTTTTTATATAACATTTCTTTAAAATGCAGAAATGCTTATATAACTCTCTTTAAAGAACACCAGCTTAATCATACTTTTACCAGTGGGAGAATGATGGATGACAACAGATTCCTATCATGGCTAATGTCATGTTGCTGTGTCAACATTTGCTTTAGCGAATGTCAGTATTTTCATTTTAAAAAAGCTTTCTGATAGTTTTTCTGAGGGTGGGGTACAATAAACTTGACAACTGCAGTGATTCACTTAACAACTGTGGCAAGAAAGGTCATAAAATGGGACAAAATTCACTTAACAACTGTCTTGCTTAGCAACAGAAATTTGGGGTTCAATTGTGGTCGTAAGAGAAGGAATCATAGAGGCAGATAACACAGTAATAATACAGAATGGACCTCTCTCTCTATCCAATTATTTTTCAGCTGTTCAGTCCATTCTGTATTATCTGCCTCTAAGATTCCTTCTCTTTTGACCACAATTGAACCCAACATTTCTTTTGCTAAGCAAGACAGTTATTAAGTGAATTTTGCCCCATTTTATGACCTTCCTTGCCGCAGTTGTTAAGTGAATCATTGCAGTTATCAAGTAAATAACACAGTTGTTAAGTCAATTGGGCTTCCCCATTGAATTTGCTTGTCAGAAGGTAGCAAAAAGTGATCACATGACCCTGGGAAAATTGCAATCCTCATAAATAACATGCCAATTGCCAAGAGTCCAAATTTTGATCATGTGACTAAGGCAGGGGTCGGCAACCTTAAACCCTCAAAGAGCCACAAAGGTCCTAACCGGAAGCCCGCCATTCAATTCTGGAGCTGACCGGAAGTCCCATTTGCCCACCATAGAGTCTCCTCCTAGCATGGCGTCCTTTTTCTTCTACCTGTCCTAACCGAAAGCCCTATCAATTGTGGAACCAACCGGCAACAGGGAGCCGTAGCAGAGAGATGAAAGAGCCACATGCGACTCCAGAGCTGTGGGTTGCTGACCCCTGGACTAAGGGGATGTTACAATGGTAGTAAGTGTGAAAAACCATTAAAAGTCACTTTTTTTCAGCGCCATTGTAACTTTGAACAGTCACTAAATGATTGATTGTAAATCAAGGATTACCTGTACATCTCAAAGGACAAAATAATAGCAGAAGAATTCTCTCCCTCCCACTTCAATTTTCCTTTTTTTTCCCCCTTCCAACAATTATGTTACATTCCCTTTAACAATGTCAATATACTTCATTCTACTTACATATGCTCCTTACCTAATGTTCATTTTTTTATTCTAACAAAAGGAGCAGCTGCCTGCAAGACATTTTCCTTTATCCCCCTTCCCTCTGGATACTCTTTTGTTCTTTATATTTCACTGTTTATCTGTGAATTTTTATTTTTATTTGTGTTTTGCAGAAGGATTGCTTTGCTTAAATCAATCAACAAAGTAATTTGCACTTCTAAATTCCATCAAGGGCTATCCCTCTGAAGCCTGGAAAGCTTGAGAAGGCTGCTGGAAAGATTAAAATGTCAAACCTTTATGGGGTGGGGAGATTTTTTAAAGAGAAGTTTGTACAATGTCATGCAGAAAATGTTTGGACACACTTTCTGAGCTGAACAGAAACCTATAGGTCAGCTGAAAATTAGCATGGATGGAATTATCACTTCTCTTTTAACTGTGCACGTATACTTGTTAGTCATGCCTAAAATGCTTCCATTTGAATATAGCTTTCCCATAGCTAAATCCACTGGAGAGGCATATTCACCTTTTTTGAATAACTTGAATGCACCACTCAGCCCTGTTCTCCATCGAACCCCAGAGGTAGCATTTGAGAAATGTCTACCACAACAGATAAGAACTGAAACTTTTAGAACAGCAGAAGCCAAAGAAGGCGAAAGACTATTGAATCCTTCACTCCAAAGGTCCTTTTTGACCTGGATGACTGAGAACCTCCATAGATACCCTGTTTCCCCGAAAATAAGACATCCACTTATAATAAGCCCAATCGGGCTTTTGAGCGCATGCGCTAAAATAAGCCTCCTCCCCCCCGGAAAATAAGCCCTCCCTGAAAATATTTAAATGCAGAGCTGGAAATCAGGTAAGACGGCAAGAAGAGCCCCATCTTGCTCCACGCACCCCAAAATAATAAGACCTCCCCGAAAATAAGGCCAAGCACTTATTTTGGGATTCAAAAAATTATAAGACGGTCTTATTTTCGGGAAAATATGGTATTGAATCTCTAAATGGTCTACTAACTAACGAAGCAATAATTAGTAATACAATAAATCAGAGGAAGTGGAGGTTTTATTATTTATTACCTATACCAGAAGTGTCAAACTCAAGGCCCGTGAGCCGGATTCAGCCCATGGATTGCTTAAATCTGAACCACGGGGCCACCCTGCAAATAGCGAAGGACCGGCCCATGGTGCCTCTGCCAGCAAAAACGTGGCCCTCCCAAGCTCCGTTTTCACTGGCAGAGGGTTGAAAGAGGCCGTTGCAGCCGAAAACAGAGCTTGGGAGCCCATTTTCACTAGCAGAGAGTTCAAGTCACCACAGGTGTCCCCGAAACAAGTGATGTCAAGCTGGCTACATCCCTTGGCCATGACCCCCATGCCCCCCAAGGTCAAACACAACCCTGATGTGGCCTACAATGAAATCAAGCTTGACACCCCTGATAGCATAGTTTTTATTAATTCTTACATATTTATTTATTTATTTATTATTAAAATGTATATGCCACCCTTCTCCCGAAAGACTCGGGGTGGCTCACACAAATAAAACAACAACGATAACACCTAAAAACCAATATGAAAATTAAAATCCCCAAAATTAAAACCTCAAAACATATTCCTTTGAATTAAAACAGAAACTGAATATTTTCAGTGGTATTTCTGATTTATGTGTCAGATGTAATCAGAAGCTATATGTTTTCACTTTCCACTAAGTAAACAAGTTGAATTTTGGCAAACATTGGCCATTCTTACAGAACACAACGAAATTAGACATTTGGATGTAAAAATTACATTTATGTAATGCATGATATGTAAATTCAATAGACCACAACTGGCAAATTATAACACTTTACAGAAGAAAAGGAAGGTTTCAGAAAAATGTAGTAAGCTTCATCCTACAGTGTTGGGGCAGAAAACATTGGTAAAAGTATTAAAATTATGTGTGGTTTTTTTTTTTATTCTTGAGTGTTCAATAATTTATCTTAGTTTAAAGTTTGACAGAAAAGACAGTGACCTTATGCTTTTTCAGAATCATAAAACCTCTCTGCTAATCTGATTTTATTATTAAACTTCCCATGTGGGAGAGGTGGCTTTAACTGCATTAAACTTCTTTAAATATTCCCAATTTTTATCATCTGTAATTTTATTCTCAAAATGGAACAAAATAAAGCTTTTGAGAGGAATTTCTTGTAGTTTAATTATTTTCTAAAAATAAGAACCCAATTTCAATACAAGAAATTAAGGAAAAATGTAGTGTATTGTTTGTTTAATATTTGGTGTGTTTTGTTGGTGATATGTGATTTGGAAATTGAAGCTCATATTTTTGTAGCTAGCAAAGGTAATGTTGGAAATTGTAGAAGAAAATTAACAAAATGATGAAGAGTTATAGGGACTCTGTATCTGATTCCATTTTGACAAGTTCTGAAATCAACTTGTGAGTTAACTCTAGTTGAGAACCACTGATCTAGTACATTTGTCACCAAAACACTTTATAAATTGAAAAATCATTTTTACTTTTTTTCCTCATTGGTTCCAAATTGACTCTAAATAATGTATCCTTGTGTTCAGCAGAAGAATCCAGCTTGTAGAGCTAATATTAATTCAATGAAGACCTCCTCAACAATTGGCTACAGTCAATGGCTACTGAGAAGAGGTTGTATTGGCTGCTATTGGCTGCAGATGTACATATCATGCATTCAGAGTATTGGGATTTTTTTTTTCATATTGAATCACATATTTGCATATTTGCCTTTACAGTTTAGTTGATATAACTCCTTGTTAGCTCTGCATTTGAATTTTCTATACTCAAATTCTCAAAACAAATTAACCAGTGTGATGAAAATAACAATTGCAGATGATCATAAAGTCAAGAGTGTCTTAAAACCATTTCAATGCAGTATCATACAGGCTAAGTTTGAGTGTTTCATTATGTACTTATGACACTATCAACTGTTTTAGTTCATTTGGATAGAAAGAGAGAAATGGTTTTTTTTTTTTTTTTACTACGGGATATCAAGCTTGGCCTAGTATTCAAATTGTATTTTAGAGAGGGCTGTCCAAAATAGCAGCTGTGTTCTTAAATTTGGCAGGCTTCATAAATTCCTAAAAGCTCATTACAATATGTGCAAATCTCCATCAAATCCTGATCTTAAAAGTGGGACTTATTTTGACAAGTCCATTGCAATTTTCTTGGTGACGGTATGGAGGTGGTTTGCCATTGACTTCTGGGATTTTTGTTTTACTTTCCAATTAAGCCCACAGGCTTAATAACCCCTGGTGATCTTCTGTTCATGTACTAATGAAGACTGGCATTGCTGAGCTTCTGAGTCATGACAAGGTCAGCCAGCTTCTGCCACCTGCTGAAGTAAAAATGTCCTTGACTCAAGGTTAACTGGCAACTGACTCCATCACGTTTTCTTGGCAGTATTTCATTCCAGTCCAATGCTGGTTTATAGCATGCCACATCCATGGTCACTTGCTAGCTCCTGGCCATTTTTCTCTATCTTAGAATGTTAAGCAGGATCAGAATGGGATGCATTGCACCAAGATTATCCTAGACTGGGAAACTGAAATAAAAATTCCAGAAGGTAATGTTCTGTACTCCTGTCACAAAACCTGCACTGGATATGTTCATGTGGTTAGTAGGAGTTGATCTTAACTTTATTTTATATTAAAATAAAAGTCAACATGGCTTGGCTCTACTTAGCGAAACTAGTTCACCGATTGCCAGGGGGTTACTAAAATAAATTATTTATAATGTCTCTATTGTCATGGCCAGATGTGCTAATCGTGTGATTTTCAGGAATTGCCAAGTATCGGGCTCTCCTTTCCTGGCTCAAACTGAGCTAAAATTTTCCCAAAACTCAGCATAGCTAATAAGGAATATTTGTTATAAAACCAGTACTGAATCTACTTCCAAGAATTGATTGCCATCTAATAGTTAAGGCTGCTGTTCCTAGCTTATATCCCCTTGGGGTTTATGAATGTTGACCAGAAATCCAGTATAATAAATAAAGTCTAGCTCATAATAAAACCTTCAATAAATTTGCCTGTGTTGGCAAGGTTTCCTCAGTAGATAGTTATTCTGTCCTCAGATGGTGACCTTCTCATGGTGTATCCACGTCACTAAATATTAAAAAGTAAACAAAATTGTCACAGTGTAGATATCTTTGGGACTTGTTTCCATAAAATTGGTCAGCATGAACCTTCTTTTTTCAAAAATTGCTGGAGCAGCTGTCATCATAAGTCAGTACAAAAGGGATAACCTGAAATATATATCATGCATTCGATTTGATATTGTCCACATGGACATAGAGTGCCCTTTGCAGTGCTGGAATAATTTGGAATCTTCCCTCAAAGGTGGCTGAAGGAATAGCATTAAAACAAATCCAACACAATTTTGTCTGACTCTGAGGTTAGTGCTCTAATACAGACTTGGCATTAATTAGCATTAATAGCAAAAGACCTTTGTTAATGGAAGAATTTGTAAACTTGTTCCATAGTGGTGGTCTAAGAAATTGAATCAAATAAATTGAATACCAGGAAAATTTACATAACCTTCTTTGTGAATACTTATCTGCTAGAGGTTGCAGAATTGAGCAACAATCTATGCCACAGCTATTCTCCCGAAAGGTAGCATGTGAGTCCCTTAAGATGTGCTCTTGGCCCATCCATTCACCCAACCAATTACATAAATCCCTTGCATATAGTTTACAAATTATATTTAAGAGGCTTAAGGATCTGTAGTGTTCTTCTATGTTTCAACCTCATTTTCTAAGATTGGGAGAACTATTGCTGTAATCTTGTTTTCTGGGATGTTTGCAGTGTTATTGATGTAGTAAATAAGAATGTGAGGATTGGAATGTACCAATCTACATTGGCCTTCATTAATTTTGCTAGTGTAAGTTCACAGCTGGGTGCTTTCTTTTTCTTTACCTTTCCCCCCACCCCATCTATTTCACTTCAGGGAGTGCTATTGGAGGCCAGCTTGGCAAATCTTTAGAAGGCACTCTTATTTATTTTATTTTATTTTATTTTATTATTTTATTTTATTTTATTTTATTTTATTTTATTTTATTTTATTTTATTTTATTTTATTTTATTTTATTTTATTTTATTTTATTTTATTATTTTATTTTATTTTATTTTATTTTATTATTTTATTTTATTTTATTTTATTTTATTTTATTTTATTTTATTTTATTTTATTTTATTTTATTTTATTTTATTTTATTTTATTTTATTTTATTTTATTTTATTATTTCATTTCATTTTATTTTATTTCTATACCGCCCTTCTCCTGAAGGACTCAGGGCAGTGTACAGCCTGATTAAAAGCACAAAGACAGACAAAATTTAAAAATAATTAAAATTATTAAATAATTGGCTCAATTAGAAAACCCCCAAATTTAAAATCCCACATTTAAAACCAATTAAAATCTTTACATTGATAGCCCGGCCTGGCAGAACAAGGTTTTGAGGGCACAGCAAAATACACGGAGATCGCAGATCTTACGCATTTCTGGGGGCAGTTCATTCCAAAGGGCAGGGGCTCCCACAGAAAAGGCCCTCCCCCTGGGTGTTGCCAGCCGACATAATTTGGCCAATGGCACCCTGAGGAGACCCTCTCTGTGGGAGCGGACTGGCCGGTGGGAAGCTACTGGTGGCAGAAGACGGTCTCGAAGATACCCAGGTCCAATGCCATGGAGCGCTTTAAAGGTGGTAACCAGCATCTTGAATCACACCCGGAAGACCACTGGGAGCCAGTGCAGCTCGCACAGGGGGGTGTCACATGGGCACAATGAGTTGCACCCATAACCACCCGCGCGGCTGCATTCTGGACCAGTTGGAGCCTCCGGGTGCTTTTCAAGGGGAGCCCCATGTAGAGAGCATTACAGTAGTCCAGTTGGGAGGTGACAAGGGCGTGAATGACCGTGCGCAAGGCATCGTGATCCAGAAAGGGCTGCAACTGGCGAATCAGGTGAACCTGATAAAAAGCTCCCCTGGCCATGGCCGTCATATGTTCTTCTAAAGACAACGGTGCGTCCAGGAGGACGCCCAGATTGTGAGCCCTCTCTGTGGGGAGCAAAGACTCACCCCCAATAGTCAGCAATGGCACCAGCTGACTATATCATGACACCGGGAACCACAGTCACTCAGACTTGGAGGGGTTGAGTCTGAGCCTATTTCTCCCCATCCAGACCCGCACGTCCTCCAGGCAGCGAGACATCACATCAAGTGCATCGTTGGGGTGGTCTGGGGTGGAGATGTACAGCTGAGTATCATCAGCGTACAGGTGGACTCTCACCCCAAAACCAGGATAATCTCGCCCAGCGGCGTCACATAAATGTTGAACAGAAGGGTGAGAGGAACAACCCTTGCGGCACTCCCCATGCGAGTGACCTATGAGAATTAGAAGAATTATATAAGGCTTAGAGACAGTGATTCCTAAGAATCCACAGGTATACCACAGGTTAACTGGCTGAGAAATGCTGGGAGTTGAAGTTCACATATTTTAAAGTTGCCAAGTTTGAAAAACACTGATCTAGAGAGCCCTGTGCTGGAGCTGGCCTTAATGAGCCTTTCAAAAATTGAAGAACCTTTCCACTTCACCCCTTATATTAGCTTCTGCCAAACAGCTGCCCTCATGAGATTCAAAAGCCTCTTGTACCTCTTTTTAGTGCCCATTAAGGTCCTCCTAGAACTAGTTGAAATGTTTCCTTTGTAGCAGTTAAAAGTTTTTAATCAGAGGTTTTTTGCTTTGATTTTTTTGACACTCTCTGTCAAATCATGTCCTTTGATCCTTTGACTGTAAATTTTAAATTGGTTTGACATACAACAGTAAAACATTTTTCCTTAAGCTCGTAGCCTTCCCAGATGACTGTAGATATAGAGTTAGTTTGCATTGTAGTGTATTTTTCTCCTCACACAAGCACACACAAAACCTTTACTTTTCGTTTGGCTATCATAGAAGGAAGATAGCAGGCCTCTTTCCTTAAGATATTAGATGGAAACGTACCTTTTCATATTAAAGGCAAGTGATCATACTCAGGCCTAGGTATAATTTCCAAAAATTTTCCCAAAGTTGGTAAGGTAATTGCCATTTTAAAAAAAAATCTCAAAATGAGCTGTTTTGGCTGTTTGCCTGGATTCTTCTCTCGATCTATACTTGTATTTTCCCAACATTGTTTTGGGAGTTCTCTGTATTCGACATCTTTTTTGACCCATTCATTTCTCAGAAGAACATTATGTTGATAATCTCTGGTGGTGAAGAATTTGACTGTTGTTAAATAATTATGAATATGCAAGGCTCTGCTTAGATTTAACTTTGGACATAGATAATTGCAATTCTTTTGTGAAACCTTATATTTGGCAATCAAATAATATTTATTAGGATTTTTAAAAAAACAGTGCTTTGCCTCAAACAGCAAGTTAATATAGTTTTACAACAATGACATGATTCTAACAAACAGCTTCATTGTAAGAAAAGTTTGCTTTAAATTCTTTACCTTCTCAATGCAATTAACATTTCCATTCATGGCTCATCTGACCTTAAACAAGAAGATGTGGACAATTTATCTTTGGTTCCATATCTCCCATCAAGACTGCTTCCATGGATTACACCTTTGTGCTGATTCCTCTCTTAAGTTTTGCTCCAGTGCTTAATTGGTTTCCTAGCTGGAACCCAATTTGTCCCTTGACTTTGATCTCCTGGCTCATTTCACTTCAAGCTCATTTTAGATTTAATTGTTGTACCCAAATCTGTCTTCCAGTTTCCAGAAAGTTTTATTCTCTGCTGAAAGAGGTTTTTTTTTCCCCACAGCAAAATATGTTTACTTCATTTCAGAGTTTGTTTTATCATTGCAAGGTAGGAAAGGATGTTAATGTTGATGTGTTGTCTACTACACATTTCTCCATCATTTTTCCACCTCCCTGAACTTCTGAAAAAAGGTCTATGAAAGATGATGTCTTCCAGTGGTAACTAACTAACTAACATTGGCAAAAAAATCAGAACACAAACTACAAGCTGGGCAGATACGACTTTGTAGACAACCCTCACTCTATCAAGGACCTTGGAGTACTCATCTCTAATGATCTAAGTGTCAGAGCTCACTGTAACAGCATTGCCAAAAAGGCATTAAGAGTTGTTAACCTAATCTTGTGAAGCTTCTTCTCTGATAATATTGTACTGCAAACTAGGACATACAAAACCTTTGCTAGACCAATTCTCGAAATACAGCTCTTCTGTCTGGAACCTGTACTGCATATCGGACATTAATACAATTCAACGAGTCCAGAGATATTTCACAAGAAGAGTCCTCCACTCCTCTGCTCACAACAGAGTACCTTATGCCACCAGGCTTGAAATTTTGGGCTTTGACAATTTAGAACTACGCCACCTTCGGTCTGACCTAAATGTAGTACATAAAATTATCTGCTACAATGTAGTACATAACAATCTGCTACCTGTCAATGACTACTTCAGCTTCAACCACAACAATACACGAGCACACAATAGATACAAACTTAAGGTAAACCGCTCCAAACTTGATTGCAGAAAATACAACTTCAGCAACAGTGGTCAATGCCTGGAATGCACTACCTGACTCTGTGGTTTCATCCCCAAACCACCACAATTTTAACCTTACACTGTCTACTGTTGACCTCACCCCATTCCTAAGAGGTCTATAAGGGGCGTGCATAAGCGCACCAATGTGCCTACTGTCTCTGTCCTACTGTCCCCATTTATTCGTATCCATTTCCTGTATTCATAATCGTGTTTATACTTATATCTGTTATCTTATACATGCTTGACAAATAAATAAAATAAAATAAATAAATAACTAATGTGTGGAAAACCAAGGAGAATGCACACCAATGAAAGGAGGTTTCTGCAATGAAGAACAGGACATTGGGTCACTTGCAAGAACTTCATATATGGGATTTATATTGGATTTTCACGGGATTCATTGAATATCAAAGCAAATGAGAAGCAACGTATTTGCCAGTAATGGCATCTGGCTTAGCTGTGACAAGTGACCAAGAGAGGAACAGCATCAAAGAAGTCTCCATATGATAATGTGAATCTAGAACATTTAGGCAAAATGACACAGGAAGTCCATCCATTCCTTCCTTTCAGTTAAGCCTGGAGTTTCTTTCAATGACTTGCTGCTGTCTTAACTGGCAATTTGATGGAGGCCCTGTTTGACAGCTGTAAAAGCTTTTCAAAGGCTCAAGTCAGGAGAGAATCAATTCTACTATATTTTCTTTGAAACACTGGCTCTCACTTAATCCTTTAACCTAATTTGAAGTTTTTAATCTTATACACTAGAAGGCAACATGAGCAGGGATGAATATTAAAAGCATATTATCTGATATGTGATTGAAAGCTTTTCTCCAATTCTTCATTTAAAGCCTCAATAGCAATGCAAACGGGATAAGCGGATTTCCTTGATTTAGGCTTCTCTTTCCAATAGATAAATTAACTGGGCCTGGTGTGAGCTTTCTATGTGTGCAGCTGGAAAAGAAAGACTGACTCTGCCAAACTCAGTCAAGTGACACCAGTGTAAAAAGATGCTTCATGTTGCTTAATGATCATGAAAACATGCTCCAGAAGGATTTTCAAGCTTTTATTCCATAGCATAAAGAGGATTACTCCTGTGAGAAAGAATTAAACATGCAAACAATATTTCATAATTCAAAGACCTGAAGGCATCTGATAAAGGAATTTGTGCTGTAGAAACAGATGAAAATCCCAAACATTTGGTGATTGCTTTGAGGTATGTGAGGCACTGGAAATGAGTTGTGTGTGTTAGTCACACTCCTTTGCGTATTTCTGTATGCAATACATATAAAGAAAATATCTGAGTCTCCTACAAACCAACTTACATACTTAGAAAGGGGTCATATGCTCAATCAGACCATTGTCCCATGTCACTCAGTATGGGTAATACTAACCTTCTTCAATATATTGTCTTCTACTCTTCTTGACAATTTCCTTCTAACATAGTTTCTGATTACAGCTGACTGGTATCTACAGTATCTAAATACTGTGATCCCAATACATCTGGTTAGCATGAATTCAGCAAGCTTGATTTATACTAAACAGCAACAGAGCACTAGCAGTTTAGTTCCCTTTTCCCCACCACCCCAATGGGGAAATATAACAGAATAACAGAGTTGTAAGGAACCTTGGAATCTGATAATCCAATCTCCTGCACAAGCAGGAAACCATTTACCATTCCAGATAAGTGATTGTCCAAACTCTTTTTAAAAGTCTCCAGTGATGGAGTACCCACAACTTCTGAAGGCAAGCCATTCCACTGATTAATTGTTCTCACTGTCAGGAAATTTCTCCTTAGTTCTAGGTTGCTTCCCTCCTTGATTTCCATTCATTGTTTCTTATCTTGCCTAATGGAGCTTAGGAAAATAGATTGAACCCCTCTTTTTGGTATCAGCCCCTCAAATATTGGAACACTGCTATCATGCCACCCCTAGTCCTTCTTTTCATTCAACAAAATGTTGGATATTGAAATGTTGGGATCTTTTTCCCAACCTCCCAGCCTATACAACAGCATGGAATTCACAGCGGTTGGGCCATCAGATTGTTAATTGTCCTTGCTTAGCTTCTAAGAGGTTGTCACCTCTGACTTAGCTGGGGATAGAAAGCTTTTTCCAACAGAATTCTCCAAGTTTCAAGCTGTGCATCTCTATCTTGAAGTAGCATGCTTAAAAAAGGAAACCACCATCACAAATAGACAAGATTGAACTCACAGCTTCTACATTCTTGTGGCATTAACTTCAAGAGCCCTCCAGAGGTTTGTTTTTTTTAGGTGACCCACAGAGTTCCCTCCTAAATTACCACCATTTAAATTCAACCAGCCTTTTTACAATCTGGTTAACAGAATTTCTGCTACTTTTCCAAGAATGTATAAAGGGCTATAAATATAGACAGATAAAGGGTACAGGCAACCAAACTGATAATAAAGCTAATTTTAATAGCTGTATATTACTACTGTTACTAGTTATTATAATCATATTTTCTATTTTCAAAAGTTAACCTTTATAAAGGGGTACAGATCACAACTGAAAATAAAACTAATTATTGTATGATAATGACATTTGTAAGAACAATAATAATAATGTCATATTCATGAGAATTATTAGAATACTGAGGATGATCGTATGCATCACAATACTAAAGATAATTTTGATGCATATCTGTCCTGGTTTTCCCCTATCTATTCTGTCTCTGCTGTTCGCTCTGGCCCAAGATACCTCTCAGTCTGGTCCCAGAATATTCACTTTAGCTTGTATCTCTAAAATTGTTTACTCAACCCTTAATTATATAAGAGTACAAGATGTAGCAGTACATAAATGAAAAATATAATTTTAAAAAGCATACATGACTTCATTGCCAGTTCTCCATATTCCTGTTAACACAGCATTTCAATTAAGATCAATTTCTGGATTAGATCCTGGACTCTCAGCTACTGATTTCCATAGAAACATTACAGTGGCATTATGCTATCTAGAGAGAGCATGTTAGGTTACAGACATGAACTCCTGTTCAGTGGATGCATTATTAGCTTCTGAAACAGTTCTAAAATTCCTTCTGGAAGAAGAATTCTAAACAAATGTCCAAATCATTATTTTCTTTTCTTAAGATTAGAACTCTCTGATCCTGCATAGTGAAGTGGGATAAAATGCTCTATTTTCCCAATTATTTCCTGGAATGTTGCTTAACAGTGCCCATTTGCTATGTGTCCTTTTTAGAAATAGATATTTTCCAAAAGCTTCCAATCCAGGGATTAGATTGAAGCATAGCAGAGTGCGAGGGGGGGGGGGGGGGCATGAAAAATGAGGGGAAAAAATAGTCCACTTGCATTTTGGATCACAATAAATTGATACCCTCTTTTTTTGAAAAAGAGAAATCCAGAAGACACTGCAGGTGGAAGAAAAACTTTGGATGCTACCTCTGTTTAGTCATCATGTTTTTGTCCCTTCAGGCTAAAGCATTGAAACTATATAATGTGGACACTGCCTTATAGTCCAGATCTTTACAACACAATAAACCATTTTATAGATGCATAAATATACATTGTAAAACCATAACATGAGCACACTCCCAGTGAGATTATGTGATACCTCCCTTTCTGCCGGCTACTGTGGCAATGTAGATGTGATTAATGTCGGAGAATCCTACATACACACAGGGAGAGGCACAAAAATTAATAAGCTTCTTTTTTAATGACTTGGCAGCATTGAAAACACCAGAGATCTTAAGGCTTTTTCAGCATACAGGAAAAGAAATAAATGCTAGGTCTAATGTGTTTTTTTAAGCTGATGATTAAAGGATCTGCAGTATTGCTGAAGTTGGATTATCATTCTATGAAATGGATACTCATCACCCAATGTGAATATTATTCTAACAGATGATATAATATAGTATTAGTCTGTCCTTGGCCTAGATTATATTTATACATTTATTTTTATTCCATCTTCATTATTTTTATAAATAAGTCGAGGCAACAAAGATACCTATTTTTTTTTCCTCTTATTTTCTCCATAACAGATGGGTGAGATGGGTTGGGATGAGAGGGACTTGTTGTGGCTCCGTTGCCTGAGCCAGGGCTATCGACAGATGCAGACTCTGAGAGTGAGGGAGAGGAGTTGGCAAGGCCTCCCTCTCCAGGACCCTCCTCTCTGGCAATGCCTCCAGAGGACACCGAAGGCCAAGAGATAGGCCCAGAGCCAAGCACGTCCCCGCAGCCACAGGTGGACAGCGACGAAGGAGATAAGTGCTGGCTGGACCCTCGGCAGAGGCGCAGGGAGAAGCGTGCGCAGCAGAGGGGAAGGCGTGCCAGAGATTAGCTGAGTCACTGGACCACACCCCACAGGGTATAAATGTGGGTGTGGTGGCTGGTTCAGTTTGCGACGAGCAAAAACTAGAAATAATCCATGATCTCTGCGTTACTGGACTTCTGCCTGCCTTGTCGGACTGCATTTGGACTAATCCTTGTATTGCGGAAACTTTGCCTGTTTTATCGGAATGCTTGCAGTCAAATCTTTGTAAAGTCTGAATTGGCAGCTAGCCACTGGGTTGCTGCCAGCTTTATCTTCAAAGATTTTGTCATGTGGCTTATTAACTCCGGGCCGTCTGTGGGGGTGCATGTGTGGGATGGGGACAGTACAGGACTGACCCAAAGTCACCCTTGTTGGCTTTCATGCCAACGTTGGACTAGAACTCACATTCTCCCAATTTCTAGCTACTAGACGAAACTGGCTGTCATTTTCAAGAAGACCTGCCCTAGGAGATGGAGGAAGATACAGCTGAGATATGCTTAGCTTAATTGCCTCCAGAAGTTGTAGGTGCTCCAACACTGGAGGTTTTTAAGAAGAGATTGGACAAGCATTTGTCTGAAATGGTATAGGGTTTTCTGCTTCAGCAGGGGATTGGAATAGAAGACCTCCAAGGTTTCTTCCAGAATAACTCTGTTATTCTGTTATGAGATGACTAAAGAGTATTGTCAACTTGCAAAGCTTTCAAGTTGCCATGAGCAGGAGGGAGGGAGAACTGAAGTGAATTCCATACATTCTTCTGACCGCAATCAGAAGGAGGGCATTAGGTTTCACAGCCAGCTAAAGTGGTTAATTGGAGAATGTGATTTATGACATGGCCAGAGAGGAGGGGAGAGACAGGGTCATAGGGGAACGTAAATCTGTGTGGGATCAGTCCTGAGTGCATCCCAGTATTGCTGGAATGGTGCTCCTAATAAATGACTATATTTCCTTTGAAGTTTGGATCATGGCTCATGAATTAATTAGGGCATCTTTCAGAAAATTGATAAGTATATGAGACGATCCAGTCATTATAAACAGTAATCTCTCTTGCCATCTGCAGTTTCACATGTTTAAATCTGAAAGAGGGTGACCAATAATTCTTTCATGGAGCTTTCAAAATCAAGATGTCCTCCTCATCTGCCCCAAATCTTGCTGTTTGAGATGTGGATAGCAAGGAACTCCACAGAGTTACCGAAAGATCTTTCCTCACTCTGAGCAAGAGGAGACATGCCAGCACCAGTGGTGGAATTCAAATTTTTTTACTACCGGTTCTGTGAGCATGGCTTGGTGGGTGTGGCAGGGGAAGGATACTGCAAAATCTCTTTTCCCATCCCACTCCAGGGAAAGGATACTGCAAAATCCCCATTCCCATCCCACTCTGGGGCTAGCCAGAGGTAGTATTTGCCAGTTCTCTGAACTACTCAAAATTTACGCTACCAGTTCTCTAGAACCTGTTAGAACCTGCTGGATTTCACCCCTGGCCAGCACCATTCATTATCCTAGTAAACATGCATTCAAAACCCACACCAGAATAAATTCTAAAACAAAAATTCCCCTAAAGCGAGATGGGGTGAAATTGCAAGGCTTTTTCATAGAGGGACAAAAATTTCAAGACTGGAAGATAAGTGTCAGGAACATGCTTAGTTTAAACAATAATAAAGGGAGAAAATGTGTGAAAAGAAGCAAAAATATACATCCATTTGCTCCAAGCAATAGTATTTCTCAGGGAGAAATAGATAATAGATGACCTTTCCAGAATGTATCTTATTTAAAATAGAGAATGAGTTCCTTCAGTAACATAGCGGAGAAAGAAAACAGAGAAAGGGATTTCAGAGGCTTCTGCAATGCAAACAAACAAAACAAATGGGGCACAGCAGAAGACCTGCTACAGTATAAACAGGGGCATTCACAGCAGACTGTTTGGGGGGGGGTCCAAGAAGCAAGGATGCACCACACACACAATGGGGTCCAACACCTTGAC
The DNA here is from genome assembly GCA_022577455.1 of Arizona elegans. Classification (NCBI taxonomy): domain Eukaryota; kingdom Metazoa; phylum Chordata; class Lepidosauria; order Squamata; family Colubridae; genus Arizona; species Arizona elegans. The sequence goes on along the minus strand of JAKOOJ010000013.1, from coordinate 3,903,939 downwards.
TTTTTGATGTTTCCCTCCAATGGGCTCCCATGGTTATTGTTGTGGGGAAAATGCCTACTTTAAATAAAGAACCAGAAATATATGTCACATAGTATACTTATAGACATGTACAACCACAGTGATACAGATTACAGAGTTGGAAGGGACCTTGTAGTCCCTCCCTGCCCAAGTAGATCCTACACCATTTAACATATGGCAGTCCAGTCTCTTCTTGAAAGCTTCCAGTGATGAAGCTCCCACAACTTCTGGAGGCAACTTCTGTTCCATGGGTTGATTGTTCTCACTGTCAGAAAACTTGTCCTTATTTCCAGGTTGAATCTCTCCTTGTTCAGTTTCCATCCATTATTTCTTGTCTGGCCTTCAGGTGCTTTGGAATATAGCTTGACACACCACCCTCCTCTTTGTGGCAGCCTCTCAAATATTGGAAGACTGCTATCATGTCTCTCCTGGTCCTTCTTTTCACTAGATTAGTTCCTGCAACAATTTATTGTATGCTTTAGCTTCCAGTCCCCTAATCATCTTGGTTGCTCTTCTCTGCACTCTTTCTAGAGTCTCAACATCTTTTTTATAGTGTGGTGACCAAAACTGGATGTAGTACTCCACATTAGGCAATGTTATAGTTATAAGAAGGGATTTTAGCTAGGAATGACAAAACAATGTAAATCATACTGTGACTTTTATAGAGGAATGGGACCTCTGATAATAGCAATAGCAGTTATATAGACTTATATACCGCTTCACATTGCTTTACAGCACCCTCTAGGTGGTTTATAATGTCAGTATATTGCCCCCAATAGGGTGTTGGAAATAATAGGAGATACCATTGAATTAGAACCAAAAATATTTCTCCTGGGAATCTTGAAGATAGAATTTGCAAGAAAGAAGAAGTATCTTATCACACATATAATAACAGCAGCAAGAATCTCCTACGCTCAACATTGGAAAGAGAAAAAGTTACCATCCAAAGAGCACGTAATTAGGAAAATAATGGAATGTGCTGAAATGAACAAGCTGACATTAGAAATTAATGATAGAGAGGAAATTGACTACTACAGCGTGTGGGATATGTGGTATGAGTGGTTAGAGAAAAGAAAATTGAAGTGAAGACGGAGAGAGCTAAAGTTCAATTTGATGATTAACTAAATGAGTATATTGAAAAGAGTCGTACTACCGGTAGTAGGAAATAAAATGGAGTAAGGATGCAAGTTTATGTAAATAAAATGTAATAATAGGTATCAAGGATAACATAAGTAAGAAACCCTATGAGCAGTACCTTTTAAATTAAGATAACGAGGCTATACCATGTAAACAATAAGCAAATATTATGTATGTGTATATGTATGTGTATATCAACACCATGAAACTGAAAAGGTGGAATTGTACTATAATTCTTTAACAATAAAAACTTATTTTTTTAAAAAAATGTCAGTATATTGCCCCCAATAATTATCCACCTCGGAAGGATGGAAGGCTGAGTCAACCTTGAGCTCTGTCAGGATCGAACTCCAGCCTGTGGGCAGAGTTAGCCTGCAACACTGCATTCTAAATAGTACACCATCAAGACTCATACTACTAATGGTATGTTCTAGATCAGTGATGGCTAACCTTTTTGCTGTCGCGTGCCAAAAGTGGGGGGAGAGCGGGGGGGTTGTGCGTGTGTGTGCCCACACCCATAATTCAATGCACCCCGCCCCCTGCATATGCACATGTGACCGCTCTGCACTCCCTCCGCTTTTGGCATGTGATGGCACAGTGGGCCCGGTAGGCCTGTTTTTCGCCCTCCCCAGGCTCCAGAGGCTTTCTAGGAGTCTGGGGAGGGTGAAAACGGCCTTCCCCATCCCCCTGGAGGCCGGAAACAGCCCGTTTCCTGACTTCCGGTGGGCCCGGAAGGCCGAAAAATGTGCTGGAGTTGAGCTAGGGCAATGCTCGTGTGCCCACAGATATGGCTCCGTGTGCCACCTGTGGCACGTATGCCATAGGTTCGCCATCATGGTTCTAGATGCTCTCTGAGCTCGGTTGTTTGCTTGCAGATGTTTTGTTGCTCAGCTAAGTAAGATCTTCAGTCTGAACTGGGTCTGCACTAGCTCGGTGGTATGCACTGACGAAGTTATCCAGTCGTACAGTGAAATGTCTGCAAACAACAACCAAGTACAAAGAGCCCCAAATTCAATCCTGAGCTACAGATATTCCCTTGTATTGATACAATGGGATAAATAACATGTTGAAATCTGTCTTGCAGAAGTTTTGTTCTTCTTTGAATAAAGCATGAGCATTTTGTTCCAATATCTTTAGCTTTGTTCAGATTTCATTTTGCCTGTCTTTCCCATTGCTGGTATGAGTACTTGTGCTGTTGCTTTCTGTTCATCTCCCCATCACATTATGGACCACACACACTTCCCATCACGAGAAAAGTCCAGTGGAAAGATTGATCACATGAGGTCCTCACTTGGCACTAAATAAAGTATGAGGAATCAGAAAAGTAGCAGCAAAATGAAAGACAAAGCTTTCATGTGTCACCTGAGGTCACTTTGTACCTAAATAAAGTATACCGTGTTCCACTTATGGGCAATTTCAATTAAAAATTATCTCTTTTTCTGAAACTGGTATGGGGCAAAAAAGACAGTACAATTGCTTTGCATGACATTATTTCAAATAAATATGCTTAGAGCTCATTTCCAAAAAAGCCAATCATATCTGTGCTTCCTGGATTGAGGTTTGAATGAGTTTTGATTTTATCTTTGAATTTTGCATTCTTTAGAATTTTGTGATGCAGTGCATTACTCAAAATAAGACAGGAAGATTTTAAAACAAGGATATAATCTTTTTTTCCCCTCAAAATGATGTCTAAACAAGAATATATTTACCGTGTTGCAAAAATACATTAAAGATTTCAGTATTTTAGGTTATGTTGGACATGGATACACTGAGAGAAAAATCTAGTTAAAATATGTATTTTGTGAGTTATGCACGTTTTTTGGTTCATAGTCACCCTTGGAATTCTGAGAGCATTTATTCTATCTTCAAACTAGTAAAACTCTTCAACTTCTGAATTTGAAGACTGAGACTAATTCTTGACAGCATGTTGTGTTCCTAGTTCACAAAATGTCTGGTACATATGTTTGGTACATATCAGATGCTTTTCAGATCCATTTAGCAGAAACTAAAATGCAGAATTTCTTCTTTCACTTCTTTACAATACTGTCTATTATGCTTGTTGGTCCTTTTTTTTTTCTGGGCTACCTAGGCATACCTACCATTAAAAAACTGATCTGTAGACACCTAACCATGTTCTAAACAAATCTGTGATATTGGAGCCCATAACTGTTGTCACAAAAAGTGATGCTAGAAAAGTAGCATCCATGTAAGAAGAGTACCCCAAAATGTCAAGATGGTCAAAGCCTTACTCCTTTGTACAGTATGCATGTGAAAAATCAACATGCGTACAAAAGCATTGTGGGGTTCAATTCATAGTTTCAAATGTTGTTTTGACTTTTTGGATCCCTCTTCCTTCCAAGGACTAGAAGCTGCATCTTTGCTTTCCAACTTTGCTAGTTTTCTCTCCTTTTTAAATTAAATTTGAATTAAATAAATAAATAAAGATTTAAAACATAAGATGGTGCAGAAATACTTTAGTGTCCATTAGTGTCTCACTGTCAGCACTAAAAAGATAGATGATAGATAGATAGATAGATAGATAGATAGATAGATAGATAGATAGATAGATAGGGAGGAGAGAGCGAGAGGGATGGAGGGGGAGAGAGAGAGAGAAGGAGGGAGGGAGGGAGGGAGGGAGGAAGAGAGACAGAGAAGGAGAAGATGCTGGCCTGCTGTCTAGTCGGCTAGCTAGACAGACAGACAAATATAAATTAAATTAACTTGAAAGCAGAATAAATCAGATTTTTGAATGAATTATGCAAAATTCATTGGGTTGAACATCCCTACTGAATAAACTTTTGCAAGTGGCTATCAAAGTTTCTTTTCATGTGACACTTTCAAATCCATAGAAAAGTAGTGATGTTTTAAGAGCTAGATATCATAGCTTCAGTTGCAATTTACATAATGGATACTGCCAAGCCCCCAAAAGCTTTGTTTTATTGAGTCCGATGGATCCCTCTCCTCTTGTCATTTCAGTAATAACCAGGTAATGACCAACCTTTAATGAATTCAGCCAGTCAAGAATTGCATCCAATGGTTTTTATAAACATTTCATCACTCAGTTCAAAGAAGCATTGAGAGGGAATCAAATTGGTCCTGATTACCAAGCCAATAATCCACTGAGAATGTTGCCATATGCCTTATAGAACAAAATCTGATATCTTAACTAATATAGCCTTGCTGGTACAGTGGTCTAAGCACCCTGTTATTAACACAGCTGCCTGCAATTTACTGCTGGTTCGAATCTCTCCAAGGCTCAAGGTTGACTCAGCCTTCCATCCTTTCTAAGGTAGGTGAAATGAGGATCCAGTTTGTGGGGGCAATAAGCTGACTTTGTATAAATATACAAAAGTATGAAGGCTATTGCTTAACGCATTGTAAGCTACCCTGAGTCTCCGGAGAAGGGCGGCATATAAATCAAAAAAATTTTTTAAAAAGTACATTAGAGGATCAATAAAGCTACTCTATACATCTGTGATTATTTCATGTTTTCTGTTATAATTACTCCAAGTTACTTTAGGCTGCATTGTGTCCTATTCAATCCAGTGTTATATTTTTCATGGCATTGTAGCTGTTTCATTACAATTCACTGTGGTAGACACTTGTGCTTCCCAAAGTCTGTCTTTCTGCATCTCTCTCCCTCCCTCCCTCCCTCCCTCCCTCTCCCCCCCCCCCACCCCACCCTTCAAGTTTCCATCAAGGCCAAGGTTGGTAAAAACCTTCAGTTTCCTGACATTTGACATGGAACACACATGGATATTGTACAGTCAGACGAACAGAAAAGTAGAGAAAACTTTCAAAATGCTCCCCAAAGCCCAGCTTCCTTCTGATGAAATACTTCTCTTTTGCCCCCTTCCTTAAGATGTTAAGTGAAGCCCTTGACCATCAAAAGATCATCCACTACTGCAAATGCTTGTTTTCATATTTATGTACTTGTGAAGCGAAGCAGACTCTTTAGCACCAGAAAAAACTGGGGTTGCAAGTAAGTCTGCTTTCCATTTAGTTATACAAATATTATTCAGTGCTAAATAACTCCTTTTTTATGAGGAAGAAGTAGATAGGGTTTAATTTATTTTCTCCTGATGAAATAGTGCTATTTAATTTGATAAGGTATTCTGGAGCAGAAGTAAAGTTTGTTTCATTAGCTTTTCCTCGGAGTCCAAAATCGTTCTTAGCAGCAGAAGTTTCACTTGATATTTGTGAGACAATGTCTCTTGCTGGATTAAAAAACATGAAAAATAGATGTATGCATCTTTCAAGAAGATATGGAACCTGGTGACAAATGAATGAGAAAAATGTAATATTCGCTTTTATGTGTATATAAAGATGGGAGATTGGTTGGGTGGTGATTTTTCAACACTGATGAGCTGAGTATTTTGACACCAGCTTTTTTAATACGTTCATTAAAAAAGCATTAGTCAAGGAAGTACAGATTTGTTTCCCATTGTTCAACTGCACCAAATATTACTTACATGAACCAAGGTTTAGTCCGGCAGCACTTACCAGTTCTACCTTGTTTTTATGACTTGAACTGGCTAAAGACAGGAGTGAGCTATTTCAACTCGGTAGGTTGCTTTACCACTCTCAATGTCTTTCACCTAGGAGCTCACTTTTAGGACAAAGATCCAAGGTACCTATAAATAAATACATAAGTCCTGAGTAATTAGGTACCAGGGTCTAATCATCATACTAGATAACAGATGTTTCTTTCATTTCCAATTTAGGTGAAATGTGACTTTAACCACTGTGATTTCTAAATGATGCTTGATTTCTTAGGAAGCAATATGAATAGAATGAGTTGGAAGGGACCTTGGAGGTCTTCTAGTCCAACCCCTGCTCAAGCAGGAGACCCTATACCATCTCAGACAAATGACTGTCCAGTCTCTTCTTAAAATCTTCCAGTGATGGAGCACCCACGATTTCTGAAGGCAAGCTGTTCCGCTGGTTAATTGTCCTCACTGTTAGGCAGTTTCTCCTTAATTCCAGATTGCTTCTCTCTTTGATCAGTTTCCAACCATTGTTTCTTGTCCTGCCCTCTGGTGCCTTGGAGAATGTCAGGGCGCTAATTAATCCCATTCTGCTTTTGGGTAATCGCACCTTGAATTAGAGACATGAATCGAGGCTTTTCCCTTGAAGCATACTTTTGCAAGAAAATAAACCCGAAGATATTTTCTAAGAAAAAACTCATTTATTTGTTATAAAGAAAATAAAACATCTTACTAATCTAATTAATTACATTTTGGCAAAGTTCCTGCCGGCCACCTCTCTGTGGTCGGACTTCTTGGCAAGAGAACAAAGAAAAGTGAAGTAGAAAGAAAGGAATGCGGACATGAGTAGGTAGCTTACTGATAAAAAAGTTGGCAAGCTACGGAAAGTCTTAAAGTCCAAAAATATGAGCTCTGCTGGTAAATACAAAAACACAGTGACAGAGAATAATTTGACCCCCTTCTTCTTTGTGGCAGCCCCTCGAATACTGAAATACTGCTATCATGTCACCCCTAATTCTTCTTTTCTTTAGACTAGCCAGACCCAAAACTGGCTAGTTCAGGGATCTAGCCAATATGATTTCTTTCATAAAAACTTGTGAAACCAGATCACTGTTCATTGAATATCTTATTAATACAGGCAGTCCTTGCTTAATAACCTTAATTGAAATTGGCAATTCTGTTGCTAAGCCCAATGATCATTAAGTGAGATCTATGTCCGTATCGCTTAGCAACAGAAGTTCACAGTTATTGAGCAAATCAAGCATAGTCATTAAGCGAGGTCTTTATGTGATCACAACTTACAACTTCCTACTGTCTTCCCCACTGAAAATGCTTGTGGAAAACCAGCAGGGAAGGTTGTAAATGGCAATCATGTGATCATAGGACACTGTAACAGTTGTAAATGTGGGCTGGTCACCCAACATTTGGATTTTGGTCATCTGACCACTGAGATGCTGCAGTCAGTAGCATACAGTTGGAGATCTTCATGAACCAGGATTCCCAGTAATAATGGGACCCTTGCTTTTATTTAATAAAATAAAAATTCCTTTCACATCTTGCTGCCATTCTATGTGGGATCCTTATAGGGTGATACAACATAATTCTTTTGACCAAATAACCCCACTGAAGCAGCTTGCTGATGGGAGAGGTCATATCTCTTTGAATTGGTTCTGTACACATATGCGAGATTTGCACACATGAGTAAGAGTAACAGAAGCTGAATTATCCAGTTCAGTTATTCCTTGCATCTCCTCAAAGTAGATCATGCAAAAGAAAAGATTAAATACTAACTCAAAATAAAGTTAACTCAGCTAACTCACTTTGGTTAAGTAATGGTGGATATTACAAGTCTGGTCCCCAACATCATGATTTAGCTCTAATACTATATGAAAATTGCATGAAAGGGCAATGCTCCTGGGTAGGGATAACTTTAAGGAAAGATAAGGGAGCTTTCACATGTTTTTTAACAGGTTCTGCTCTGAATTATTTCTTGTAAGCACATATGACTGTCTGTAGAAACAGCAGGTAGGATGAGTTTCTCTTGTCCAAAGGTTTGTAGGTCTGCAAAGAATCTTTAGATGCAAAGTCATCACTGAGATCTGTGAATGGTGTATGATAGTAAAAAGTATTCTATTAGCAAATCAAAAGAATGGGACTAATATAGTATAATGGCACATTCAGGAACGGATGGGACTAACTGCTGGGAATCCGGAGCAAAAACACCTTATGTGACACCATGGTATGCTAATAAGCTACTTTGCACTTAGCTAACTTTAAGCCAAAGTGAAAGCTTTGCTACTTGCTCTATCCTTGAACAATGAGCCTTGGTAGTACAGTGGTCTAAAGCACCCTGTTATTAAAGACCAGCTGCCTGCAATTACTGCAGGTTCGAATCTCGCCAGGCTCAAGGTTGACTCATCCATCCATCCTTTCTAAGGTAGGTAAATTGAGGACCCAGTTGTGCGGGCAATAAGTTGACTTTGTATAAATATACAAAAGGATGAAGGCTATTGCTTAGCGCATTGTAAGCCGCCCTGAGTCTCTGGAGAAGGGCGGCATATAAATCAAATTAAAAAAAAAATTGTTCCCCTTCTTTCTCCCAGATGTGTTTCTTTCTTTCTTTTTTTAATAATGCTTTCTGGATAGCCTGATTACTACCATGCTCCAATCTGGTGAATGTATTAAATCGTATTTTATTTTTAGTAAAGCATCAATACCCTCAATAATATCAAATTATTTATCTCTTTGAACCTCAAGGAGTTGCTTCCTATTTCTAAATGGATTAACTCTGACAGTGGCTCTACTCCCAGTGTGGCTGTTTTTAGGACTACATAATAAGTATATTACATATTTTTAAAGCAATAAATAAGATTTATACCTAACCCACAGGGATTTTCCATTAAAAGTTTATAAATCACGTTGAGCATTATCATTTTTAATTCTCAGCTTTGTGGTGTTAGATATTGGAAAATACATTTTACCCCACACAAAATTCATGATAAGCCGTGTATGCAAAGAATATTAATAAGAACTTTGATGTGAAGAATGGCTTTTACACAGTGTATGCATGCGTAGGAGTGGGAGTTGCTTTATTACTGCAAGGTATTAAAAACTATTGGCTATGTTTAATAGCAATTCATCTACTCCATATCCTTGGCATGCTGCCTGCATTTCCAGTAGCACACAATCAAAATGACCTTGGTGTAGGCAGGTATGCATTCCATGTGGGGAATGTCCATGTTCCTTCCAAGGCTGGAAAGAAAATAAGTTCACAATTAATCATAACTAAGGCCATGCACATCTTCAAAGGGGCATTTGGCCTCAGTGAAAGCTTAGATGAAACCTTCGCTCAAAGCTCATTTGCAAAACAATATCATCCCAGCAACAGGCAATCAACGGAATCTATTTGTGGTTTGATACGACTGCTAACTTTGATATGTACAAACATTTGGGAACCTCAAATTTTAATACCCTTTTTTGGTTTGGTTTGGCTTGGTTTGGCTTGGCTTGGCTTGGCCTGGCCTGGCCTGGTCTGGCTTGGCTTGGCTTGGCTTGGCTTGGCTTGGCTTGGCTTGGCTTGGCTTGGCTTGGCTTGGCTTGGCTTGGCCTGGCCTGGTCTGGTCTGGTCTGGTCTGGTCTGGTCTGGTCTGGTCTGTTATCCAGCCTTAGCCTGAATGAAGGTTTGGGGTGCTACATTTAATGCTCAAGAAGCAAACCTTTAAGAATTGCAAAAGAGCCTTTTCTGCTTATGTTCTGTGGGGTTTTTTTTTAAGTATGAAGAGGGGTGAGAAATTGATAGTCACACTGAAAGAGATTTATAAGCCACCCAAACAGTCACTCAATAGTGAGATGGGTGGCATGTACAACTCTTAATTCGAGATAGAGTTGGGGTGACTGGATGGAGCTCAGTGTTTACTGGCCAGATGCCCTTCCTGATACCATGCAGAGTTCGCAGATTTTTTTTTTCTTAGCACCCTATGACAGAAACATCTGTTGCTACCTAGGATTGAACTTTCAACCTTCCCAGGGGGAGGTGAGCTTCTTCACCACTAGGCCACAATGTTGTTCTTGAGTGGCATATAAAATTAATAAAGAAATAAAAAATAATATCTAAAGACTCTTTATGGCAAATGCATTTCTACATGATGAGAATTCATTCAATGCAAATGAGAATTTGCATTTATAAGCATATTTTCTAATTACAGGTATTGCTTTATTTTAATTGTTTATTTTGAGCCCATCATTTGTCTTGATCAACTTGTTATGAAGGACAATTGATTTTGGAACTGGCAAAAAAAAATAATCCTCAAGCAGTTCTACTTATTTCACAAGACAGCATTTGATGTATCTTTTCAGAAGGCTGTTCTTTCCTCCATTCATTGCACCTGCAGGAGTATTGTACAGAAGATGACAGCAATAGATCAAGCACCAGGATGCTTTTAACACTACAGCATGTGGTGTAGCTTCTTTGCCCAGTGAGAGCTACTGGCAATCCTAGTTAATTAACATCTTCTATGATTTTACTTTTACAGCAGAGTGTTGTTTCACAGGAAACTCTCGTTCCTGCTATGGGGGAAACATAAGGTCAGAATCCTACAGAGCAGAAATCTGCAACCTGGTTTGTGAATCCAAGATCAAGTCTTTCCACAAGCAGGCATTTCTGGGGATTATTAGTCCTGTAACACAGTCTATTTTGGAAGAGGGATGCTTAGTTAGCAATCCTGCTGCTTCTATTTTTCCCAGATCAGTTCTGGGGGTCAGTAGATCAGTACAAATCTCATCTGTACTAGTTAATCAGTTTCCATCTTTGTTTTATTTTTAAAGGGCTTGACCTCAAAAGAAGAAACAGCATTGGCTTGTTCTTCATCATTTCCCTTAACTTATTGAGGTTTCCTATATAGCTCAGTTAGAAGAATGAGCAAGTGTCCCCAACCCATATTTCAAATGAACATAGAACATGGAACATCATCAGAGTTGGAACGGACTTTGGAGGTCTTTTAGTCCAACCCCCTGTTCAAGCAGGAGACCCTATACCATTTCAGACAAATGGCTGTCCAATCTCTTTTTAAAAGTCTCCATTGATGAAGCACCCACAATTTCTGGAGGCCAACTGTTCCACTGGTTGATTGTTCTCACAGAATTTCTCCTTAATTCTAGATTGCTTCTTTCCTTGGTTAGTTTCCATCCATTGCTTCTTGTCTTGTCTTTTGATGCTTTGGAAAATAAGTTGGCCTCCTGTTCTTTATGGTAGCCCATCAAATATTGGAACACTGTTATCCTCTCACCCCTAGTCCTTCTTTTCACTAGACTAGCCAATTCCAGCAAGCGTTCTTCATAAGTTCTAGTCTCCAGCCCCCTAATCTTATTTGTTGCTCTTCTCAAATTGTAGCTCCATTTTAAATTGCAGAGCACCCAGAGATTCTATTACTGAGTTCGACAGCAAGACTTCTACAGGGTTGTGCGTTTTTTTTTGTTTGTTTTGTTTTGTTTTTTTGCCAAAAGTGCCTATGAGAAAAAAAAAATGCATTCCTCTTTCCCCACAACCTGATTTTCCATTTATCTGATGAACCAGAAGAGGGAGCAGGAACAAAAAGAAAAAAGACGAATGGTGTATACAGGTAGTCCTCAACTTATGACAATTGAGCCCAACATATCCATTGCTAAGCAAGACAATTGTTAAATGAGTTTTGGCCCCATTGTATGACCTCTCTTGCCAGAGTTGATAAGTGAATCACTGTAGCTATAAAATTAGTAACATGGTTGTTAAGTGAATCTGGCTTCCCCATTGATTTTGCTTGTCAGAAGGTTGCAAAAACTGATCACATGACCCCAGGACATTGCAGCCATCATAAATATATGCCAGTTGCCAAGTGTCCAAATTATGATCATGTGATCATGGGGATACTGCAACAGTTGTAAGTGTGAAAAATAGTTGTAAATTACTTTTTTCAGTGCCATTGTGACTTTGAGTGGTTGTAAGTCAAGGACTACTTGTACTGGGACTAGAGATGGCCAAATGCAGTATTCTGAAGAACTGGTGACCAGGAAGCCCAGCAAAAGAAAAAGGGGCACTAAATCAGTTTTGATTAATGAACAGACACCAGCAGAGGTGATGCCACCTTCCATCAATCAACAGAGCTCTCCCAAGAGGGTAATCTCTCTTAAGGAGGCTAGCAGAAAGCCGAAGAATTTTGAAAATATAGATCCAGAAGGGTTTAAAAGCAAAAATGCTTAAGAAAAGAGTAATCGAATCTAATAAATGAAGTTGGGTTCCTGGTTCAACCCTGAGCTACATAATGTATATTGTCTACTATTGCAAATGGAATAGAATTGAATGGAGGTCAAGTTAGAAGAATAAAGAGCAAAGTAAAATAGATGCTGGGAATAAGAATGAAGGAGGTATCTTTTTTTTTTTTTTGATATATTTTTAATAATAAAAATCTCATTTGAAAGTAATTGCTTAGTCTCTTGCTTAGTCTTCTGACCTTGATGGATTCTTAATGTAAGTCTTTTTGATGCAGGGTTTTATAATTGCTCTAGTATAGGTGCTGGGCTGAACACAACTTTCCCTAATATTTGTTTTTTAAAGGCTATCCATATATAAACAATATGTTTTAAAGGAACTGGAGAACAGATTTTTGGCCACGTGTTTCAGGAAAAAAAAGTATTTTTGGGAAACGTTTGATCAGAGAAAGAGGGATGTTGCAGATTGCCCACTGTGGTAGAACAGTGGATTCTGTGGATGAATCTTTGCAAATCCACTCCCATAAATGTTCTGTGATGGGACTTACTTTCTTTTACAGTTATTTATCCATGAAAGTTCCCTTTCTACTCTTTCCCATACTTTTGTTTCAAGGGAACAACAATCATGCCATGTTGCCATGGAACTGAAATGCCTTCCTCTGCTTCTCCATATTGCTTTCTTGCCTCCCTTCATCTCTAAAGACAAGTAGAAGGAGTCAGCTTTGCTGCTGCAGCATAAACGAAGCCTGAGATTGCTACCTCCAATTATGCTGCGATGAAGTTTTTCCTGTCCACCTTGATGTTTCTTGCCACCCGAAAAGAAAAGAACATTGGCGTAGCAATCATCTGCTCCTATTTTGGGCTGCTGTTTTGTAGAAGTTAGAATATGTTGCTCCTGGTGGAAAGTTGTAAACTGCATGATGCAAATGCCAAACTGAAGGAGCTATTACTGCAGAAACAACATCTGGTACCTTTTTTGATGGGCTGCAAAAAAGCAGATGCCGATTCAAAAAAATGTCATTTCTTTTTCTCAAGTGATTTGATGGCATTGAGATGAGGTGGCTGAAATTCCATTTGGCCTTCAGACTTTTCATTTCGTGGCACTGCTTGCCGTCCTTTCAGTTTGCTGACTTCATTGGATTGTTGGCTGGATTTTTCTTTGAAAACACAACTTGTAGAGCTCGTGGGGATGTACATCCTGCCAAGGATGGTGCTGGGACTAATTTTTATTTTTGCCCCCCAGGAGATCCATGGAAGAATAAAAGATTGCAGGAAAAACATTGCTCTAATGTTCATCTTTCTCTTCAAGAATCTGACTTTGGCAAATGGATATGGCTGGCTGGTTTCTTGCAAATACAATCAGGGAAACCGTCCAAAAAAGCTGACCCGGACTTTTTGAACTACCTCAAAAACTTTAAAATTCTCATATTTCAGGAAAAGTGGGAGGTTAACGATATTTCGCTATGTGGTTTTGAAATCATATCCCTGCCAGCCCATCCCTCACTGCTTGGTGGTCGTTCGAAGGGTGGCCTTGCAACAGGTATCTCCCTGGATTTGCACGTAAACGTGACTCCTGTGGACTCCCTTCCCCCTTATGCCCAGGCAAATTTGATATCCATCGGGAAGCTCTCGCTCCTGGTGTTTAATGTCTATCTTCCTCCTGGGGGCTCTCACCGGGACTTGGATGAGCTGTGGGCCGGTCTGGAAGACTTTCTCGCTACCATCACACTTAGATTCCCTCATTCTCTGGTTCTTCTGGCAGGGGATCTAAACGCCCACACTGTGGGGACTTGGGAAACTGGTTACCTCTCGTTGGTGGACAGGCCTGACTAGGGATGACCACCCACTGGATACCTTGAAAGGGAGAGTCTCCAAGGATCGGAAAGTTGACAAAACGGGGACTTGTCTAGCTCTTCTTACTGTCAAACTAGACCTCTTCCCCCTTAATGGCAGATGTGCCCCGGATGTCCCTGGGGAATTTACCCACTTGGCCAAAAATGGCAACAGCACAATCAGGGAAATTCCTGTTGCTCTTCTCTGTGCTCTTTCCAGAATCTCTACATCTTTTTTTATAATATGGTGACCAAAACTGGATACAGTATTCTTAGTGTTGGAGTTGAAGTCCACCCATCTTAAAGTGCCCAAGGTTGAGAAACGCTGGCCTATGATTCTCATCTTGGCTGTGAATTTGCTAAATAATCTGTAACAGAGAGAATAAGTCTTTTCCCAGCAGCTGCAAGTGATTCACGTAGCTTTTCCCCGCTTCCAAAAGGATGGAGGAATCACGGAAAGATTATAAAAATTAATTAACCATTTCATAATGAGTTTTAATTAGACATCTTTTAATTGCAGCCGCTATGGTTGTGCCTTTGAGACTGATTTCGGAAAGAGTGATCAATTGAATTTGCGAATGGCCTTGTAGTAATACTCTTCCTTTCGCAGACAACAAATGTAACTATTTTGTGATGGTTGTGTTACAAAAGCAAAGTTAGGTACATGTCAAACTTCTGGGCTACTCACTTCAGAGATAAGATTTTTTTTCCCCGCTACATCTGGTGAGAAGGTATTCTGGAGATGATATGATAGGGTCCAAGCCTCTTATCTCGAAAAAAAGAAGTGAATTAATCTTTCAGTTGATCAGAGAGGCAGAATCTTTTCCTATAACTGTACTTAAAAAAATGTACCATCTTCTTACAACAGAGATGTACAACTTAAGCTGAAGGCCTTTTGTTGCCTCCAAAAGATCTGAATACAGATAAAAAGATCTGTAAAGCACAGAGGTATCTTTTTAATATAACAGGAGAATTTGGAGAGCAGACACTTTGATCAAATTATAGTTTAATGAAATGTGAATGAAATACCTGATATTTATTTTTTGACCTAGGGCCATCCAGTAATTTTGAACTGTTCCCCAATTCCTATGCCACCCTACCCCACCAGGATGTTGCATCTCTGTCCTCATATGCAGTTGTAGGCATCTGGGTGGCCAATGTGAAAATCATGACTTTGGACTAAATACTGCCTGCTTTTGTTAAATATTTATAGCTGAGAATCGGAAACTAATTGCTCTTTTCCCAAATGGACAGACTTGCCCTACTTCATGGTGGTCTCTTGAGAAAATGAGATATTTGGAAAGAAAGAAAGAGTTTTGTTTTTTTTAATTTTCACTAAGACATCAGACCCTTCGGTGACCACCAGCAGATTTAATTCCTCCCCATTCTGATGAACCATTGAAAAGGAGGCAGAGAAAGGCTAATTCAATTCTACTTGTGATTTGATTCAGGTTAATCATAATAATCTTCTGAACACATGGCTGTCAGCAATCATACTGTACATGAGGTACTAATAAAAAACTTAATCAGCCTGAAATGTGCCAGACTCATGATGCACATTTTCCCCATCATCTATAAATAACTATAAATGATTTTTGCTCTGATTTAATTCCTTATTAAGGGCATGCTTGTGCAACCTTCCCCCCTCACACACACAGACTTGTTGGTGTTGGTATGGCATTCGTTTCCAAGCATTTGTCTAAGGCAGGAATGTCAAACTCAATTTCATTCAGGGCTGCAGTTGACATTGGAGGGCCAGGGTGGCATGGTCAGCTTGATGCCATTCCACAAACTGCTGGCATGTTTTCTCTTCGCACTGGTAGACTGGACCAAAGTGATGCAGGCCAGCTCCTTACATTTTCCAGGATTTTCCAGGATGGCTCCTCAGACCTGATCTCACCAGATTGCAGGCTGGATCTGGCCCACCAGACTTGTGTTTGACACCCCTAGTCTAAAGAATGAAAACCTGATTTAGAATGTGGTACAGATTTTCTGAGGACCCATTTGTGTAGTGATTAAGGCATCAGGCTACAAACCAGGAAACTATGAGTTCTAGTCCTACTTTGAGCATAAAGCCAGCTAGGTGACCTTGTGCCAGTCACTTTTTCTTAGCCTTAGGAAGGAGGCAATGGTAAACCACTTCTGAAAATCTTGGGAAGGAAACTGCAAGGACTTGTTCAGGCAGTCTCTGTTCTGTCCCCATTCCACTCACGCACCCCCACAGATGGCCCAGAGTTAATAAGCCACACGACAAAATTCTTTGAAAATAAAGCTGGCAGCAACCCAGTGGCTAGCTGCCAATTCAGACTTTACTCACACAAAACAAAGATTAGACTGCCAGCATTCCGATAAAACAGGCAGAGTTTTCAACAATACAAGGATTAATCCAAATGCAGTCCGATAAAGCAGGCAAAGTCCAGTAATGCAGAAATCATGGATTAGTTCTAGTTTTTGCTCGTCACAAACTGAACCGGCCACCACACCCACATTTATACCCTGTGGGGTGTGGTCCAGTGACTCAGCTAATCTCTGGCACACCTTCCTCTCTGCTGTGCACGCTTCTCCTTGCGCCTCTGGCGAAGGTCCAGCCAGCACTCATCTCCTTTGTCACTGTCCATCTGTGGCTGCGGGGACGTGCTTGGCTTTGAGCCTATCTTTTGGCCTTCGGTGTCCTCCGGAGGCATTGCAAGAGAGGAGGGTCCTGGAGAGGGAGGCCTTGCCAACTCATCTTCCTCACTCTCAGAGTCTGCATCTGTCGATAGCCCAGGCTCAGGCAACGGAGCCACAACAGTCTCCAAGAGTTAGACTGAACAAGGAAAAAAAAATATTTTCTACCATCAGTCTATAAGTTTCTGGACCAAGCCTGTAATCTTCCAAATCGAGAACCAAAACAGAAAACATGGCTTATGGAATAACCCATACTTCTCAAATTTATGTGCAATGTAGCTTATACAATTTTTTTAAAAAAGCCATTTGTTCCACCTTAAGCTTGAAAAATCATCTGGCTGGCTTTGGGCCGATGACCAGGAAACTGTGAGTTCTAGTCCTACCTTAAGCCTGAAAGTCAGCTAGGTGACTTTGGGCCTGTCACTCTCTCTCAGATCAACTCAGAGGGTTGTTCTTGAGGTAAAAATTAGGAGGGGGAAAGTGTGTTGGATTGAGTTATTTGTAAAAAGAATTAAGGGAGGGTACAAATAAATAAATACATAACCTGCTGCAAAGCCATATATTAAATGTTGGAGTTGGGGATTTTCCTTGTTTATCAGCCTTAGTCATAGTCTTAGATTTTTAGACCATGATATGCTCAATTTTCATACAGTTCTCACTTCAAAATGATAGGAAATTACACTCTGAGTTTTCAACAAAAAGGTGGCAGTGTGTGCTCAGGTTTTTTAATGCCCTGATCAACTGTATAAGGCCTGCAGACTTCTCAAGTGCTTAAAAGCAATCAGCCATTCATCTGGCTCAGAGTTTGCATACCTTCTCTGCATTTCAGAGATCCCAAAGGAAATCTTCACCTGATCCCAAAATGCAAGAAAGCCAGGGAGACTCCTGAGTAATGGCAAGATGTGTCCCAAAGAAAAATCATCACAATAAAACTTTCTTTACTCTGGCAGAACTAAAGGAAGCCTAAAACACATCAGAGAAAGAAAGAAAAACAATGGGGAACTTGGAAGATAGGCTTCAACATATTGTTTGTTATTAGAGTACACTAACAGCTGAAAGATTATAGTCCACGATAAAAGATAAAACTCCTTTAAATCAAGCTGATGACAACGTGGGTTCATTCATATTTCCTTGGCAATAGTGTGGACATGGAAGATAACAACTATCCTCTTCCAGTTTGCCAAGTAAATTTATCATACATTTCTTTTGTGCCTTTGACATTATGGTAGTCTTCCTTTGATGGAGTCCAGTTAATAGATATTTATTATTATTTATCTATTACTTGAAACCTCATATTTATCTATTACTTGAAACCTATGTTATTTAGAAAGTATTCCAGATACTTTTTCAGACAATATTGGAAATATTTGATGAGTAGGGGAAGTCAAATATTCATGTCCTGCAAGTTAGATGACTTGCAAACATGTTCTACTTGATGTAAATGCAGAAGGCCTTCTGTAAATTTAGCTTGCAGCAAAGAGTGGCAGGACTGAATATTCAAGATAAGTGTGACATTTGTAGTAATGATTTTTAAATCAAAGCCAAGTGCTTAAAATTCCTTGACAGTTTGATAAAATTTCAAGAGTTGGGTGTACATGTTTATGCAATCATTTTGTAAATCAGCTATCAAGGAGGGAATGTTATCTGACTGTTTTGCAATGTAGTATTTTTTTTTTTACTGGAAAATGGAATAGTTTGAAAATTGTGTGAGTTTGAAAGAAATTATTCAGAGCTAGTACTTAACTGTGATTTTTTTTTTTTCCTGGCTAAATCCTAATCTATCAACAAATATTTATAATGGCGCTCTGCACTAACAACCCTTATGAGATTTATTATACATTTTCAGAATTACCTATATCTCTAACTTGCAACTTTGCTAAACCCACAGTCCCTATACAGAAATAAAAAAGATGATTAGAGAAATACCTCAAGTTTCAAAATGAAACTGTTTAAGACAGAAATTTTTATAACTAATACAATGGCTATTTGCCACAATACAGACTACTAGCAGCCCTAATTGACAGTCTACAGTTATACTAAACAAGAAAAGAGTAACAATTTTGAAAAATAAAGAAATATCACCCATTTCTCCAGTCCTACCTACTATCCTATAAGCATTATAGGATTATAATTATGCCAAAAAAGAATAAGTAGAGACATTTATGGCCTCTTCCACATTGGTCAGTCAAGCAACAGAAGGGATGGAATGGGCATGGCAATCAATTAAAAGGCATGGGAGGATATCTAAAGGTTGGCAGCTCTAGGAAGTGACTCCTGTTTTGTTGTTCTAACATCCTACAACTCTATCTTCTTTCTTTCAAGGATCAACAAACTGGTCTTACACATTGAGTGGGTGGGAAAGGACAATATTCCCAATTGCTTCAAAACTGGCTTGGGTTCAAACTATCCTCCTATCACTACAGGTTAACATTGTTCTGCAAACTAAGCCAATAACTTGTTATGTGTACAGGTTTCCATTTCAGTTAAATAATACATAACTTGGGAGATTTAGGGTAACCGAGTAAGAAATGTTTTTTTCTTTTTTTCTTTTCTTTTCTTTTCTTCTTTTCTTTCTTTTCTTTCTTTCTTTCTTTTTTTTTTTTTTTTTTGAAGTATTGAGAAACTCTTATCAATCACTATGGGATAAACTGGCTTAGAAGGACCCATGGTGTAAACACATCATGAAACAACTCTTTGTGTTCATAAAGTGATATTAATAGTTACCTGTTTATCCTTTAAAATTATTATCAAGTAGATTCAAAATGGTGCTGAGCAGTGGTGCATTCTAACTGGCTTTACTACCGGTTCTCTTCGTGTATGCACTTTGCGCGCGATCGCCACTCAAGCCGCGCAAGCTCCTTACGAATCTGCCCACTCTGCCGCACCTATCAGCTGGGCTAAAAAAGAAAAAAGAAAAGGTAAGAATAACGCGGGGGCAGGCGGGAGGGCCCAGCTCCCGGACAAAGAGAACCGGTTCAGTGACGTCATATTGTCACCGCTACCGGCTCAGCCGAATCGGGAGGAACCCACCACTGATGCTGTGGTAATGCTTGCACACGAAACAAGTATCTGATCTACAATGTGTATGAAGAATCATTGTGTCTTCAAAATAATAAAAAAAGGCACTAATTTCCATTCTATTGATATTTGGATCAACTAAATGACAATCCATGATAGGTATGAAAAATGAACTTCCTAAACCATATTTAGTCAAGCATTGAATTGCCAATACAAATCACCTGACAGTGTTTTTATTTACAGAGCTGGTTCTAATCTTTGCTTTAAATGTTTTAAATAACCATACTCATAATGATTATTAATTTGTTCTAAGTCCATTTTGTATTTTCTTCAATTAAGCTTTGAAAAAGAAAAAAGAAAAAAAACGTTATGAAAAGATGCCATGCTCTAGTACTTACTAGGATCTTGTTCCAGATATGTTAGCATAAAGATAGAAAGAAAATCATGTTGGCTGGGTTGGTGAAAGGTTCTGGATTGTATTTATTTATTTATTTATTTTTCATATTTGTATACCGTCCTACTCCCGAAGGACTCAGGGCGGTGAACATCCAAAAATAAATACAAAGACATACAAAAGTTAAAAGCTATTAAAAAACAGATTAAATAATTTAGGCTCAGAGATTAAAAACATCCAATTTATCTAAAAGAGATTTTAATACCCAATTTAAAAGCCAATTTAAAAGCTAATTTAAAAGGAGAGTTAGGCCAGACCAGCCTGTTGAAATAAAAATGTTTTTAGGGCGCGGCGGAAGATGCGTAAGTCTTGGATCCTCCGTATCTCCGGGGGGAGCTCGTTCCAGATGGCAGGTGCCCCCACAGAGAAGGCTCTCCCCCTGGGGGCTGCCAGTCGGCATTGTTTGGCCGACGGCACCCCGAGGAGTCCCTCTCTATGGGAGCGAACTGGTCGGTGAGAGGCTATTGGTGGCAGGAGGCGGTCTCGTAAGTACCCTGGACCTGAGCCATGGAGTGCTCTAAAGGTAGTAACCAAAACTTTGAAGCACACCTGGAAGACCACCGGGAGCCAGTGCAGCTCGCGCAGGAGGGGGGTCACATGAGAGTGCCATATTGCTCCCGTCACCACCCATGCGGCCGCATTCTGGACCAGTTGGAGTCTCTGGGTGGTCCTCAAGGGAAGCCCCATGTAGAGAGCATTACAATAATCCAGGCGTGAGGTGACAAGGGCGTGAGTGACCGTGCGTAACGAGTCCCGATCCAGAAAAGGACGCAACTGGCGAATCAGGCGAACCTGATAAAAAGTCCTCCTGGCTACGGCCACCATATGTTCTTCTAAAGACAGCCGCGAGTCCAGGAGGACGCCCAAGTTACGAACCCCATCTGGGGCTAACGACTCGCCCCCAATAGTCAGAGATGGCACCAACTGACTATATCGGGATGACGGAAACCACAGCCACTCGGTCTTGGATGGGTTGAGCCTGAGTCTGTTCCTCCCCATCCAGATCCGTATGGCCTCCAGGCACCGGGACATCACCTCGAGGGCATCATTGGGGTGGTCTGGGGTGGAGATGTACAGCTGGGTGTCATCAGCATACTGATGGTACTTCACCTCAAAACCACGGATGATCTCACCCAGCGGCTTCACATAAATGTTGAACAGAAGGGGCGAGAGGACCAATCCTTGCAGCACCCCACATATAAGGGGCCTCGGGGTCGACCTCTGTCCCCCTGTCAACAAAGACTGTGATCGGTCAGAGAGAAAGGAGGAGAACCACTGTAAAACAGTGCCTCCCACCCCCAACCACTCTAACCGGTGCAGCATGATATCATAGTCGATAGTATCAAAAGCCACTGAGAAGTCTAATAGGACCAGGACAGAGGAACAACCCCTGTCCCGAGCCCTCCAGAGATCATCAACCAATGCGACCAATGCTGTCTCTGTGCTGTACCCGGGCCTGAAGCCCGACAGGAACGGATCTAGATAATTCGATTCATCCAGGTACTGAGGCAGTTGCCGTGCAACCACACTCTCAACAACCTTTATTCTTTAAACATTTGACTAATATAATGCACTGAGCAAAATTTAGGCTAAGTCTGGTCAATATAAGAACTGGAGAGAAAACCTGCTTCATCAGATCTAAAGATCCATCCAGTTCAACATTCAACATCCATAGTGTACATTCAGAGGTATATACAGTAGGAAGCCTACTAGCAGGAGATAAGAACAACAGCAATATTTTGCTATTCAAATGATCTTAGCCCTTATGTATAGTGGATTCTGGGAGAGAGAGAGAGAGACAGAGAGAGACAGAGAGAGAGAGAGAGAGAGAGAGAGAGAGAGAGAGAGAGAGAGAGAGAGAGAGAGAGAGAGAGAGGGAGATGAGTTGGTTTATATAATAGTCAGTCGTAACAGTCATTATATATTTGTATATCATCGGGCTCCAGCTACCAGCCCTGGACGACATCTTCGAATCTCGCTGTTTGAGGAAGTTGCATAACATTCTCAGAGACTCTTCCCATCCTGCTTACAATCTTTTTGGACTGTTGCCTTCTGGCAGAAGATACAGAACAATTAAAACTCGGACAACACGTTTTCTGAATCATTTTTATCCCAGAGCTATAATTACACTCAACAATGAACTAAAGGGCCACCATCAGTGAGCTGTTGGACAGCATTACTTGGTCTGTTGCGTGGATGTTTGGCTGGTTTAGGGGCGGGGAATTTGTGGTGTTTTTTGGGGGATTGTTATGTGTGTTGGATCTGGTCTTTGGGTGTTAAGTGAATTTTGTTGTATGGATATACTGTGTATACATGTACAATGACAATAAAGTTGTTGTTGTTGTTAAATATATATTATAATGGTAATTATAATAGTCATTTTTAAGGAATGAAGGCTTCATGTATCCAATATTATGTTAGATAGGCTGTGATTTCACAGCATATGTGACACCTAGTCTGATAAAGACTTAACTGAGGTATTAGCAAGTACACTAAACTTCCTTTGTAGTACATTTGGGAGGGTTTTTTTAACTGGTGTATTTTACATACACTCCCATTTGGATATATTTAAGTTGAATGTATTGTGAAATGTTAGAATATGTGTTATTCTGGTAATCAGGTTAAACACACCATATGAATGCAGCCATTAGCAGATAAGCTGCTGTCAGGGTTCTGACCAATGGCCTAATTCAATCGTGAGCCTTGAACCAATCCCCATCCCCCTGCCTATGGCCACTCGAGAGCAGGTCAGGAATGCGTTGCAAGTTGACAGGTAATGCAGTAGAACTTCTGGTCCTGACCATAATTCCTTCTATAACTTCGGTCGTAAACTGATTTGGTTGTGACCTGAACTTAATTTTGGAAATTTGGCACCTACAAAAAAAAATGGCGCTGAAGGGGAAATCAGCAGCGAAAAAAAATGTGAATTTTTTGGTCGGAACCTGATTTGGTCACGGTAAGAAGTGTTCATGACCATGTATATGAGTTTCCAACCTTGTGGTCCAATTTACTTCTCTTTGGCTTTGAAAGCAGTGTTTAGCAGATTAGATGGTGCAGGTATGACAAGCAATACAGACATAAGATCTACAGAAGTGATATTATGCTCAGCCGATAAATTACCCATTACCTGCTGAATATTTCCATTTTGAAGCTACCTAGATTATTGGCAAAGCATTCTGTAGAGCTTTGTAATTAAAGTGTCCTTATTAGCAGTGTATTAAAGTGAGTCCTTTGCCTTGACTATTATAAACACAAATTACAGGTGCTCAAATGAATTACCTCCTTCAACATGTTCTGGACTGCTGGGAAAACTGGACTTAGAGGAATGCCAAGATTCCCATCTGCCTAATTAACCAGTGGCAAGAGGGCAAGGAAGGCATGCTTGGAATAGAGAATTCCAAGCATGCCCTCAAATTTCTCCCTTGAAGGGAAAGTATGTTTGCAAGCATTAAAACCATGTTTCCCCTGACAGATTCCAGTTCTAAATAGTGTTTTGAAAAGGGAAATCATTATTTGAGAGGTAGGAACTTTCAGATGAGTAAAGAAAATGCATCTCAATGCTGGAATCAATCTTCCAAGCTAACTATTTTTCGGCGCTCCATCACTGAAGGTTTTTAAGAAGAGATAAGTCAGTCACTTATCTGAAATAGTAGTTTCTCCTGCTTGAGCAGGGGGCTGGACTAGAAGACCTCCAAGGTCCCTTCCAACCAGTGGTGGGTTGCCCCCGGTTTGGACCGGTTTGCAAGAACCGGTAGTAAAACCGGCAGGAGGCTCCACCCACTGACCCCGATGTCATCAGGAAGCTTCTGCCCATGCACAGAAGCACGCATGCATACGCAAGCAAAACAAGAGAGCGAGAGAGAGCAGCCCCATTGTGAATCAGTAGTAAAGGTAAGTAGAACCAACCCCTGCTTCCAGCTCTATTCTATTCTATTCTATTCTATTCTATTCTATTCTATTCTATTCTATTCTATTCTATTCTAGTTCATTCCATGTGGGGGGAATTGAATATTTAGAAACATTTTGGGAATGGGCCATGTTGTTTTCCATACAAATATTAAGTAAGCAGAATAACAGAATAACAGAGTTGGAAGGGATCTTGGAGGTCTTCTAGTCCCACCCCCTGCTAAAGCAGGAAGCAGTGATGGCTAACCTTTTTGCCATCGTGTGCCAGGAAGAGGGGGAGATGTGCATGTGCACGCGTGCCCACACCCATAATTCTATGCGCCTTGCCCTGCCCCTGAGCAGGCGACCCCCCCTCCCCTGCTCCTGGCACATGATGGCCCAGTAGACCCGTTTTTCTTTCTCACCTGGCTCCAGATCCTCTCTATGCATCTGGGGAGGGCAAAAACAGCCTTCCCCACCCCTCGGAAGCCCTCTGGAGGCCCAAAACGGCCCGTTTTCCAAGTTTCGGTTGGACAGGAAGTGACTTTTTTGCTGTCCCCAGCCTCCAGAGACTCCTAGAGAGGCTGAGAGCTGAGCTGGCGTGCCAGGCAACATGGCTCCGCCTGCCACCTGTGGCATGTGTGCCATAGGTTCGCCATCATGGCCCTATACCATTTCACACAAATGGTTGTCCAATCTCTTCTTAAAACAGGCATGGCACACCATGGCTTAATATGTTGTGTGAATCAGTTCAAGGTATAAAATGTATGATTGGCCTTCATGTAGAAGCCCTGGAGGCACAATGGTTAAAGTGCAGTATTGTAGGCAAACTCTGGCCACAGTCTGGAGTTCGATCCTGACGTGGCTCAACGTTTACTCAACCTTCCATGATCGGTAAAATGAGAACCCAGATTATAAGGAGCTATATGCAAATAATGTTGACATTGTAAACCACCCAGAGATTGCTATAAAGCACTATGGGGTGGTATAGAAGGCTAAATGCTATTGCTATGTATCTATTGGGTTATTTTAAAAAAGGGTTAAGCTTTGGTGGGATGCATCAACTGTTACCTGCCAAGAATACCATGATACAATTCCCAAGCAAACAGAACTTTTGATGATGAGAGTTCAGAAGGTAACGTCCATTTGCCTAGCTTTGTTGCATCCATTTCATATCCACATTGATTTCCTTCACTGCTGATGAATTAGAAAGAAATATATCTCCATATATCATGTGTAGTTCATGAGCCACAATATAGACCCCAAAGGATTGATTAATGCCTCCTCAAAATAAAGATGTTTGATTATATTGTTTATGGTGTAATCCTGTTGGCACTAAGAAGTTTGGAATTAGCAAAGATCACAATGATTTTTAATCTAGGGTTGTTGTTTTTTTGTTGTTTCTTTGTTGTTTGTTTTGTTTTTCCTACCTAAGCTCTTGGGGGTGGGGTTTCAGTCATCCTTTCTGTAGATCTATTGTCATCCAGTGGCTGTATAGAAAAGATGAGTATTTGTGGCACATACAGTAGGTTTTATGCCATGCAATTATTTATTTATCTAATTTGTATAGCTGCCCATCTCACAGGCCAGTGACTCTTCAAATTAAAAACTGAAGGCCTTACAGAGACCAAACTACTAATATAGATAATAGAAACTTGCTTTTCCAGAACCACAACAAAAATAAATTGGCTCTTTCATTTCTTACGGAGATTAATATGTTACTGAAATCCTATACTCTAAAATACAAAATATTATTTCTGGCAACCACACCAGTGTTGCTGTGCAAGAATTATACTCTGAGATGGAAACCTAATTCTAACTCCCATTACTTAATATGACTCTCTTCTACCATTTTTAAGTATTTGGAGACTAGTCTATGAGCAAGACTTCAATTTCTACATTTCACTATAACCAGGAGGAACATTGTTTTTCTGACTTTAATCATAAAAAAGACTGCTCCTAATAGAGCAGAGAAACCCAATTTCCTCCCCAAGTAATTTTCCAAGTTGAAGTGCCACAGATATTGTGATGATTGCAAAATGAACAATATCTGGGGCTTCTTAAAATGGTCTGCAAAATATGCAAATACAAATAAAGCTGTAATGGTCCATTATGTGTTTGGCATCAGTGACTTTCAGGCAGAATGCTAAGGCACTTATTTGCTGATTATTGTCATCTAATAACCCTCCCAGCTGTAAAATATATTTTTCTATGCAAGCGGAAATAAAGTTTATTACTGCAGGAAAATATACTGTATGTCACTGTCTCTTTAGAATTGTGATAGCATTTAATTCCGTTTAATACTGCACAATGCTGTGACCCGTTGGGTCATCTTTTGAAAGAAATTTAGTGCAGTCTGATGTGATCAGAAGGAACATTAAATTATTAAGTTTATTATACGTTTTTTACCCCAAAGTTGGAGGGTCCCATGACCATGTAAATAAAGTACAGGTAGTTCTCGACTGACAAGCACGATAGAGCCCAAAATTTATGTTGCTAAATGAGACATTTGTTAATTTAATTTAATTAATTTAATTTAATTAATTCAATTTATATGCTGCCCCTCTCCGAAGACTCAGGGCTCAGGGTTAAGTGAGTTTTGCCCCATTTTTTCACCTTTCTTGCCACAGTTATTAAGAGAATCACTTCAGTTCTTACACTGCAGTTCTAACAACTTAGAAACACAGTTGCTAAGTGAATCAGGCTTCCCCGTCAATTTTGCTGGTCAGAAGGTCACAAAAGGATCACATGATTCTGTGACACTGCGACCGTCATAAATATGAACTGGTTGCTAAGCATCTGAGTTTTGATCATGTGACCATGGGGATGCTGTAACTGTTGTAAGTGTGAAAAACAGTCATAAGTCACTTATTTCAATGCCATTGTAAGTTCAAATGGTCACTAAATAAACTGTTGTAAGTCAAGGACTATATGTATCATAAGTAGAAAAAATAATTGTAGCGGCAAACAAATTTCAATAATAAGTCAATATTTACTTATATAAATAGTTAAAGAGGGCAGGCAAGAAAAACCATGGGAGGTGAAGCAGCTTTTCATTTTCTACCGGCTTCCCCATTGACTTTGTTTTTGGGAAACTGGCAGGAAATATCGGAAATCGTGACCACATGAACATGGGGCACTGCAATGGCCGTAACTTTGTAAATAAAACTGGTCTGAACATCATGGAAATTTCCATGATGTTCAGGTCTGAACTGGTCTGAACATCATGGAAATTTCCATGATGTTCCACAGGAGCAATGGGTCCCAGATATTTTTTATGCATTCATTAAATTAGCAGAGTTTAGATACTTTGCTACAAAACTTGTTGTGGTATAATGCACTGTTTGGGGTAACCTGTAGGTACAAATAGATAAACTTTACATTAAACTAGATCTATCCATTGCAGCAACCGTTTTTCATATGTTTTAGCCTCCAGTCCCCTAATCATCTTTGTTGCTCTTCTCTTTCTAGTTTTTAAGTCTCTTATTAACTGATGCAAGGAAAAAAAACAAAAACAGGATACCTTCTACCCTTCTACCCTAACCCCAACTCACCCATTGTACCTTAAAATAATGATGTGAGCTCCTTATTTTTCTCATGATAATTGTCCTGACATTTGCTTTTGAAATAAATCTCATTTGTTTTCATCAAATGAGGAGCCTGGTGGCGCAGCATACTAATAGCCTGTTATTAACATTCAGCTGCCTGCAATTACTGCAAGTTCGAATCTCCCCAGGCTCAAGGTTGACTCAGCCTTCCATCCTTTCTAAGGTGGGTAAATTGAGGACCCAGTTTGTGGGGGCAATAAGCTGACTTTGTATAAATATACAAAAGGATGAAGGCTATTGCTTAACGCATTGTAAGCCGCCCTGAGTCTCCTGAGAAGGGCGGCATATAAATCATTTTTTTTAAAAAAAATGAAATATACCGTATTTTTCAGAGTATAAGATGCACCACCCCCCCCAAAAAAGGGGTGAAAATCTGGGTGTGTCTTATACTCCAAATGTAGCCCCGACCAGCTTCTCAAACAGAGGTTTCAGAGGCTGAAAAAAGCATAAGAAAAGAAGCTTCAGAAAAGAAGCCCCCAAACAGAGCTTCAGAGGCTTTTTTCTGAAGCTCTGTTTCAGAGGCTTTCAGAGGCAGGAAAAGAAGTTTTTTCTGAAACTGAGTTTCAGAAGTTTCAGAGGTAGAAAAAAACAAACAAACAAAAAAGCAAGGCACGGAGTTCACAACCAAGGAACCTGTTGCTAAAATTCACCTCTGGGAAAAGCTGATTGGGAGTATTCCGGGAGGCCGATCCACCTGCCAATCAGCTTTTTTCTTATTTTCCTCCCCAAAAACTAAGGTGCATCTTATACTCTAAAAAATACGGTAGTTGATGGCAGCAATTCAGAAGTGTTTTGTTGTTGTTGTTGTTGTTGTTTTTTGAAGAGCACTATGCCTATTAAGTTCCTTTCTGTCAGAAAACAACCTAAGTATTTCTGATGGTGTAGATCAGGTAGATCAAACTCTCGTCGTCATGGCAGCATCACATGACATATCTGGACTTTTTCCCCCTTGGCTAAACCGGGTGTGGGCAGTGCATGATGCCTCCGGCTCATGGGTTGCAAGTTTGACAGCCCTGGTGTAGATACTTTTTGCTAAACAAAGCTATAAAGAATATGTATGAAATTAGCTGGACATCCCATGCCATTCCTAATAAACAGTTATTTCTCTCATGAAGAAAACTAACTTTGATGAAACGTGGAGCACATCTTCAGGCCTCAGAGCAGCTTTTAAAGTCCCCAACTTACTTCTTAATATTTGGAAGAGGCACCACTGAAATCTCTTCGCTGCCTTCATCAGAAAAACACTTAATAATCTGAAGACTTTATTTTACCAGAAGCTGTTGCATTGAACCACAAATAGATAAAAGACAAGAAAAATAAATTGATCTATTGTGTGCCATGAAGTCAATGTTGACTGTTAGTGACCGCGTAGAGAAAAATCCTGCACCACAATAATAAATAGTAGGT
Source organism: Arizona elegans (assembly GCA_022577455.1). NCBI lineage: Eukaryota > Metazoa > Chordata > Lepidosauria > Squamata > Colubridae > Arizona > Arizona elegans. The sequence continues at coordinate 3,875,183 of JAKOOJ010000013.1, read as the reverse complement.
TGCTAAATTGTTCAATATTTAGATTTTCAAGAAAGAGACCTTTCCACTCTTTTGCAAATCTAAAGCAGCGTCAGTTGACTTTGCAATATATATGCAAACTACAGAGGTAATGAAAGAAATCTACTGCAATTTTTTAAACCTCTCACAAATATGCATCATTTTGTCCACAGTTTCCCCAAAGAAATCGAATTTTGCGTAAACGTTTCCTGCAATGAAGAAAAAATACAAATGAATTCCATTTTGGGGTGGTGGTTTTGCCGCCCCTAAACTTGCCTTGATGGGTCATGGAATTTTATATAAAGATTGATTCTGGGACCGTAGTAAACAATGCTCAAATGAAAAGTAATGTCAGGTATAGCTCAAATGGTGATAACATAGGAATAGGTTTAGCTGTTGGCCATCTTTGATATGGTACAGATAACCCTTGATTTACAACAGTTCATTTAATGACCATTCAAAGTTACAATGGTGCTGAAAAAAGTGACCCATGACCGTTTTTCAAACTTACGACCATTGCAGCATCACAGTCATGTGATCAAAATTTGGATGCTTGGCAACTGACTCATATTTATGACTGCTACCCCTGTGTCCAAGGCTCATGTGAGTAAAAGAGCCGAGGTGGCGCAGTGGTTAGAGTGCAGTACTGCAGCTACTTCAGCTGACTGCTAGTTCAGCAGATCTGCAGATCAAATCTCAAGGCGGCTCAAGGTTGACTCAGCCTTCCATCCTTCTGAGGTGGGTAAAATGAGAACCCAGATTGATTGGGGGCAATATGCTATTTAGTATACTGTCGATTGTTGTAAGCCGCCCAGAGTCCTCGGAGAATGGGCGGCATAGAAATATGATTAATAATAATAATCCCCTTTTGCAACCTTCTGACAAGCAAAGTCAATGGGGAAGCCAGATTCACTTAACAACTTGGCAACTGCAGTGATTCACTTAACAACTGTGGCAAGAAGGATTGTAAAATGGGGCAAAATTCACTGAACAAATGTTTTGCTTGGCAAAATAAATGTTGGGCTCAATTATGGTCGTAAGCTGAGGACTACCTGTATATCCAAGTTGCTCTTTTGTCAATGCTCTCATGTATGTGAATAAGGTGTCATCAGATTTGTGCCAACAGGCATTCCATAAATGCATGGAAGAATAACAGAGGGATATTTTTTTCTTAACACCACACCAATGTGTTAAAAGAGCTGAGGTGGTGCAGTGGTTAGAGTGCAGTACTGCAGGCTACGTCAGCTGACTGCTAGGTGCAGTTTGGCAGTTCAAATCTCACCCACTCAAGGTTGACTCAGCCTTCCATCCTTCCAAGGTGGGTAAAATGTGGACCCAGATTGTTGGGGGCCATATGCTGACTCTGTAAACCTCTTAGAGAGGGCTGTAAAAGCACTATGAAGTGGTATATAAGTCTAAGTGCTATTGCTAGTGCTAAAGTGCTGAATATCACCTGACTGTGCTTCTTACCCATTTAATAGAATTTTGCAACATATGTAGATAAATCATAATATTTTATTCTCATTTACTTGGGGAACAGCGCAGTGGCCTAGAAGTGAAGACACTCGCCTTCTACTTGGAAGGTTGAGAGTTCTAATCCTAGGCACTGGCAGATGTTTCTCAATCAGGGTGCAAAGAGAAAATATCTGCTGAGAACTCTGCATAGGCAGCGGAAGAGCATCCAGTAAATGCTCAGTTCTACTCAGTTACCCCAAATAAAGAGATTAAAGAGTCATTAAAAAGAAAACAAAATATTTTCATTTACTTGGTGGGACACTATCTTGGGTGACTTTTTCTTCTTATATGTGGTCATATTTGTATTAAGAATCCACATGGAATTGTACCTGGGTAGCAGTGCAGTAATTGGGCTCCAGGATTTTGCTGGATGTGTGAATGAGAACTGTAATGAATTTGAAAGAACTGCATACTGTTTCAAATTAGAAATCCCAATCTGAATGCAGATTGCATTTGTTTATATCATTCGGATTCAAGTTGCCTTTTTCATTATACAGGTCCAGTTGTCTTATTCTTTATACAGGAACCATTTCTTGTTCTAGCCCAGTGATGGCTAATCTTTTTGCCATCGCATGCCAGGAGCGGGGGGAGGGGAGTGCAGGGAGGTTGTGTGTGTGCGTGCCCACATCCATAATTCTATGCAGCCCCGCCCATGTGTGCGTGACCCCACCTCGCTCCTGCACACGATGGCCCTGTGTGCCTGTTTTTATCTCTCCCCAGAGAAAGGCTCCAGAGCCTTTCTAGGAATCTGGGGACGGCAAAAATGTTTGCCAATCATTTCTGGCCCCCGGAGGGCCTCCAGGGGGTGCGGGGAAGGCCGTTTTTGCCCTCCCCAGACTTCTAGAAAGGCTCTGGAGCCTGGGGAGAGAGAAAAATGGGCCTTCCCCACCACCCCCCGAGGCTCTCCAGAGGCAGGAAACAGCCTATTTCCCTACTTTTGGTGGGCCCAGAAAATCAGTTGGCTGGAACTGAGCTCGTGTGCTCACAAATATGGCTATAGGTTCATCATACACATGCCATAGGTTCATCATCACGGTTCTAGCCTATCATGAATATAGTCTTTCATTATTGAATCTAGATATTGACAATTCAAGTAATATACCCCGATATTTCATGGAGATCTGTAATACTTGCCATTCCCTTATATCCCCTTTTATGGTCTGCTACTCTATGCATCTTCACACCGAGTCACAAATAGAAACCCTATGAAATGCTTTCTTATTTTCAAGTTATAAAAGATGGAGCTATAATAATTCAGTTTACAAGAATTGCAGTTTCCATCAGTGCACACAATGGTGGCTAAGCCTCTTCAAGGTCTGAATATCTCAGAAAGTATAAGGAATTAATCCGTGGAATGATTTGCCTCCAGAATCTGTGGATACTCCAACACTGGAAGTTTTTAAGATGAGATTGTCTGAAATGGTGTAAGGTTTCCTGCCTGAACAGGGGATTGAACTAGAAGATCTCCAAGGTCCCTTCCGACTCTGTTATTCTGAATGTTCATAGCTAGTTTTGCATGCCTTCCTGCTCTTCATTCTAGCTGGTATTCCTGATGAAATGATGAATCTGTACAACTAAACACTTAGCCTAAAATAACAAAACATATTTGTTGTTGGTAGTGGTGTCTTTGTTTCTGTGTATATATACACACAGATAGTAAAGGAAAAGGAAAAGGTTCCCCTAACACATATGTGCTAGTTGTTCCCAACTCTAGGGGCAGTGTTCATCTCCGTTTCAAAGCCGGAGAGCCAGCATTGTCCAAAGACGTCTCCGTGGTCATGTGGCCGCCATGACTAAATGCCAAAGGCTCATGGAACGCTGTTACCTTCCTACCAAAGGTGGTCCCTATTTTTCTACTTGCATTTTTTACGTGCTTTCGAACTGCTAGGTTGGCAGAAGCTGGGACAAGTAACGGGAGCTCACCCTGTTACGCAGCACTAGGGATTCAAACTGCTGAACTGAAACCTTCTGATCGACAATCTCAGTGTCTTAGTCACTGAGCCACCGCATCCCTACAAACAGATAGACACACTTTAAATGATAGTCTGGTGCCTATAACCTCCTGGCCCTTAATCACCTAACTTAATTTTACTCTTAGTTTAGCATCTGCTGGAAATCCAGCCATATTTTCCTGCTTATTCTTGCCATGCGGTGCTCACTTCATCAGCACATATCTGACAGCGGTCTTAGTGATTTGGAGTCTCTCAATAAAATTAAACAGGACTAGTATCTCATCAGCCAGAAGTAAGGGTATTATTTGGAAGATGGAAACTCTTTTCAGGGAGCATTCTTTACCAGCAAAGGAAGTCCATCTTTTCAAATGTGTTTTCCAAATCCATTTATTATTAAAATAATAATTTTAAAATAAATAAATAATTTTTTTAAAAAAAACAGGAATGACCTCCATCTTACTTTTCCCTTTTTATTTCTGCTCCATCCATACAATTTATGTGTGAGTGTATCTGTGTAGCTACGCATATGTGCAAAGAAAGCCACAAATTTTCTTTCCTGAAGAGCAAGAGTTGAGTTCTGTTTCATTTTAAGTAGGAAAGCTTTCAGGATAATAAATCCTGCCAGGATATATTTTCATTAATTTGCTAAAAAGAATACAGAAGCTACACTTCTGAAGGTGGTCTAAAATGTTTCAAAATTACAACAGAGATTGAAAGGTAGGCTCCTAATCAGGGGTGGGTTCTACTTACCTTTACTACTGGTTTGCAACGGGATTGCAGGCATGCACGCTTTTCTGCGCATACGCAGAAGCATTTTTATGACGTCGGGGTTGGTGGACGGAGCCTCTCGCCAGTTTTACTACTGGTTCTATAGAACCGGTGCGAACTGGGGGGGGAACCCACCACTGCTCCTAATGCTGCCAGGATGTTACTGCAGGTAGTCCTGACTGCCTTGTTTAGAGACCTTTCACAGTTACAACAGTGACGAAAAAGTAACTTTGTGACTAATCCTTACATTTATAACCTTTGCAGGTCTGTAAAGCAAAGGAAACCTGAAGTAAGATCTTAAATCCAATTGGTTTCATTGAGTGACTGATTCAGTTAACAGCCAAGTTTATTTATGTGTTTATTTAAAACATACAGTAGCCGCCCATCATATATATATATATATATATATATATATATATATATATATATATATATATATATCAATTTTCTTATATGTTGCTATGTTTATATATGTTATATGTTTATATATATGTTGCCAGTCCCAAGTGTGGTTGCTAAACAAGGATCACCTATGAGCAATTAAAAAAAGAAACTGGGGAAGACAGTAAACTGCAAGGCTTCTCATTTGAAGAAAATGTTTTAGGGAAAATTATATGTAATCTGTTTTCCAGCAATAAGATTTGATTGCCGTCATTGGACAGCCTAAGGTCACAATCTGAGTGAATTAACACCAAGTGCTGTTGGTATTATGTTCTTTCGTCAGTGCTGACACCTACTTTCTCCATTCCATAAAGAACAACTTTTCATGTAATGACAGGGTCTCCAACTGGCAATTTTAAAACTGTAGATTTCAACTCCCAGAATTGGATTGGCTGGCTGAGAGATTCTGGGAGTTTTAAGTCCTCAGGTCTTAAAACTGCCAAGTTTGGAGACCTCTGGTTTACTGGAATGTCCCTCTTGAGCCTCTTCTGCTTCAGCTTCACAATTATAGCTGTATATCTGAGAGTTTAACCCATTTTAGATATAGATGAAAATTAATTCCATGCTGGAATCTATTGGGAAATTTTCTTCTCCTGTGAATTCTTATCTTCCAGGTGCTTGAAATTTTCTTTTGGATTTCTCTTGATTATGTTTTTGAGCCTATATTATTGGAAGTTGAAAAGAAAGCTACGTCAGCTCGAAAGAGCTACTGGTTTAGGTACACACTACTTTCTATCCTTCTGAATCTTAAAAGGACTCTTCACAATTCCCTTATCTGAAAAAAAGCCCAGTGGAAGGAATGTGTTGGCTTACTTTGAGATTCAATAAACTCAAAGGAGGCAGGCAAGTTTAGAGATCATATAATGAAAAAGGTGTTTTTTTTCCAACAGGCAACAGGACATTCTTTGTTCTTCCTTGAAGACGTTTCATTTCTCATCCAAGATATTTCTTCAGTTCTGAGTGAATGGTGGAGAAAGGGAATGATTTATATACCCCACCATTCAATCAGAACTAAAGGAACTTCTTGGATGAGAAGTGAAACATCTTCAAGGAAGAACAAAGAATGTCCAGGTGCCTCTTGAAAAAGCACCTTTGAGACAACCATGACCTAGATGACTGAGAATCTCCCTAGATATACAAATGAAAAACCAATTCCTTGGTTAGCTAAGAAAGTTCAAGACATCTACTATCCTCCACTAATGAGACTCACAGATTCCTTCCCCTTTGTAAAGAATCTCAGAGGGGCATTATCTTTCAGCTAACTGAATTAGAACTTACTGAGGTTTTTTTTTCTTTTTTATAGAGTTAGGTCAAGTTAAAAAGGGCCAGAACCATGTGCAAATCCAGTAGATTGCAATATATTTAGAAGGATGGTCTTCAAAGCTTATAAGTACATTCATTTCTCAGTGTTTAATACATGTGCACACTGTTTCACAATGAATGCACTTTGTTCAAATTTATAAGCAATTTTCATTAATGCATTTTGTATGAGCCTTTTCCTATTACATTCATTGTGTGCTCCTTTTACCTTCTACTGGATGATTATTGTATTTCTTTTTAATTTACAAACTGGAATGAAGATTCAAGTACAAATTGTGGTCTATGACTATATTCCAATTTACCTACAATTTTGGAATGGGGATGTTTTGCATTGAAGCCTAAACAAATCAAAATTGTTCCATATCCAATGTTTATTGGAAATCTAGATAGTATGTTATTTTTGAACCTGTCCATCTTATAATTTATCTGTCTTTGCAATGAGGCATTGTTGTCATCATAGCAATTTCAAATTTCATTATTCATAAACATCTTCCTTCTCTTTGTCTAGTCGACCCTGTAGAATCTACAAGCTTACCTAGTTGAATACAGCAGCTTGATTCTAGAGCGAACATAAAAACAAACTTTTTATTTGAGCCTATTTCAGCAGTACATGTTACACTATCAGTATTCCAGAAAAAGTCATTAAAAATTACAGCTGTTGCACAGAGTTGTAAAAATTTCATTACAATATATTGCAATATACCAATGAATATTATTGCACAAGGCAAATATAGGCAGTCTAGAGAATATAAAAACAATTTGAAGACTTAGTTAGCTTTGGGCATACTGTGATTGGAGATATAAAAGAAAACGTTCTAATTAAATACAGGAAAGCAATTCTGCATAGCAAGATATGCATTATTGATTATGCAGGTACTTATTTTCACAAATGAATTGGCCATTGGTAAAATATCAGCTGTCCCAGGGATTCAAAACATTCTTCTCTTAATGACCAGGTTTTGTTCACCTGAATTCTTATGAGGATTATTTAGTGCATTAAATATGCAATATATTAGCACAGAAAATCAGGGGGTTAAAAATTGCAGTCACGTAAGTCCATGAGTATTTCCTTTGCTACCGAAAAGGAAGTGGGCCAAAACCTGATTAATTTTTAAGAAGCTCAAGTCACTCAATTCTTTCCAGATGTAGATAGAAAGTTAATGTGGGGAGGGAGGAGGGGAGAGGGGGAAGGGGTGAAGCAGAGGAAGGGAGGGGAGGGGAGGACTGAGGAGAGGAGAGGGAGGGGAGGGGAGGGGAGAGGTCCACTTAGTTATCTGGTTTTGCATGACCTCCAACATGCAGAGGAAAAGCTGCTCCAGCACTCCACGGAAGAAAAAATGTGTACCCCTATTGTGAACAGACATTATATTTTGATATTTCCTGCAAAGATCTCAAGGTAGCTCTTTTTTCCCCTCCACTGAGGGAAGAATGAAGATTATTGCTCAATATGGTAAATAGCCATGGCAGCTCCCGATAAATCAAGCTATAACTCAGCATTTATTGCAGGTCACTGCTACAATGATAATGAAAAAGAAATTAATCTCTTGGGGCCAGGTTAAATGAATGCAGGCAGAATGAAAAGGGTATGAAGGAGAAACTGCTCATATTTAAAAAAAAACACACACACACACACACACACATTTAAAAAAGTCCATGCTCATCTTGTTAAATAACCTACAATTTTAGCATTAGTGAAAAGGCTTTGAATATTTAGTGTACAAAACTTTTATACTCCAAGCTTCTTTTATACCATGGTTCCACCTTTGTAGACGACCCATGCAAATGACAGCTTAATGGGCATCAATTAATAAACCCAAATTATGTGACTCAGACCTGATCTGGTGGTTGAAGAAAAACTTTATTATAAGCTTATCACTTTATGTTCTTTAAACTGATAAAAAGAATAAAGAATATAGATAAAAAAGAGTAAAATAATAAAAACAGTACTTTTAAAACTCACAAAAACATCATAAGGGGGTTGTTTTGAGTTTTGAGTGTTTTGAGTGCATGTTTTCTCCTTCCCTTTCACTGTTCCCATTAACTGCTACTTTAGAATTTACACTTTTCTTTGAATTTTAGAGAGAGAATTTCTAGAGAGTATTTTAGAGAGTTTTTTAGATAGTCTTCAATATTTTGCATTAGAAACCACATTCCAAATGTGTAAAATTGCCTTGCTGGCAATGTGCCATTGGGAGGAAGCCATTCATCTTTGAATTAGCAATAGCAATAAGACTTATATACTGCTTTGTGGTGCTTTACAGCCCTCTCTAAACTGTTTACAGAGTTAGAATATTGCCCCCAACAATCTGGATCCATATTTTACCCATCTCGGAAGGATGGAAAGCTGAGTCAACCTTGAGCCCTGTGAGATTTGAACTGCCAAATTTCAGACAGGTAGCCGGCAGTCAGCTGAAGTAGCCTGCAGAATTGCACTCTAACCACTGCGCCACTGTGGCTCATTACTTAAATTTCTGTTATGAATACATACAATCAATTTTGCCATCACTGTGTATTCTTAAGGTTTGGTCTCCCAGTCTTGTATTATTGTCAGTGTTTCACTTTTCCAATGTTGTGCCAAAGTAATGGTTACTGTTGACAACATGTATCTTAATGAGTTGTCATCATTATTATTAATTCTCTCTGGAATTATTCCTAATAAAAAAATCTTAATAGTTTCAATTGAAAATTTTATTTTTCAGATTGTTCCGAATTTTGGTTTATTTCCTTCCAATAATTTTGGAATTTTTTTACATGACCATCACTTATGATAAAATTTACCTTCTTTATTATGGCATTTATTACATGATTTGGCAATCACTGATGTGATTATATACCATCTATAACACTTTTTTTTTTAAATTTGATTTATATGCCGCCCTTCTCCGGAGACTCAGGGCGGCTTACAATGCGTTAAGCAATAGCCTTCATTCTTTTGTATATTTTTATACAAAGTCAGCTTATTGCCCCCACAAACTGGGTCCTCATTTCACCTACCTTAGAAAGGATGAGTCAACCTTGAGCCTTGGAGAGATTCGAACCAGCAGAAATTGCAGGCAGCTGTGTTAATGACAGGGTGCATCAAACCACTGTACTATCAAGGCTCTTTTGTACCCATTTCTCCTCAAATTGTAGTTTGGAAAGAAATTTTATTCTCTTTATCCTTTTCTAATTACTTCTTTGAAGTTCTGCATCCTTTTTGGCATGCTGTTTTTGATTTGTTCTGTCTTTAAGTCATATTTCAATATCAATGTATAATTATGTACCAATGCCATGATTCTCTATTAGTATTTTAAATTCTGTCACTTTTCTCAAAGTCCTGTTTTCTTTCCTAACATTCCGTTTTCAATCAATCAATCAAATCTTTATTTGGTAATAGACTTGCAAGTAGAATACAGAGATCACAGTTAATGAAAATAAAATATAAATAAGAAATGTGTGTCTGTGTATTCTAAAATATCTAAGAGGGGTAAAAGTTAAATTTCTGCTCAATGAAGCCAGGAATTTATCATGGTTAAAGTCCTTGCAAATCATTAGATCAATAACAGTGAGATGACTTTTTCTTGATCCAATGATTTGCAGGTACTTTAACCATGGTAAATTCCTGACTTCATTGAGCAGAAACTTAATATTTTTCTGAATCTGAATATGCTTTATTAACATACATGATCGAATCTTTCTTGCTCTAATTATCCTTGAAATAAAAAGCATTTAACTGTCTTGCTATTGGTGAAATCACTGGACTTATTCTTTTTCTCAGATGATTCCAATTTTTTAGCACTTTGACTACTTTCAGGTTATTTTCTTTCTTACCATTAGTTAAATCAGTTTCTTCTAGAGTTGATGACTTGCTTGAGAACACAATTCAAGATTAGGAAAAACAGCCATCTCTCTTTTACTGGATCTTACTATCAGGTTTTTTTTTTACTCCTCCATATGAATCTGTTAATTGTTCTTTGTCAGTCCTGCAAATGTTTATTTGAAATTGGGATTGGTGCCAGTTGATATAAAAAGTTCATTTTAGGTATTATATTCATTTTTATTGTTGCAACAAGTCAAAACCCAGAGAGTTTAACTTTTTCCACTTTTTGAGATTTTGTTTTATTTCTTTTCATGATTTGTTGATTTTTTTAAAATACATTTTTGTTACATCCTATCAGATACAGTCCTAAGTGTTTCACTATTTCTTAACTTTCAGGAGAGGAAAGTTACATGTAAACCAAGAAACCAACAAAAATCTTCCTTTTACAAGTTCTGATCTTATCTAATTATAATGGGCAAGGAACTTGTGTAAATCTCCTTCCTGACTGTCCCAGTCTGTAGTTTACCTCATTTAGTTAAATCCGATAGAAAATTCTATCCTGAAATCCAGGCTTTTTCAACAGCAATCTTTTTTCTATCATCAACAAGAGAGACATACCCTTGAGAGGAAAAATGCATTAAAGATCATTTGAAGCCAAAAGATTAGTGTCAGAATGGATTTTGAGAAGATGCTGCAGGTTACCAGATCTGTGCATGGTGAAAGGTGTGAGGAATCCACCAATCAGAAAACAGATTAACAAACACCATCACATAGGCAAGCAGAGTCTAAAATCCAAGAGTTCTACCTTCTTGATGTTGTTTGGCTAATAGCAGGATGAATAGAGCAGGTCTTCATAAACTCCAAATGTATAAAGTTTTTATTGACAATAAATCCAAGGTTTAGGCATTCAGGAGTTCCTTTCTCCCTTTTTTTCTTTATCCTAAGTGCTTTCAGTATTGTAAGCATTATTGCATTCACCAGAGAGCCGGGTATCATTTTAATAAGTATTGGCAGTGGCAGACAAGTCTTTCTGATATCAGGAAAAGTAATTTCATATACATGTAGGCCTAAGTACCACTACAATCATCATCATCTCCTCCTCCTCCTCTCCTTCCTCCTCCTCCTCTTCCTCCTCCTGTTATTTTGGCATGGATGCCCCTATTTGCCTTCTTTTGCCCAGTCAAATATCTGATAATCCTAACCAAGAAACATCTTTCCAAGATTTAGGACAGCAACTTTTTTCCCCAACCTATCTGAAAATGCCAGGGATTGCACCTGTGAATTTTTACACTGAAAATTATATGTTCTGAAATTCAGCTCCCATCCTTTTCCTTCCTATTTTTTACTTGTCCATATGGCTGTAGCATTTTTAATCACAAGAAAAGCACAAATAAATCATCAGGCACCAACAGCAGTCTTCATTCTCTTCCCCTACGTTATCTGAAGCACATAGTAATTTCAGCAATTGTGGACAGCCTACGGCAGACAAAAACCATATTCACATCTTGCTCATCCAGAGGAACAAAGATATAATCATGTTTTTGAATGCAATAATAGAACAAATTATATTTCAATGACATGGTTATGGAGGAATCGTTCTTAAATCTCTTTATAGAAGGGTGAATGCTTGCAATTATCTAATTTTAAGAAATCAGATTGGGCCATGCAAAAACAATCTTGATTATTGTCCCACTTTTATCTTCAGGATGAAAGTGCAAAGCAAAATCCAGGAACAAATTTGTGGCTTTGTCCCTGATACCTCTTAGGAAGATATAAGACCACCATGGATGCTCAGAACTGATGAATAGGCAGTCATGAATGATTCAAAGAAAAAGAACTGTGATAATGGGCTTTAAAAATAAAGTCATACAAATTAATTGAAAACATTTATTGCCATTTAAAGAAAGCGTTTAATTGACTAGAAGCTACTGAGAAGTAGGAATGAATTGAGAAATCACGCAAATTGTGTTATTTTTTGCATACAACCAAGACAACATCTGAGAGCCAATTTGGTCTGCTGATTAAGGTACTAGGTCTGAAACCAGAAGACCATGAGCTGTAATCCCAATTTATTCAAGAAGTTAACTGGTTGACCTTGGGCCAGTCATCCTCTCTTGGCCATAGGAAGAAGGTGGCCAAGGAAACGCATTCAAAAAATCTTTCCAAGAGAACTGTAGCAATTTGTCCAGGCAAATCTCTAGTAGTCAACCCTGTCTTGAAGGCTCAAAATAAAAGAAAACTTATTGGGCCACATCTTTTTTCTTTGTTTCTTCATTTGTTAGTTGAGGAGCAGATTTTCCACGCATAATTCTCTTTTGCAATGGATCTAAGAGTTCCTTTTAAACTGTGCCATTTTGAACCACTTGCATTGACACCATTTTTATTTTCCCATGTGACCCCAAGGCGTTCCTGCAAAGAAAGGTAGTAGTGGAAGTTTTACTGTAAAGAAACAAAATCATGAAACTGTGTCTGTATGTTTCCTATATTAACACTCTTGGGAAAAGAATCCTGTACTGTGTCTCTTAGTTACATTCCTGGGAGGATGTGATATATCCGTGATGGTGAACCTATGACATGCGTGCCAGAAGTGGCACGCAGTGCCCTCTCTGTGGGCACGCGAGCCATTGCCCCAGTTCAGCGCCACTGCGCATGCCTCCCACCAGCCAGCTGGTCTTTGGGTCTCTGCCGTGCATGTGCAGGGGGGAGGGGCCCATGTGGGGAGCCCGTGCGTGCATGCCCAGGGCGCATGGGGGTGCGTGTGCATGCGCAGAGGGCAGGGCACACATTGCATTTTGGGGGTTCAGGCGCACATGCGCTTTGGGCACTCAGTCCAGAAAAGGTTAGCCATCACTGTGATATATCCTCCCAGATTGAGAGGTTGGGTCTGGCACATGATTACTCAGCTAGCTTCATGGAGAAGAAAGGATTCGGACTTTCCTGGGACCTAACAATTAACCTGCACAAAGTCTTTCATGCTAATGCCAAAAATATAAAAGCATCTGAACAAAAGCAGTGAAAGTAAAGAGCTTATCTGCTATTCATGAGCCACGTCCCTAGTGGAAAATTCTTGATGTAGGCATGCTGAATTAGTGTTTATTTAGGAACATTTCACACTCCTCCCCAATTGCCTGAAATCTAGCTATAGCAAAGGCAGCAACACCACAATGGCCAGAAATTCTAAAATGTCAGAAATATGGTTTGGGGGTGGAGTTCCATCAGTACGCTGATACTCAGCTGTACATCTCCACCCCAGACCATCCCAACGATGCCTTGGAAGTGATATCCCAGTGCTTGGAGGCTGTGCGGGTCTGGATGGGGAGAAACAGGCTTCGACTCAACCCTTCCAAGACCGAGTGGCTGTGGCTGCCGGCGTCCCGGTATAGCCAGCTGATGCCATCGCTGGTTATTGGGGGCGAATCATTGGCCCCCACGGAAGGGGCCCGCAACTTGGGTGTCCTCCTGGATGCACGGCTGTCTTTAGAAGGGCATATGATGGCCGTGGCCAGGGGGGCTTTCTATCAGGTTCACCTGATATGCCAGTTGCGCCCCTTTCTGGATCGGGACTCCCTACGCACGGTCACTCAAGCACTCGTCACTTCTCGTCTGGACTAGTGTAACGCTCTCTACATGGGGCTCCCCTTGGGGTACACCCGGAGGCTCCAACTGGTGCAGAATGCGGCCGCGCGGGGGATTATGGGAGCGATGGGGCACTCCCATGTGACTCCTCTCCTGCGCGAACTGCATTGGCTTCCGGTGGACTTCCGGGTGCGCTTCAAGGTGTTGGTGATCACCTTTAAAGCGCTCCATGGCTTAGGGCTGGGGTACTTACGGGACCGCCTTCTGCCACCAATAGCCTCCCACCGGCCAGTTCGCTCCCACAGAGAGGGCCTCCTCAGGGTGCCGTCGGCCAGACAATGCCAGCTGGCGACCCCCAGGAGGAGAGCCTTCTCTGTGGTGGCACCTACCCTTTGGAACAATCTACCCCCAGAGATACGAGTGATCTCCGACCTCCAGACTTTTTGTTGGGCCCTAAAAACTTATTTTTTTCAGTTAGCTGGTCTGTCCTGATTTTATGGTTGGTTTTAAAATTTGATACGGATTTTTAAATTTATAAGTTTTAAATTACGGGCCAAATTTATTTAATTATTTTAAATCTATTTTTAATTTTATGTATAAATGTTTTTTATCTGGTGCTGGATATACTTTAAATGCTCTGTAGAGAATGTCTAGGGAGATTGCCAGCATTAACAATGTAAAATAACATCTAGGGTATGAGAGAGAGGGGAAAAAAGAAAAAAAGTTTTTAGAAGCTTTGTCCTGAATTAAGGACTAACGCATGAGGCCTTTGAGGAATGTGGCATGTTCTCTTCCAAATATTTCAAAGGAAAAAGTCATCTCACAGGGCAAACCACAGATAAGTTTGACGTTGAATGACTTGCCTCACCATGATCTGTAGGGAAAGAAGAATTGGGAATTAATGTCTGCAGCTATCACTTTTGGTGGCAATCAAGTAAAGCAGTAAGTTTTACTCTTTCTTCTCTTCCTCTTCCTGTTTTGAATATCCCTCCAGTCCAGCCAACAATTCTATTTGTTTTCCCCATATCATCTTTGAATGAAAAATTCAGTAGGACTGTGCAGAGTAGTGCTATAAATATTACAAAAGCAAACTTGGAAAAATCTTGTCCTTAACCACTTGCCCTGATGAAACATGGATGAGATTTGGAAGGGGTTTATGCAAAGGGAAGGAGACTATAAACACTGGTGCTAATGAGTGAGGCCAGGACTTTTCTAATCTTTCTTCTCCTTTGGCAATGTCATGAAGCCCTGAAACTGTCCTTCTTAATGGATAATACATTGCCCCAGATATCTGGAAGAATAAATGATGCAACACAGAAGGCAGGTCTGAATTTACTGCTAAACTCATGATGAGATCTGGCTGACAATCACTTTTCAAGGTCAGAAATAAATGCTATCACCCTTTTCGATTCTCCACTCATCCTCAAAGCAACTTTAACCTTGTTTTTCTGCTCCATTGCAAAAGTCTACTTTTCCACCCATGTCAATCTGAGTTGTCCTTTCCATTTAGGCTAGAGTGTTTCAGCTTCTTGCAGGCTAACTTTGACAAGACAATGGCTCTTTTGAAGAAGCAAAACTTCATCTTTTAAATGATACCTTGCTTAACATGCATTATATTTATATCTCCCTTTATTAACACTCAGGAAATAGAATAGTGGTTCAGATTGATGCTCAATGGAGAAAAGTTTGACAATTTGAAGCTAGGCAGAATTTTCTTGCTTTTGTTTTAAATATATTGTTTGTGGAATTGGTCTTCCTCTTCCTCCTCCTCTCTTAGAATTTTATCATTTTAATCCTAAAACAGGATTTCATCATCAGCTCCCAGTTAGTCTGTAACCTGGTTTGGGCTATGTAGATGCATAGGTGAAACTTTCAATCTCAGCAGACTGGCAATACTGTAAAACAATAAACATTTGTGCTGATTGTAAAAATAAAAAGCCTCATGTATAGAGTGGGGGTGGGGAGAGGAAAGTAGTCCAGAAGAAATAATAAAATGAGCCACCAATCTTCATTTTAATCATCACAATCTTTCCTTACTGCTTGTTCAGCTCTAGCGAATTTATTATAAAGCATTCATTAATCTAAAACATTTCAGTTGCCCCAAAAGAAAATGACTACATACCAAAATATAAAAGGCAGATCTTCAATTGGCTGAAATAACACCAGATATTCATTGGCAAAAATTGGCAAGGAATTATGAAGCAATCACACAAGCAATCAACTGAAACAGATTGTTTGTATTCATGAAGGTGATAGCAGGTTTTTTTTTTTAGTAATTTCAAAGGTTCCTTTTTTCAAAGATGTGGTCACTGATTCACCATTACTTAGCAAAGCTGCATCCAGAAATATTAGACTTTTATATCATGAGGGAAGGGAAAGGAATCTATCATCTATCGTCATCTGTTATCTATATCTATCTATCTATCTATCTATCTATCTATCTATCTATCTATCTATCCATCTATCCATCTTTATCTATCTATCCATCTTTATCCATCTATTCATCTATCTATCTATCTATCTATCTATCTATCTATCATCTATTATCTACCTATCATCTATCTATCATCTATCTATCCATATCATCATCATCATGATTATCATTTTAGCCAATGTCTATCCACTGAAGGATGAAGGCCTCTTTCGCATGTTTCCAACCAATATGGTCCAGAGCTTTCTTTTGCTGATGTCATCTATCCATCTTGTTTTAGGTCTCTTTCGTGGACGCTTTTTCGTGGGATCCATTCTATGACTGCCTTGGTCCACCTGCCAAGTTCTTCTTGTTATGTGACCAGCCCATTTCCATTTCAATTCTTTTACTCTCTTGATGATATTGTATACAGTACTTTTGTTCGTTCTCTAGTCCATTTTCAAGTCTTTCTATCTTGTCTTGTAATACTGAGCATGTATCTTTCCATGCTCTTTGAGCCACTTGTAGCTTTATCTATTTTTCTATCTATCTATCTATCTATCTATCTATCTATCTATCTATCTATCTATTCTATTTATCATCTCTATCTATCGTCTTTATCTATCATCTATCTCCGGCTATCAATTTGTTTAGCTTTTATTTTACTTTAAGGTTCCTAAGTATTTATTGACTATCTTATCCCTTTTCATTTAATTTCTATCTTAGCTTCTTTTTAAAGTGGTCTATCCTTCCTGCTGTGCTGCCAATTTTGCTGCATTCTTTGGAGGTCATTTTGCCCAACTTATGAAACAAAAAGGAAAAGATAACTCAATAGAAAGAAACTCCATTCTAGGAGATAATGCACACAAAGAGGCCAGTGGCTACTACAGCTATTTTATTTGTTTGTTTTGAAATATTAAAAATGAAAGCTCCCCCCCAGATCCTGAATCTTCTTTTGTTGTGGCTGACATTCACACTTGAACAACATTCAGGACAATGTTGTTATCTGAACATATGAGAGATGTTGGGTTAAAATTAGAAATCTCCCTCTCTGCCCTTTCATGGAAATTCATTATTAATCTAGTCAATATTTGCAAGTCTAGAACTCTCAGACAAGCCCAGGAGAACTTGTTGTATCGGTTCCCTGTTAGCCCAACTGAAATTGTTAAACTAAGTTTACATCTGAAAAATAAGAAAGCCTCAGGAGGGCACAATAATCCATCTGGGCTGCTAAAATGAAATATTGACTGGTGGGCACACTTTGAAGCAGTTTTGATCAAAGCCTTAAACCACATACTGAAAATATCTCTGTTATTTTTCTTTCTCTGTTTTTCCCGACGCTTATGAAAGGAGATGGATTTGACTCCTCTAGGTGTTGTCCAATTAACTGATTAAGTGTTAACTAGTAATCATGAGTAGATATTTATTTTGGAAATTAGTGAACTGGAGGACACAGGAAAACATACTTGCTGAATCTAGGATATATATTTGTGGTTTTTCAATGGTTTACTGGGGAAAAAAGAATCAAGTCCCCAGAAGAAGCCTATACAATATGTGATATGCCTTCAAAACAGCTGTTTTTGGAAAACAATTTTGGAACATATGGGTGACCTCACCCCTTAACAGACACTGTTAAGCTGATTTAGTAATAATAAGCTGGCATTTATTTATTTACTGGATTTACGTACTACCCATCTGGTCCAGAGGTAACTCTGGGCAGCTTACAAACATTAAAGTCAGAAATAGAAAAGATAAAACAGTAATAACAATCATAGTCGTACTGAACATTTATCATTAAAAGGAGAAAGGAGCATGAAGACTATGAGGAAGGTGGGGTATTCTCTCAAACCATCTTCAGTATGATACCCTACCCTCCCGTTGAGGCCCCAGTTTAAAATATTATACAATTTTTTTATTTTTTTTTTAAATTTGATTTATATGCTGCCCTTCTCCGGAGACTCAGGGTGGCTTACAATGCATTAAGCAATAGCCTTCATACTTTTGTATATTTATACAAAGTCAGCTTATTGCCCCCACAAACTGGGTCCTCAATTTACCTACCTTAGAAAGGATGGAAGGCTGAGTCAACCTTGAGCCTGGGGAGATTCGAACTTGCAGTAATTGCAGGCAGCTGAATGTTAATAACAGGCTATTAGTCTGCTGCACCACCAGGCAATAATATTCATACACAAGTAAGACTTGACGAACAAGGTCAGTCTTATCTTGTAGAATCTACTTTCAAAAGGGTTGCACAAGATTCTATTTTAGCATCTTTCCTATTTGAAGAGGCTCAAGATCTCTGCATATCTCACAGCTATCAATCAATAACATTTATTTGGTCAATGCACAGCAAAAATTAAAAGAGCTGTTTTCCATCCTAAAGGCATCTGGAAGGCCTAAATTCAATATTTTAAAAAGAAGCTAAAAGGAGTGTGTATTCTATCTTAAGGTTTCTTTTTTCTCTACAAATGGAGCTGATTATATTTCTGGTGTCTGAGGCCAAACATAAATATCTTACATCTTTCAGATATGTGCTTATAAAGCCATAAAATGGCTAGAGGCTGTTTAATCAAAATTTCTAAGGAAAATATTTCTGATTCCATGATGTGATTCAAATTCAGTCCTTCAGGTTGAGGCTGGAATGGGAATAACTAAAACTAAAAAATACAGGCAGAATGTGTTAATGACTTAAATTAATTTTCTAAACCAAGTAACTTGATAGTTTTGGGTCTCCAAGATAAATCCTAGTCTCCTTGGTGGAAATCACTTAATTGTGGCCTAAGGCATTAAGTCAAAGGGACACGGTGGCTCAGTGGCTAAGATGCTGAGCTCTTGATCGAAAGTTCATCAGTTTGAATCCCTAATGCTGCGTAACGGGGTGAACTCCCGTTACTTGTCCCAGCTTCTGCCAACCTTGCAGTTCGAAAGCATGTAAAAAAATGCAAGTAGAAAGATAGGGATCACCTTTGGTGGGAAGGTAACAGTGTTCCATGCACCTTTGGTATTTAGTCATGCCGGCCACATGACCATGGAGACATCTTTAGACAGCACTGACTTTTCATCTTTGAAACAGAGATGAGCACCGCCCCCTAGAGTTGGGAACAACTAGCATATATGTGTGAGGGAAACCTTTACCCTTTACCTTTAAGCAGGCGTGAAATCTAAAATTTTCCCTACCGGTTCTGTGGGTGTGGCTTAATTGGTGGCTGTGGCTTGGTGGTCAGGTGACCGGGTGGGCATGGCCAATAATAATAAATAATAAAAATAATAAACAAAGTACACAAAACAATAAGAGGTACCAAAAACCAACTTTCATACTTTACACACACACACACAACACAACACAACACAACTGGCTCACACACAATGTAAAAGCAGCTGCACTTGACCCAAAATGGCATCTGCAACAAGCAGGAACCTCACACAGCCACAAAAAGCTCAAAAACCAAGTTTGACACTTTTTCCACACAAAATGCCACATACATTTGTGAGATTTTGTGTGTTTGTGTAGTTAGAGTGAAACACTGTAGAAACACACCAAATCTCAGAAAGCTGCACAAATATTTTATTTTATTATTTTATTTTATTTATATTTTTAGATAAAAGCAGCTAAATTTAAAACTTCCTTAACTTTAAATTTAAATTTAAAACTTTAAATTGCTATGTCTAAAAAAAATAAAACTCCTAAAAAAACCCCAATTAACTATTTTTTAAAGCTCCTCCCACCAAAAAAAAAAACCCAGTTAATTACCCAATTGAAGGCACAAGGCAGGCAGATTCAGTTGCTCACCGATGAGATTAATTGCAGGCAGACAGATTCAGTTGCTAGCTGATGCAATTGATTGCAGGGATTGTAGCAGGCAAAGCAAGGCTGGAAAAGCAAGTGAGCTGGAAAGAAGCAGCAAGTGGCCAAGTGGGCAAGTGGGCAACCGGGCGATTGGGTGGGCATAGGTGGGGAGGACCCAGAGATTTTTGCTACCAGTTCTCCGAACCACCCACTTCTATCACTACCGGATTGGCCGATCCAGTCTGAACCAGGAGCATTTCACCCCTGCCTTTAAGGCATTATGAACTTTCACCTAATGCATTGATCTTAATGGGTCCTGAACAGGAAGCATGCCAAAGATATTGACCTTAAAATTATTTCAACCACATTCCACTGTATTCCAGTGAGACCAAAACAGAAAGATCAGAAAATAGCATACCTGTTCATCATTTCTTTAATATCGCAAGAAGAGTTTTTACATTGTCCCAGTGAAATGGTTTCCCTTCTACTCTATTCTGACATTCCTGAAGAACAGCTTGTGATGGTGAGAAAATTGAAACTGGGTCATGTAAAAGCCATCTCTTTTACGGAAACATTCAGATCATATGGTGTACATTTTCCCAATCACAACACAGTATTTAAGCAGGACTAAGGATGGCTATTGCCATGTTCTCTTAGCAATCAGGAGCATAGGATCTCTATAAATGATTGCCCCAAATGGAATAAGTCCAACTGTTGTTTGATATTAATATTGCATAGAGGTTTTAATAATTGTTTCTGCTACATTCTGTTTGGATATTGATGTATCTATTTTATTTTTATTTTATTTTTTTAACTTGCTCTGGTCTAAGAAGGACATAAACTAGTTTTTCTTGGTTTTGCTTTGTTTCTACCAAATATATTTGTATGACATTGCTACTATCTAGTGATCCTAAAGATGTTTGTACCCAGACTTGGGAAATGTGGCTGTTTTTTCGTTTGTTTCCTTTGCTTTTATTTATTAAATGAAACACAACAGAAAAAAGAAAAGGATTATGGACCTGTTTCAAATCAAGGTGTATCAGGAAAAAGCATTTGAGATGCTTATCTATCTTCTTTGGCAGAGCTGGAATGCAGCTGGTTCAATCCATCCTTGTGCTCTGTCATCTCTGTTATCTATAGAGCCGTGGTGGCGCAGTGGTTAGAATGCAGTACTGCAGGCTACTTCTGCTGACTGCCAGCTGCCTGCAATTTGGCAGAATGAATCTCACCAGGCTCAAGGTTGACTCAGCCTTCTATCCTTCCAAAGTGGGTAAAACAAGGACCCAGATTGTTGGGGGCAATATGCCGGCTCTGTAAACTGCTTAGAAAGGGTTGTAAAAAGCACTGCAAAGTGGTATATAAGTTTAAGTGCTATTGCTATCTCTCATGGCTTTTGATACCATTGACCATGGTGTCCTTCCAGACTGGCAACAAGGATTGAGAGTGGGAGATACTAGGTTACAGTGCTTTACCTCCTCCTTCAGTTATTGCTTCTAGTTGGTGCTGATGGGAAGGGAAAATTATGTGTGGCCAAAGTATTTGAGTTTCATCTTCAGGATCTGACCTTCTAAAGAGCAATCAGGGTTGATCTCCTCTAGAACTGACCGGTCTGATCGCCTTGCAGGCCAAGGGACTCGCAGGAGTCTTCTCCAGCACCACAGTTCAAAGGCCTCAATTCTTTGGCGCTCATCCTTCCTTATGGTCCAACTTTCACAGCCATCCATTGCAACTGGGAAAACCATCGCCTTGACTATACACACTTTTGTTGGCAGGGTGATGTCTCTGCTTTTTAGTATGCTGTCTAGATTTGCCATAGCTTTCCTCCCCAGGAGCAAGCCTCTTTTAATTTCTTGGCTGCAGTCCCCATCTGGATTATTATTTTCATGCCATACACATATTGCTTACTATGATATGTAAATACAAAAACATTCTTTTCACAATTGAATTTGAGCTTGATTCTGCAAAAGAAAAAAAAAGCAACTTGCTAACCCATAACCAATTTAGTCCCATTTGATGAATAGCTTTCCGATTTTTAGAGAGAGGGGGGGGGGAAGGAGGGAGGGAGGGAGGGAGGGAGGGAGAGAGGACGAGAGAGATATTAGAAAAACCATTATATATCTTACCTGCTTCAGGCATAAGATTTATTAAAATGAAATCATTATTAAAATCATGCCATGTGCATAATTTTATCCTACGCATAAAATACCTGCTCTACATAAGTAAATGCCCCTTTGTGCTGAAGAATGTTAATGTTTCAGGTAGGTATTTCTGTTCCTAATACTATAAGAAGTGACTTGCGCTCAGCCACTAGAGGCATACATGTACCTCTGGAGTAATGCTGAATTGCTCAAAGCATACTGCACAATTTCTTGACTCATTAGTTATAGCTGTCTAAGGTGCAAAGTTATAATTAAACATATAGTTTATTCTCTTAGTTTCGGATTAAGGAAATTAAAGTAATTGGATTTCTTTTTGATTAAAGATATGGAGCAGTTTCCTAAGTGCACAAGGGCATTGAATGGGAGGTTAGCAATATTCTTGCCTTCTCTTCCCTCATCGTTTAATAAGAATTAACAGGTTCTATAGCAATGACTGTTTTTTCCCCCTTGTCCTTTAAATACTGACTGAAACCATATGGCATAGAACTGCTATCTCCAGTCCGTGCTGTACTGTTCATTCAAACTGCATGTTCTTACTGCTACCCAGATTACCATAGAAATATCAATGCATTCTGCTGATAATTCAGAAGGAAGATTAATGCTAGCATTTTTTTTCAAGTGGAGGTGCATGCTAAATGAACTAGCTTTCCTTATTTTATTTTTTTAAAAAAAAAACCCTTAAAATACATCTGCCATGAAAGGCTACAAACAGTAATTGTTACATTTGTAAAGGTTCCTGACCTGGAGAGGAGGAACTGACATTTGGAAAGTTTGCATCAACTTCCAGTGAGGATTCATGATGAGCTAGACATCTCTGAGGGAACAGAGAGTGTATTGTGATAAGAACGGTAGTCAGACAGTGATTCTTGATCAGCCAAGCTTCTGTGGATAAAGGAGAGATCATGAGATTGCCCACTTGCACTCTAGTCAGCTGGTCCTTCTGAGTAAATTGCAGGAACTAAGATTTCTTCAGTCAGCTCATGAGCTGAGATGGCTGGAAGTCAAGAGATTAGCTCATAGAACTGGAACATTTTTCAGTGCACTATAACTTTAGCCAAATGTATTAAAAATAATTCTGATTATACATCAGAACTATTATTTCTTTAGAGAAGCACAATATAAACTCCATGAAAGTTACTGTCAGACCTGGAAGCCATCTTTTTCATTGGGCCTTCAGGCCTGACATATTTACTACTGTGGCAAATTGAGAGGGGGGATTATATGGAGCAAGGGTGATATATAGTCATAATAACATTCCTTTCTCAGAGAGTCAAGGACATCTTGCCCTGCCCCTGGAAGGTTAGAACTGCGAGGCATCTCCAGTTGGGATGGTGCTTTGATTGGACCATGTGATGGACATGTGGGTGTTGGGCAGGGACTTGAACTTTCCTTTGAGTGGGGAAAACCTGGAAACTTTCAGATTCGGGTTTTCCCAGATGTGCCAATATGACATCTCTAATAAAATCTAACTTTGAGGAAACTCAAGCCTTGGAGTTTTCTTTTGTTGGGGGTGTTACTTGAAACCCTGACAGTTACTACATCAAGTTTGCATTCTCTAATAAGTTAATATTCATTTGTTTGTGTTAATTCATAGGCATTCACTAAATGATCATAAACTCAACTCTGGTTTTACTTGTACCAAGAGCAAAATACTCATATATTTATAATTAGATAGTTATACAGACAAATATTTGATTGAGTGAGTGGTAGAGAATCATTCATACCAGCTAGGTCCTGAACACTAAATCCCATATAAATGGAATATAACTGGCCCATCTGAAATAGATAAGATGCATTCCAATACTTGATATATATTCAAACATGCTGACATTTTTATGCATAATGAAATAAAGGTCATTATGCCAATTAGTGAATAGATAAGGCAAGTAGCTAGAAATAGTGAATTGCCTCTAGCTCTTGTTAACCCACTCTGTGATGTGGGAACTTAATCTGTCTTGGTATCACCTTTACTATATGTAGGATGACCTCTTAAAAATGAAAATAATGAAAAGATTTCAATAAATATAACTGTACCATCTGAATTTCCATTTTCTGCATAGTTTTAAAATCACCTGAATTATATGAGAGTTTTTGTCATGAATGCCTAGCTCCTCCTTTCTTCATTTCTTATTAAAATGATCACCTGACCACCCAATTTTTTTTAAAATTTGATTTATATGCCGCCCTTCTCCGGAGACTCAGGGCGGCTTACAATGCGCTAAGCAATAGCCTCCATACTTTTGTATATTTATACAAAGTCAGCTTATTGCCCCCACAAACTGGCTCCTCAATTTACCTACCTTAGAAAGGATGGAAGGCTGAGTCAACCTTGAGCCTTGGCGAGATTCGAACCTGCAGTAATTGCAGGCAGCTGTTCTTAATAACAGGGTGCCTTAGACCACTGTACTACCAAGGCTTTTTGGCTCGTACTACTGGGGCTTTATTTTTAATTTTTTGTTCTGGTCTCCAGTGGTTAATATTTATTAGTTATCCATATAGAATCATCACGTTAATATTCTGCTGCCTCAGAACTGGTTGAAAATTGAATTAACCAAACAGACAATACATCAGTCAAGGCACAGCATCTGAAATGAACGATTATGAATGGCCAGGCTATATCAAGAATCACAAACAGCCAACATGAAGTCATATCTTCAAGCGTTTAGGGAATCCCAAAGTTTCAGCATGTAAGTTAAGGATCTGATCCTAGAAGATAAGATCTAGTAGTGTCAAGCCTAGCCCAAGAACAATATAACACAATCCAGCCAAAGTACTTTATTTGTTCACACCAAAGAGACAGAATCTTTCCAGACTAAATCTATGCTATTCTAACTCTAATATGATATACCTTGGGAAATTCTAGGGTATGGCTATCTTAAATCTCTTACTCTTTCTCCTATATAGCTTTCAACAGTTCAGTCCCTTGTCTCATCCCTTTCCTTGAAATATTCTTCTTCCTTCCTGGGAAATTTATTGTAGTCTATCACAAGGGTCTCCAACCTTGGCAATTTTAAGCCTGGCGGACTTCAACTCCCAGAATTCTGGGAGTTGAAGTCCTCCAGACTTACAGTTGCTAAAGTTGAAGACCCCTGATCTATCACATCATGTCCCTCTTCATAGATACATTCCAGGATAAGTAATGGAGAGAAGACATGGCTGAACTTTTAATACTACAATCACTCTGCCACAAGCACAGGTTTTACAGGGAAATTAAATTTTCTTGGCTTTTTCCATCAATTCTTCTGCCTTATTTTCTTTCCAAAAATAAAGAAGTGTAGAGTGCCTTTTGATGAGGAGCACTACAAACAAGCACTACATTTTTTTCTTTTTTTCTGTAAGAATCTCATCTAAATGTGTAAGCTTAAAGTTAAGCCTTTTTCTTTCAATTGATAAGCTGTTAAGGAATAGCATAATGACTTATCCTTAAAATTCAAGTGATTGGCACTACATGCACTCAGCTCAATATTAGTAGACGTGTATTTCCTGTGCAAAAATAAGGGACATTGAACTAAGTGTCGGTGGAGATTCTCAGGCATCTAGGTCATAGCTATCTCAAAGGTGCTTTTTTCCAAAGGCAATTGGATTGTTTGTTTTTTTTCCTTGAGGAAGAAGAAGAAAACATTTCGCTTCTCATCCAAGAAGCTTCATCAGTTCTGATGGCAGGGCAGAGAATGGAAGATGGGGGTTTTCAGGGGTTCGGGAGAACCTCTAGTTAAGATTCTGTGCAGTTTGGAGAACCCCCAAATCCCACTCCTGGCTGACCCTGCCCACCCCACCCTGCCCCTCCCAGGAGTCGCCAAGTGCCCTGTTTTGGATGCAGGTAAGTGCAGGGTGCATGCAGAGACTTGGGGAGGGCGAAAAACGAGCCTACCAGAAGTTCGGGTCAAAGGGCCTCCAGAGCTTTGGGAGACCATTTTCATCTTCCTGGAGGCTCAAGGAAAGCCTCTGGAGCCCGGGGAGGGCAAAAAGCCCCCCGCCCCCGCCCACCATGGTGCAACAGGCTGACTAGGCCATGCTCACCATGGCCACACCCACCCAGCAACCAGGCAGAGAACCCCTTGCTAAATTTTTTAAAGCCCAAAGGTGCTTTTTCAGTAGGCAACTGGACTTTCTTGTTTTTTTTTCTTTTGAAGACATTTCGCTTCTCATCAAAGAAGCTTGTTCAGCTCTGACAGGATAGTGGGGATTTATATTCCTTGCAGACAGCTGGTCATTTGCTAATCTGGAATATTTTTCCCCTAAAAAGAAAGTGGTTCCTTATTGGGTCTGTCTCAGTGGTGGGTTGCCCCCGGTTCGGACTGGTTCACAAGAAATGGTAGTAAAACCGGCGGGAGGCTCCGCCCACCGACCTGGATGTCATCATAGGTGATCTGCACATGCGCATAAGCGCGCATGCTCCCGATGTGAACCGGTAGTAAAGGTAAGTAGAACCCACCCCTGTTCTGTGTCTCAGTCAGTTGGGGACTGTGTGGCCTCCACACTGATCTTGGAATCCTATAAATCCAGTAAGTTATGACTACAAAATAGATGACAAAGATAAATTAGCTGCTTATGTCATCAGGATGAAATATTTTGGCTTCTTTTGATCTGAACAGAATTATTACATTCTGTTATTTTAAAGGGGTGGGAAGAAGAAGTGTCTTGTAAAGGGTTATTTATTTTTTCCCCTACCTCTTATATATTAGCTCAAACTTGGCAAAACATTTTAACTGTGAGCATGAGACAGAAATCAAAACTGATGTACGGTCTGGTAAGCCAGACCGTAAGACCAAGAAAGAATCTTGTTCTCCTGAGAGGGGAAAGTATTACTTGTGTTGCTCTGAGCTGTAAGGATCACAACCTGGGCAGTCTGCAAACTCACCTTCACATTTGTGGTGGGTTTTTTTAATCAACCTTGCAATGAACGGGTGAATCTTGACTCAGCTTTGCAGCCTTATGGACTGCATTTGTGGAATTGTTGTTTTATAGGACATCTAATTTTAACCTCCAAGATGTGGAAGGGCACCACATCTTCAGTATGATGCTCTGAACTAGGGCCAAATGGTCAATGGTTACTTGTAGCTTTTAATGTCTTGCCATTTTTCCCACATAAGGTTTACAACCGAAATGAGGTATATAACAGCTTAGTCGATCATCCGGACTAAGTGCTTTTATGGAACTATTCCCCCCCCCCCCCCTGTATTCTGTAAATGCTATATAACACAATGCAGCCATGTGTTATGGCATTAAAGGCAAGCCTGCAGACCAGTGGTGAAATCCACATTTTTTACTACCAGTTCTGGCTTGGTGGGCGTGGCTTGGTGGGCATGGCAGGAGAAGGATACTGCAAAATCCCCATTCCCTTCCCACTCCTGGGGGAAGGGTATTGGAAAATCTCCGTTCCCACCCCACTCTGGGGCCAGCCAGAGGTGGCATTTGCCGGTTCTCCGAACTGCTCAAAATTTCTGCTACCGGTTCTCCAGAACCTGTCAGAAGCTGACGGATTTCACCCCTGCTGCAGACACAGAATTATTAATTTTATAAATGTACCAAGCTATCTTTCATCCTAAAATAATGGAAAAGCGACATGGATTGGCTAAATACCATGCTTTACGTTTTGAAGGGATCCAGAGGACTATAATGAGTAAGACAACAGTACAAAATACTCTGAGGAAAGATTTTCTATCTTTTCCCCATCCCACATTTTTGTGAAAGCCTTCTTTGTGTTTTAAACGCTAATCATTCTATTTTATGGCTAACTTTACATTTTTATGGGTTGCCTGCCTCCCTTGAGTGGGGAAATGTGCTGACGATGTATAGCAATTGTGGTTATAGACACCAAAGGTCACAACCGAAGGGGGGGAAGTTAGGAAGGCTCAGTTTGTCCATCTTTAATTTACAACTAAGGACAACAGTTTGGCAATGGTAGGTTGCTTGCTGTAGGGGAGCACAGAGATGACCTTAGAGAAGATATGTGGAGACTATCAGCAAAACATGAGCTCAGTCGGGGAAACAAGAAGTGTGAGAAAGAAATTTAAAATTGCCTTGATTCTCTTTGATATATGAGGGAAAGAAGGGGAAACACTGTCAGGCTTTCAAGATTCTATTATTATAGCTTACATCAATAAAGTAGATTTCTAATATTTCTTACAGTGTCTATTTCCTCACCTGGCCTCGAAGGGCTGACACGAAGATATTTTTTTTTCAAAGTCATCTCACTGCTCTTCTACGTGGGCATGCAAGCATGAAGATGAGCTCCACAGGCTCTGAGTACACAGCACACACTCTATTTATGCCCATGATTTTGTTATGAAAAGATATCCTCTTAAATCCCATGCAGGATTTAGTGTGAATGCTCCAGTTAAATAAAAGTAAATTAATTTTTCCTCCCCAGTAGTTTGAATTCTCACAAAACCATGTCCCATCATGGTGCCTGCTTTTGGAATCCCCCCCCCCCCAGTATTTTGGGTCCTCATTTTACCAACTTCAGAAGGATGGAAGGCTGAGTCAACCTTGAGCCTGGTGAGATTTGATCTGCCAAATTACAGGCAGCCGGCAGTCAGTAGAAGTAGCCTGCAGTACTGCACTCTAACCACTGCACCACATATGTGGCTCATATGTAAGCTAGAACGAGGATGTTGATTTTAATATGAAACTTTGTGGTCACTTTATATTCCCCAAGCTGATAGCAATAATTAGTATAGGTACAGCAAAGTGAAATACCGAAACAAATGTTGAAAAAAATACAACATTTAAAAAAACAAAACCAAAAAAACAAAACAAAGCAGGATCTCTCAGTACCTGAGTTTTTCTTTCCTTTCCATTGTCCCTAGACACTATTCTCTATTTTAGTATTTGTCCTTTTCTTGAAATATTGGAGGTTGGTGCTTATATTTCTTTAAATACTTTCATCTGATATTTTAAATCAATCTCTCAAGTTTTTATTTCTTAAAAACCATATTCCAAATGTCTAAATCTGGCTTGCTCAGTGATGCATCCTCTGCAAGGGAGCCATTCCTTCTGGAATGTAAACGTCTGTTATGTATGTTATGCATCAGGTCACCTATTGATAGCTTTTTTTATTTTGGATCTTTTGTTGCTATTGTTGTACAATGCTCAGAGTTGCACTATTTGAGTTGGACAGCCATTCTTTAAATAAATAAGATCATTGCCATCTTCTTCGTTCTTCCAGGTGATTTACCAGTCGTCTATATCTATCTTCCTCATGTCTACTTGCCTGCCATAGTACGATTATGATTACTCATTACATTATTAGTCTCTTGAAAAATCAAATGTTGTACATCGAACAAAGTAGAATTAAAGACTCCAAGTCTGCCTCTCTCCTCAATAGAGGACATGGGGTGACAAACTTAATTGAGGGAAAAGAAACATGGCTTTTACAGCAGAGATCTGAATATATTCCAGGCTGTATTTACTGTATGATCTAAAGGTTGACTTCCTTATTCTCAATCAATCTAGGCATATGACAAGGAGAAAAATAATAAAGAAATGGGCAGATGTTCTTTATATTGTTTTGAATCACAGATGGAATAGGATATAGACAAAAAACAAGTATCCTTACTTGGGGTTCACTCTATATATTCAAATAATTTTAGAGTTCAAAAAGAAATTCATTTAATTCATAAATTCTTGCTATTTTTAATTGTGCTTCAGTTTCCAGGATCACCTTTATTTCTAACTATTTTTAGGTGACTGTCCCACTTGGTAACCAGAGTGGGAAATCAATTCAAAATGTCAATATTTCTCTGCTCTTAATGCACCCACAGAGTGGCCCGTTTACCTGATCCCTCTTGGGTAAAGGTAAACATGGACCATCTTCAGGGTCACACTAAAGTGTGTACCTGATGGGTCTCTCAGTCCAATCCCAATCTATACTGACAGGGAGCAGGAAGCCCAGCTCATGTCCACTGCTTTGTAGTGGTTCACTACTCTCTCAGTTCCTTTTCAGTATTTGCATGAAGCTGCTGAGTGAGGTCATCCATCATCATGATCATGAGGTATCATCAGTACCCTGAGTGTATATCTCCATCCTGGCTGAAGAAAGTAATGCTATAGATGACTTTTCATGGTTCCTGTAAGCTGTATGGGTCTGGATGGGATACAACTGACTCAGGGGTAGGCTGCTGGGGGTTCAGGAGAAGCTTTAGCTAAGATTCTGTGCAGTTCGGAGAACCCCCAAATCCCACTCCTGGCTGGCCATGCCCACCTGTCCCCTCCCCTCCCAGGACTCCCCACACAGCCCGTTTTGGATGCAGGTAAGTGCAGGATGCACGTGGAGGCTCGGGGAGGGCGAATGGGCCTACCGGAAGTTCAGGCCCATTTCCGACCTCCAGAAGGCCTCTGGAGCCTGGGGAGGCTGTTTTCGCCCTCCTGGAGGCTCGAGGAAAGCCTCCGGAGCCAAGGGAAGGCAACCCCCGCTGCCCATGCCCAGCCAGCAACCAGGCAGAAAACTCCTTGCTAAAATTTTTGAAGCCCACCCCTGAACTGACTTCAATAAACCCTGGTAAGATGAAGTGGCTGTGAATAAGAAATATTCTGAGCGTGCCTATCTTATAAATAGGTGTTTTGAGAATCATGGCAATATCAGTTTGGCTATATCTGTCAGAAAGGGGGGTGGGAGAGAAAAATCATACCTAGACCCAGTTTTTGTCCCTGGACTAATGGGAATATAGGAACATAGCTATTAATCAGATTTCATATTCATCCTAATTCTGTCATATGGATTTCAGGCTGAAAAAAAAAGTATAACTTTTTGAATTAGCTCATCATTTCAGAACACATTATATATTTGCATTTATATTTCTATTCAGACTTTTGCACATTTCACTGGGGATGTGTTAAGATACCATCTCTTCCCATTGCAAGTTTGTGACATGTAAATAAATCTCTGGAAACAATCTACCTTTATTGTTAGATCTCTGAAAATGGATGCTTTTTGTCCTTTGGGAATCAAGTTAACATTTTCTTTCTCTTTAGTGTCTTTCACTAAACTTTTACACTCAAGTATTTTTCAGTGGCAGTGAAACATACGTATGTCTCCCATAAACTGTCTATCCTGCTCTGAAGCCTAGAAGAACAATCAAGTTGATGTCCCTGAAGAGAGATAGGGCTAAATTATCTCATTCTGAGGCAGTTCCTATTTAGATTGCCAGTCAGAGCATAACCATGTTAATATAGATCTTCTTCATCTAGTCTGATTTTATACAACAATGGTAAAAATTGTCTTTTCTTTTTCTTATAGTGCTTACTAGGACAGATAGAATGTCTAGAAACAGAATCCAACAGTAAGTGAGCAATTTTATTTATTTTTTTACATTTTTATTCAATTCTTCTTTCAAAAGGCTGGTTTTATTTATTCCTTCTTATCTTTCAAACATCCACATGAGAGATTAGATTGAAAAGTAATGCTGAGAATAAATCATATAATAAGATTCTGATGTTGTGATTTAAAGTAAGAGTGAGATGGGCCTGGTCAGATGTCTGGTTTCAGTCTGGAACTTAAGGCTATTGGACAAGTTAGAAGATATGACCAAAGAGGGAAAAAAATTAAACTAGTGGAAGTAAGAAGTTATGTAGAAGAATCAGCCAAGACTCTGGATTTACCAAAAACCAACAAATCAGGAAAATCTGTTTAAATAAGTTCCAATAGCATATAAACTTCTCTAAAACATTTTTCTGTTCAGAAAGTCAGTTGGGTGAATTGAAGATATTTGTTGCAGTTGTGTATCATAACATAGAGCAGCTAGCCACAGATTTCAGCAGCTCCTGAAATATTATATTCTGGTCAAACATCACTTTCCAAGGATTATTGTGACATGTAATCTCAAAGGCTCAAACAGTTACAAAAATGTGTGGTTCTGTATTCGAGGCTGCTGATTCCCAAAATATTTTAGGGAGTTAAAATGCTGAGTTCTCCATTCAGTAACATTTTTGTTTTGAGATGGTACAATTTTTTTCATTAAAAATGGATAATACCTGAGATTATGACAATCAGTGTTTGAAGCATTAATGCTATTGAATTATAATGTTTTTTGCTTGAAGCTTTGATTGGGATAAATAACATATTGGAAAGAGATAGATATTTCCATCTTCAAAATATATGTGGCTACTATACTATCTAAAGACCTTAATTGTGAGAGCAACTTAAACTGACCACTCGATTAATGTCACCAAGAAAGCTTACCAAGAAAATTCAGTGCAGTAGGCTAGATTGGGAAGTCAAAAAGACATCCCAGAAGAAAAGACTTCTATATTGTTTCTAAGACAGCAATGTGAATATGTCCATAAAGTCTCCTGAAATCAAGAATGCCTGAAAGGAGACTTTGTCTTCACCTTTTTGCTTGACTCAAAGGAATTGTTTTTTTAAAAAAAGTGGTCCAGAAACTGACTGAAGTTCATAAGACTTCATTTTTATCTCATAAAGACAGAATAAAAGTCTAGTACCTATTCAGAGTGATTAAACTAGATTGTTGATAATCTCTTCTGCACTATCACTTGAGTAGCAAGCAAAGTGAGTTGCCAATTCTATGGGTATTAATTTCCATTGAAGCAGAAAGGTTAAGAGGATGATACGTACATATTACAGCCATGTGAATACTTGATGTTTAGTGATATGGAAACAGCTTATTTTCACAGTTCGGTTGTTGATTGTCTAGTTTATTATTACCTGAATAATTTTAATTTTGCTACTCAGCAATATGTAACCATTACAGAATACTTTTAGATATGAAACTTTCCCAAGTAGTTGAGTTCTGAAGAAAATATTCAAAATATGAGCACATACACTTATGAGCACATTTCCTTAACTGAGAAAACTCCCACATATCTCCTAATCTGTTTTACTGTATATTCTCTCAGTATGGGCCAACTGAGCATTATTTGAAGAAATATAAGTTTTCACATTAAAAATTCACTCCAGGGCTGTGAAAGACTAATATGAATGTTTCCAGTGATTGTGCCAGAAATACACTGCTAGTTACCATTGTACATTTGAATGTTCTAGTTATTGCTACCTCCATTTGCTTTACAGCATTTAGAATTTATATATCAAATCCATTCATTTGATTGACTTGACTCAGCTAATCAGCTCTGAATAGAGGGATTTATTTCATCTTTGAGCAAACAGTGAATTCATTCTAGAAAAGTGTTGGATAAACCTACCCAAAATTTTACAATTTCAAGCAGAGGTTGAAATCCCAAAGGTGCTTTTTCAAAAGGCAACTGGACTTTGTTTTTCCATGAAGAGATCTCACTTCTCATCCAAGAAGTTTCTTCAGTTTTGAGTGAAGAACTGAAGAGTCAGAACTAAAAAGCTCCTTGGATGAGAAGCAAAGCATCTTCAAGGAAAAACAAAGTCCAGTTGTGTTTTGAAAAAGCACCTTCGGGACACCCATGACCTGGATGACTGAAAATCTCCACAGACAGAGTTTGAAATGAATCCCAAATAAATCTAAATTCAAGCTGAACCAACCCTTCCTGAACTTATGCCCAATATCTGCTTTGCTTTCTTCAGATGCCCTGCCATCCCTTGACAATTATAAATGCAAAGAATCATGAGGTAAATCTTGTGTGCAGTATCTTAGCTCCAGTTAAGCTAAAGCTGATTTCCCCCCCTCCTTTCTAACCCTTTTCTTCAATCAGGGTTTATTTGTGCCTTCATGCCAGGGGATCTACAGTTTACTTCATAGTTCATTTAATTCAATGTTTCACCATGCTTTCTATTTCTCTTCCACAGGCTTTTATCACTGACTATCAGTTTAGTAACAGTTGGTGCTCAGTGATTGCTGATGTTGAATTCTCCCCCATTTCCTTTTTTTTTATCCGTTCTGTCGACCACATTCACTGTTAGACAGATAACATGACTAGACATCCAAGTAATAAGACTATTTCTGTGGCCTGGCAAATATCACAGAGGTGCTAAGTTGTCTTGGCTGTTGTTTTTCTTCCTCTGACTGATTCCCTCCCACCTCTTTTCGGCCTTGATTTGTCTGGAATCCTTTCTCCCGCTTATGGTGTCTGGCAGCTAAATTATCCAATGTTTGGGTTGGCAGAGGTGAAGAGGGAAACGTTTCTGAAGTAAACATCAGCTACTGTGGAAGGAAGCAGACCATTACTGAGGGTTAGAGAAGTGTGGCATTGCTGCATTGCCACTGAGACTTGAGCTAGGCATGTCTGCAGAGGGAATGGATTATTTTGTTTCAGGGTGTGCTTAAGATGTTATGTCTCTCCTGCTGAAGTTTTTGTATCAAGCATAGGATTCTGAAATGGACAGATTTTTAATAGAGTGAAATTATTATAAGAATTTCTTCTGGGTTTCACTCTTTCCTACTTCCCTTCCCCCTTCCTTTCCTTTCCTTTCCTTTTTTTTTTTTAATTTGATTTATATGCCGCCCTTCTCCGGAGACTCAGGGCGGCTTACAATGTGTTAAGCAATGGCCTTCATACTTTTGTATATTTATACAAAGTCAGCTTATTGCCCCCACAAACTGGGTCCTCATTTAACCTACCTTAGAAAGGATGGAAGACTGAGTCAACCTTGAGCCTGGTAAGATTTGAACCTGCAGAAATTGCAGGCAGCTGTGTTAATAACAGGGTCTTTCCTTTCCTTTCCTTTCCTTTCCTTTCCTTTCCTTTCCTTTCCTTTCCTTTCCTTTCCTTTCCTTTCCTTTCCTTATCTTTCCTCTCCTCCTCTCCTCTTCCCTCCTCTTCCCTCCCCTCCCTCCCTCCCTGCCTTCCTTCCCTGCCTTCCTTCGTTCCTTATCTCTCATTCCCTCTCCCCTCCCTCCCCATCGTTTCTATCACACATACACACCAGGGGTGGGTTCTAAAACTTTTTATTACCGGTTCTGTGGGCGTGGCTTATTTTGTGGGCATAGCTTGATGGTCATGTGACAATTATTTAGGATTTAGCAGAGGTACTGGTCTACCAGGGTTTTAACTGCTTGCAGAGCTGTACCGATCTACCCATTTATTTTTGCAGGCACTGATCTACTCATGTATTTTTGTAGGCACTGGTCTACCCATTTATTTTTGCAGGCACCGGTCTACTCATTTGTTTTCTTTTACCACTGATCAGCTGTAGGGCGGCCCTTTGAAGCCCCACGGCAAGATTTTAAACAGTTTTTTTCCCTCTAGGCATCAGCTGGGACTCAGGAGGCAGCAATAGATTAGGGGTGGGGCCAAATAGAAGGTAAGAATAATGCGGGGGTTGGGGGGGCAGGGGGTGGGGGGCGGGGGGGAGAACTGGTTCGGTGAGGTCATATCATCACCGCTACCAGCTCAGCGGAACCAGGCAGAACCGGGCGGAACTGGGAGGAACCCACCACTGATACACACTCACCCATTCACCCACATGCACATAAATAAACAATGAAAAGGAGAGAAGTACAGAAGTGCTGTGAAAATTTTGGAAATTGAAACTTTGAAAATTGATTCCAAATTAGATTGCATCATGTTGGAAAATATAATTGATTCCCATAGTATGGGAGTCAATTCTACTCTTGGGTAACTACAACCTTCTACAGGCTTTTCCGTGTTTGGAGTTCTATCTATCATTGAGACACAATAAAAGGTAGAGGTTCCCCTCGCACATATGTGCTATTCGTTCCCAACTCTAGGGGGTGGTGCTCATCTCCGTTTCAAAGCCGAAGAGCCAGCGCTGTCCGAAGACATCTCTGTGGTCATGTGGCCAGCATGACTAAATGCCAAAGGTACGTGGAACGCTATTACCTTCCCACCAAAGGTGGTCCCTATTTTTCTACTTGAATTTTTTACATGCTTTCGAACTGCTAGATTGGCAGAAACTGGGTCAAGTAACAGGAGCTTACCCTGCTATGTGGCACTAGGGATTCAAACTGCTGAACTGCCAACCTTTCGATTGACAAGCTCAGCAACTGCGTCCCTATTATAGACACTATTATAGTCCATATTATAGACACAATAGCTCCCCAAGAAAACAAAATGGTGTTATGTGTCCTTTCTTAGCTTTATTCCTTGGTAGGGAGCAGAAATATATACCCCATAACTATTCCCAAGGTGTCCAAAAGGATTTTGTATTAATATCAAGAGCAGATTGGGATAAGACTTTTGAAGATAACAGTGTAAAATTGGGTGAGTGATATCAAACCAAAGGTTTGGAAAATTTGATCCAATTTGATCAATAATTTTAATGAATTTGAAAATCAAGCAGGCTTGATCTGAATGATTGAACTGATTTGATGAATCATGCCAGTTTGATTTAGATCTCTGAGCTGATTCAGGAACAGCCATTTCTGGCCAGTTGTAGAAGATCCCAAACCACCTGCATAGATTTGGAGGTTTTCTCTCTCACTTCAGGGGCTTGAATTGATTTCTTGGTTCAGCCAGGAAAGGCAGATAAATTCCTACATTCGAGCAAATCCCTTGGACACAGATCTTTTAATCAAATCTTTAAATACAGGATATACATTCAATATATTGGATCTGGGCTGTGTATGTTGCCTTGAACTCCTGCATGAAAAGCAAGATAGAACCTAAATAAGGAAATATTTGCATAACCCTAGTATTAGTCTTTCTGAAATCAAAAGTCTTTAGAGGAAAAACAGCCTTTGAAAATAAGGGCTGTTTTGCTATGAGAAGCATTTCAAAGCAGAAAGCTGAAATCATTAGCCTGGGTATTACTAAACCCAAAGTATATAATCCTTAATTGTACCTTCCAATGTTTTTTTGAAGTTGAACCATATATTTGAGCTTAGAAAGAGGCACTTATACCCAGCAGATGGCAACAGGGATGAGCCAATATACAGTACCCAGTCTAGGAGAGACAAACTCTAATCATGTTGCAGACTATGCTCATCTAACTGACAAACGCCAGGGAAATCAGAAGGTCCAGGCAGTTCATATAGGTATAAAGATTTATTGCAAGCATAAACTCCCTACAAGAATCTGAACTGCTAATGGTCAAAGCCATTTAGTGGTAGACAAGAGTCAAAGGAATTCAAGGTGGGATGGACATAGATTTCTTGTGGACACAAAGGGACTCATGACCGATGATCAATTGGCCCCTTCCTCAGGCTCAGTTTGGTCATCTCACACTAATTCTGGCCTTGATTTTTCAGGAAAGCTTCCCTCTCCATCAAAGCAATTACAGTCCATCATATTTGGTCAAGCTAGATGCAGAGCACACTAAGACTAGAGGTGGGCTGCTGGGGGTTTGCAGGGGCTGAGGAGAACCCCTAGCTAAGATTCTGTGCAGTTTGGAGAACCCCCTGACTGGCACCACCCCACCCCGCCCCTCCCAGGAGTCCCCAGGTGGTCCATTTTTGATGCAGGTAAGTGCAGGGCATGCACAGAGGTTCGGAGAGAGTGAAAAATGGGCCTACCAGAAGTTCAGGAAGACCAGAAACGGGCCTGTTTCCGGCCTCCAGAGGCTCTGGAGTCTGATGAGGCTGTTTTCGCCCAGAGGCTCAAGAAAAGCATCCAGAGCCTGGGGAGGGCAAAAACACCTCCTACTGCTGTGGTGCAGGAGGCTGACTAGGTCACACCCACCATGACCACGTCCACCCAGCAACCGGGCAGAGAACCCCTTGCTAAAATTTTTGAAGCCCACCCCTGGTCAAAATCATGACAGCCGAACTGGAACTTCCTTCTTTCCTATCCCAATGGTTATGTTAAGCCTCTGGCCCATCCTAAAATCTTAACATAATTGTCTCCCTCCACTGATTGTCACACTTCTGTTCCCCACAAACATGAATACAAATGTATTCTAAATGTTAAAATGGTTCACTGAGCATATTCAACAATGCTAAATGAGGACTTGTCCAGCTAGAGATGAACCACTTGTATAATTTGACCTTTAAATTGCATCCTGGGGGAACTCTATGCCAAGAGATTGAACCGAGATAAGACAAAACAGAACTAAATCTGATCTAATTTCAATTTAATATAATTAAATTAAATACAGTTAATATGATGACACTTCGTGTTCTTAATCATCAGCTGCTTCTGTCACATTAAATTGTATAATTTGAAGGCAATTTTTCAAAATCTCCAGGGACGGCACCCCTGCCATGCACAAATATCTATCTTCTTAAGAGTCAGCTTAAACTAAAGTGTCAGTATAGAAATAAAGAGTTAGTTCTCCTTTCTTTGGCTCCATGTTCCTAATCATATCTAATCATTCAAAATTTCACTTGGGAATTTCAGTTTAGCCACAGTCATTAAAAAAATCCTAATGAAAGTAGGCTCATACCAGATGTCAGCATATAGACCACCGTGGATGATCTTGAAAACTCATACAAGATAAGACCTATTATTCCATAGATAGAAGAGTCCTAGACCTGTAGCCTAAGCTAGGAAGTTGAAAAATATCTTGAACACAGGGGGGAAATTCCTTGTACTTTTCTTCCAAGAAAACTAGTAGTCCATGAAATCACCATGTCGTTTCTTGAGGGAGATTTTAAAATCAAGAAATGCATTCTCTGTGAATTGGGTTTTGTTTTCTTTTGCTTGTTTGTTTTTTGTGATGAGTTGGGCAGGGGATGAAGGCGGGAAGATTTTAAGGAACAGAATAAGGAGACTCGAATAAAAATTGTAACTCTTAAGTTCCGGATTCCCAGTTTAGTAGGTGTTAAATTAACTTCTCATACAAAGCAGCACAGATTATTAGTATTTCCATGGCAAGCTGTAAAACAAGGAGGCAAATTTTTCTGGGGTATGTATCCATAGCACATGAAAGAAGAAATCCAGAAAACAATCAGGTGTTTTGGGGAAATTCATGGTAGAGCATGAAAAAAAATTGCCAATTTGTGTGATTGGATCCTAGCAGAGCTATGAAGTTATGGATTATGAAGTACAGATGGTTCTCAATGTACGACCACAACTGAGCCCAGAATTTATGCTGCTAAGTGAGAAATTTGTTAAGTGAGTTTTGTCCTATTTTATGACTTTTTTTGCCTCGGTTGTTAAGCGAATCACTGCAGTTGTTAAATTAGTAATATGGTTGCTAAGTGAATTTAGCTTCCCCATTGGCTTCGCTTGTCAGAAGATCACAAAAGATGGTCACATTTAATTTAATTTAATTTAATTTAATTAATTAAATTTATATGCCGCCCCTCTCCGAAGACTCAAGGCGCTCATGACACTGGGATAGTGCAACCGTCATAAATATGAGTCCGTTGCCAAGCCTCTGAAGGTAAATCACAAGACTATGAGGAAGCTGCAATGGTCATAAGCAGGGGTGGGTTCTACTTACCTTCACTACCGGTTCGCAACAGGAAGCTTCTGCGCATGGGCAGATTGCCAATGACGATATCCGGGGCAATGGGCGGGGTCTCCCGATGGTTTTACTACCAGTTCTTGCGAATTGGTCTGAACTGGGGGTAACCCACCACTGGTCATAAGTAAAAAATGATCATATGTCACTTTTTTTAGTGCCATTGTAACTCAGAATGATCATTAAATGAACTATTGTAAGTTGGAGGAGGAGGAGGATTCAGTTATAGAAAAAAAACATTGAAGAAGATTGAAAGCTTCAGCACTAATATTAATTTCCAGTCTGTTTAACTTTCACATATGTTAACCCATATGTATATATGAATTGTTCCATTTCTGGATTGATTAAATAAGTAAAAATTGTGTGGACAATTGTCACATAAATCTGTACTAAAATCATTTTAAAGGCACTTATCTCGTATTTGGGAAATGTGTAAGCCAATAGAAAAACAAGTTCCCATCACGCATTAGTCTAGGAACAGTAAATCCATTCAGAATTTGAAAAGATTAAATTCCCAGCAGAGTCATCGTGACCACGAGCCATTGATAGATTATTCCTATCTGAATTTATCTAATTCAGTTTTTAAGAGGATCTAAGTAAGAGAGCATCAGTCCATGTGGTGCTTGCAAATTCTACAAGTTAATTATGTGCCATTTGGACATGTTCTTCACTTCATATTTCCTAGATCACAAGAAGATCCAAGATTGCCTCATTTATGTCAAACAAACAGTAAGCATGGACAGTAAATTCTAAACTTTGGGAAATTTTTGGATTCGCCACTAGTTGAAAAGCAAGTGGTTTCAGTTCTTCAACTTTTGTACACTGCATACTTACCAAAATTCATAGTCAACACTTACTGTATGAAACATAAATATGTCATATATACCTATTCTTCATTTAAGGCTTCACAAATTCCCAGGACCTTTGGGAAAGTATCCTTAGGCAGTCATGGGCCATATCTCCTTTTTCCTCTCTGGGATAACACTTCAAACAACAAAAAACATATGAAGAACAGTTGCAGGAACTGGATATGTCTAGTTTAATGAAAAGAAGGACTAAGGGAGACATGATAGCAGTGTTTCGATATCTCAGGGGCTGCCACAAAGAAGAGGGAGTCAAGCTATTCTCCAAAGCACCTGAGGGTAGAACAAGAAGCAATGGACGGAAACTAATCAAGGAGAGAAGCAACTTAGAAGTAAGGAGAAATTTTCTGACAGTTAGAACAATTAATCAGTGGAACAACTTGCCTCCAGAAGTTTTGAATGCTCCAACATGTTTTTAAGAAGAGGTTGGATAACCATTTGTCTGAAGTGATGTAGGGTTTCTTGCCTAAGCAGGGGGTTGGACTAGAAGGTCCCTTCCAACTCTGTTATTCTATTCTAAACTCAAAATAAATAGGAACAGATGTCAGAATACTTCTTCATCAGGTAGTTTTCCCACCATCAAAAATTCAAATGTCAGCAGCTCCTCAAGGAGAGATCTTCATGGTGAGATTTGTAGACAGCCAGAATATTATGTGGCACCCACTTGTTCCTAAATAATAGCAGAAATCTAGTCCAATTCAAGAAGCACTCAATTCTATTTTTTTAATTGCAGTTGCAATATATATATATTAATCAAAGAACTATAGAATTGGAAAAGATTATGAAGATTATCTAGTCCAACTCTCTGCATATTTAGGAGAATCAAGTGAGCCATCCAGGAGACGTGGTTGTCTGTTTCTTGGAAACCTTCAGAGATGGAAAATTCACAGTTTCCGTAGGTTTCTGTATTCCACTGTTGCACATATTTTATCACCAGGAAGGTTTTCATCTAAATTAGATTTAGGAAGACACAAGTTACATTCATTATTTCTGGTCTTAATTTCTGTAGCTGTAGAAAATAATTCATAACCATCTTCTTTGTAGTTTTCCTTTGTGTACGTGAGCGATAAGGACACAGTGGCTCAGTGGCTAAGATGCTGAGCTTGTCGATCGAAAGGTTGGCAGTTCAGCGGTTCGAATCCCTAGTGCCACATAATGGGGTGAGCTCCCATTACATATCCCAGCTTCTGCCAATCTAGCAGTTCGAAAGTACGTAAAAAATGCAAGTAGAAAAGTAGGGACCACCTTGGTGGGAAGGTAACAGCATTCCGTGTGCTTTTGGCGTTGAGTCATGCCGGCCACATGACCACGGAGATGTCTTCGGACAGTGATGGCTCTTTGGCTTTGAAACGGAGATGAGCACCGCCTCCTAGAGTCAAGAACGACTAGCATGTATGTGTGTGGGAACCTTTACCTTTACCTGAATGAAGCTGTTGTGTCTCTCATAAGGCTTTCTTTTTTTCAGGCTGAAGATCCCAAGTTTTTTCAGACTGTTAATAACAATGCCTTTCATATTAATTATTATTAACAACATTAGTGATGATTATGCTATTGTTAATGTTTATGACATTTATAAGTTTAGTAACATTATGGATAATATAATAATGTTAATCAAAAGGGAGCAAGTCAGAGAGACGTGAACATTTTGTCCTTCATTCTTATTTCCACCTTGCCTGTGTGAATCCAAGGGTGTCCTAAATATGTCAGCACTCTATGAGTATATACTGGCTTTGTCAAAAGCTGCTGGGAATAGATAGGTTTAGTAAGCTTGAGTGATGTCTGAGAAGCAGAAGGAGAGTGCCATCTCGTCTTCCTATTCCCCATGGCAGAAATGATAAAAATACCAATCTTCAGTAAAAATAGTAAAAAATACAGGTCTCCATCAGAAGAAGAGTAAAAGAAATGTAAATAAAATAATAAAGTAAAGTAAAATAAAATAAAATAAAATAATAAAATAAAATAAAATAATAAAATAAAAATAAATAAAATAAAATAAAATAAAATAAAATAAAATAAAATAAGGAAAGGAAAGGAAAGGAAAGGAAAGGAAAGGAAAGAAGGAAAGGAAAGGAAAGGAAAGGAGTAAAAGAAAAAGAGCTAGTTTAAACATTAAAGAGTGGCTTTAGACCATGGGTGTCTAACTTTTTGACTTGCCTGGGCCACATTGAGTGAAGAGGAATTGTCTTGGGCTGCATATAAACTATATATTTTATTGGAACCCTGGTGATACAGTGGTTAGAAAGCAGTACTGGAGTTCGACCCAGTCTGGCATTCAGTCCTGATGGGTTGACTCAGCCTTCCATCCTTCTGTGGTCAGTAAAATGAGGACCCAGACTGTTCGGGGCAAGATGCTAACATTGTAAACTGCCCAGAGAGTTTCTGTGCTTCCCAGAAAGCACTATGGGGTGGTATATAAATCTAAATGCTATTGCTCTATAATCTAGTTTTGTAATATAAAATCACATAATAATGTTAAGTGTTTACGATCTCGTGGGGCTCATTTACTAGCTGTCCAGAGCCACATGCGGCTGTGGACCACAGATGGGACATGCCTGCTTCAGAGGAAACAACAACAGATGCTACCTCCATGTCCTCTTTCTGAGCATTCCAGATAGACTCGCTATCACACACTCAGAAGCATAACCTGATTTAATTTAATTTAATATTTAAATTTATATACCGCATAAATATTATATATGCAGATAGTCTTTCAGAATTAGCCGTTCAATTTTGCAGGGGAAAATTTCCCAGAAATCCTCAAGGAAAAGAGAAATCCTTCCATCATTTCTCAAGAGCATAGCACCCTGTCTGCAGTTCCAGTGGCCAAAAAAAGAAAAGAAAAAGAAGACCAGTAGGAAAATTCTCCCACCGGCCCTTTCCTCTAGGTTTATTAAAAGCATAGAATTTCCAGGAGGAATTCTAGCTTCTCAACAGATCACTGTACAATGTGAAAGGCATACCTTATATACCAGTGGTGAAATCCAATTTTTTTTACTACCGGTTCTGTGGGCGTGGCTTGGTGGGTGTGGCAGGGGAAGGATATTGCAGAATCTCCATTCCCTCCTCACTCCAGGGGAAGGATACTGCAAAATCCCCATTCCCTCCCCACTCCTGGGGGAAGGATATTGTAACATCTCCATTCTCACCCCACTCTGGGGCCAGCCAGAGATGGCATTTGCCAGTTCTACAAACTACTCATAATTTCCACTACCGATTCTCCGAACTACTCAAAAGTTCTGCTACCGGGTCTCCAGAACTTGCCAGAACCTGCTGGATTGCACCCCTGTTATAGACACCATTCTAGACCAGGGGTCTCCAACCTTGGCAACTGTAAACCTGGAGGACTTCAACTCTGTCAGCCAGAAGTCCTCCTGGCTGACAGTTACCAAGGTTGGAGACCCCTAGTCTAGACTATCTTCTAATGGTAAAAAATATCATATTCTATCCATGAGAACTTTATCCAAATTTCTTCCTTTTGGAAATGGTATCTAAAATAAAGTATTCTTAATCAAATTAAATGTAAAAAAACTAGTAGGGGCAAAAAATGCAGGGGAATTCCCTGCTTGGCACGCAGAGGAAAAATCCATTCCATCCAAATCATAATCTGATATTTTGTGTAACATTCACAAGGATTTTTTTCTGTGACATAATATCCTCTGGGATGTTATTAACAAGAGGACTATGGTGCGTTCACTGCTTTTTTTAAAAAAAAACCAACAACAGTGAAATAATTTGAAAAAATTTATTAATGAAGCTTTGAGAAGCCTCCAGCAGGCAGAGAGATACATGTTTTACA
Source organism: Arizona elegans (assembly GCA_022577455.1). Lineage (NCBI taxonomy): Eukaryota > Metazoa > Chordata > Lepidosauria > Squamata > Colubridae > Arizona > Arizona elegans. The sequence goes on along the minus strand of JAKOOJ010000013.1, from coordinate 3,831,549 downwards.
CTTGTGTTACTGATGAGCAAAGAAACACAGCAGATTATTTCAAGATACCCTGTGGGTTTTTTACCAGCCTCCTTATTAAAACTGGGAAATTCTACATGGTAGCCTGCACTCATGGTATGGGTCCTGATTCTAGACTCTATCACAAATGAAATGCACTGATTTGTATTACCATGCAAGCCAGCCCATGAGAGCCTATGGGCGGCGAGCACTATTTGTATTTTGGGGCTAATTAACAATTCTAAACTCCCAAGCAGATTACTGTCAACTATTTAATGGCTCATTGGCTTTAGGAGCATTTCTGATTTCGCTTTTGCAATTTCAGTTGAACAGTTATTGTGATTTGTGACTCGAAGTAATAGCCAGCAAGCTGTGAATAGGCCTCACAAATTATTGTGTTCGTTGTACCCTTCGACAAATAAGTCGTGCTAATGCCAACTGTCTCCTTATGCCATGTCACACATGTTTTTCTGGACAGCAGAATTCACTGAAATTCCTTATCCCACCGCATCCCCCAACTTGTTCATCTCATCTCTGAAATAATTATTCTACTCCAGTAAGGATTAAGGACTGGAAAATCAACATATCTATGATCTCAGCCCTTAGATGATTAACTAAACAATTGTGATACTCATTTAACAACTGAAGTGATTCACTTAACAACTGTGAGATATGTTGTAATAGATTGAATGATAATGAAGACAGAAGAAACAACAACAACAACAAAAGATGAAGTCACGGAGAAAACACTGAGATGTCGCACAGAAGGGATGATGGATTAAATGTTTGTTTGTGTATAAAATAAAAAACTTTTTCAAAAAAACAACAAGACAAGAAGGTGACAAGAAGGTAGTAAAATGGAGCAAACTCACTTAACATGTTCTGTCCCCCTTCCTCACACAGGCAAACGTAATACCAAGCACTCCTGCCAATATTTTATTAGGTAAACAGATTAGAATTCTTGGCAGACCAAGGTTTTGGCAGCAAACTGCCGAATGCCTGCCAAGACTGTTTTCACTCCCATAAAGCAGAACAGGACTTACCTTTTTTTAAAAAAAACTTTTATTTCATAGTCAGCATACATCATAAACAAAAAATCAATCATATATATATATATATATATATATATATATATATATATATATATATATATATATATATATATATATATATACATATACATACATATACATATACATACATACATACATACATACATACATACATACATACATATATATTTCCCCCCTTTCCCCCCCTCCTATCCCAACCCTCTCCCCAGACTTCCCAGAACAAATGCAGGATAAAAACATTTAACAAACCTTAATAAAAAACCCCACAAACTAGCTATCTATAGATTTAACTATCACTTGTAGTTTAACTCTCCTTGTTCAAAACAAAATATAACTTTTCTTGATTAAAGGTAGTTAATCCCAGTTAATTCAACAATAAACAAACAATTTAAAGCCTTGAAAATATATTGAGAGATCTATAATCTTAAATTTAACATCCAAAAGAAAGTTTCTCTTTTAATCCATTACTTAAAGTAATTTTTAGATATAATCCTCCAATCATAACCATATATCCTTAATCACGTTTATATAACAGTTGAAACATCCAGTCATAAATAAAAAAAAAAATTCAAAACCAAACAAATCATATCCTTAATAAAAATTAATCATGACTTGAATACCAATACAATCACCTCCACAGAATAACATTAATGTATATAACCTTAAATTTCCAAAAGAAAATTTCTTTTTTAACCTAAGATCAACTTTAAATCATAAAAATCCGTTTTTATAATCCATCTAATCATAGGTAAAAATTCACATTTATATAAGAGTTGAAACATCCAGTCATAAGTAAGAAAAAAACATTTTAAATCTTGAATACCAATACAATCATTCACTATGTTATCCTGCCTAACAAAGAGAAATAAAGTTCTTCCACTTCCATTTCCCCCTGGTTTTTTTCCGAGCCTTCTTCTTCCGCTTTATTCCACCATCTTTTATTTTTACAAGCTTTTGTGCATTCAACTGTAATTTTATCTTCCAATCCTGTGCAGCTCGCAAAGTAGTTCCTTTTAAGAAACACACCTCTTTAATTAGGATTAAAAGTCCATTTTTATAAAGAAATTGTAATGTTCCATTTTTAATCCTTCTTGATATCTTGAAAATCCAAGCTTCTCCCAGCACTTTTCTTCTCATCTGCATCAAGACCTCTGGATAGATCTCTCTCCATATCTCCGGATTAATCTCCTTCAAGCCCATCATCTTATTCATAGTTTGGAAAACATCCTTTCCATATTCCTCAGGCGTTTTTGCTTGAATTACTTGTTCTTCCTCCTCTTTCAGCATTACATCTTTGTTATCAATTAGAGTAATAAACTTCTCAAAGATCTCATCCAGTCTTTCCATAAATGATTTTTGCCATGCTTCCAAAAAATCCGCTGTCAGTATTCGTACACTTGCTGAATTTATGTGCTGAGAAACCTCCATTCTCTTCAAAAATCTTTGCCTCTGCCATCTTTTCTTATGCTGCAAACTTCATTCAGCAAAGCTTCAAAGTACTGACAGCTAAAATGACCTTCTGTTCTCTATCAGCGCCATTTTGGATCTCTTTAAAACTTTCATTCGAATATGAAAGGACTCATTATTCATCAGAGTTAAAGGAAAGAAAAATACTTGCGAGAAGCTCTCCTGTTTTGTTCTGCCTGCGTAAAGATCGATCCTTGAAATCACTTGTTTCGCAGGGATGGTCGCAGGCGCCTTGATCCGTCAGAGACGGAATCCTGAGTCTGGAACTGCTTTCCAGGCGTTTGGGGAGCCCTCACCCTCTGCACCTCCAGGATTAATCCTGAAGGTTTTGGGGGGCTCTACCCTATTCACCTGAACACTCACCTCCCCCTCTTTGCCCGAGGGGGAAGTTCCAGTCGCCAAAACAGCTGATTTACGCTGTTTTAGCCATTTTACAGATCCCGGGAGTAAGAGCTCACAAAGGAGCTGCAGCGGCGCCGGCGGTGCCAGCGGAAGTCCCAACAGGACTTATCTTCAGTCCGTTCCAGGAGCAACAAATTATCCACGAGACAAGAGTTTAGTCAATGTTCAGTCCAAAATATATCCAAGCCGAATTTCAGAGATCACGATGTGACTTTCAGGGTTTAACTTTGTCCGTCACAAAGCCTGAAGAGCAATCCCACCCACTTTTATTCCTGGTGGGGCATGGCTCCGTGACCTCAGCTCAATCTCTGGCCCTCCCACGCCTCTTCCGTTGCTGCCTGGGATCAAGCCAGGATTCATCATCCTCGCTCCCTATCAATTGGTGCTCCAATATGCCTTCCTCCTGGCACATCCCAGGCTGTTCCTCCTGGCCTTCGGATGGAACCTGAGGCGTTGCCAGAAAGGAGGGTCCTGAAGAGGGAGGCCTTGTCAGTTCCTCCCCATCACCTTCTGAGTCCTCTTCCTCTGTTAGGACAGGCTCGGGAGTCGGGGTCACAACATAACAACTGTTTCACTTAGCAACAGAAAATTTGGGTTCAATTGTGGTCCTATGTCGAGAACTACCTTTGCTTCTTTGAACATGCTTGCTTGAAATAATTGCTAATATAACTGTCCCCTTTTTGTAAGTGTTCCCTTTATCAGTCCTGTTTTCTAGATAAAACCACAAGATGATGTAATGCTTCTGTCCTTCCCTCTTGTGGTTCCCCCACTCCCAGATGATCCACCTCTTTTGATTTGTGATGGTTACTCTGATTTTATTCACTCAGGCAGATATTTCCATCTTAGCAAGACTGTCAGTTAAGTTGTCAGTTGAAGAGACAGTTCAGAGAAAAATAGACCTTGCTTGGTTGCCAAAAAAGTCAATAGCTAAAATTGCATTGGCTTTTTCTCTTCACATCCTGCCAATATCTATATCTTTGGAGCTATGAGACGAATAGTATATCTTTTTCTGCCAGGATCTCTTTGTGTCTCTGCATCCATCTTATTTGTCTCAGAAGCTACAAGAGGATCCAAATATGGTTCAGAAAATCTCAGGTGTTCCTCAGAAGGAGTGGTTGAATTTTATCCTGAATCTACTGTATCCAGATCACATAGATTCTTGTTTTTCCCTGAGTCCAATATTCAATATTCAGTCAAATAGTTTGAAGCATAAAGCATCTCACTTGTAGTAACCAAATCTCTGAGTTGGTTGTTCACTTGCAGACATTTCATTACCCAATTAGGCAACATCATCAGTGCTAATGGGTGTGGGGTTTGCTCCCTGCTTATATACAGTAGCTTGCCTGGCAGGGTTGGTAGGGGGTGTGGTTTTCTCCTTTGTAAATTATTCATTTAATAATTATTAATCAATTTTATACACTGCCCAACTCATTGTATAAATGAATTTGGGCAGTTTATAGGAAAAGACATCATAAATCCATATAAAAATTATACAATTAAAAAGATGGAGATAACATCTTCAGGGCACCCAGGACTGTTTATCATTCTTGAATCCCCATGCTAATTGCAGTGGTGGAATTCAAATATTTTTACTACTGGTTCTGTGGGCATAGGTTGGTGGGTGTGGGTTGGTGGGCGTGGCAGGGAAAGGATACTGCAAAATCTTCTTTCTCACCCCACTCCAGGGGAAGGATACTGCAAAATTTCCATTCCCACCCCACTCTGGGACCATCCAGAGGTGATATTTGCTGGTTCTTCGAATTACTCAAAATTTCTGCTACCGGTTCTTCAGAACCTGTCAGAACCTGCTGAATAGCACCCCTGGCTAATTGGCAGGATTAGGTCTTAATGTTTTTCTGGAAGCAGGAATCCCTTTTTATTTGGATGTGGGATTCTGGGAAGGATGTGCTTTGCTCTCTCTTTTCTTTCTTCTTTTTAAAATTTTTTTATTTATTTCTTTACAACAAAATATTCACACACAGATCGCAACGGGAGCTTTACACAATATATTAACTTCAGTCAAGATATACAAATAAAAAATAAAATCTACACTAACCTTATCCTTTTTTTAATCTATTATTCAACCAGATATACCATTGGTCCCAACATTGAAAATATACGGAATCCTTTTGATCTCTCAAAATTTTTGTTAACCTGTCAGTTTCCGCATATTCAATAATTTTTCCCAAAATCAAATCTTCAGCCAGTAGGTCTTTCCCCTTCCAATGTTGAGCAAAACATATTCTTGCTGCAGTTGTGATATATGTAATTAGACACCATATATTTGTGCCTATCTTATCTGGCCTAATATTTAATAGATAATATTCTGGTTTCAATTGTAATTTATATCCCGTGATTTCGAATATCCACCTCTGTATAAATCTCCAAAATTTGACTACCTTAGGACAGGTCCACCATACATGATAATAAGTACCTATCTCTCCACACTTCCAACAATTTGGGGAGAGTCCTGGGAACATTTTGGCTAATCGAGCAGGAGGGAAATGCCATATATACACCATTTTATACAAGTTTTCTTTGGAAAAGCTCTCTCTTTTCCTTTCTAAACCAAGAAGGTTCACAAAAACAATATTTCTCCCTCCCAAAAATGGCATGGCAAGCTACTGCATGTAAACAAGGAGTAAACCCCTCACAGTGATAATGTTACCTAGTCGGGTGAGGAAATGACTGCAAGCAAACAAGAGAACTCCAAGGACACCACAGTTCAATCATGAGCTATGTTTATTCACTTATAGACTTGGAGTCGAAAAGCCTGTTTGCACAACATCCAAGGCCAAGATACTGTTTGTGATGGAGTCTGTGGTGCTCTCTGAGCTTGGTTGTTTTCTTGCAGATATTCCATTACCAACTATGTAACTATGTAAAAAGCTTTTGCTTTTTTTGTACCCCAATAGTGGACCTTATTGTGCTGTCTTACCTTAGACAGTTGGATTTATTCAGAAAACTTAGCTAATTAAACTATATCTCGTATGCTTTTGGTCTTGGGTAATATAAACAACTAGATGAACCTATGATCCGCTTTCTGCCTTGGCATAAGGCAGCTTTTATGTGGGATCTGTGAAGACTTTTGTTTACCTGGGGGAGGCTGAGTAACAGAATCTATCATATTTCATATTCAGAAAAGAAAGGCAATAAATATTAAAGATTGAGTCATTTGTTTGGCTTTCATTGCAATGCCATGACATTTATAATGCAAATTTCTCTAATTTCCTATGTAGGAACAAATGCACAAAGTGAAGACACAGATATATTTCATAAACCTACCCTTTTCAATACTTTTATGTAACTCTCCAATCTTTTAAGGTATAGAGGGAGACAAAAAGTGAGCATAAAAATCTGTGCACTGATGAAACAAACCCACAGGAATTCTCTGTGCTAGGGAATGCGCACTGCAAAAAAATGGATACAATGGCCAAAATGCATGCAAAAAGCTGAATTTTGAATGGAAGGTGTTTACACATGTTGCAGCCCTTTGGGGTAGAAACGGCACCAGAAACCTTGAGAAGTAATGATTGTGGGGGTTTTGGTGATCTCTGAACTTATTTGTTTTCTTACAACCATTTCGTTACCCAAAGTAGCTAACATCATCAGTGCTAGAAGGGAGTGGGGTTAGCTCTCATTGTATATTCCAGTATGGCATGCGTGCCACAGGTGGCACGCGGAGTCATGTTGCCTGGCATGCCAGCTCAGCTCTGACAACTGATTTTCAGCCCTTTTGGGCCCACCAGAAGAGGGCCTGGGGGGGAGGCCCATTTTTCTTTCTCCCTGGCTCCAGATCCTCTCTATGCATCTGGGGAGGGTGAAAACAGCCTTCCCCACCCCCTCAAAGGCCCGAAACGGCCCATTTCTCAACTTCCGGCCTCCGAGGGGGTGGGGAAGGCTGTTTTCGCCCTCCCCAGATGCATAGAAAGGATCTGGAGTCAAGTGAGAAAGAAAAATGGGCCTACCGGGCCATCGCGTGCCAGGAGTGGGGGGGAAGGGGGGTTGCGTTCGCATGTGCGTGGTGGGCCACATAGAATTATGAGTGTGGGCACATGCATGGGCAAACCTCCCCCACCCCACCCCTTCCTGGCACGCGATGGCAAAAAGGTTAGCCATCACTGGTATATTCTAATGACTTGCCCTCTCGGTATTGGTAGAAGTGCTCTTGGTGGTTCTTTTGTTGAACAGTTTACTGTTAGCTTGTTTGGCAGTTCCTTGATTGGATATTGTTTGCTTCTTGATTGTTGATGTAATGTTAATCTTGATGTTAATCATTGCTCATCTGGTTTGTTTGCTGGTGGGGAGGTGCGGTCATCTTTTTGTTCCCTTTTTGGCTTGATGAATCTTTAGGCACCTTTAGTTTGGATGATTGAGTCCTCGTTGACCTATTTCAAGCCATTTTGGGGAGAAACCCCTGAAGTTGGTTTGGCAAGAGCTGCTACATTCCAAGTCTCTGACTCGGTGCCTAACTAATTTTCCTCTGACTGATGAAGTTGCTTCAATGAGCAATGTAACATCCCAGATTAACAAAGTTTGGTCTAGTTGCCACGATTCAACCTTTAGACACCTTTGACATGTTCTTCCCACTATCTGTCCATTTTCTAATCTGACATATATTCTTGTTTTCCACCCAAGAGTTCAGGATGTTATAGATAGCACTTCCTCGTCCCATGTTTCCCCAATTCAAATCTGTGTGTGTTGAGAGAGGGTGCTGAGGCTGAGCCCAAAATCATCCAGAAATCATTGTAGCTGAGTAGTGATTTCAACCCAGCTCTTCCTAAACCAAACAAACATGCCATTTACTACAACTTTGTGACACTCTGGTGATCAGTTAGCATGTTAATTTGTCATACATTTGCCCCACCTCATTTACAATTTGTTTCATCTTCATCCTTAGTGAGATGTAATAAGAAGATAAAGGAATCTCTTTATCTCCCCCTCCCCTTTCAAATAAGTTACACTAAGGATCTTCGCAACTGCAAATGATGTGGAAATTTAAGTAAATGTATAAGTACGGAAGGAATTAAATTCACAATTAAAAAAACAAGATTGCAGGGAAGCTCATTTTGATTCTCTACTTCCCCCCTCTATCTCTATCTATCTCTCTCTCTCCACCCCCACCCCCCGGTCTCTGTCTTTAAAATAGTAATAGACAATTAATAGTACATAAACTTTGCTTCTGTTAATGTTCTCACTTAACAGCAAATTTAATATCATCAGACTCTCCAGACCCTTGGCTAAAGTCTCATGAAAAGCTCATCTTCAGTTCTGACAAGAAATGACACGGGATTTAGTAAGTTCAAATAGGGTAATTTTAAATTACATTTCCTATTTTTTAAGAGGGGACCTAACAACTAAATTAAATATTTAGAAAGAGAAATGGACTTAAAAGAGTCAGCTCCTGTGACTACAAAAATATGGGAACTATTCTTCATTTATCTACAGTAATGTTTCCAATCAGGTAAAGAGCGCTAATGTAAGAAAACATTAAAGTCAACTGTTATTTCAGTAAAAAGAAAAGTGATTTAAAAATGCAAAATCCTGTTGGAAAAGCTGAAAGGAGGGAAATTGGTTTGATATTTGAAAGAGGGTATTGCATATTTGGAATAATCATAGAGCAAAAATATTTCAGGCATTGTTCAGGACAAACTCTCAGTGATCCAGATCATTTCATAGCAGAATGAACCATTTAAGCTTTTAAATGCTAAGTCCAGAATCTTGAATTGCATTGAAAACCAAGCTAGTATTGGTAGTATTGACATAATATAAAATTCAGAGGAATGCTTATATTGAGCCTTCTGAATTTCCTTGCTGTGCAGTGGTGTTCTAGATTTTTGCAAACCAGATTTGATTGCTTTAACAACATGATATTGGTGCTATATACCTGATAGCTGCTATTTGCTATTTAAAGCAGCAAGGTTCTCCATACTCTTCCATTTCCAGGGTCATTGACTTCGATGACCTTCAAAAATGGAGAATGGGAAAGATAAATTTGTTGGAAAGAAAGGAGCATTACCCTTCCTTTTACAGTGTCCTGGGAAGTAGATGGGGGGAGGGGCGGCTGAGAATATCATGCAGTTTAGTAGTTAGCCCTCAGTCACCCCAAAGAGTTTGAAAGCTGTATCCCTGCCTACACACTGCTAATTGGAAGTTTCTTCCAAAGAAAAATATTTGGGGACTCAAAAGTAGGAACACGCCCCCCCAGGAGTTGATATTCCTGCTAAAATTTTAAAAGGACACCAAAGTGTCTTCTTGTGCACAGAGAAATAAAACAGGATATTTGTTTTCCTGCTTTGTGATGGCTATTTTTTTCCTCCCTCTGTTCCATCAGTCCCCCTGCTAAACTTCAGATGAGATGAGAAAACAGAACTAAAAATCTATTTCTGTCAAAAAATTACTTTGAAAAAATATCTATTGAAAGTGGACATGGAACTCCACTGAATAAAGTGCCAAATATATGAGCACACATCCAAGAAAATAGAAATTTAATAAAATAAATAAATAAAAAGAATGGGTGTTTTCTTTCCTCTCAAGCTTATCTTTTGATAGCCATCACGGATGTGTTGTTTGCCTTCTGCAGTGACATCACATTTCATCATCAAATTCTATTCTGAAAATTCTGTTTGCATCTCAGAATGTCCAGGGTTACCATAGGGACAGGTGTAAACACTTTTAAGTAATTCCAGCTTTACTGGCCACTCTAACGGACGCTACCTAGCTAGCAGGTAGCATCCATGTCTATCATCATTTGAAATGTATCTTTTTCTCCATAATGGCAGGTAAGAATTGGGCCATCTTGCTTTTTGAAGGAATCCCTTGTTTCTCCAGAAGACTCATTTAGAGGCACATAGTTGCATTATAGAGGCATAGCTGGGGAAAAGAGAAGTTTTGGAGGTGTGTTCTACAAGAGAAGGAAATGTACATGTTCATTATTTTATTTTGTTCACAGAGCAGCATTTAATAACATAGAAGAAGAAATGTTCAAATGAATGTTCTCTTCCTTACCAGGCCTTAAAGATCTGCCTAGTTAGTCTGTCAGGAGGTGGTAGCATCTGGCTAACTTTTCCGGGTTCAGGAATCAAAGTAAATTTAGGAATCCAAGTGCTGTCAGCTATAAGCCTTCTCTGTATTACAACTGCCCTCTAGAACAACATACTACCAAGATCCATACAGCTCAAAAAAATCTGGCTCTGAGTTAGAACAGTGTATAAATCCACTATTGAATATGAGTTGCTTCCTGTTCATTGTTTTTACCTCTTGCAAGTCCACCAGAGTCACACATGAGAGGGTGGCTCTAGAAATCAAAATAATATCAAATATAAATTATTCCAAATTAGGGAGAAGTTAAAAGAAATTCCAGAAGAAAACAATGGTGAACACTTATATATTGTTACTGAGAAAACTGTCTGGGAGTATCTGTGAAATCACTAGAACTGAAACTTGATATGAAGGAGACATCATATAATGTATGCTTCCAGAGACTAGTGGCCATGGCATGCACTACTGATTGTTCAATCAGTCTAGTTTCATCAGGAAAAGTCTTAAAAATGGGTCAGGCAAAGAGTAGGCAAGGACACCAGGTCACAGTGAAACTCATAACATTCAGATGAGATATCAAAGGCACATAGTGTAACTTTTCTCCATGTTCTTATGCGACACTTCATTCATTTATATGCTGTTTTAGTTTAGGTAGTTGCAATTCTGCTTAGATTTTGGGAAGCGGGTGGTGGTTCCTGATTGCCATTTCAAATACTTATCAAACCAGTGCCTTACTTTTGCCAGAAAAGTTCAGAGCTTAGTTACAGTTGAAAAATATTGGGGTGGGGGGTAGGAGGAGGAAAAGGCTATGAGCTCACATTCAAATGCCAGTTCTGTTCTGACTAAACTGATTGACCTAAATGATAAAGATACTGACTCACTTGAAAAGGTTTTCTGTGATGGTAAATTTACATCCATATTCAATGGCACACATGCTGTTGGATAGTTCCTTTCCTGATTTGACTTTCAAGCAATTGTTTTCTTTAAAACTCTGTGGAGTAAAAACTGTACAAGTAGCCTCCAATTTGGGAGGCTGTTGAATTTTCTGACTTCCGTCCTGAAGTACATCGAAATACCTTCCCTAAGCAGGTCCTTTCAGAAGTGATGGATCTCAGTTATAATTCTTCCATAGGGTATCCATATGGTAATCCAACCCTTCTGGAATACTCTAGGTGGGAGAAGACTGATTTGGAAAGTTTTTGAAGTACCAATCACCCACTCCGTACTTTTAACTGGTCATGTCTGATGGGAGAAGCTTGGTCCTTTGAGATGATCCCATTTAAGATGCGGTTATGATGATCATATATTCATATGAACTTCTTTGTAGTAACATCCTTTGTAATGTATTAATTATATACTTAACTAGCTGGATACCCATGCTTCACTACAAAACTATGTGATTGGGCTTGATAAATTGAACTAACCAGTTCTGGATTAACTCCCAGGTAGATTCCATGACAGATGTCCCTCTCATTGTCATCATCACCAACAAAGTATATCTGGAGAAATGAAGGCTGCCGCCATGATACTCCCTATCCTGTGGTAGACCTGCCCCTGCACTTTGAATGTTGGCATAAAATTTCCCTCCTTCATCTCTCTGGCTCCAAAAGATGTCATTTGGCAGCAGAAAGAAAGTGCTCTGCCATTGGATGCTGGTGGGTGAGAAGGCTGTGTAAGGGTTCAGGGGAGGGCTAAAGGGGAGGGAGCTGGATTTTACCGCCAGTGCAACACATCCCGGGAGTCTCATCCTGTCACTTCAAGGCACAGGGTAACCGAGGTCCAAGATCAACAATGTTTTCCCCTGGAGTAATCAACCTGTGGCTCATATTTAAAACCAGACAAATACTTACTAGTCCAAGGCATTGATCTGATTTATGATATCTTTTCATTGTATTTAGCTGTAGCTGCTTGATTAACGTAGGGGTTATTAGATGCATATTTTTTTATAGCTTCTCTATTGACTTCAGGATGACTTTGACAATATTTTTTGGCAGCTTCCCTTACTTGTGTTTTCCTAATCACATCTTTTCCTGCATTTTTCCCTCTTTTCCCTTTAGCTGGTGTTACAGTAGAAGGAACAGATTCATCTGAACTGAGGTGCTGAGTGTAAGAAGTGATTTGGGACACTATGCAGGAGAAATTTGGTTCACAATCTGTTGGCTCAGTGGTAGTCGGTGATTGAAACTCATAAGGGAATATCTCTCGCACCGCCTTGAGTTCGGAAGCAATTCCGTAGGTGGAAGGCATAGACATTTCAGTGAGGTAGCGACGTTTAGTATTGTAAGGAGCCCCAAACTGCTCCTGAGTGGAACATCTGCCAGTTTGAACTGAGGTAATGGAATGTGAGGCAACTGGCAGTTGAAACAACTGGGGGGGGGGGAGTAGAATGTCCAACTTCTTAGCATCAGAGCGTGTTAATATAAGGCAACTGGCATTTGGGACAGAGTTCCTTTCATGCGGGGAGGGGGAGTAGAATGTCTAACTCCTTAGCATCAGAGTGTGTGAATATAATACTGTATATGAAATATTAATGATCTGATGGTCATTTCAAAAAATCCTTGCTTAGTGAGCACCTAGAAGCCAAGAGGAACATACATGCCAAATTTTAAGTTTGTAGGCTTTACGGTTCTGGAGATTTCAGCTTTTCCCAATACATTGTTCTTCTCTTCTCTCCCTTCCCTCTATATTTTCTTTTTCCTTCTCCTTCTGAAAAAGGTATTTTAATTTGTCCATTGAAAACAAAACAGTTTCAAATTTGTCCTGCATTCTTATTTTTGAAGTAGGGAATAGAAACCTGGAGTTTAAAAAAATCAACAGAAGAGTCAGAATAATCACTCAAAAACAAAAAACAAGACAATGCCACATGTAGTAGCTAAATTTAACAACCACAAAGTAATTGGAAGCACTGAAATATTTTAAAAGTAATTGGGCTGCTTGTACCCATTCTTCCTTTACAACAATAATAGATTTAAGACAGAATTTATCATGGCAAAAGGAATTGTTCAACATCTTACTACAGAAATCAAGCTAATGTTTTTCATGTTCAGGTAGTCCTTGTTTTAGACTTACAATTGAGCCCCAAATATCCATTGCTATGCATGGCAATTGTTAAGTGAGTTTTGCCTCAATTTACAACCTTTTTTGCCACAGTTAATCACTGCAGTTGTTAAGTAAATCTCATGACGGTTAAGCAAATCAGGCTTTACCCATTGAGTTTCATGGTCGGAAGATGGCTGGAAAAGTTACAAATGGTGATCACATGACCAGAGGTGGGTTCTACTTACCTTTACTACCAGTTCGCAGTGGGGCCGCGCACGCGCTCTTCTGCGCAAGCGCAGAAGCATTTTGATGACATCGGGGTCAGTGGGCGGAGCCTCCCACCAGTTTTACTACCGGTTCTATAGAACCGGTGCGAACTGGGGGGGGGGCAACCCACCACTGCAAATGACCCCGGAACATGCAACTGTCATAAATACATGCCAGTTGCCAAGTAACCAAATTTTGATCACATGACCACGGGGATGCTGCAACTGTCGTAGGTGTGAAAATCAGACATAAGTCACTTTTTTCAAGGCTATTGTGCCTTCTAACAGTCACTAAATGAATGGTTGTATTCATTTACCTGTATATTGCAATGTAGGCTATTAAGTTAGTTATGTAACTTTACTCTTGCATGAACAGTCTGCTCATTTTATGATGAGGAAAGAGACGGGAACCCAACTTTTGAGCAAGGGCCATGTCCATTTTTTTACAGACCCCAATTTCCATTTTTCCATTTTGCATTCTTTATTGAATGAAGGTAAAGATGAAGAGTCTCTCAAATTGAGCTGGACTCCTATTGTCTTTAGGGACTTTTTGTAGCAAGAATATGATTTACCATTGCTTTCCTTTAGGATACTTCCTCACTTCACAGTCCAGTTTACCGCCCTGAAATTTCTGAGTAGTCTCCTATGCAAATACTAAGGTAAAGATTTCTCTATCCAGTCATATCTGACTCTAGGGCACAGTGCTCATCTTTGTTTCTTGGCCAAGGGAACCAGCATTGTTTGAAGACGCTTCCATGCTTGTGTGGCTGGCATGACTATACACCAAGACACTCAGAACACTGTTATTTTCCCACTGAAGTGGTACCTATTAATCTACTTGTGTACAATTTACTGCTAGGTGGGCAGGAGCTGAGACAAGTAATGATAACTCATCCCATTGTACAGAGCTCGGGTCTCAAACCTGAGCTGTCAGCTCTCCAGCTGACAAACTCAGTGTATTTAACCACTGAGCCATTGTACCTATTATTCAAATATTAATCAGATCTAATTCTGCTTTTCCCCTTCCGTTTATCAACCAACATTTTTAAGGGTTGCAGTTTCTGCAGGTGTATTGTATACTAAGGATTCTCCCATCCCAGTGAGAGCTTCCTCTTTAAGTTAAACTGAAAGAGTTGAATCAGTTAGCTCGCTTTTTCCAAAGCTATTCTATCTTTCTCCTGCATTCATTTTTTTAATACTGTAATACATTTTATTCAATTAATCACATAACAGATGGCAAAGGGGAGGAGGTTAGACTGCTGTGTATTCAAATATGTTTGCAGAGAGAGAGAAAGTAAACAAACGGATACATATATGTACGTGTTTGAGTGCTTGTGTGTGGATTTGTTATTGGTGCTAGACATCTGTTTATTTTTCTAGCAGATGAAAAACAACACAAACAAGCAAACACAAATGCCACTTAATGTTATTTGGCAAATACTATAGAGATAGATAGAACATTGAAATAAACAAAGGAATTTTTTTGAAATGTAAATTCTTCTCAGCTGATTCTCTCAGCTGATTCAAGAATAATATAATATTATAAGAACTGGTAAAGGTCAGGAACACCTCTTACAATACTAGACAACACAGTATCAACACTAGAGATCTTCAAATTTCTAGGTTCTACCATATCTCACGACCTAAAATGGACACCCAACATCAAAAACATCCACAAAAAAGTACAACAAAGAATATTCTTTCTGCCCCAACTCAGAAAGCTCAAACTTCCCAAGGAGCTGCTGATACAGTTCTACAGAGGAATTATTGAGTCTGTCATCTGCACCTCTATAACTGTCTGGTTTGGTTCTGCAACCCAACAAGACAGACACAGACTTCAGAGGATAATTAGAACCGCAGAAAAAACAATTGCTACCAACCTGCCTTCCAATGAGGACCTGTATACTGCATGAGTCAAAAAGAGGGCTATGAAAATATTTACAGATCCTGGACATAAACTGTTTCAACTCCTACCCTCAAAATGACACTATAGAGCACTGCACACCAAAACAACCAGAACATTTTTCCCCTAACGCCATCACCCTGCTAAACAAATAATTCCCTCAATACTGTCAAACTAGTTACTAAATCTGCATTACTATTAATCATCTCATCGTTCCTATCACCCATCTCCTCCCTCTTATGGCTGTAACCTTGTTGCTGGTATCCTTAAGATTTATATTGACTGTTTCCCTATGACTATCATTAAGTGTTGTACCTTATGATTCTTGATTAATGTATCTTTCCTTTTATGTACACCAAGAGCATACGCACCAAGACAAATTCCTTGTGTATCCAATCACACTTGGCCAATAAAGAATTCTATTCTGTTCTGTTCTGTTCTGTTCTGTTCTGTTCTGTTCTGTTCTGTTCTACTCTACTCTACTCTACTCTACTCTACTCTACTCTACTCTACTCTACTCTTTGTCATGGGAAGAAGGCAGTTTAGATGTCACCATGGAGAACATACCATAATTGGGATACACAAGAGAGAATTACTTATTTTGTGTGGAGTAGGAGGGGGAGGAGGATTGTTCTTGAATTTGAATTTAATACAAGTCAAATTCACATTGCTAAATCAGTAAAAATAATCTGTTTGTTGACCATGTCAGTTGGATAACAAGATCATATTATGATGGAGAATTGATCTATCCTGTTGTTTACAAGGCTCCTGTCTTGTTTAAAACACAAATCACCTGGATGTTTTATTTAGTGCCAGATGGAAAAATACTAAAGATGATTATTTTCAGCACAAGCAAAACTGTACAAATAATGCTCAAGGTCTCTTTTTTTTCAATCTAAGCAAATCAAAATGGATTCATATGTATTCTACCTTCATGGGCAAATCAAAAGCAAAGACGTTCATTCTCTATTGTAGTTTTTAAATTAAATATTTTTTTAAAAAAATCAAAAGGGGAGAGATTTTAGATTTAGAATTAGAAAGGTATTTATATATTTAATCATGATGCACAGCGATGCCAAATATACAAAAATTAACATGTTAGTTGAATGCATTAAAATGTATTAATGAAGCAAGACTTTGTTTTTGTGTAATCCTTTTGTCCTGGGAAAAACCAATTCTACTGAGCATGTAATATTTTGTAAAAACCCCTGTTACACATTTGGTCCCAGAGGATTCTTAACAGATTTGTATTTTGGATTCTGACTTTTTAATCCATCCGAACTCATATTTGTCATGTAAGTATTCTGTTAGTGTGGGCTGGATATATCCAGTAAAGTAAATGATAGTATTTGAAAACCACAGAACTCTGAATGAAGGAATTAGAAAATGGGAGCCAGAAATGTCACACCATCAAGAAGCTATGAGTATATTCTTCGTGAAAGGTCACTCTTGCAAGAGAAAATGTTTCACCTTGTGCTATTATCTTTCTTCCTGGTTTGGCTAACACTTGCCAACTATTATTTGGAGGAGCACAATGACGATGAATTGGAAAGAAAAGGCTTTCTAAAATAGCAAATCATACAATGTTTGCAGTCAAATCAGGAATGGAGTTATTGCATTATTGAACAAAGGTTTTTCTAAACCTTAAATGAAGGAGTTCTATTGGCAGAGCACCATCGGGATTAGGGGTGACAAGTTAGCACTGTTCCAATATCTCAGGGATTGCCACAAAGAAGAGGGAGTCAAGCTATTCTCCAAAGCACCTGAGGGCAGGACAAGAAGCAATGGGTGGAAACTAATCAAGGAGAGAAGCAGCCTAGAACTAAGGAGAAATTTCCTGACAGTTAGAACAATGAATCAGTGGAACAACTTGCCTCCAGAAGTTGTGAATGCTCCAGCACTGGAAGTTTTTAAGAAGAGATAGGACAACCATTTGTCTGAAATGGTTGGTTGGTGGCTCAGCAGATGGGCCTGGTGGCTCAGCAGACTGATAGCACTGTGATTAACACCAGCTGTCTGCAATTACTGTAAGTTCGAATCTCACCAGGCTCAAAGTTGACTCAGCCTTCCATCCTTTCTAAGGTAGGTAAATTGAGGACCCAGTTTGTGGGGGCAATAAGCTGACTTTGTATAAATATACAAAAGTATGAAGGCATTAACGCATTGTAAGCCACCCTGAGTCTCCGGAGAAGGGCGGCATATAAATCAATTTTTTTTTAAAAAAAAAATGGTTCTCCTGCCTGAGTAGGTGGTTGGACAAGATGACCTTCAAGGTCCCTTCCAATTCTGTTAATCTGTTAACTCTGTTAACCGTGTCCCTGGTGCTGTTTCTTTAAGCGTTTGTGCAACTTCCAGTGTCTCAAAATTCCTAAGCTACTCAAATGATAATTTTAATGACATACAGTGGGCTGCGTAACTCAGAGTTCTAATGCACTGACTCTCAACTGGTTCAGAGATATAGCTATTTTAGGACAATACAGGTAGTCCTCAATTTACAACAGTTCATTTAGTGACTCTTCAAAGTTACAAAGGCTCTGAAAAAGTGACTTATGACCATTTTTTCACTCTTACGACCATTGCATCCCCATGGTCACATGAACAGAATTCAGATGCTTGGCAACTGACTCATATTTATGTGCCTGGGTCATGGGATCTCCTTTTGCGTCCTTCTGATAAGCAAAGTCGATGGGGAAGCCAGATGTACTTAACAAATGTGTTACTAATTTAACAACGGCAGTGATTGACTTAACAACTGTGGCAAGAAAGGTTGTAAAATGGGGCAAAGCTCACTTAACAACTGTCTTGCTTAATAACAAAAAATTTGAGCTCAGTTATGGCCATAAACCACCTGTATATTTTCACCTTCTTCCTATTATAAGACTGCTTGATGAATCAGGAGTTACCAACCCAACTTTACTTTTCCTTTTTGTCTAACAAAAAGATGCACAGTATTGTGAATTGGTACCTGAGTATAGCAATGACCTGGATGATATATTTTAGACAATTTTATATTCTTCTTGGAAGGTATCTCTGCTTGGGGTCCTTCTAGAACCATTCGTGGTGGTCCATTTTAACAGACATAGCCCACATCACATAAAGATCTTTTGATAACTTATTATTGTAGTTTTGAACTACAATTGGTCTGAAATAAGAGTGGGAGATTCCTAACTGAAACTGGCTGAAAAAATCAGGAGTAATAAAAATTCAGTCAGCTACACTGGCTGTATTCTTAATGTTTTCAGTCTTTTTGCAATTTGCTAGAAAAATGTGGGTTATTTTATAGAATAATAGGCAGCAAGGTTTTCAAAACACTGTGCTAAAAACTCAATTTTTACTTCTTTGCACAGCTGGTTTCCATTTTCTATCTCAAATTTAGGTGGTTTAAAAGTTTGTTTTACTGATATTTTGGATTTTACTGTTGGGTCACGGCCAAAATATCATGCTCCCCATTTCTAGTTTGTTTATTACTCTGTGGCTGCAGAATCAACCCCATCTAACATGTATTTTCCAGGTGGAGGCATTTTCTATCCATCAAAATCCGTTACAGCCACTGAAAAAAAATGGGGAAAACTTTATAACCTTTATTATATTTGTACACATTTTTAGACAGGTATCAATAGCAACTTTAAAAAAAAAGCTTACAGTTGAAATTATATTGAATTAGCTAAATGAAGCAAGTGGCACAATTTAGGGAACCACATATAATTTTACTTTGATTATAGGTAGTCCTCAACTTACGTTCACCGCTGGGACCAGGATGCTGCCTCTCCACTTGGGGGAGGACCAAATGCCCAGGCTCTGCCTCTGTCTCTGATGCTATTTTCTTATCAAAGCCTTCCAAAGGCCCCGAAGCTGGCCCAGGCTCTCCCTCAACCTCAACCTCCTCCTTGTCTGACTCTGCTAATAGCTCTGCTGGCAGCCGACAGGCCACAACAGTGGGGGGAATGGCCTCCAAGCATTGTTGATTCCCGTGAGATGTTTCTCTCCCCTCAAGGATGCCCAGAGCAGATGTCACAGGATGGCCGGCTGGTTCCCAAAACAAAATGAACAGAAGTGATTGGTGGACGTAATGGACTGTGAATAGCCCGTGGGGAAAGGGGGAATGAACTAGGCCTGCTTTTGAGTGGGAAGCCCAGAGCTGGTTTCGCTTCTTCTGTGCCAGTGTGCATTTATTTATTCAGTAAATAAATTCTTGGTAAAATAATATTCCAGGAGTTTCTTTTTCTGGATTCACCAACTGGACAGTTGACAACATGATCATGGGGATGATGCAATAGTCATAAGTGCAAGGACCAGTTGTAAATAATAATTTTCAGGGTCTTTGAAATTTTGAATGTTCACTAAATGAACGATTGCAAGTTGAGGACTAGACAAGTACAACATTTGCAGACAAGAGTTAAGCATACAAGCCCTGGCTACTTTTCTGGTATTATAGACAGAGACATTTTTCATAAGAATCGTGTAATTCTGTATGCATTTATTCATTCATTTCTCCCCAGTGAAAAGTGCCAGAGAATTTTCATAACAGATTTGGGCACACATGTGTTCACAGACCTTAGATCTAGCACGTCCTTCCCCCTTCTACCAGAAGCTGTTTGTCATTCTGTTTCTGCAGCATGGGATATGCATTTATATGGTTTTGAGAGACGTAACTCTTTTTCTGTTTAATCCAGTGTCAAAGAGCGAGATTTAAGGCAGAACACTGTGGGTTCTCTGACATCGATCAGGTTTATTTGGAAACAGGAGGGGGTCTTCTACTTTCTTTGAAAAATGTGCCCTTTGTTAGGGAGAAGCAAAAGAGCTGCTTGTGCTGGGTTGAATTTCCATACTCCCTGATCATTTAACTTGAATGAAAAAGAAAGCAGGCTCTTCAGCAGTTGATACCTGGTTTGGAAAAGCAGGATGACAGGGGAAGAATAACTGGCCAAGTACCGAAGTGTTTATGTTTTCTCTTCTTTAGAAAATATATATATATATATATATGCTTCATGATAACACGTCTCCCTCTGTGTGAGTAACTGCCCGTGAGGGTTAACACTGCTTTCATCCAATATGAAAGTAGGCTCATCTTTAGTGCAGGCTGAGCAAGTTACATTGATGTAATTGTGTGCAGAGGTGTGTTGGCCTCGTGGTTAAGATGCTGAGCTGTCAACCAGAAGATGGGCAGTTTGAGACACAAACACTGTGTGATGGGGTGAGCTCTAGTTTTAGTCCCAGCTCCTGCTCACCTAAGCAGTTTGAAATCATGTAAATCAGGTAGATAAATAGGTACCACTTTGGTGAGAAGACCTCATCATCAGTGGTGGTATTCAGCCGGTTTTATCCAGTTCAGGCAAACCGGTAGGGACAACTGCGGGATGCCCCGCCCACCCGCACGGACATCATGATGTCCCATTTTTTTTCGAGGCTCTGTGCATGCGTACAAGGCCTTGCGCATGTGCGGAAGATGGCAGAAAGTAAGTGAATACCCCCCTTGAACAGCATTCAGTTTACCTCATCTGATAGTCATGACCACAGAAACATCTTCGGACAACACTGGCTCTCTCAGCTAAGAAACGGAGATGAACACCTCTCTAATTTTTTCTCTCTCATTTTTATATCTTTTCATATCATGTGAATCATGTGTAGGAAGCCAGTCTGAATTGGGTTCCTGGCATATCTGGGAGGAGGATCGACATTGCTTCTGCCAATTTCAACTGGTGCCAGTAGGGAGTTTCTGCTTGCCAGTCTTTCTGCTCCTCCATGCAGGAAGCATTTCAGCAATGAAAGGTTTAAGTCACCCATTATAGTTTCAATATAGGTAAGGATTACCATATGCTTATTTGGGAATAATTAAGTGCAAGTGAGTCAGTTGTCCCCCTATGTAATTAAAATAGCAGGTAGTTTGGGACTGAATGGAAGGGGTGGGGGAATAGATCTTATTCCCTACTGACTTCTTCCAAACCTTTGAAAGCTCACTGGAAGATATAAATAGGGCTCTATTCACTTACATTTTGCACATCACAGGAAATGTAGTACATTCAGATACCTTTCATTTTTTTTCTTTTAAACTTTTCTAACTCTAACCCCCACCCCCCCAAAAGTACAATATTGCTGAAAAGCAATCCTCCCTCCCTCCCCCCCCTCTTTCCCTGTCTCATTGACGGGGGCCCTGTTTCCATTTTTAACTCAATTATAGCTAATATTGCAACTAGGAAATACATCCTCAGAATTCTCCTGCCCAGTTTTCCCACCTTCTGAGCCCTAATGAAGTTTCCTTCCTCTCTTAAATTCTCAGTACCTGTAGCTGTAAGACCTGAAGCTAAGAAGTAACAACAACGAGAGAGAGCGAGGGAGGGAGGATGGGTGGGAGGGAGGGAGGGAGGGAGGGAGGGAGGGAGAAAGAGAGAGAGAGAGAGAGAGAGAGAGAGAGAGATGATTGATGATAGATAGATGATAGATAGATAGATGATAGATAGATATTAGATAGATGTTAGATAAATGATATCATCTATCTACCTACTATCTATCATCTAACTATCATCTATCTATCATCTATCTGTTTCTATCATCATGTGTCTTCCAGATTTAAATTATTTATTTTATTAATTTTATTCAATTTGGATGATGTCCATCTCTCTACCAAGCAAGCTCCAGTCAACACAACATCCCTGTGTCATGTGATTACCATTTGCAACCTTCTTTGCCAGCTTCCAACAAGCAAACTCAGTGGGGCAGCTGTCAGAAGATAACCACATGATATTTTTGCTTAATAATATGTGTGGTCCTCTCTTAACAACAGCAACCAGGACTGCTGAAATGCCATTGCTAAGCAGGGTAGACATTGTAGTGACCTAGGCTTGCTGAGTCATTACAATACACAGAGAGGGGTTCTTGCCTCCTGCCTTGAAAGAGGCAGTGGTGAGGCCCCTCCTCAAGAAGCCCTCTCTGGACCCAGCTGTTTTAGCAAACTATCATCCAGTTTCCAACCTTCGCTTCTTCGCGAAGGTTGTTGAGAGTGTGGTTGCGCGACAGCTCCCGCAGTACCTGGATGAAACCGTCTATCTAGATCCGTTCCAGTCCGGCTTCAGGCCCGGGTACAGCACGGAAACGGCATTGGTCTCGTTGGTTGATGATCTCTGGAGGGCTCGGGACAGAGGTTACTCCTCTGTTCTGGTCCTATTAGACCTCTCAGCGGCTTTTGATACCATCGACCATGGTATCATGCTGCGCCGGTTGGAGGGGTTGGGAGTGGGAGGCACTGTTTTACGGTGGTTCTTCTCCTCTCTCTCCGACCGGTCGCAGTCTGTGTTGGCTGGAGGGCAGAGGTCGACCTCAAGGCACTTGCTTTGTGGGGTGCCACAAGGGTCGGTCCTCTCGCCTCTCCTGTTCAACATTTATGTGAAGCCGCTGGGCGAGATCATCCGTGGTTTTGGGGTGCAGTGCCATCTGTACGCTGATGACACCCAGCTGTATATCTCCACCCCAGACCACCCCAACGATGCCCTTGAAGTGATGTCCCGGTGCCTGGAGGCCATGCAGGTCTGGATGGGGAGGAACAGGCTCCGACTCAATCCCTCCAAGACTGAGTGGCTGTGGCTGCCGGCATCCCGATATAGTCAGTTGGTGCCATCGCTGACTATTGGGGGTGAGACATTGGCCCCCACAGAGAGGGCGCGTAACTTGGGTGTCCTCCTGGATGCACAGCTGTCTTTAGAAGAGCATATGACGGCCGTGGCTAGGGGGGCTTTCTATCAGGTTCGCCTGATGCGCCAGTTGCGCCCCTTTCTGGATCGGGACTCCCTATGCACGGTCACTCATGCCCTCGTTACTTCCCGCCTCGACTACTGCAACGCTCTCTACATGGGGCTCCCCTTGAGGAGCACTTGGAGGCTCCAACTGGTGCAGAATGCGGCCGCGCGGGTACTTATGGGGGTGACATGGCACTCCCATGTGACACCTCTCCTGCGCGAGCTGCATTGGCTTCCAGTGGTCTTCCGAGTGCGCTTCAAGGTGTTGGTTCTCATCTTCAAAGCGCTCCATGGCTTAGGACCTGGTTACTTATGAGACCACCTTCTGCCTCCGAGAACCTCCCACCGGCCAACATGCTCCCACAGAGAGGGCCTCCTCAGGGTGCCGTCTGTCAGGCAATGTCGGCTGGCGACCCCCCGGGGAAGAGCCTTCTCTGTGGGGGCACCCGCCCTCTGGAATGAGCTACCCCCAGGGATACGACTAATCCCGGACCTCCGGACCTTCCGCCGGGCCCTGAAGACTTTTTTATTTCAGTAAGCCAGGCTGGGTTAAATTTTTAATTGGGTAAATTTTATGGGTAAGGGGCTTTAAATTGGAGAAGCCAAAGATAGTTTAATTTTGTTTTAATGTATTTTAATATTTGTATTGTGTGTTTTTAATTCTGGCTGTTCACCGCACGAGTCCTTCGGGAGAGGGGGCGGTATAAAAATTTAATAAATACTAATACTAAATACTAATACACAATTTGTCCCAAACAAACCTATTTTATTGTAACAGCTGAGAATTATGTTCATTCCCAGCTGAGTCCCAATTAGTTGCAAAACAAGTCCTTCGGAAGAAGTCCTTCGGGATAATCACCAACCTTTATCTTCTTTGACACCCTTCCAAAGGCCTTACTTGGCAAAGCCCCACAAAGTTCACAAACAAGATATGCCAACTGGAAGCAGAGTTAGCAACGTTGCTTTTCTGCAAAAGGCCCAAGTGCCTTTGTTTCTCTTCTAAGCCTTATGGGAGGGGCCAATCATCTTCTGGCCTTACTCCTGAGTCTGCAATGGGAAAACAGGCAGCAAAGCAGCTGACGCGAGGGAAGAAGAAGGTTGCTTTCTCTCCTCCTTCCCTCATGCCAGCGCTCCATTGCCCATTTCTCCAGTGCAGTGCAGTGCAGCACCCAGGATCCACTTTGATGGGGGGGGGGATAATTTAACAACTGGTTCACCCAGGGTCAGGTTGGCTGTTGTGGGAGGATCGTCCTGCTGGAGAACAGGGATGCACCAGGACTCCCATGACAGCCAACCTGAACTTGGGTGAACCTGTTGTTAAATTATTTGAATCCCATCACTGCAGCACACATTTGATAAAGTTTAGGAATGGAAGAGCAGAAAAGCAGAAAGACACAAGACCTTATGTATGGTCTAATCCTAACTGGCAACAAGACTCTATCCATTTTGGGGGTATTTCCAACCTATGTGTCTTCTGGCACCAATAATAAAAAATGATGGGAGTCTCTCTGATAGAACTAAGGGAAAACAAATATGTGAATGTCATATTCTTTACGATATTTAATTAAATGTAATATGTGAATAAATAAAGGAGTACTCGATGCAGCGAGCTGGAGACCTTTTATTTATTTATTTTCTTTAATCAGAATAAACACAAATCTCTGCATGAAATCCATTCTTATTAAATTCTAGATTGTAAATAACGTCTCAGGTGCATTGCACTGAATTTGCAGCATAGCCTTGGATAATTTAAAACTGGCTATATCTGAGTTGGGCGAAGCAGAAGGGGGAGAGAAATTCCCATAGCAATACAAATTGGCTAATAACAGGCTTCAGCAGCAAACAAATGGGTTGGGATGTGACACAAAAGAAAACCCAATAGGCCATTTTCATCATTCAAGGCCAGGTCTTCTTCCACTGAAGGAAGAAAAGAGCAAATGAGGACACCATGCTTGTTTTGTGATCTGACAGGACTGGGAGGTGTTTGACTGTATCCGTAATCTCTATGGCTGGGAAGTGAGTGCAGAATCTTAGCATGTACCTAACTGCAGACCCCATTCTTCTATTCCCAGGTGGTGATTACTTTAAGTATCATTGGTACTAGAAAAGATTAAAATTGAGTTGCTTTCCCCACTTTTATAACTTGAATGACATCCCAGAATAAAGATGACTGATGCTTTGAGCTAAGGGTAGATGACATCATGTCTCTGAGAATTAATGTGGACATGAATGGTACCTAGAAAATGTCCTGCATCAGTTAGGTATATCAATGCTTATGTGTTGTTATAGTGGTGGTAGTTATCCTAATCCATTTGAGGGCAGGGGAAGATGAGACAACCAAATGAAATGTCTGTAATTGATTGGTATGCCAAAGTCACTGGTGGGCAAAAATGTTTTGGCAAGCCCAAGAAAAACAAGAGTCAAAATCTGCATTCTGCCATTTTTTATTTTTTTATTTTTTTATTTTATTTTATTTGACATACAACCACTGAATCAGTGAAAAGGCAACTGTAATCTGTGGTGATAGAATGGCTCCCCTCAAGGACAAAGAAGTTGATGGTATGAAAACTTTCCATCCCTCTTGATGTCTGTGAAAACTTGACAAACAGATGTTCAGTTATATGAAGCACCACCACTCCTCATGCACTCATCATTGCCCTATAAACCTTTGATTATAAGTCTGAACTCTCTTCGGTCATTCCATTTCAAGGATCTAAAATAGGAGTCTCCAAAGTTGGCAACTTGAAGACTTCTGGGTGTGAAGGTTGGGAACTCTGGGAGTTGAAGTCCACAAGTCTTTAATTGTCAAGTTTGGAGATCCCGGTTCTAAAATATTGGAAAGAACCTCAGTAGACAGAGAGAACCTCTCTCTGAGGACCATCATTGTTCAAATATAGAAGGTGACAAGAAAGTGGAAAAATATGTAGCTCATATCTGTTTCTCTTCTTACATATATATAGTAGATCATACTGTCACAAGTAAATGCTTTATTCTCCATCATGTAAATAGTATCTGTACAGTATATCAAGAGTTAACTTATTTCCATTGCTTAATGTATGTATGTCTAACCACTACCATATCTAGCTCCTCCCCTTGTATATATAAGGAGCTGTATGCCATTTTTCAGTGCTTCTATTTGTGAATATTCAGTGAATATAGAATGCCATCTGTGATTAAACAGAGCTTTATTTAAACATACTATTCTTACTTTAATTATTGAGTCTGATCCTGAAAATATTGCAACAATTTGGTAGCAGAGGATGGTTAATTGACTCAATAAAAAATTCAACAATGTCTGAGAGAGAAAAATCAAAAAGCAAAAAAATAAGACCCAACACCAGGGCATATACTAAAGAAATGGAAGCAGAACAAGAAATAATTGATGAATACGCAACTGAAATATCGAGAGAATCTGAAGACTGTACTACAGACAACGA
This sequence comes from Arizona elegans, assembly GCA_022577455.1. Taxonomy (NCBI): domain Eukaryota; kingdom Metazoa; phylum Chordata; class Lepidosauria; order Squamata; family Colubridae; genus Arizona; species Arizona elegans. The sequence goes on along the minus strand of JAKOOJ010000013.1, from coordinate 3,805,194 downwards.
AGAAATAATAGATGAGAACAATGATCAAAAAGAAAACGAAATAGAAAATAACAAACTCAGGTCAGAAATACTAAAACTTTTAAAAGATCAAAAGAACGATGAAAACCTCATCGCGAACCTCCAAGACTTACTGAAAAAAGGCGGAGCAGCGAGAGAAAAGCACATTGTTACAGATGAAAATAAAGACTCAAAAAAGGTGAGCGATTTGTCTACAGACAAAAATGCAACGAAGGAGAAGAACAACGGTCCCGCGCAAAATTTTGAATGGCAGCCATCTTGGTTTCAACGAACCTTCAGTCTAAGCGATGAAGAGCCAATCAGAAGACAAGATTCAAAATATCTGGCGCGAAAGGACTTACTTGATGCAAAAAACAAAAGAGAAAAGATCCATACATCAGAAGAGTCTGACACAGAGACTGAAGAAGAATCAATAGAAAATCAAGTAGAGTCTGCAATGAAAACGCTTTTTGCAACTTTTGGGTCAAAATTGAAAATAACTAAAGAATCAGCAAAAAACTGCAGTAAAAAAACAAAAGGAAGAACAGTGAGTAAACGAACTTCCCGAAGATCGCACGCCTCTATGCAGACAGCGAAAGCATCGACGCCTGAACCCAGAGAGCCCTGCAGATACCAACCTACGCCGCAAACAATTTCAGAGACCAGCGCTCTCAATAAAAGGACTCCCATCGCCACCAGGACTCCCAAGGCTGAACCAGAGACCGAGTCTTCCGAAGAAGAACAATGCGAGGGAGCTGCAGCGACGAGAACCTTTCACCATGACTTCAGGAGCGAAATGGACAATGTGCATGTACAAAGCTACACAGACAGCTTCGAAGCAAGAGAAAGACAGAGACTGCCATTTAAAGTCGTCGCTAGCATCCCCATGCCATTCTGCGGTTACCAACACTTAGAAGACCATGGACTTCCTCCAGTTGTAAGTAATGGAGCTAACAACATTGGGAATTTACCCAATGATTTCCCAAAACTGAGGGTAGATGGTGTTAATTTACAAGAGTGGTGCCAACAGCTCCAAGTTGTCTTTATGAAAGAAAATTTATTGTTTTTCATTACTAACCCTCCAAAAAGACCTTGGACTTTAAGATTGGACTGCCTACACCATAGAGCATTTTTCTTACTAATATCCAGTATATCTCCTGCTATGTATCATAGTATTAAGTCAAATCTAACTGTATCAGAAATTGTTCAATACATGTTTAAGCTGTTTCACAGTGATAGTGTAGCCACTACAACAAGAATGTCTAAGGATTTCTTTTCAGCCAGGTTAAAATCTGGGGTCACCATAAGTGAACATTTAATATACTTAAAGTCAGAGCAGAATTACAACTAAGAGGAGAAATAATTTCAGATCAAACAATGAAAAGTGTTATTATCAATTCATTAGACCCATCTTGGAATAATTATATATCCCATTTAGATACAATCAATTTAGGGTATTTATCCATAGAAAACCTTTCTAATAGGTTGATAGCTGAAGACAATTCGAGAAGAAATCGTTATAATAATCACAAAGAGCATAAGCAATATAAGAAAATGGCATTTCAAGAAAGGTACCATGAACCAATCAAATGCCATAATTGTGGGTCCAAAGAGCATAATAGAAGAGATTGTCCTAAATTTCTCAGAGATAAACATAGGACAGATCATAGAGATAGATATCACAATAGACAGTCATCCACTGACAGACATAGATATAGAAGTCCACCCATCTATAAGGAACATAGAGGGGGTAGAGATGATTCAAGAGACAGAAAATCTGGTTCATTGAATGGACTGAACAAACACAACAACAACAACATACATAGACCAGAAGATAACGATTGGCTCATTGACTCTGGTGCAACAAATCACACTACACACAACAAAAATATATTATCTTCGTTTGTTGAAGATAAATTTATAATCAAAGTAGCTAATCAAGAGAAGGTCCAAGTCATAGGTAGAGGAAATATAATCTTACCTGGCCTAGGAAAAATAGAGGGGGTATTGTTAATACCTGAAATACCTCATAACATACTTAGTGCAATAAAACTAAGCAGAGAATCTGGCATAAACATAGTCTTTTCAAAAGGGAATGCAGCTTTAAAGAAAAATGAAACAAGCGTAGGTACTGTCATTATAAAAGGAGGCTTACCTTACTTAATAACAAATGAAAGATGTTTACACAATATTGATTCCAACATAGAGGATGACAATGACATAAATAACGAAGAAAATAGTAATAGTGATAATGAGGAACATGAGGTAGTTCATAACAACAAAAACTCACCCAATGATAAAAGACCTAATATAGGCAAACCTATTCATGATGAATGTGCCCATATCTTACATAGAAAATTAGGACATGCTAGTTTTCCTGTAGTACAAAAAATGATTGAACATGCTGATGGTGTTAAAATAAAAAACTGTAAAAACTATCTAGAATGCTCAGTGTGTAAATCCACAAAACTCAAAACTAGCCCCAGGCCCAAAAAATCAACCAGGTCAACCAAACAAATCTTTGAATTAGTACACATGGACTTAGTTGGCCCATTGACACCATCAATCACATATAAAAAACGCTATTTTCTAACCATTGTGGATGACTATAGTCGTTATGGGTTTGTCTACACATTAAGACATAAGGATGAAACATTTCAGAAATTCAAAGAATTTTACAAACGCATAGAGACACAACACAACATTAGAATAAAACAAATTATGACAGATAGAGGATGTGAGTTCATGTCAAACGAATTCTCACGATGGCTAAAAGATAAAGGGATGTTGCATTACACATCTAGTCCTTTCTCTGCATTCCAGAACGGAGTGGTAGAGAGAAAGAACTCAACACTACAAACCATGATTAGATCCACATTAGAAGATGCTGGTTTAGGTAAACAATTCTGATCAGAAGCTTTACAATTTTCTAATTACACCCAAAATAGGACTTGGTCCAGCATAGTGAATAAAACACCATATGAAGTAATGTACGGTAGGAAACCTAAGTTAACACACATGCATATATTTGGAGTCACTGCAGACGTACATATACCTAAACAATTAAGGCGTAAAGGTGAAAACGTATCCAGAAGACTTAAATTCATGGGATACGAAACAGGCACAAAAGGATACAGATTTATTGATAACAATAACAGATTCATAATTTCAAGAACAGCAGTATTTCATGAACAGGCCAATTGGTCCAAAATACACCTTAATGAAATATTCCCAAACACCAATTCAGACACTGAACATCAAAATGAGAATATTGAAAAGAAAAACAATAACAGCACACGCAAAAACAAAGTTAGAACATGGACAAATAGTCAACACAAAATAAAAACTGATTCAGTAACAAAAAAGGAAGCAAGGTATTTGCATGACAATGATAGTATACCAGTGAGAACAACCAGAAGTAACAGAAATCAGGTGCCTAATAAATACAAAGATTATGTAATGTGTATGAATGGAGAAATAGTAACACCAAACACTTATGAAGAAGTGCTGAAACTTCCCCGAAAGAAAAGAGAAAAGTGGGAATCAGCAATGACCAAGGAGATGAATAGCTTACAAGAATTGAATGTTTTTACACCCACACAAGCCCCAAGGGATAAGACTATTATTGGTACCAGGTGGATATATAAAATTAAAAATTTGGAAGGAGGTAACACACTGTATAAAGCCAGACTAGTCGCACAAGGTTATGCTCAAAGATATCCTGAGGATTATACAGACACTTACTCTCCTACTGTAAGAACTGAGAGTGTTAAAACAGCTCTAGTTATAGCATCAGCACTTAATCTCGAGGTATTTCAATATGATATACAAACTGCATATTTACATGCCAAATTAGATAAAGATATATATGTAAGAGCTCCTCATAGTCAATATACAAACAAAAATGATATATGGCTATTAAACAAAAGTCTATACGGATTGAAACAATCTGGCAAGCGATGGTATGAATGTTTAGTCAAAGTACTTAAAACTATGAACTTTGTTGCCACTACTGCTGACTATTGTTTCTTTGTTAAGAGTGAAGGTGATTCTCCAGAATTTGTATTGATTTATGTTGATGATATTCTATATATAGGCAAAGATACAAAAAGGAGAGAAACTTTTGTAACAAAACTCAATGAACACTTTTCCTTAAAATCATTAGGGAAAGTAAACAAATATCTTGGTGTTCAAATCAGCAAAACAAAGAAGGGATTCAAACTTTCCCAAAGGGATAAAATTATAGAACTCTTAAACAAATGTAACCTAAATTATGCCAAACCATGTGATACTCCCATGCAGACTGATTTTCTAAGAAACACTGATGAGTCATCTCCAGAATTTAAAGATAACACATTGTATAGGTCTGTTATCGGCTCTCTTCTCTATATCTCTAACTGGACTAGACCTGATATTGCTTTACCCCTTAACTTATTATCCAGACATGTCAGTAAACCATTATCATACCATTGGGAAGCTGTCAAGAGGATATTAAGATACTTAAAAAATAGCTTAGACTTCTGCTTGTTATTAGAACCCAATAATACAAATGAACCCATTCTCACATGTTATGCAGATGCAGATTGGGCTGGTGATGTCACTTGTAGAAAAAGTACATCTGGCTATATATTTTTCCTTAACAGCTGCCCAGTTTACTGGTACACTGGTAAACAAGATTTGGTAGCTACATCAACTACTGAGGCAGAATATGTCTGTCTGTCTAAAGCATCAAATAACCTAGTATGGTTTAATGATTTATTGTCTAATATTTGGAAAAAACCTTCATTGCCTTATATCATACATGAAGATAACAAAGCTGCCATCGAAATATCTAGATCTGATGCTATTGGACAGCGATCTAGACATATAGATATAAAATTCAAACATGTAAGGCAATTATCACAAGACGGATTTATTAAAGCTATTCATTGTGAAACATCAGAGCAAATAGCTGACATCTTGACAAAACCTTTACCTTCTAAACAACACAAATACTTAACTACCAAGCTACAAGTTTTATATTGTTCTGAATCTGAATGTAATTATTGTCATATGTCGAATCAGCATTTAGAGGGGGATTTGTCACAAGTAAATGCTTTATTCTCCATCATGTAAATAGTATCTGTACAGTATATCAAGAGTTAACTTATTTCCATTGCTTAATGTATGTATGTCTAACCACTCCCATATCTAGCTCCTCCCCTTGTATATATAAGGAGCTGTATGCCATTTTTCAGTGCTTCTATTTGTGAATATTCAGTGAATATAGAATGCCATCTGTGATTAAACAGAGCTTTATTTAAACATACTATTCTTACTTTAATTATTGAGTCTGATCCTGAAAATATTGCAACAAATACAAGATCAGGTGAGTTGAGGGATCCAATCTTTATTTAGGCAAACATCAGCATTGGCACTGAGAGCTGATATCATTGGACACTTGCCAATGATAGAAAAATAGTGAAGTCAATGGACTGAGTAAAAGAACATTCTCTTTAGCATTTTGATGTAGTCACAGCTACTAATTTCAGCTTACAACTTTGTCAATGGCTAGAAAAAAAATCTGAATAACTGAAATAAAAATTAATGTCCAGGACCTAGCAAAATGGATATGCAGGGATATCACTTAGCGGATTGTCAGCAAACCATAAAAACACAAAATTGTGGAACCAAGAAGTTACTTGTCTGTGTCCAAATATATATCTTTATGTTCTGTGAACAATATGCAAGTTTCATATGTGGACCCATTATCTCTCTTCCATTATCTTCATTCCTCATAAATATGCAAACCACCATTCATTTGCTAAGGAAAAAGCTTCCTATTAAACCACAGATCTCATTTCTGAGGAAACTGGATGCTATGCTGGAGGTCTAAAAGAAATAGATACATGTGTCATTCTGCATAAATAGACACAAATGGGAAAGAGGGAGGAGACACAAATGGAATAGAAGGAGAAAGATGTGCTCTCCTCATCTGACGTCTGCATTTCCTGCGTCAGACAAGGAGACCACATCTTTCTCCTTCTGTCCTGGCCACTTTTTATAGATGCACGATTGAGAGCCTTTTAACAAATGGCATCCCTGTTTGGTTTGGTGGCAGTGTCTCATATAGAAAGTCCATTCAGAGAGTGGTAAGGGCAGCTGAGAAGATTATAGGAAACTTGCTTCCCGTTATTCAGGATACTGCTTATAAGCTCTCTGTTCTTAGAGCTCAAAGCATTGTTAGAGACCCCACACATCCACTTCATGGTCTGTTTCTGTTGCTCCCCTCTGGGGAGACACATTAGGGCTTATTTTGGGGAAAACATGGTACCAGAGATGGCGAAGGATCAGCCCCCACCACACTGGTCCTGGCATGGTGGGGCCAAGCCTCCCCCCCCCCAGCACACACATAAGAGGTGGCAAGTGTGTGGGGACTGACATGTTTGGCAGCAGCTGCAAGCCACTGGCCCCATGGCCAACACACTCTTGGATTGCACAGCGCAGGTGAGTCCTAGTGCTGCGACCAACCACTGGGCTGGCCCTCCAAGCAACAGGCGGAGGCAGAGGCATCGGGGGGGAGGCATGTGATCTGACTTGCCGGATGCACTGTGTGGCCCCCCGCCCATTCTATCCCACCATCTGTCTTTGCTTGCCTGTGGCCTTGATGGGGCATGCCTCCCCCTGTGCCTCTACATGCTGCTCACCATTGTGAGGTGAGTGAGGTGTCATGCCATGGCCCCTGTATGCTCAGTCCCCACCATCCAACCTCATCCTCCAGCTCCGCTGCATATGCATGATGAGCCTCCTGCCCACAACCCTACCCATGGCAGCCCCTGCAAATGGGAAGAGTGGAAAGGAGTGCATGGGTAGCCGAGTGGCATGTCCAGCAGGTCTCCCCCCCCCCCATGCCTCTGCCTGGGGCTTGGAGGGGCGAACCTGGCAGTCATAGTGCTCAAACTCATCTGCATTGCATAGGCTGCACAGTCCCAGAGTGTGGGCTGAAGCTGCTGCCGGACACCATCAGCCCCCACATGCTCACCACCTCCTGTGCTGGCCATACACACACCCTTCACCAAGGGCTGACAATCTTAATTGGAGCTTATTTTGGGGGTAGGACTTAAAGTACGAGCACCCTGAAAAATCATGCTAGGGCTTATTTTCTGGTTGGGTCTTATTTTCAAGGAAATGCGGTATATTGCAAAATAAAAGAGTTTTGCCACATATAATCCATACAATGTCAGAGAACTTCAAGTTGTAGCCATCTAGGAATGACAACAAGGAATCAATATTTTCTCACATATTAATCCAAATTCCCATTATGGCTTTTTGGCAGTAGAATACTGGATTATAGCAGAATAAAAATAGATACTCCATAGCAATTAAGACACAGCTTACAACAATATTAATAATGGTCAGAGTGAACCTGGAAAATATGAGCAAATGGCTGACATGACAGGTTTCAAATACTTCTCGAGACGTCTGATTTAAAACCTTCTATTCTTTTGGAGAAAACAAGGGATGACTCTAGCAGAGAAGCTTTTACTGGTAGTCAGAATCAATACGTGGAATCCTCTCTTCTCCACATAACCTGTTAGAGGAGGTCTGACATACAGTAGTGGCCAAAATTGTGGAAACCTTTTGGGTCAAGTGTATTTTTGAGGTTTGATGGCTGATAACACCACTTTTTTGGAGTTTCAAGATAATCATATTCCACTGCTGGAATGGCCTGGGAATAGCCCAGTTGAGCCCAATTAACCCAACTGAAAATCTATGGAGCAGACTAAAGAAACTTATTAGTCAAAAGCGACCCAGCAATAAAACCCACTTAATAGAAGCAATCATTCAATCTTGGTTTCACATTATAACAGCTGCAGAACTAAAAGACTTGGTTCACTCCATGGGAAGACACTGTAAGGCCGTCATTCATGCTCAAGCTTACCCAACTAAGTACTAACTGACGTGATATTTTTTTCTATGGTGATAATTTTTGTATATCTTGTTTTTTCTATGTGTTTCACTTTTCTTCCTATACTGTAACTGCTATTCTAATAGCAAATCTTTCATAAAAGTTATTGCATTACATTCTTGATTAAATTGTCTTTCCATTGATATATAATTTTATGGTACTACTCCCCAAAAAAGTGGTGTTATTAGCAGTGGTGGATTCTACTTATCTTTACTACCGGTTCGCAATGGGTCTGCATGCACACTCTTCTGCGCATGTGCAGAAGCATTCTGATGACATCATGGTTGGTGGGCGGAGCCTCCCACTGGTTTTACTATGGGTTCTATAGAACCGGTGCGAACCGGAGGCAATCCACCATTGGTTATTAGCTAGTTTTAGAAAATACACTTTCCCCAAAAGGTTTCCACAATTTTGGCCACTACTGTATACTTTTTCTGCCTGATTTGTCTTTGCAAATATTGGTGGAACTTGCCAAAAATATGGTTGTGTAAGGATTCCTTCCATGTTCTCTTTGGAAGTCTCTTCCATTTTATGTCTTCCCCTTGTCTCATTTTTTTAGTTTCAATTTCCTGTCCAACAAACAGGGTTGGCATTATCTGAGTCTGGTCTATTCTCAATGGGATAGAAGTTCTAAAGTTTAACTATTTCTTCAGGTGTTTTTCACTCCTATAAGCTGATGTTGCCCACTGATTCAGAAATGGTGAACAAAATGAATTGCCTTAATAATGATCGACCCACATTCTAATAAGTTTTTGTTTTGCCAAGTGCCAGGGCCGGGATCAGGTGCCCAGACAATTGGTTCTTCTGGATCCAGAGACAATAAGCACACCAGTGAATAAAGCAATTTTATGCTTTATTATTAAGGCTTAACTCAAGCAAACAGATTTAAACACATAGCATAAAAAGCATACTTAAAAAGCATACATACCAAGCAAGATAATACACAAATCTCTTATAAGCTGACAGGAGCTCCTTAATAACAACAACAACAGAGATATCCCAAGGGGACCGTTTCCACGGTACCCAGTGCTCATTTCTGTTCAGAATCTCTCCACTTAAAGGCCAATGCTAGGGTTTTTATTACAACCTGGCATTATTATTTCATAGCCCTTCTTCTATGATCAAGAAACTGCAAAACCTTGACTGGGTTGCACATGACTTGGGATTTTCACAGATGAGAAAAGCTTTGCACCTATGTGAAGATCCACAAACACACACACACACACACACACACACACTTTTCCTTTATTCAGCAAACAAGAATAAAACAGCAAGCAGGCTAGCTAAACATGAGCTCTGAAATTGTAGACTTTTCATAATACGAAGGAGAAATCAAAATATGTCACTAAAGACCTCGAAATACAATGGTCTTCTTCATTGCCACCACAGCTGTATATTTTCACAATGGGATGGAAAGTTGGAACATCACAGAATTACTAGGAAGCTATGCAGCAATAGCCTAATTCTTACTTGGATGGGAAATGTTCAAGGAAGTTCTAGAGCTATAGACTAGACTAGGAAGTGAAAACATAACAAACCAGAAGCTTCCTGAAAGAAGAGCTGAATGGCAAAATAGGTGTCTGCAGCTCAGATATGGCAGACTTCTTGAGCATCGGAAGTTGAGGATGGAAGGATAGTAATTATTATTATTATTATTATTATTATTATTATTATTATTATTATTTTATTTCTATACCGCCCTTCTCCCGAAGGACTCAGGGCGGTGTACAGCCTATTAAAAGCACAAAGACAAACAACAATTAAAATTATTTAAAATTATTAAATAATTTTGGCTCAATATTAAAACCTCAATATTAAAAAATGTAAAACATCCAATTTAAAATCATTACATTGATAGCCCGGCCTGGTGGAACAGCAGGGTCTTAAGGGCACAGCGAAATACCCTGAGGTCGGAGATCTTATGCATTTCCGGGGACAGTTCATTCCACAGGGCTGGGGCTCCCACAGAGAAGGCCCTCCCCCTGGGTGTCGCCAGCCGACATAACTTGGCCAATGGCACCCTGAGGAGACCTTCTCTGTGGGAGTGAACTGGCCGGTGGGAGGCTATTGGTGGCAGAAGTCGGTCTCGAAGGTACCAGGGTTCTATGCCATGGAGTGCTTTAAAGGTGGTAACCAACACCTTGAATCGCACCCGGAAGACCACTGGGAGCCAGTGCAGCTCGCGCAGGAGGGGTGTCATGTGGACACAACGGGTTGTGCCCATAACCATAGTAGTGACAGTTGGTTTCATTATTACCTTTGATAAAGCTAAGTCTCCTTTTAATATGACTGGAGAAGTGTTGCCTGCAATGCTTTCAAAGTCGAAAGTGTGAGGAAGTACAAAAATCTCATCTACAAGTAAGTGGAGTTAAATTGAAGTCAATTACTAGGACTTTAAGAAAAATATGCTATTCTCCCATTGAACCACTGTAGTCAACTACTCGAATCCACAATAACTTAGAGCTCTTTCATTTATCTGTCTATCGCTTACACTGATCTACAAATTTTGGGAAATTATCAACCTCCAAGATAAAATGTGTTAATTTTACATATTTTGATTAGTTGAATTAGAAAACAGTTGATAAAGATGCTGGTTAGCTAACTTTTTCAAGATATTTCACAATAAAGATTCATACCCAGGCGAGTATATTTGCCTACAAGGGAGAGAAGTGTCTAAATGATCATGATGCCTCATAGCTTCTCGACAAAGTTTGGTAGATCAATGAAAATGGTACCACATGGAAGTATATAAATTTATTTTCACTTTGAGAACAGCAAGGCAGGTGACTATGAAAAACACATGGAAAATGTGCTTAGGTTCTATAAAGCACTCGGTGCAAACATGTCACTGAAAATTTACTTCTTACACTCGCATTTAGACTATTTCCTTTTGAACTGTGGGGCAGTGAGTGATGAGCATGGGGAGAGATTCCACCAGGATATCACAGGCATGGAGAAAAGATACCAAGGGAAATATACCAAGATATACCAAAAAGATACCAAGTCCATCCATGCTTGCTGATTACTGCTGGAATCTCCCCAGGGATGATCCTACTGCAGCTCACAAGAGAAAAACCAAAAAGTGCAGTTTAGATACCGAATACAGATGGAACCTCGTCACTTAATCTGATGTTAGAATTTGTCAGTTTTTCATGCAAAAAGCATTAAAATGTTACATGAAAAGCCAATAACTGAATGGAAAGGTATGTTATTGGTATCAATAAAAAGATAAATTTATAATGTTTGATGTGGCACCATTCTCATTGCTATATCACATTTTGCAGAAAAGTTATGGAGCATAATTGCACATCCCCTTTGTAATTTTCAATTATTTTGATGCAATTTTGATCTTAGAAACTGGAGCCAATTAATACTCTGACTTAATTTTCCTTTATTAGTGACCCAGTTATGGTAAAATTAAACTACTTTCATTTCTGAGGCTTTCTCCAACTTCAATTCATGCCTCTCTGTTTGAACGAGGCACCATTTCTTCCATACTTTTTGACACTGGCACTCTTGTCATAGGCTGAGATATATAATCTTCCTGCCATTCCTTGGGCAAAATTTATATTCCTCAAATCATTCAGTAGTGTTTGGGTTTTTTAACTTGTCCAATAAACTTAAAACTAATCTAGTGTTAAGGAGGAAGGAAGAGGAAAAAGAAGAGAAAATGGAAGGGTTTTTATATGGAATTCTACAAGATACTCCCATGTTATGGCTATCCAGATGGAACATCATTTTTTCATTCAATTATTATTATTATTATTATTATTATTATTATTATTATTATTATTATTAATTTTTTAGTGAGATTCACAGCCTTTGAGGCTGGTTAAAAGGACCTAGGAACTGTTAAGGTATCGTCGGAGGATGTAAGCTGTTCCGAGTAAGGTGGTTTTTTGTAGAGTCAAAATGTTCAAGTCCGGCAAATTTAGAATTTCTAAATAGCAGGGTAGCCCTTTGGGTATTACTCCGAGGGCTCCAATTACAATTGGGACAACGCACAATTTCTTTTTCTACAGTCGCTCAACTTCAATTTGTAAGTCCCGGTACTTTGTGATCTTTTCTTGCTGCTTATCTTCAATCCGTGCATCACCAGGTATTGCAATGTCAATGAACCATTCTTTTTTCTTTTCAACTATTGTTATGTCAGGTGTGTTGTGGACCAAGTGCCTGTCAGTCTGAATCCTAAAGTCCCACAAGATCTTGAGTTTCTCATTTTCTAAAACTTTCTCAATCTGCGGTTCCCAGTGGCTTTTGCTGTACTCAAATCCAAACTTCTGGCACAATTTCCAGTGAATGATCTTAGCAACCCGGTCATGGCATTGTAGGTAGTCAGTTTGTGAAATTTTGCTGCATCCACTGATCAGGTGGTCGACTGTCTCATCTTTCTCATTGCAGAGGTGGCATTTGCTGTTGGTGGTAACATGTTGAATTTTTGCCTTCATGCAGTTGTGGCTAGGGCTTGTTCCTGAGCTGCCAAAATAAAGCTTTCTGTTTCTTTTTTCAGTACTCCTGATCTTAACCAGTTCCAAGTTAGTTTCTGGTCAGCTTTGCCTTCAATACTTTTCAAGTATTGGCCATGCAGAGCTTTGTGTTTCCAATTTTTAGCTCACTGCTCAATTACTTCTTTCTTATATTATGCTTTTGTTTTAGTTGTCTTTAAAAGGCCTCCTTTATTTACTTCCTTAATCATTGGTTCTTCACTTTTCTGGATGTAATCATTCAAGCTGCGTTTTTCTTCTTCCACAGTCTGCTTTACTTGTAGGAGTCCTCAACCACCCTCTGCTCTTGGTAAATATAATCGGTCAACATCACTTTTAGGGTGCAAGGCATGATTCATTGTCATAAGCCTCCTTGTTCTTCTGTCCAAATTGTCTAACTCCATCTGGGTCCAGTCAATTATTCCTGCAGAGTATCTAATCACAGATATAGCCCACGTATTTATGGCTTTTATAATGTTTCCTCCACTCAATTTGGACATTAATATCTTACGAATTCGCCGAATGTACTTGGCTGAAGTTGATTCCTTGACTTTATTATGCATTAAGTCAGAGGCTTATAAAATCCCCAAGTACTTGTAGCCTTCCTCTGATTTTACTGCCTTTATCATTTCTTCATTCTCTAGTTCTATTCCATCCTCTTCTATGATCTTGCCTGCTTTGGTTGCTATTGTTGCACATTTGTCAATTCCAAACTGCATACCGATGTCTTGGCTGAATTATTTTGTGTTTTCAATTAATAAATTCAGTTCAGCTTTTGTTTTACCAAACAGCTTCAAATCATCCATGTACATCAAGTGCGAGATTTTCAGTCCTTTCTTTGCAAGTTCATATCCACAGTTCATCTTCTTCACAATGATTGTCAGTGGTAGCATTGAGAGTATAAAAAGTAGGGGTGAAAGGGAATCACCCTGGAAAATGCCTCGTTTAATTTCTACTTGACCCAGTTCTTCTTCATTAGCCATAAGTTTCATTTTCCAGAGGTTCATTGAAGATTCCATGAATTTTTGTATGTTGCTGCTGATGCCTAAGATTTCCAGGCATTTCTTGATCCAGCTATGGGGAACTGAATCAAACGCTTTCTTATAGTCTATCCAAGCCATGAACAGGTAGCTTCATCTTTTCTTTGAGTTCTTTAGCTTGTCGATCAGCAATTGATCCTTTGTTCCTCTTGAGTTTTTGCAGCATCCTTTCTGTTCTAAAGGAAGCAAGTTATTTCTTTCCAGGTATCCATAGATTTGGTTTGCAATGATACCATAAGAAGCTTGTATGTTGTTGGCAAACAGGTGATTGGCCTATAGTTTCCAGGGTCCTTTCCTTTTTCTTTATCTTTTTGGATCAAAAATGTCCTTCCAGTTGTCATCCATTCATCATTTTCAGGTGTTTTTAGGATCTGGTTCATCTGGGTTGCCAATCTTTTGTGCACACTTTTATAAAGGCACTTGTAAGTGCCTTTAACCAGAAGCCATGCAGCTCATCCGGTCCAGGTGCACTCCAGTTCTTCACTTTTCTTGACTGTCTTTGCACCATTGCTTTTGTTATTTTCACATCATCATCATCATCATCATCATCATCATTATTATTATTATTATTATTATTATTATTATTATATTGGTAGGTAGGTGGGCAGATAGGTGCCACAAGTAGCAAACTTCCTAGTGTGACTTAAATATCAATAAATGGGTAAGGATTTGCTTTAAGAGACCTATATGAATGGAAGATAATAAAGACTAATCTCTCTTCAGAATGAATGTTCAGCTTGGGTTTGTTAACCTGTAAGCAATGGAATGTTTAATATGCACATGGAATCCAAAACATGTAAGTGATAATATTGGGGAGAAACAGTGCCACTAATCAGAGATTATCCCTATTGCACCAATAGCAAGAAGATTGATTGCTCCTGGGAATAATACTTCTTTAAGGTAATGTAATAGTTTTATATTTTTAATTAGGTAAAAAATATTTCATATCTTTACTGAGACAAACAACACTCAGATAATATCAGTGAAGGAGGCATATATTTTTTTCCATCTAATAAGAACCAGTTTTCCCATTATAGAGAATAATTTTTTGACGTAAAGATAATCTTTCCAGTCGGACGCACATTAATTTGCATGAATTGGGTTTTTTCCCCTGCATTATTGTTCTTAGGTATAAGCTTTATTTTTACTTATATTACTTACATTCACACACAATCCTTGTCCACCTTGCCATTTAAGAATTCCTAATGCAATTTATGAGAACTTCCAGACATTTTCTTCACTCTTGTAAGCCTGGTTAAGTTGCATTGCTTTTTTTTTTTAATCAATTGAATGAGATTTGATTTTTTAACCATTCTGGATTCTACTCCTGCCCCACTGTGCAGAGGTATGACAAATGGCAACATTGTCACTTTTATCCCAAGGCAAAGGAAGCTGTTTGCAATGGACCTGAGTTTCTGCAAAAGTAAACAACCAGTATTTGTGCTTAAAGCTGTGGTGCATAAAAGAAACGCATGTCAATTGAGAGGACAGTATTTTCCTCCTGCAATTTGCTGCAAGTGTTGGTCTCTGAAGACTTAAATTCACAGAAGGAAGAAATGAGAAGCAAACTTTTTCTCTTTGATGCCCAGCTACAGATTCCCACCCACACTAATAAAAAGAGAGAAAGTATGAGATAGGAATGTAAAACAGATATGCATTTCAAATTGAAAAACCCTGCAAGATTTGTGGTAAAATGCCATTTGAATAAAATCAATAAATAAAGCCTGAGTAGGCTTGGTTATATAATGTGGCAGGAAAAAAGGGTATGATAAATGGCTTGGGGCTGTATTATGTGAGACAAATTCCTTGTATGTCCAATCACACTTGGCCAATAAAGAATTCTATTCTATTCTATTCTATTCTATTCTATTCTATTCTATTCTATTCTATTCTATTCTATTCTATTCTCTTCTATTCTATTCTTTGTCTAGTCCATTCCCATTCCATTCCATTCCATTCCATTCCATTCCATTCCATTCCATTCCATTCCATTCTATTTGGTGGTTCGCAGGGGTTCAGGAGAACTTCTAGTTAAGATTCTGTGCAGCTCAGAGAACCCCCAAATCCTACTCCTGGCTGGCCCCGCCCACTCAGCCCCACCCCTCCCAGGAGCCCCCATGCGGCCTGTTTTGGATGCAGGTAAGTGTAGGGTGTGCGCAAAGGCTTGGGGAGGGCAAAAAATGGGCCTACCGGAAGTTCAGAAAGGTGGGAAACAGGCCTGAGGAGGCCATTTTCACCCTTCCGGAGGCTTGAGGAAAGCCTCCAGAGCCCAGGGAGGGCAAAAACACCCCCACCCCCACCATGGTGCAGGAGGCTGACTAGGCCATGCCCACCATGGCTACATCCACCCAGCAACCAGGCAGAGAAGCCCTTGTTAAAATTTTTGAATCCCACCCCTGATTACATCTACCTGGCCCACTAGAGCAGGAAGGCAAGGTAGCTTCAGGTCCCAATTATCAAGGAAGTACAACTGGCGAAACCAAAGAAAATGGTGGCACCCTCCCTTTGAAATATCTTTCCCCAGAGATAAAGTTGTCCCCCACTTTGTTTTTTTTTCCCACAAGACTTGAAAGATATGGTTTTGTCAGAGGGATTGGCTTGGGCCAATTAAGGCTTGTCTGATTCTGTTGTTACTGTCATGGAGTAGGGTCTGGGGAGTTAAATTGTGGATTTGTAATGTTGTATGCTACCTGGAGTCACGGTGTGTGAACTTGTTAAATGAATGAATGAATGAATGAATGAATGAATGAATGAATGAATGAATATCCAAGTCCTATTACATTGCAGGAGAGAGGGTGGAGGGAAGGAGGGAAGAAGGGAAGGAAGAAAGGAAGGAAGGAAGGAAGGAAGGAAGGAAGGAAGGAAGGAAGGAAGGATGGATGGATCAGATTCTGGGAATCTGGAGCAGAGAAACAAGTTCAGAGAAGATCTGGTAGAAAACTATCAGAATTGTGTTTGTTGTGAAAGCTTACTAATTTTTAGCATTAAAAAAGACCCATGTTTTCAGAAGGTCAGAGCTAATTGGTCTCCCTACCATCCTATTTGCTGAAAATACTTATCACTATTAGTTAATAGAACGAGCATTGGTTTTTCTTTACTTTCAATTTAAAAAAACCTCATACTTTATCGGGTACAAACTATTTTAAATTATCTCCCTCCTAATAAAAGATATCCTCAGCAGTACATTTTCCACCTGTCATTCTCACTAAGACTGAACAAATGAGCAGTTAGATTTTCTATTCCTAAAAATAGGGCACAGTAATTACTGTATTTGCTTTTGTTCCCATCAAGACATTCACTGGTGTCAAAGATCCAGTTGAAATGGCTGCAGTTTGCTGTCACTTTTCAGTTAGTATTAGATCTTGGTCCAGATTTGGTTAAACTTCAGCACAATGTGCCATTTTTCTCTTTAGTGCTGAAACTCCTTGTCTGAGGTTGACATGTAGTATGCAAATTCTTTTTAAACACTTTATATACAATTTTTTTAAAAAAACTTCAGTTGATCGAATCAAGAGGCAAGTGCACTTTCTTGTTAGTTTGTTTTTTCCTTGAAAACATTTTGCTTCCCATCCAAGAAGCTTCTTCAGCTTCTTGAATGAGAAGCGAAACATTTTTCAAAGGAAAAAACCCAAGAAAGTCCAGTTGCCTTTTGGAAAAAGCACCTTTGGAAAAATCATGACCTGGATGATTGAGAATCTCCACAGACATTCAGTCAAGACGTTTTTCAATTTGGGCTTCAGAGACAGCATGGTGCACTAAGCGTGACTCTAATTATTATTATTATTATTATTATTATTATTATTATTATTATTATTATTATTATTATTATTTCAATTTATATACCGCCCTTCTCCTATTGGACTCAGGGCGGTGCACAGCCAAAGATAAAAAACATACCAATACAAAATTTAAAATCAATTAAAAGAATTATATAACTTTGGCCCATAGTTTAAAACAATCCAATTAAAACCCAATTTACACTTAAAAGCTAAGAAGCTAAAAAGAACTAAAAAAGAGCTTAAAAGGGGGGGGGGGTTCACGCCAGCCCTGCTTGATGGAAAAGAAAAGTTTTCAGGGCACAGAGAAAGACCTGGAGATCTGATATCCTTTGTATCTCCAGGGGCAAATCGCTCCAGCAATCGTTCTCTGCCACAGAGAAGGCCCTCCCCCTGGGGGTCGCCAGCCGACATTGCCTGGCTGACGGCACCCTGAGGAGACCCACTCTGTGGGAGCATACTGGTTGGTGGGAGGCTATCGGTGGCAGAAGGCGGTCTCACAAATACCCAGGTCCGATGCCATGGAGTGCTTTAAAGGTGGTAACCAACACCTTGAAGCGCACCCGGAAGACCACTGGAAGCCAATGCAGCTCGCGCAGGAGAGGCATCACATGGGAGCACTCTCTTGCTCCCATAATCCCTCACGCGGCCGCATTCTGCACCAGTTGGAGCCTCCGGGTGCTCCTCAAGGGGAGCCCTATGTAGAGAGCATTGCAGTAGTCCAGGCGGGAAGTGACGAGCGCCTCGTTATTACAGAACCAAGGAATGTGGCCTAAGTAGTAGCCAGTGAAGGGATCAGAACTCCTCTCTGGATTAAGGAGAAGACAAGGATTGGACATCTTGGGCTCTATACAGACTCCCTCACAAACAGACTGCAAAACAACATTTTCCAACAAGTTTGAGAGGTCTGGAGGTCAAAAGAATATTCTGTTTACCTAAGCCGCACTCATCATCTTTCAAAGAGTTATTGAGTTATCCTACTTCCTTTCTTAATTATTTTAGGAAATTTTTATTGCAGACTTATTTGGAGTTAAGAACTTTATGAAAGAGAAGTTGTACTACACTGGTAAATTTCCTTCCACCCTGGATGGAAGCTCTGAGTAAATTTAAGGATAAACAAGAGAAGCTTAAATTTTTGGAAAACAGCAACAATGGGACTAAAATGTTGATTTTTGAAAAAGTAGGGAGCTAAATGTGAAAGTATAATTCTTGTGGGTTGCCTAAAAATTTATAAAATGGTACATGAAGTTTTTAAAATTAATTTTAAGAAATCTTCTTTTGTCCTGGTCTGTGACTGTAATAAAGATT
The DNA here is from genome assembly GCA_022577455.1 of Arizona elegans. Lineage (NCBI taxonomy): Eukaryota > Metazoa > Chordata > Lepidosauria > Squamata > Colubridae > Arizona > Arizona elegans. The sequence continues at coordinate 3,786,641 of JAKOOJ010000013.1, read as the reverse complement.
CAATTAAATTAAGAAATCTCCCATGGGAAACTTTTGTTGATTGGAATAGGTACGAACAGCTGACAAGAGGGGATCTGAGCCATTTATTTATAAGTGGGAAAAGATTTCCTCTGCTGTATTTCTTAGAAAAAACGGATAAAAAATTATGGCTTGTAAAATTTTATGTTTTTACATACATACATACATACATACATACATACATACATACATACATACATACATACAGTACGTACATACATACATATGGTACGTACATACATGCATACATACACATACATTCTGGTAGCTTTCAAGAGACTTTGCTAGGGTTGAATGATGTCTTAAAAATTATCTGATGTTGTCTCTATATTAAGAATCTAATTTTAGGATGAATATGTCACTGGTTTATTGCTATAACTCTCCATATGGTCTGACTCACAATTAACACGATGCCAAAATCCTCCAATTTCCTGAAATAACATTTTTTTGTGAAAGAAGCTTTTTTTTAATTAGACTACATGAGTTTATGTGTACTTTTTAGAACTCCTATAATACTAGAAATGACAGAAAGTAGTTTTATTCTTTATATTTCCTGGTTTATCCAGTCTCCAAGGAAGGAATTATTTTATGAAGTCTCTCGATGTTTAATGGATGTATATCAGGGGTGTCAAACTTGATTTCAATGAGGGCCGCATCAGGGTTGTGTTTGACCTTGGGGAGCTGGGGTGGGCATGGCCAGGATGGGCATGGCCAGCTCAACGGGCTCCCGAGCTCCATTTTCAGCTGCGATGGCCTCCTGCAACCCTCTGCCACAGGGGTGGGTTCTAAATTTTTTTACTACCGGTTCTGTGGGCGTGGCTTATTTTGTGGGTGTGGCTTGGAGGTCATGTGACTAGGTGGGTGTGGCTAGCTGGTCAGAGTCATTTCTGGAAGGTCCTCACACTTACGACCAGTCCTCGCACTTACAACCTGACTCATTTGTTTGCTTTTAACATTGATCAGCTGTAGGACAGCCCTTTGAAGCCCCACGGCAAGAGTTTAAATAGGTTTTTTCCCTCTAGTCATCAGCTGGGACTCAGGAGGCAGCAATGGATTGGGGGTGGGACCAAATAAAAGGTAAGAATAATGTGGGGGGGTGGGGGGGGTGGGGGGGAGAACTGGTTCGGTGACGTCATATCATCACCGCTACCAGCTCGGCCGAACCGGACCGAACCAGGAGGAACCCACCACTGCTCTGCCAGCAAAAACAGAGCTCGGGAGGGCCACCCGCAGCCCTCCTGAGCTCCATTTTTGCTGGCAGAGGCGCTGCGGGCTGGTCCTTCACTGTTTCCAGAGCGATCCCGCAGGCTAGATCTAAGCACTCCACAGGCCGCATCTGACCCCTGGGCCTTGAGTTTGATACCATTGATATATATGAAGAACATACATATGCCAAAGTCTGTTTTTAATCTCTCTCTTTGAATTTCTTTTTTAATTCTATCTGAAATGGCTAAAGGTACAGGTATTCCTTGACTTATGACCATAAGTGAACCCAAAACTTCTGGTTGTTAAGCAAGACAGTTAAGTGAATTTTGTCCTATTTTACAAGCTTTTTGTCAAAGCTGGTAACTGAATCACTGCTGACTTCCCCACTCTGACTTTGCTTGTCAAAAGGTCACAAAAAGGGAGCACATGACCCTGGGACACCTCAACCATCATAAATATGAACCAGTTGCCAACTGTGCAAATTTTGATCACATGACCATGGGGATGCTTGAAACGGACGTAAGTGTGAAAAATGATCCTAAGTCACTTTTTCAGAGAAAGTTGAAGACTACTTGCACTCTGAGGAGCCTGAGTGGCATAGGAGGCTAATGCCTCCTACTAAGGCAGCATTTAACATCCAGCTGCCTGCAATTACTGCGAGTTCAATTCTCACCAGGCTCAAGGTCGACTCAGCCTTCCATCCTTTCTAAGGTGGGTAAAATGAGGACCCGGTTTGTGGGGGCAATAAGCTGACTTTGTATAAAATATACAAAAGTATGAAGGCTATTGCTTAACGCCTTGTAAGCCGCCCTGAGTCTCCAGAGAAGGGCGGCATATAAAAATAAATAAATAAATAAAAAATAATTTTAAAAAACTCAGTTTTTTAAAAAATATCATGCTATGTGTTAATTCAGGGATTTTTCAATGAACCAGGAAAGAAAACCTGAGTGGTTCATTCACATGTATCTTAACACAGGAAGGATCCCCAGATTATTGCAATGTGAGTTCCTGTGACATGCAGTTTGTGGTACTAACCTGTAAGCTTAAAGGTAATACTCCCAAGGATAGACAATGAAACACGATGAAGTTGCAAGATATTACAAAAAAGAAAAAGCAAATTAGAGAAAAAGCAAAGAATGCCAAAAATGAGGTTGTGACTTTTCAGCTACATCAATTTGAGGTTTGGCGGCAACAGGCTTTCCCCTAAAGAAATGTATGGAGTCTTGTTGGCCATACTTACACAGAGAACCTTCAATTTTTCTCCCACATGCACAAAAGAAAGATTGTCAATGAAGTAAATCATGACGTCGAGTGAATTTAATGTTTTTTCTCCAAAAAATTAATTCCTATAAAAATATTTTTCCTAATTAATCACTTAGCCACTTCATTAAGTAATGTCATTTATGAAAAATGAGACAAAAATAGAATCTTCTCTGCTTTCCTGGATAATTAATTATATTGTGATCACACTGTCAGAAACCTATTCTCTTAATGGGGTGTAAGGTTGTATATGCATAACGTACAGTATATCAAAGTACATATGCAATTAAAAAAAGATATTTCCAACAATATGCTCACAAATACAGCTGTTAAATTGAGGATAAGACAGTTCAGAAACAATAGATTAACCAAGAATAGGCTACAAGATTATTAACTGGAATTGGATAATTTGATGGTGTTATCCCAGTTTACCGTATTTCATTCTGAAACTCTGCAGTTTTAAAGTGCCAGACAGTTGAACTGACAATAGATTGATTTAGATCCTGAGGTCATCATTAGATATCCTTGGTTTTGTGCCTAAGTTGTTGTTGGTGGTTTTGGTGGAGAATTTTTTTACTCATCCATCTATAATGGCAGTCAAGGAAATCATGAACACCTTCATTTCAGCTGTAAAGAATAACAGCAGGTTTCAGAATAACAGAATAACAAAGTTGGAAGGAATCTTGGAGGTCTTATAGTCCAACCCTCTTCTCAGCTGAGGCAGGAAACCTTATACCATTTCAGACAAATGGCGGCCCAATCTCCTCTTTAAAATCTCCAGTGATGGAACACCCACAAGTTCTGGAGGCAAATTGTTCCACTGATTAATTCTTCTCACTGTCAGGAAATTCTTCCTTAGTTGTAGGTTGGTTCACTCCTTGATTAGTTTCCATCCATTGCTTCTTGTCTGCCTTCAGGTGCTTTGGAGAATAGATAGATTCCCTCTTCTTTGTGGGAGCCCCTGAGATATTGAAAGACTGCTATCATGTCTCCCCTAGTCTTTTTTTTTCCATTAAACTAGACATGCGCAGTTCCTGCAACCGTTCTTCATATGTTTTAGCTTCCAGACCCCTAATCCTCTTTGTTGCTCTTCTCTGCACTCTTTCTAGAGTCTTCACATCTTTTTTATAGTGTGGTGACCAAAACTGGATGTTGTACTCTAGGTGTGGTCTTACCAAGGCATTATAAAATCGCATTAACATTTTGCGTGGACTTGATTCTGTATCTCTGTTAATGCAGCCTAGGATTGCATTGGCTATTTTTTTGTTGTTTCTTTCCTTTACCCACTGTAGACCACCCAACATGAACTTTGGAGCATTGACAACATTGACTTTGGAGTATTGATATACTGTACTTGCTACATAACATAGTTATTTTGCATTTTAATCTGATTATTTCTCTCTCTTTTAAATGATGTTAATGGTTTAGGAAACCATTGCAGACTGGAATGTATAATGGATTGATCGATAATTTCTAACATTCCTAAATTTAAAGGTAAAAGCTGCCTTTGCATGTAAGATGGGCCTCGGGGTTCTCTCTTTGAATGAGAGGAAACCTTTTTAATCAGAATGATCTGATTATTATGTCTTCTCCTGCTGCAAATGCTCCTTCTGCTTCTTCCTCTTGGTAATTTATCAGGCAAAAATCACCCAGTGTAAATGAGATTTAAGCCTGGATCATTGACCCATAGCAGGTGGAAAATTACCCTTTTCTTGCCTTCAATTTATCTCTGAAATTCTTCTTGTCTGATACCATCTGATAGAAAGTGAAGGTTTTTTGTTTCCTTTCTCCCATATAATTTCCCATAAGATCCAGGCACCAGAACGATAACTAGAAAGATTGTTGATTTTGGATGCTACCATTCCTGCAACCCAAAATGGATAACATCTGCTATTGTTAGACAATGGAACATTGTCAGCACATAGTAATGACTCAGATAAGGCTAGGTAGGGCACAGAGACATATAAATGTATAATAGATAACATCTAGTGTAGAATTTTAGCAGCTCTGATCCAGCAGCTGTATCTCAGTCACTCAACAAAGTATTAGAAATTAGGTGTTATTTGTTTGTTTGCTTGTTTGTTGATTTATTTTGTTTGCCAAACATGTATAAGGTAACAAGTATAAGTATGAACATAAACATGAACAAAGGAAGTAAATACCTATAAATGAGGACAGTAGACACGGGATGGTAGACACACTGGTGCGCTTATGTATGCCCCCTTTATGGACCTCTTAGGAATGGGGTGAGGTCCATGGTAGACAGTTTGAGGTTGAATCTGTGAGGGTTTGAGGGTGTAACAACGGAGTTGGGTAGAGCATTCCAGGCGTTGACCACTCTGTTTCTGAAGTCGTATTTTCTGCAATCGAGTTTGGAGCGGTTTACCTTGAGTTTGTATCGATTGTTTGCCCGTGTATTATTGTGATTGAAGCTGAAGAAGTTGTTGACAGGCAATACAGGCAATGAGGTGGTTCCGCCCCAGGTGCCTGATGGACCCGGATAGGTTCCAGATGGAGCTTGGGCCATTTCCTGAGGCTCTGGCACACGGCTCGACTGAAGACATAGTGGCTGCCTGGGATAGGGCGGCCGCTGGAGCTTTGGACCGGGTCGTGCCTTTGTGGCCTCTAACCCAGCGTCGATCTCACCTGGCTCCCTGGTTCACCGAGGAGCTGAGGGAGATGAAATGCTGGAAAAGATGCCTGGAGAGCAGTTGGAGGGCCAGCCATTCTGAATTGACCGAACACTGGTAAGGTCTCATATTAAGACCTACCTGGTGGCAATAAAAGCGGCAAAGTGTAACTATTTTTCCGCTCTTATTGCGTCATCAAATAATCGCCCGGTCGCCCTATTTAGGGTGACCCGCTCCCTGCTCCACCAGGAAGCATGAGAGGACCCCTTGGAGGGTAGAGCCGAGGACTTTGTACAATATCTGTATGACAAAATCGCTCAGATTCGGGAAAATTTGGACTCTGACTGGGTAGATTCGGGAGGGAGGATGGAGGCAAGTCTTGAGAATATTACCTGGGAAGAGTTTGATTCTGTGACTCCGGAAAACGTGGACAAGATACTGGGCAGACTGAGCGTGGCCACATGTTTATTGGACCCGTGTCCCTCCTGGCTGGTGCTGGCCTCTCGGGAGGTTACACGAGGCTGGCTCCAGGGGATTATAAATGCTTCCTTGAGAGAGGGTGCCTTCCCCGCCACCTTGAAAGAGGCGGTGGTGAAGCCTCTCCTCAAGAAGCCTTCCCTGGACCCAGCAGTGTTGGCTAATTACCGTCCAGTCTCCAACCTTCGCTTCGTTGCGAAGGTTGTTGAGAGTGTGGTAGCGCGACAGCTTCCTCAGTACTTGGATGAATCGACTTATCTAGATCCGTTCCAGTCGGGCTTCAGGCCTGGATACAGCATGGAAACGGCATTAGTCGCATTGGTAGATGATCTCTGGAGGGCCCGGGACAGGGGTTGCTCCTCTGTCCTGGTCCTATTAGACCTCTCAGCAGCTTTTGATACCATCGACCATGGTATCATGCTGCACCAGTTGGAAGAGTTAGGGGTGGGGGGCACCGTGTTGTGGTGGTTCTCCTCCTTTCTCTCTGATCGGTCGCAGTCTGTGTTGACAGGGGGGCAGAAGTCGACCCCGAGGCCCCTTGTATGTGGGGTGCCACAGAGGTTGGTTCTCTCACCCCTTCTGTTCAACATTTATGTGAAGCCGCTGGGTGAGATCATCTGTGGTTTTGGGGTGAAGTATCATCAGTATGCTGATGATACTCAGCTATACATCTCCACCCCGGACCACCCCAATGCTGCCCTTAAAGTGATGTCCCGGTGCCTGGAGGCTGTACGGATCTGGATGGGGAGGAACAGACTCAGGCTCAACCCATCCAAGACCGAGTGGCTGTGGTTTCCGACGTCCCGATATAGTCAGTTGGTGCCATCACTGACTATTGGGGATGAGTCATTGCCCCCCCACGGAGAGGGTTCGCAACTTAGGTGTCCTTTTGGACTCACGGCTGTCTTTAGAAGAACACTTGACGGCTGTGGCCGGGAAGTCTTTTTATCAGGTTCGCCTGATTCGCCAGTTGCGTCCCTTTCTGGATTGGGACTCGTTAAATAGGGTCATTCATGCCCTCGTCACTTCATGCCTGGACTACTGTAATGCTCTCTACATGGGGTTCCCCCTGAGGAGCACCCGGAGGCTCCAGCTGGTCCAGAATGCGGCCGCGCGGGTAGTTCTGGGGGCAGCATGGCGCTCCCATGTGACTCCCCTCCTGTGGGAGCTGCACTGGCTCCCTGTGGTCTTCCAGGTGCGCTTCAAGGTCTTAGTTACCACCTTTAGAGCGCTCCATGGCTTAGGACCGGGGTACTTACGAGATCGCCTTCTGCCACCAATAGCCTCTCACCGCCCAGTATGTTCCCATAGAGAGGGGCTTCTCAGGGTGCCGTCAGCCAAACAGTGTCGACTGGCGGCCCCCGGGGGAGAGCCTTTTCTGTGAGGGCACCCACCATCTGGAACAAGCTCCCCCCAGAGATACAGAAGATTCCGGATCTGCGTACTTTCCGCCATGCCCTCAAAACATTCCTGTTTCAGCAGGCCGGCCTGGCCTAACTTTCCCTTTATATTGCTTTTGATTTTATTTTAAACTGGGATGTCTTGAATTATCTAGGACCAGAGTGTTTAGTATATTTTAATTGTTTTTTTTTTAACATTTGTATTACATGTATTTTTATCGTTCGCTGTTCATCGCCCTGAGTCCCTCAGGAATAGGGCGGTATATAAATTTAATAAATAAATAAATAAATAAATAAATAAATAAATAAATAAATAAATAAATATTTATTTATTTTGTGTACTATATCTAGCAAGGCTGCCGATTGTCAGCCCAGCATTCTAACCTCAGGAGCCACTGCGCTCCAATTAGTGTTCTGATAATGTTAGGCCAAATGATTCAACAATGGTTGAATGGAATGATATAATGCAAGTTTCACATTCTTATGTTCCTGTTAGATCTTAATATTCTGAAATCCTCTGTAGTTAAGAAAGCAGCATCACTAACAAGAACATTCTGTCTAGAGTATGTGTTAGCATTGTACGTCATTTGCTATTTCATCCTTAACAAAGAAAGATTCAGAAAAAAGATGAGGTTAAACGGGAAACAAAGTGGTTCATACCTTCCGGGTTTGATATTTTGCCCATCCTAGCAATACAGAGGTGAGTCCTCTAGCTCTGTTTTTGCTTTTCATACTAGTTGTTGGTGTTGCTAAAACTTTAGCAATTGTGATAAAATATCTGAGTTTCTTTAAAACTCTAAAATTAAAAATGCTGAAAATATTATTTCAGCCAATTCAACTGAAAAGAAAACCTGTTTTTTCACCTAACATGAAAGAGGCAAAATTATTAAAATTGTAACATTACAGTTGTACAGTGTTGAACCAACTAATTTGTCAAAGGAAGATAAAATGCAGAATTATGCATTCATGCCTTGTCATTCACCAAATGGCCTTTAAATCGTTGCTGGGTGCTCTGTCAATGCATACCTTATTATACTTCCATTGATAGCTCACAGTATTTCAACAAAAGCATTTCATATCAGCTAGAAAATCAGTGACACACTTCCATCCATCATTAATTCATTACCTCTTCTCCCTTGCCCTCTGCCCAGACTACCTTTGTAAATAAATAAACAATGACAGTGTGATATCAAAAGCCTAAATTAGTGGCAAAGATAAACATTTCAGAAGAACTGAGAAAGAGAAAGAAGTGAATCCGAGTACAGCTCTTTTCTCTCACTCTGCCAACCCCACCATTAATTATCTCTGTTTTTAGTATAAAGCCAACAAGAAAGTATTTTCACTTCATAAGTTTTCAGAGAGAGAGTTGATGATAGTAGCTTCTATCCGAAACTAAAATGAATAGGATTTTTTCACATTTACATTTTAGTGTGAGTGTTCTATCAAATCCTGCACCTGTTAATAGCGGTTTAATAGGGACCCCTGGGACCAACACGCTTCATACTATACATAAATGACCTTTGCGATCATATTATAAGCAGCTGCGTTCTCTTCGCCGATGATGTAAAAATATTTAACACCACAGACAATGTTGTTACCCTTCAAAAAGGCCTTGACTTTGTGTCAGAATGGTCAAACAATTGGCAACTCCAAATCTCAACCAACAAATGCTCTGTCTTACACATTGGCAAAAAGAACCAGAACACAAAATACAAGCTGAGTGGACACAACTTTGTAGATGACCCTCACTCTGTCAAGGACCTTGGAGTACTCATATCTGATGATCCAAGTGCCAAAGCCCACTGTAACAACATCACCAAAAAGACATTAAGAGTTGTAAACCTAATCTTGCATAGCTTCTTCTCCAGTAATATCACACTACTAACCAGAGCATACAAAACATTTGCTAAACCAATTCTCAAATACAGCTCATCTGTCTGGAACCTGCACTGCATATTAGACGTTAATACAATTGAAAGTGTCCAGAAATATTTCACAAGAAGAGTCCTCCACTCCTCTGCTCACAACAAAATATCTTATGCCACCAGACTTAGAAAAATTAGAACTATGCTGCCTTTAGTATGACTAAGCATAGCTCATTAATTATCTGCTACAATGTCCTACCCATCAATGACTACTTCAGCTTCAACCACAACAATACACAAGCACACAATAGATACAAACTTAAAGTGAACCAATCCAAACTAGATTGAAGAAAATATGACTTCAGTAACAGAGTGGTCAATGCCTGGAATGCACTACCTGATTCTGTGGTTTCATCCCCAAACCCCCAAAATTTTAACTTAAGACTGTCTACTGTTGACCTCACCCCATTCCTAAGAGGTCTGTAAGGGGTGTGCATAAGAGCACCAGCGTGCCTACCGTCCCTGTCCTAATGTTTCCTCTATTTGTATTTTTTTTATGTATCCAATCTATGTTTATACTTATTACCTAATACGTTCTTGACAAATAAATCAATAAAATAAAAATAAATAAATAAATACATTTGCATGAAACACCGAGATGACTTAGATTCCTCCATTTGATATTAGAACAGTGTAAATAAGACTACAATTAGATCAATAAATTCACTAACATGAAAGTGCAAAGGAGAGTTTTTTTCTGAAATTTTGGATTATAAGAGAATACCATAGTAACAAAGTGTAAATTGTTTGGCTGTTTGCTATGCAGGAATAATAGCAGTCCAACACCTGAGCCAATCAAAGTCTTCAGTAGATCAGTACTTTTGAACCTTTGGGGAATTCCTTGAAGTTTCATCAATGATGCCTTGAAGAAAAGATAAACAGTAGACAGGGATGCCGAATGGTTAGTAAGTTTCAGTGTGGAAATATAAAGTAAATGTAGACTAACTCAGTAACGCACAAAGTTATATCAGTTAGACTTTGACAAAAGACATGGCCAGGAACAAAATATGCCAGAATATTTTTACAGATCTGTAATAAACCACTGGCTGTAATGTAATCCCTTAAGGATAACATTTAGAAAGGAAAGCCACTGTTGAAGATTGCCTGCTGCCATGTCATAGAAAGGGTGGGCAAGGTTTGGCCTTCAGTTTATTTATTAAATTTATATGCCCAGTATGAATGCCAGCCTCAGAGAATCATACAATATAAGGGTTAGAAAGTACCTTGTATTTGAATTCAGGATACAGATTTGAATTCTATATTTATAGGTGCATTTGCTTTAATTATAGATGCAAAACATATTTTCTCTGTATAATATTTTCCCTTATTGGATTGGGATGAATAACTTTGGGTGCATTTCTTCCTTAATAGAATAATAGACTAAGATGGATGGAAGGGACCTTGAAGATAATCTAATTCAATCTTCTACCCAATGCAGGAATCCATTACTTCACTATCAAAGGTCATCCAACCTCAGCATAAACAAGAGCCCATTACTGCCTGAGTCAACCTAGTTGATTGTTAAAGCCGTTTTTTTCCTGATATCCAGCCAACATCTGTTTCCTTATATTTTAAACCAATTATCACGTGGAATAACAGTGAACAATTTTGTATTATCATCTAGGTGGCATTCCTTCAGATGGCTTTTTTTTTTTATTAATTTCTCCCTTTTAAGTTTATATTCTTGTTTGCTCTCCTCTGTGTACTTTTCTGTTCATCCATATCCTGATGTGATCGAATCAATGCAGATTAAAGTATAGTTGCTAATATATAACTACAGCAGTGTTAGCTCCTGTTCGACCATGATCCATCAAGACACTCAGTTCCTTGTCAAATATATTGCTGCCAATGTGGTGTTCCCCCTCGGCCATTCTTTACTATAGCTTTGTTTTTTTCCTACTCAAATAGGATTTTGTATTTGTGTCTGTTGACAGTTATCTGATTGATTTATGGCCACTGATACTGTCCTATAGGTTGTTTGCTATCCTGTCTATCGTTCTGCCATTTACAGATTTTTGCAGTCATATCTTATATTCCTTCATCCAAGTCAATTGTAATACATCACACCATACAGGGCTTCAAATGAAGCCCTGGGTACATCACTTCCTGCCTCTTCCTAGGTTGATGTTAAACCACTGATGTATAATCTACTGTTGGCATGATTGTTCAACCAACTCCACATCCAGCTAGTGGATGCATACTTCAAAGAGATTTAGCCAGCATCTGTAATAGTGACAGATGATGAGAATAGTAAACACGTTGTAGGTGGTGTCATATTTTAACTGCCTCAAGGGTAGGATGAGCATTACTAGTTAATGGAAGATAAATTTATGAGATATCTTCAACCTACTCCTTCTAATTCTCCTTCTGATTTTTTTTATCATCTCAGCTTCCTTTGTGTACGAGGAGAGGGTAAAAATGCAGACTCTTAAGCATAAGGCTTCATTTGGAGTGGCCACATTGCATTTTTTTATGTTTTTTTTTATTTGATTTATATGCCACCCTTCTCCAGAGACTCAGGGCAGCTTACAGTGCGTTAAGCAATAGCCTTCATAGTTTTGTATATTTATACAAAGTCAGCTTATTGCCCCCACAAACTGGGTCCTCAATTTGCCTACCTTAGAAAGGATGGAAGGCTGAGTCAACCTTGAGCCTGGCGAGATTCGATCTTACTTTAATTGCAGACAGCTGGTGTTAAATTACAGTGCTCTGTCTGTTGAGCTAAACCAGGTGCTAATCGTCTCGGTTTTATTTTTCTAAAATGAACGGCCTTATTGCACAATAGCATCATTTTTTTTAAATAGTCAAGTCAGTGCCAAAAGAACTATGATGGGCAACAAAGGAAATTTTATAGGAATATTGGGGCTCCAGAATAGAACTATCAATAGCATTTAAGCTTATGTCCTTTCTGAGTGCTCTATAATGTAAGCATTATTTGCGTATTATCCTCAACAATCTGGGTCCTCATTTTACCAACCTCAGAAGGATGGGAGGCTGAGTCAACCCTGAGCCCGGTCCGGATCAAATTCCTGGCTGGGCCAGAGTTGTAATACTGCATTCTAACTATGTGCCACCATGGCTCTTAAACACCACATTGGTTGTTTTTTATGTAAACTGGTCTCTAATAGCAAAACTAGGGTACTTTCACCAGTACACTAGTTTTGCTGGTTTTTAGCAATAAGTCTAGATTTTCACCTTCAGCACAATGACATTGAAAAGCTCATTGAGAGACTCCTGATATAAGCATTCACTAGTTCTGCTGTTTGACAGTTATCAGGATAACTTTGTTCACAGCTTCTCTCAAAATGGCTGGCCTTTTTCCAGTGGGACAACAGTATATGGATTAATTATAGGCCTGACCACCTGCTTCACCTAATGCAAACAATCTGATTTTGTAGCTAATATGAAATTGGCAGCCTTGGTTCCTGTGAATATGGAAATGGGGTTGGGTTCGCAGAACACTGTTTTAAACCCATGTAATAAATTCCGAAAGCTCAGCTCAATATTCTGCAAAATAGATTGAAAGCTGAAAATGAGATTTTATTCATTAAATCCATATACTTTTTCGGAATGGAAAAGGGAAAGTGATTAAATGCCATTCAGGCTTACCAAACAGCTCTTTCTCTTGGGCCAGAGCATTTCATAGAGGAGACATTAAAGGCCAAAAAGCATAAAAAAATTCAGAACTGGGAGAAATCAAGTTTTGAGGGGATTTACAGGAAGGCTTCTGGTCATTACTGAACTTGGATTGGCAAATTCCAGTAAAAATCCCCATTCTTGCAGTATTAGGTGTGCTGGAAATATTCCTGGAATTCCAATAGCAAGGAGACTTGCTTGTTGAAGGCTTCCTTTCATAATTAATTATTTAGTTTATTCCTTGTTGTGATATCCAATCTACCTAAAAATGAACCTGCTTGTATCTTACGATTTATATTGTTTACTTAGTATCCTAGTATGATTTATGTTGATTGCTAATTTAGTATCCATGACTATCACTAAGTGTTGTATCTAATGTTTTATTATAAATGTACTATTTTTTACAATAACTATGATAATGATCTATCACTATTGTTGTATGTACACTGAGAGCTTATGCACTGGAAATAAATTCCTTGTGTATCTAATCACACTTGGCCAATGAAAGAATTTGAATTTGAATTCTAAAGGCTACTTCAGTTATATTCTCAAAATTGAAGTTTCTTGATAGCAAATCAGAATCAATGGGACCTGCAAGTTAATCCCCATCATAGTTCATTCAATATTCAATAGTCCCATTGTGCACTTGATCTTTTTCGTTTCAGGAAACCAAATGTATTTTTCATTGATTTTGGTCAGTTCGTTTTTTTTTTTTAAGTTTTTTATTAATAATTCAAATTTAAAAACAATGGACATGGTTTGACATCTCCGGTTTCTAACATTTCCGTCTAATTCAAATTAGTAAGTAATATATTCCTTAATCTATATACAAATTTACATATATCTTACTTCATTACATGTCAAGCATACTATGTAATTCCTCCTAGACAGCTATATCCATATCCAATAAACCTATACTCACTCACAAGTTCAATATACATCGACATATACATTTCTAGACATTCACTACACCTTCTTCTTGGCGTTCTTCCTCTTGTCTAACCATTCATAAAATTTAGTCCAGATTTCATAATACGTTGATTCACTTTTATTTTTGAGTTCCAAAGTGAGTCTGTCCATTTCTGCACAATTGAAAATTTTACATAACACTTCTTCCTCTGAAGGTGTTTCTTTACTCTTCCATTTCTGAGCAAATGCTATTCTTGCAGCTGTTAATATACATAATATTAGGTTACATTTTTATTATATTTACTGTCTGTCAATCCCGGTAAGAAAAATTCTGGTTTGACTTCTATTTTAACCGTTAAAATCTCTTCTAGCCAGCTCTTTATTTGATGCCAAAAACTTTTTGCTTTTGGGCACTCCCACCACATATGGTAATAGGACCCTGGACCACCTCACATTTCCAATGTATTGAAGAATATTTTTTGCTAATTTTTGCCAATCTTTTGGGAAGTGCCACCTGTAAAACATTTTATACAGATTTTCTTTATATGAGGCCGCCAACGTAATTTTGATATTTTTTTCCCATAGATTCTGCCAATTATCCAAATCAATACTATAACCAAACCATTTACTCCAGGTTATCATAGTCTCCTTTACTTGTTCTTCAAGCATGTCTTGTTCTAATAAATAGTGGTATAGTTTCTTTATAGCCTTTCCCTCCATACTTAGTAAAAATTTATCCAATTCTGTTGGTTCTATTTTCATACCCCATTCCTTTTTGTCCTTCATAAATTTAGATTGTATTTGTAGATATGCCCACCATTCTAATTTGATTCCTTCTTCCTTTAAATTATTCCTTGATTCCAATTCTCCTTTCTCATTTAATAATTCTTTATATGTAACAACCCCTCCAACTTTAATAAAATTTGGATGTGTGAGCATTTCTACTATTGATATCCAATTGGGGACTTCTATATAGTTACTTCTTTTAGTCTTGATTCAAGTATCTAAGAATGCCCTCCTGATGTAATGCCTTTGGAAGTACTGGTGAACTTTATACATCCCCTCCCAGAGGATAGCATTCCATCCTATTTGGAGATCGTGTCCTTCTAATGTCAATAATTTTCTATTTTTAAGATGTAACCAATCACTTACCCACTGATTTTGGTCAGTTCTTATTGGCATAGAAGTTGTTTTCCCTTGAGATTAAGAAGCCAGGTAGCATTGAATTTACAATGAAAGGAAGGACAAAATTCACATTTCCACCACTCCAATGTATGTCTTGCCAGTATCTAAATAAATGGAGGGGCATCAGACTATGAAAATGTCACCAAAATCACCATCTTTTTCAAAAGATCTTTCATAAGCGAAAGGTTTTTCATCAACTGATGTGGGAATGAATGGCATGGTGGTCTAGAGGTGAAGAATCTTGCCTCTCACTCAAAAGGTTAAGAATTCAATCCTAGGCAGTGACAGATGTTTCGCTATCAGGGCGCAAAAAGAAAATATTTGCTGTGAAGTCCACATAGGCATCACGAAGGGCATCCAGCTAGTAAATGCTCAGATCCACTCAGTCACCCCAACCCTACCCCAAAGCAAAGGATTAAACAGTTGTAAAAAGAAAAAAAATGTGGGTGTGGGTGATGTTTTAAATTTTTAAATCATTTAATCTGTTTTACAAATTGGGTGTTTTAAATTTGTTTTCGGCCAAAATATTTAATAATTTTAATGGACTTTTAATGTTTATATTATCTGCATTTTATCTTGGCTGTTCACCACCCTGAGTCCCTCGGGAGTAGGGTGGTATAGAAATTTGATAGATAGATAGATAGATAGATAGATAGATAGATAGATAGATAGATAGATAGATAGATAGATAAATGTGTGCATCTGCAGGTTTTGTATTTTTTGTATTTTATTTTCCAATGCACCAGAAGGCAAGAAAAAAAAAAAACAATGGATGGAAACTAATCAAGGAGAGAAGCAACCTAGAACTTTCCTAACACTGAGAACAATTAACCACTGAAACAGTTTGCCTTCAGAAGTTGTAAAAGCCCCATTTCTGGAGGTTTTTAAGAACATATTGGACAGCCACTTGTCTGAAATGGTATAGGGTCTCCTGCTTGAACAAGGGTTTGGTCCCTTCCACCTTTATTCTGATTGATGTAATTGATGTATATTGCCATATTTTGAGAATTCTCAAAACTATATAAAGTGGAGCGCCAAGCATGGCATTTGGTCTGAAAAATTTTGTTGTTGTTATTGTTATCATAGTGAAGGTCAAGATTAGATTGCATAAAGCAGGGGTCACCAACTCTTCAGCTCATCAACTTCTTCCTAAAGTTTGTCTACTGGCTCTAAACATTTATTATATGAAAATAATGTAATAAACAATATTTTAACTAATAGTACTAGTTAATAATAGCAATGATATCACCCCCTTGGGTAGTCCAATCAACCTTAGTGGTCAATATTGACTATTTTGGGGCACCCCAGACTAAACTCAGGTAAAAGATGATTTTTGACACAGGAGAGTTTGGGATTCAACATTTTAGGTTTGGCTCCCTCTCCTGTCTTCTCCTGGACTGTGCTGAGCATCACCAGATTATCAATGATATCCGGAAAATTATTAAGCCAATAATGTCTGATGGACATGTTTTAAGAAATAATGTCAATTATAACCTTGTAGGAGTTCGTTAGTTCAGTCTATTACCTGCAATGAGTTATTCTGAAATAAGGAGTTAAAATTGATGAAAGGCAAAAGGAAATCAATAGCTTAGATTGTGGAGATTAATTGGGACTTCATAAAGGATTTCTTTTGGCTTTTTTTTTTCCTTCCAGGGAGGCTCCCAATAGTTTCTGCAGTCAATTCACCCCCCATTCCTGAATGTTAAGTTTCAACTACCAGACTTTAGTGTGTGTGGGGGGGGGAGAACCAGCCCTCCATCAACCTTCTATGGTCAGAAGATCTCCCCTGGAGTGAGCAAGCTCTCAAGGTTTAGTCCTTTTTTTCATGGGGAAAAGAGAGTATGAATCTTGAGGACAATGTAAGGTGGCAAAATGGTCATTTTTAAGATGCTTTAAGCGGTGCTTTCACCTCTTAAATATCTTATAGAATTCAGCATGCCAAGAATCAAGGACATGTGGGAAATCATAGTGTGGGAAGAACTAGAGGTTAGATCTTCTATAATGGGAATAGCTGAAGGTCTTGTCCAGTGCATTGTGAATCTTCTGCTATGACTTTAAAACCACATGCCCTGAACTTTTGGTCCATCTGCAACTGCTTCATTTCGCTTAAGCCATAATAATTGCTGTTCTAGGAATACTGAAATCTGAACTACAACAACCAACTACAAATTATTGGCTATGCTTCTAGGGGGAAAAAAGTACTTATCTTCAACTTGAATTCAATCATTTGACCTCCCTTGGCTTATATCAGAAATAAATTCAAGGACACAGATACCTTTTAAGAAAGTTTACTACAATGATTGAGAAACTTCAGTAACTGCCAAGTTCAAAATCTAAGCTTCCTTTAGACTTGATTCCAGCACTTTCCTTTCTGCCCTTTCCCCCCCTGCCTGCATAGTGCAATGGGCTTGGAGTCCCTTCTTCCAGTTAGGAAAGGAGGATTTGGTACTTGGTTGGATAATCTGATTTTAGCCTGTTTATTTTTTTGTCTTGCAACTCTCTCACCAGTTCTCATTCTTCACACCATTAGCAAAAAGCTTCAGAACATGAAGCTGCAATTTCAGTTCCAACTTTCCAGTATGAGAAAACCAGAGATGATGGATAGTACCCTCCCAATCTGCTCTGCTTCATTAGATCTTTTAGCTTCTTGCAGAAGGACGAGAGTTCATTTTCTGCATCTATAGTTTTTTTCACAAGTAAAGTGAGCCATAAGAAACTGATCTTTTTAGCTGTTTTATTGATTAAAACATGAATTAATTGCTTTTAAAAACATAGAGCTCTGAGAGATTTCTGTAAATATACTGTAGATACATCCTGTTCAAAGGGAACTAAAATTAACCTTGTATAGGCAATAAATAGGATACAGATAGCTATGTCAAATACCACTAAAACCAAGTTGCAATTTTATTTTGCCTCATGTTCATTTTTCTTTCTTTCTCCTTCTCCTCCTCCTTCTCCTCCTCCTTCTTCTCCTTCCCCTTCCCCTTCCCCTTCCCCTTCCATTCTCCTTCTTTTTCTACATCTAGATCAGAAGTGGGTTTCAGCAGGTTCTGACCAGTTCTGGAGAACCAGTAGTGGAAATTTTGAGTAGTTCAGAGAACCGGCAAATATCACCTCTGACTCGCCCTGCCCCATCTATTCTCTGCTTCCCGAGTCCCAGCTGGTTGGGAAGAAATGGGGATTTTGTAGGAACTTCCCCTGGAGTGGGGAGGGAATGGAGATTTTACAGTATCCTTCCCCTGCCATGCCCATCAAGCCACTCCAACCAAGCCATGATACGCCCACCAAACCATGCCAACAGAACCGGTAGTAAAAAATTTGAAACCCACCACTGATCTAGATCAAACTTTAAACTGCCAGAATGAAGCCACCATCCTGGCTTTGTCATTGGCCAAAATAAGTCATTATTGGTACATGTACATTTGGTTACATTTACGAGACCGCCTTCTGCCACCAATAGCCTCCCACCGGCCAGTACGCTCGCACAGAGAGGGCCTCCTCAGGGTGCCGTCCGCCAGACAGTGTCGGCTGGTGACCCCCAGGGGGAGAGCCTTCTCTGTGGTGGCGCCCACCCTCTGGAACAACCTCCCCCCAGAGATACATACAATACCAGACCTCTGGACTTTTCGTCGGGCCCTGAAAACTTATTTATTTCACCTAGCTGTACTGGCTTGATCCCACAGTTTTGGTTAAATTGAATTGATTTTAATTGGGTTTGTTTTAAATTGCGGCCAAAAATATTTAATTATTTTTAAACTGTTTTTAAATTTTGTATGTTTTGTTTTATTCTGGCTGTTCACCGCCCTGAGTCCTGCTGGAGAAGGGTGGTATACAAATTAAAACAAACAAACAAACAAATAAATAGATAAATAAATAAATAAATAAATAAATAAATAAATAAATAAATAGATAGATAGATAAATAAATAAATAAATAAATAAATAAATAAATAAATAAATAAATAAATGTTTCTAGTAGTAGCCAACATAGCAGCAGATGGACTGAGCTTTGTGTCCCTCCACATTCACGTAGCATGTTCTCAGCCACTAAGAGCCTCCACTTGAGCATATTGGTTTTACATTTAGGCCACTCCAACTCTCAAAGTAATATAAGGGAGGTTAGATCCTTCAGCCATATCCTTCTTTAATGGCCTCCTTCCTCCATCTTTTAATTCAACAGTGTTCTTGTGTACCCCCAAAATGTGTGAATCATATAAAGCACCAAGGGAAAGCTTTAAATCCTTGCAATAGGGAAGCTGCTATTTCCACCTGTTGCTAAAGTATTTGGAGCTGGCATGTGAATTAAGTGTAGCCTGCGTCCATATATATACAGGGTCAGAACTGGGAGCAGAAGCACAATATGTCAAGGGTAGTGATCCGCATTCCTCATTAAATTAAACTGGAAATGTGGCTTACAGAAAGGTGACCTCATTTATCAAATCTTACATGGGTAACACAGACACAGTGCTTGATTATTGCCAAAGAGAATGTCAGATAAGGCTGAGGAATAAACACTTTGAGATGGTGCTGTATCTAATGCCCCAAAAGAATGCATTTCACCTCTGCTTATATATTTGTTAGGTTTATCTCCTACCTTTTATACAAAAGCTCAGGGTTTATCAATGGAGTAGATTGGGTTAAGTGAGAGTGAAAGGCTCAGAGATACTCGGCAAACTTCTCTGGATAAAATGGATTTCAACACAGGTCTCCCTACCCACAGATTACACAGATCCAACAAAACCACTTTTAGGAATGCAGTTGGCCCCTAAATATGCAGCCACCTGAATAGAATCAGGGCAGGCCATGCCAGAACTAAGGCAAAGCTCTTTAAGTGGGGAATGGCCGAGAACCCACCATGGGACTGTGGTGCACCGGAAGAAACTATAACATATATAGTTCAAGAATGTCCCCTCAGGAAATTTCAAGGCATCTGGGATGATCTCACCACAGCCACACCGGAAGCAATCTATCTATCTATCACCTCTATATTTACCTGAGAGCTGTGGTGACCCAGTGGTTAGAATGCAGTATTGCAGGCTAACTTTGCCAAATGCTAGCAGTTCGATTCTCACCAGCTCAAAGTTGACTCAGCCTTTCATCCTTCTGAGGTCAGTAAAAGCAGGACTCAAATTGTTGGGGACAATAGGCTGACTCTGTAAACCGCTTAGAGAGGGCTATAAAGCACTCTGAAACGGCATATAAGTCTAAGGGCTATTGCTAATATATCTATCTATCTCTGTCTGTCTGTCCGCCTGTCTATCATCCATCCAACCATCCATCCATCCATCCATCCATCCCTACCTATCTCTATCTATCTATATCTATCTATCTATCTATCTATCTATCTATCTATCTATCTATGTCTGTCTGTCTATCTAACTTGTAGGTGCTTTATTTAAATTAAATTTGTATATATCAGGGATTGCGTGAGCTCTGTAGATGCCACATCCTAAATAAAATAAATAAATCCCTACTCCTGAAATGACCCTGAGTCTCCAGGGGGAAAAACGTTCCGTAGGGGAGATCTGTAGCCCAGTGGAAGAGTGGGATGTTTACAGCCACAAGGAAAAGTTCTAACAGTTACTTGTTAACTTCCATCAAGTTGGATCTCTGTCCCCACTGTGCCAAAATAAATTTTTGGCCTAAGAGGAAAAAAAGCAGATGATTTTAATTGATTGGATGACTTTATGTCTGGCTTCACAAAAGTTTGCAGTTAGGCCTCAAACCAGAATGAATAGAAATATTATGAGAACAGCTGTAACTGTATAATAATAAGTGCAAGTCCATAAGAATGTAAACCACACTGGACTTCCGGTGGCTCCGTGGACGTCGAGGACGGTCTCCATTGACCGCCAGCCACCCGATCTGTTAAAACCGCCCTGACAGCGCTAAACTGCTGTCCGGCAGTTTGAAAAAACTCTCCTTCGGGCAAAGAAGGAGAGGAGAGTCGGAGGGGGTGGGTAGAGCTCCCCGAAAGTCCCAGGAACTCAGAGGTTGAGAGCTCCCCAGTTCAGCCCTCCCATTGCTCCAGATCGGTGGTGTCTCTGCTAGCCAGAGCCAGACGTCGCGTCCAATTCTGCCGGCAAACAGTGAGTTTTAATGATTTCTAACAAGGCAGACAGAGTGGAAGCAAGAGTGCAAGCCTTTTAAAAGAAACAGAGCTTAACTCCGTGAATACATTGTTGCAAACGGAACTTTCTTGACCTGGAGGCTGGAGAGGAAGCCTTTGTTATGGGTGGAAGGGAAAGTGAAAGTTAAAGGGAAACTGTTTGTTAAGAGTCTTCCGCTTGAAGAGAAAATTGCTGGGGACTGAGAACAGACTGGAGAGAGGATTGTTTATTCTGAAAAACTCTGAAATAAACATTGTAAGACTGTTTATAAGACTTTGTGGCTGTAAAAGGAAAAACTCATTTTAAAATAAAATGGCTGCTAAACAACTAAAGCCACCAACTTCTAAAGGGGGAGGAGGTTCCCCTGTAGTGACTCAAAAGCAACAACTTCTGGCTGATACACAGTCACAAGACCTTAAAGAATTTATAATGGGTGCCCTGAACAATCAGGCAGAAATGATGAAAGAATTTTCGGAGGAGTTAAAGAAAATTAAAGATGTGGTGGAGGAAAAACATGATGCAATAAGAGATGACATTGTTTTTGCAGTTTCAGGACTGGCTAATCATATGTTAAAGATTGAGGAGAGAGTACGGGAAGTTGATGAAGCTAATTTGGAGCTAGCAACTAAATTAGGAGAGGTTATGATACAAACAGAGGAAGTGGATGATGAAATGGTTATGCTACAATACAGATCAATGGAATTTGACAAAGGCAGTTACCAAGAGATGTGGTGATTTATTTCACAACCAGGAGAATTAGAAATGATACCCTGCAAGCTTCTTACAAAAACAAGATTCAAGTGGATGGACAAGAGCTGGTGGTTTTGAAGGAGCTTCCTCCTAAAATGTTAAGAGACAGAAAGCAGTTTGGTTTTTTTGGTGAATGAATTAAGAAACCAACAGCTCCAGTACAGATGGGATGTCCCATTTGGGATAATAGTGACATACGCTGGGCAAAGACATCGCTTAAACAGAGTTGGAAAGGCAAAAGACCTTTACGCCAATGTCTTAAAGGCTGGACGGCCACCCTCACCAGGGGGTGCTAGCAAGCAATTGGAAATGATACAACAAGAGAAAGATGGAGGGCAAGTACAAACCTATGCTCAAGCTTTAGCTGGAGGAGCTAATTTGGAAGAAGACTTATTGCTGAGTGGGGGTCCACCACCAACCCTTGAGCCATTAAAGAAGATAGAGATGCCAAGAGAACAATGATTGACAAGAGCCACTTACAAACAGCATCTGGCACAACAGCCTCAAGATTCAACCCAACAAGCCCAAAAAACACAAGAAGTGGGAGGAGCTAGACCGAAGTCCAAAATGGCGGAGGAGGTTCAGTTGATGCTTTCAAAGCTTGGAGGGCCTAGAGATGCCAAATAAATTTTTATCTTGGAATGTCAATGGTTTAAATTCTCCACAAAAAAGAAAGAAAATATTTCACTACTTGAAGCAATTTCAGAATGATGTTATTTGTTTGCAAGAAACGCATATTAAATTTTCAGATCAAAAGTACTTGATAAATTCGAAATTAGGTACACACTTTGTGGCATCAGCACCAGAAAAAATGGCCTAGTTATATATGTTAAAAGAGGCCTACCGGCCAATTTAATTGAGGCTGACACTCAAGGTAGATATATCACAATTGAATTAACAAGCTGCTTGTAATTGGAATATATGCACCTAACCAACAGCAAGACAATTTTTTTAAATTTTTACATACTAAAATACTACAATGGGATTACAGATCTTTACTTTTAATGGGTGATTGGAATGGGGTAATAAATACCCAGAAAGATAAAAAAAGCTTATCCAAGATATCCATGCGTCTAAGTTGCCTAAATCTTTTTTTGATATTTTGGAGGATATAGAGCTAAGAGACATTTGGAGAGAAAGGAACGTACTGGAAAGTGATTTTACTTTTTTTTCAGATAGGCATCAATCTTTTCCTAGGATTGATTTTATATTAACTACAAATGATCTTTTTTCTAGGGTGAAGAAGACGAAGATATGTCCAAGAACTTTAACTGATCATAGCCCGGTTTGGGTGGAATTAGAACAGGAAAGAGGGGAAAGGAGGTCTTGGAGGTTAAATGAGAATTTATTTAGATATGAAGATAACTTGAATGAACTTAAAAAACAGATGAAAGAATTTTTTGTTAACAATATGAATAAAGGTACCTCGATGGAAATGGTATGGGATGCAAGTAAGGCATATATGAGGGGAACATTAATTTTTCTGAACAATAAATATAGATTAAAACAACAAAACAGACGGAAAGAGATAGAGGAGGAAATTAAAAAGAAAGAACAATTGCTTATAACTAATCCGGGAGATAAAAAGGCAAAAGATATGATAAACATTCTAAGAGAGCAATTTAATATGTTAATGGCTGGACAAGTAGCAACCAGCATACAATATGCCAGACATAATACATTCTGTAATGCCAATAAGCCTGGGAGATGGCCTGGGAGAAAAAAGCAAAAATCACGTACTATAGACAAGAGAGAATTTAGAGGTAAGGAGATTTACCAACAGAATTTAATAAAAAAGGCTTTTTGGGATTTCTATACAAAGCTATATGCTAAAGATTAAATTCAAGATGTTGATATTGATAGATACTTAAAGATAGATATTCCTGAACTAACGCTGGAACAGAGAGAAAGATTGAACCAGCCAATAACTTCCGAGGAAATTGTTGGGGTAATTAAACAATTAAAAATAGGTAAGGCTCCGGGAACAGACAGATTAGAACCACTTAAAATCTTATTTAATAAAATACAGGTAGGAGGAGGAGTACCACCTTCTTGGAAAACAGCTTTTGTCTCACTAATTCCAAAGGAGGATCAAAACTCCATCAAACCTGAGAATTTTAGGCCAATCTCACTTTTGAATACCGACTATAAGATTTTTGCTAAGATATTAGCTAATAGATTAATGCCAGTTATGCAACAAATAATTCATAATGACCAATCAGGGTTCATAAAAGGGAGACAAATGAAATATAATGTTAGACAAATTGTAAACCTACTGGAATATTTGGAAAAAAATAACCAAGTCCCTGCAGCGTTTATATTTTTGGATGCAGAGAAGGCATTTGATCGCTTGAACTGGCAATTTTTGTTCAAAATAATAGAGAAAATGCATTTTGGAGAGTATTTTACACAATCAATTAGAGCAATATACCAGCAGCAAACAGCACAAATAATAGTCAATGGAGGTTTAACAGAGGTTTTTAGAATTGAGAAAGGAACAAGGCAGGGGTGTCCTCTGTCTCCATTGTTGTTTATCCTGACTTTGGAAGTGCTATTGAATAAGATACGTGACTCAGAAAAATTGAAGGGTATTGTAATTAGACATCAACATTATAGATTAAGAGCATTTGCAGATAACTTGGTTGTTACCTTATCTCAACCTATAGAGTCGGCTCCATATATATTGGATATAATTGATCAATATGGGAAAGTATCAGGATTTAAAGTTAATTCACATAAGACAAAAATGATAACTAAAAATATGTCTGTATTTGAAAGAGATGAACTAGCAAGAATAACAGGGTTTGAAATAGTTAAAAAGGTTAAATATCTAGGAGTGTATATAGCAGCTTCAAATACAAAATTATACAAAAATAACTATGAGGAACTCTGGCAGAAGGTACAGAAGGATATGAAGAATTGGAAAAAATTACAGTTGTCTTTATTGGGAAGAATTGCAGCAATTAAAATGAATGTGTTACCTAGATTCTTATTCTTGTTCCAAATGATACCTGTGCTTAAGAAAGATGAAAATTTGAGAGAATGGCAGAAAGGTGTTAATACTTTTATTTGGGCTGGGAAAAAACCCAAAATAAAGATGAAAATTATACAAGATACACGTGAAAGGGGGGGTCTCAAAATGCCTAATTTAAGATTATATTACGAAGCAGCGGTTTTATCACAAATTAGTGACTGGTTTAACTTAACTGAGGGGAGAATTTTGAATCTGGAAGGTTATGATTTACTATATGGATGGCATGCCTATTTGTTATATGACAAAAAAGTGAATAAAGTATTTAAGGCCCATATACTTAGAAATGCTTTGTTGAGCGTTTGGAAAAAATATCAATATAAGTTAAATTATAAGATACCTATATGGGCAAATCCTAGACATGCAATAGAAAATATAAGTATAGAACAAAAACAGGAGGTGATTATCTATAAAGAGCTTATTATGAAAAGGGGGGTAATGTATTTGAAATCTTTAGATACATTGAGAGAAGAAGGTATAATTTATACATGGTTTCAGTACGGTCAGCTTCAAGCTAGATGGAAGGAAGATCAAAAAACTGGCTTTGTGCAAAATGAGGAGAATTTGGTAAAACAAATTAGAGATCAAAAACACATGCATATCAAAAGGCTGTATAATGCTTTATTGGAAATAGACTCTGAGACGGAACTGGTTAAAGATTGCATGATTAAATGGGCGCAAAATTTTCAAGAGCCAGTGATGATGGAGACTTGGGAAAAGATTTGGACTAGAAATGTGAAATTTACACAAGCACAAAATTTAAGAGAAAACTTTTATAAAATGTTTTATAGATGGCATTTAGATCCAAAAAAAATTATCATGTATGTATCCTAATGTGCAAGCTAAATGTTGGAGATGTGACTGTGATGATGCAACTTATTATCATATATGGTGGACTTGTAAAAAAATCAAAGCATTTTGGATAAAGATTTGGTGGGTGATGCAGAATATTTTTAAAAAAAGATTGAAATTTACTCCGCATTTGTTTTTACTGGGTATAACTACGGACTGTACAGTTGTAGAGACTAAACTGATTTTGAACTTGATAATAGCAGCAAGATTGTTGATAGCACAACATTGGAAGAAGGACTTTTTGCCTACTATTGATGACTGGATATTGAAAGTAACTAATTTAGCTGAAATGGCTAAAATTTCAGCATATTTGAAGGATCACACACAAGAAAGGTATATACAGGACCGGAGAAGATGGATTGATTATATTCAAAATAAGTATCAGACTAAAAAATATCAAATAACTTATGAATGATTTTTTTTAACTGTATAAGCGCTATATAAGTGATATTAGAAGCATGTCTAAGAAGTAGGATTTTATCTATGGGGGGTTAAGAATTTTTTTTTAGGTGATGTTAGTTTAATGGTTGGTTAAGCAATTTAGTTTATTGTTAAAAGTTAATAGAAATACCTTGTGTTCTGCTCTGGGAAGTCGGGGAGGGGGAGGGGGGTTGGGTGGGAGGGTTGTGGGAAAACTGTTTTTTTTTTTTCACCAATAAAACTTTTTCAATAAAAAAAAGAAAAAGAATGTAAACCACACTAAGGACCTTGCTATTTATTTATTTATTTATTGGTTTGATTTACAGTATATGCTGCCCTTTTCCGGAGACTCGGGGCGGCTTATAATGCGTTTAGCAATAGCCTTCATACTTTTGTATATACTTGCTTAGTAGGGCTTTCGGCACCCCCTAAGTGGTGTTCTTTTTTTATACAAAGTCAGTTTATTGCCCCCACAAACCGGGTCCTCATTTTACCTACCGCAAAAGGATGGAAGGCTGAGTCAACCTTGAGCCTGGTGAGATTTAAACTTGCAGTAATTGCAGGCAGCTGGTGTTACTTAACAGTGCTTTAGTCTGCTGCGCTATCAAGGCTCTAAACACCCCTGTTTTTTGCTTTCATACAGCAGGGAGTAAAACTGAAAGATCATAAGAGGGTGTACGGATAGTCCTGGACATATGACCATTCCTTTAACAATGATTCAGAATTATGGCAGCCTCGGAAAAGTTTCAAAGGGCTTTACATTTTGACTCTTAGAAGGTTCTGATTATAAGTATGAGAAAGCTAAAAAAAAATAACAGACCCCAGCCCTTTGTATGATTCTAATTTTTTAAAAAAACAATAACAACTGACACATGAGTAGTGTCAAATGCATCCCTTACAAAGCTCTTAAAGTTCTGGTGTGGAATATGCAGGCTCAGTTGGAAAGGGTTTTTTTAAAAATAATAATAATAATAATGTGCTTTTATGATCTAACAAAAGAAGAAGAATGGTCTCTGAAGCAAAATGTCCTTTTGTCTTCCTTTATAGCCTTGAAGGGTTTTGTAGAATCCATCAAAAGATAAAGAATTGGGTACTGAACAGGAACAAAAATGGGAGTGGGAGTAGAGAAGCTAGAGAGATGAAGAAAGCCTTTTCAGAAAAATCCTTTACATAGTATTGTGTGTGAGAGGCACCATTCAACCTGTACTTTTGTACAGAAGTCCAAAGCACCCTTATCCCTTCTTGTCAGGTGCAATTCTACAGAATTAAGGCAGCTCCAATCATTTTCTCTTGGTCTCTCCTAGCTTTTGCCCCCATGAGAATAGATAGGAAATGTTGGAGGAGGAGGAGGAGGAGGAGGAGGAGGAGGAGGAGGAGGAGGAGGAGGAGGAGGACTCAGCTCCTTGCAACTGGAACCAATGAAAGAAAACACTATTGATGTTAGCCGTGATGCTGACATTGCAATGCACTAGACATAAACTCAGATTAAAAGATTAACAGAGTTGGAAGGGACCTTGTAGGTCATCTACACTGGCCAATACGCTCTCACAGAGAGGGCCTCCTCAGGGTGCAAGCAATGTCGGTCAAGCAATGTCGGCTGGCAGTCCCCAGGGGGAGAGCCTTCTCTGTGGGAGCACCCGCCCTCTGGAACGAGTTACCTCCCGGAATATGGCTGATTCCGGATCTCCGCACTTTCCGTAAGGCCCTGAAGTCGTTTTTATTTCAGCAAGCTGGCCTGGCCTGAATAGGTTTTATGGGTTAGTTTTTAATTGTATTGCTAGGGGTTTTAAATTGGGGCGGCCGTTTAATTTAATTTATTTTTAGTTATTTTAACTTTTATATTGTATGTTATTTTAATTCTTGACTGTTCACTGCCCTGAGTCCCTTCGGGGAGAAGGGCGGAATATAAATTTAATAATAAAATAAATAAATAAATAAATAAATAAATAAATAAATAAATAAATAAATAAATAAATAAAATAAAATCTAGTCTAGTTTCTAACCCTTATATTTTATGATTCTCTGAGGCTGGCATTCATACTGGGCATATAAATTTAATAAATAACTGAAGGCCAAACCTTCCCCACCCATCCTTAACAGATACTTAATAGATTAACAGGATTGGAAGGGACTTTGTAGGTCAACTAGTCCAACCCCCTGCACAAGCAGGAGACCCTACACCATTTCTGACAAATGGCAGTCCAATCTCTTCTTGAAAGCCTCCAGTGATGAAGCTCCCACAGCTTGTGAAAGCAAGATGTTCCACTGGTTGATTGTTCTCACTGTCAGAAAATTTCTCCTTATTTCTTGGTTGAATCTCTCTGTGATCAGTTCCATCCATTATTCCTTGTCTGGCCTTCAGGTGCTTTGGAAAATAGCTTGACCCCTTCCTCTCTGTGGCAGCCTCTCAAATATTGGAAGACAGTTATCATGTCTTCCCTGGTCCTTCTCTTCACTAGAATAGCCATGCCCAGTTCCTGTAACCATTCTTCATATGTTTTAGTCTCTAGTCCCCTAATCACCCTCTTCTCTGCACTTTTTGAGTCTCAACGTCTTTTTTTATAGTGTGGTGACCAAAACTGGATGCAGTATTCTAGATGTGGTCTTACTAAGGTTTTATAGAGTGGTATTAGTACCTCACTTGATTGTATCCCTCTGTTACTCCAATTTAGGGTTGCATTGGCTTTTTTGGCTGCTGCCACACACTGCTGGCTCATATTTAGCTTGTTGTCCACTAAGACTCAAAGATCCCTCTCACAGTTACTGCTATTAAGTCTGGTTTCATCCAGTCTATATGTGTACTTTGGGTTTTTCTTGCCTAGGTGTAGGACTTTACTTTTATCTACATTGAATTTCATTTTGTTAGATAGGGCCCAGGGTTCAACCCCACTTAATACAGTTAGAAAGAGCCAACTAGGCAATCAAATTGAAATCTCTGCTCAGTCCTGGAATTCAAATAAAACATTTCTGTATAGTTCTTGAAAATCCAGTGAAGGAAGCTTAACACCTCCCTCTCTTTAAGGGCCAATTAAAACATGGTGGTTTATTACAGGTAGTCCTTGAATTACAGCAGTTCCTTTAGTGACTGTTCTAAGTTACAACAGCATTGAAAAAGTGACTTATGGCTTTTTACTTACAACCTTACAACCATTGCAGCATCCCCAC
This sequence comes from Arizona elegans, assembly GCA_022577455.1. Classification (NCBI taxonomy): domain Eukaryota; kingdom Metazoa; phylum Chordata; class Lepidosauria; order Squamata; family Colubridae; genus Arizona; species Arizona elegans. The sequence continues at coordinate 3,757,668 of JAKOOJ010000013.1, read as the reverse complement.
AGTCACGTGATCAAAATTTGGATGCTTGCCAACTGCTTCATATTTATGATGGTTGCAGTGTCCCGGGGTCATGTGATCCTCTTTTGTGACCTTCTCACAAGCGAAGTCAGTGGAGGAGCCAGATTCAGTTAACAACCATGTTACTAATTTAACCACTGTGGTGACTCACTTGATAACTATGGCCAGAAAAGTTGCAAAATTGGGCAATAAGTGTCATAATTAGCAATATAAAGTTTGAGCTCAATTGTAGTTGTAGCTCAAAGAACACCCGTAATGACATACAGTCTCTATAAGAAGGAGAAACAGTAAACAGCAGAAGAAGCCAAGGTTTTATGAAATCTTCTGGAACAGTGTTTCTCAACCTTGGTAGCTTGAAGATGGGTGGACTTCAACTCCCAGAAGGTTGAGAAACACTGTTTTCCTGCATTCCTGCTCTGACACTCCACTTGCTGGGTAATCTTCAGTCCTATTGGATCGACTGAGTGCCAATCAAACTTCCTCCACAGCCTGGACACTCCCCCTTCATCTGCGCATGCTCAGTCTTTTCACTCAGTCGCTGGTGATCAGACTGGTGTGCCTTTTTTTCTGCAATATTTAGCGATAATTTTGGCTTTTTTCAGTAGATTTCTACTTTAAATTGGGCGCTTTTCGATTGGTGAGGGCTGCGATCACAAAAAAGACCTTTTGAAAGACGCGCTGGGCGAGCAGGCATTTCCTGAGCCAGCAGCACTGGCTGGGGGATTCTGGGAGTTGAAGTCCACCCATCTTCAAGCTACCAAGGTTGAGAAACACTGTTCTAGAAGAAAGATATGAGTCCCCAAGTGATAGATACAGATTACACAAAATTTAGAGATGACATCAGGAAGAAATATTACTCAGCCTGATTTCTTCATTGCCAGCCTCTTCCAAAGCAAAAATAGAAGAATTTAGATTTAATAAAAAAAAAAAAAGAACAAAGTAAAACTGACAGATTTACCCAGCCCTAGTTGAAAAACACATTTTTATAATAAATGTTGTCCATATATTGTTACTATAAAGCAATTTATGTAAACGCAATCCCTCTCATTATTTACCACTCCTAAAGGATTACCCAAGAAAGTCATATAAATTTTATGTAAACTCTCTTTTATCAGATATGAATGATTCAGCAACATTAAATATTACTACTTTTGTCAAATGGCAAGTAAGAACAAGAAAATACGATTTTATTAGGTGAGAAATAGATACACATGAAGACGAGCTAGTAAATTTGCTGAAATTGCTGGAATGACTGTCTTTCTATTTTTATGCTTTTATTCTACTGGCCAGTGGCCCTAATAAATATTTCTTCTATTAAAAGAAATGCTACCAATGGAGTTTGCCTTCCATTTTCCTACATTCTCCCAGTGTTTTTAATATTTTCAAAGGAGTGACTAGAATAGAATAGAATAGAATAGAATAGAATAGAATAGAATAGAATAGAATAGAATAGAATAGAATAGAATAGAACTTTATTATGGTCATCGAACAGCAATAGACATACAATAAATTAAAAATAATTCTGACATTATTCATGAATAATAACATCTCTGTAATAAAATACATGATCTCAAACCTAATTTACATGCATGTAAGTATGTGGGTAAATGTATTGTTATAGATCTCAAAAAATTGGCACCAGTTGATATTATAATTCGGTAACCAATTTTTTTCTTGTGGACATTGCAGTGACACAGAGTTTTGCCACTGCACGCGTGGTAGCCAGATTAGAGTCTTGGAGGAGAAAACCTACATAAAAGTCATGTGTCCTCCCTGGCAATCTCTCTAGTAAGGGGAGAATGTATATTGACCTACATACTCTGTATAACTCACAGTACAATAAAACACGTGAGATATCTTCAACTTCTTCCTTTCCATACCCGTTCTGCTATCAGTGTTCTCTTGTACCTACCCTGGAGAAGTGCTGAGGGGAGAATATTAAATCTGGCTCTGAAGAAAGCTATTCTTTATTTTGGGAAGATCAGATCATTTAGATATCTTGCTGATTCCCACACACCCTGCTTGATTCTGTCTTTACAGTCGAGAGGCAACCTACTTAGTTCTTCTTGGAACTCCATGTCCTTCATTCTATCAATTACCACTTGCTTTGCTTTGTCAAAGCCGAGGGATGTGAGGGCGATCTGGCTGCGACATCTGTCACCCCATTGATCGCCAGGGTTGATTCAGAGTGACCAGAAGAAAAAAGAAAAGACTGAAATATATCCTGTAGGACAGCAGTCCCCAGCCTTTCTGTCTTTGTGGACTGCCACCTCTTGAGGCAACTGGGGCAGGGGAGAGGAGATGGTTTTGTGCCCATGCCTGCCCTTTGCACAAACTTCCTACTACTTGTGTGGCCTGGTTCTTTATGGGCCACAGCCGGGGGTGGGCTGCTCTGGGTTTGCAGGGATTTGGGAGAACCTCTAGCTAAGCCTCTGTGCAGTTCGGAGAACCCCCAAATCCCTGGCTGGCCCTGCCCACCCAGCCCCTCCCAGGAGTCCCCACATGGTCCATTTTGGATGCAGGTAAGTGCAAGGTTCACATGGAGGCTCCGGGAGGGCAAAATCTGCCTACCTGAAGTTCGAACCCTCCAGAGGGCCTCCGGAGCCTGGGGAGGACAAACCCCCCCACACACACCGACTAGGCCACGCCCACCATGACCACACCCACCCAGCAACCCGGCAGAATTGCTAAAATTTTTGAAGCCCGCCCCTGGCCACAGCCCAGTGTCAGGCCATGGCCCATGGGTTGGGGAGTCCTGCTTTAGGACATCTGCAAATAGAAATACAATCCCTGGACCTATTATGACTTTATTGTTACCTTAAACTCTCTTGGTTAGATTTATTTACTGAATCATGACACTGGTAGTTCCCTTTCCTTGTAGATCCTGATAATCCTGAAAGTATTCTGAGCAAAAGTACAAAGACTCAAACCAGATACTTCTACAGCTGAAGGTGGATCACATGTCTTCAGTTCCATTGCAATTGTCAGGTCCTTGTCAGAATGCTGCCATTCTAGGGGTGAGGGTGGGAGGCTTCATGGGTTTAATGTTTTGCATGCTTTCACTTTTGCTGTAACTGCTTAGGAGTTTGAGGGGAGAGAATCAGCCATCTGCACAGGCTCCCTCTCAACCGGTTCCAGCCTGGTATTCAAGGTTGTGGCATTCCGGGGACAACCTCATCTCACCATCCTGCCTTGGAGTTTCCAAAACACCTTTGCAGCATTTTATTGGCTACCGATGGGCATAGGGTATGGAGGTGGGGGTTGAAGGGCAATGTTAGCCTAATGCTTCACGCGAGAATTTCAGACTCCGCCTAATATAAGGACCTGCCTCAGCTACCTTTTCAAGAAAGTAAATCTCTTGAAGAGGTTTGCATTTCAAAAGGAACTTTTACTGAGAGATTATATCATGGAAAACTCTTAGTTGGGGTGTTAGGGTGTTTTTTTCTCCCACTGTTGTTTTGATGTAAGTGATTCCTTGTTTTTGTTTTATTCCCCCAGGCTCACATCACAATCCTAAAAGTCCCATTGAACTTAAAAATGTTTTATTATGTATGTACACTTTAAAAAGTCATTCTTTAAATCTTGAGGGTTGCTATCCTTATTTGCTTTAACCTTAAAGTTGCTTTGCTTTTGCATTTCTTTAAAAAAAGAAAAACAAAAACATTTGCAAATATCTATACACCCAAATATGTTGGTCAATGTTTCAATGGGATTACTATTCTTAATGTACTTTTCAAGCATTTATTTATTTATTTATTTATTTATTTATTTATTTATTGGTTTGATTTATATGCTGCCCTTCTTCAGAGACTCAGGGCGGCTTACAATGCATTAAGCAATAGCCTTCATACTTTTGTATATACCTGCTTAGTAGGGCTTTCGCCCCCCCCCCCCAAGCGGTGTTCATTTTTATACAAAGTCAGCTTATTGCCCCCACAATCCGGGTCCTCATTTCATCTACCTCGAAAGGATGGAAGGCTGAGTCAACCTTGAGCCTGGTGAGATTTGAACTTGCAGTAATTGCAGGCAGCTGGCACCTAAGTGCTACTTTAACAGCACTTAGTCCACTGCGCCACCAGGCTCCTATTTGAGTCCTATTTGAGTGTTGTTTCTCTGCATCCATTAAAAAAAAAAGAGGAGGGGGCATAGAATTGCTGATTGCAATCTTGACGTAGATCATGCTACAGTATGCTTTCTCTGGTGGTGAAAACAATTCATGGACTAAATTGAGAACGGGAAATTTTTCATCCCACTGTGCAACTGAAGAACCAATCTGTTTCCTTTCTGTTCAAAGCATTTTCCTTATTGCTACAGTTCTTTATTTAACAATGAAAATATCAAACAGAATTAGTAGCAGAGACATATGAGCCTGCTAAAGAAGGTTCTCTTAAGCACACCATCATTAAAAAAAGAGATGTCAAGGTTTTTAAAAAAAAAAGCCTGTGGTGGTTAAGAAGGAAGTTTATCTTTTACAAAAGGTTTACAAGCATGTGTCCTTTGGGGGCTAATTCCTACTTCGTTAGTTGTGTTTTAGCACTTTGGCCAATCATATCTCAGAAGGGAGAGAAGGCTCCCTTCCTTTTTCCAAAGGCCATCCCCATCATTTATTTATTTATTTATTGGTTCGATTTATATGCCGCCCTTCTCCGGAGACTCAGAGCAGCTTACAATGCGTTAAGCAATAGCCTTCATACTTTTGTATATATCTGCTTAGTAGGGTTTCGGGGGCCCCTAAGCGGTGTTCTTTTTTATACAGCTTATTGCCCCCACAATCCAGGTCCTCATCCCACCTCGAAAGGATGGAAGGCTGAGTCAACCTTGAGCCTGGTGAAATTTGAACTTGCAGTAATTGCAGGCAGCTGGTGCTACTTTTAACAGCACTTAGTCAGCTGCGCCATCCACAACTGGGTACCATTCATAGGAGGAGCTAAACTGCCATTACTTCATTTCCTCCTGACATCAGTAGCTCCACCAGATCAGTTGAAGGATGGACTGAGTGCTTTGGTTAAGTCCAGTTTCTAGCTTCTCATATAGTGATCTGAAATGAGCTCTCAATAATGCATAAGATTAGTTTGACACAGTGTTTCTGGACCTCTGCAACTGTAAGATGCATGGACTTCAATTTCCAGAGTTCTCCAGCAGCATGAATTCTGGGAATTGAAGTCCAAACATCTTAAAGTTGCCCAGGTTGAGAAACACCAATGTGATCCATATATATATGTTTATTAAAAACAAATGGACATGGCAACAAAGAACTGGTTATTTTACTTTCGTATTGTACACACAGTCTTCATCAGTTAGTTGGATTTGCTGTTGGAAATTCTGGGAGTTGTATAATATATCACAAGAACATCAAGTTGGGGAAAGCGGCAATTACTAACAGCAGCTCTCCAGAGCTTTGAAATGAAGACTTTTCCAACTTTATCTTTAGAGAAATGAAGGATTCAGTCTTGGAACTCTGACATATAAAAGATGAGTTCTGCTCCTTAGAGTCCTTCCAAACTATGATATCAGAACACAGATTTTCAAACCTAGCTTGGCTCCTTTCCGCATTGGTGGCAAACGGATGTATATAAAGCATCACAAAACTCTTGGGCAGATGGGCCTGGTGAACAAACCATGTGCCTTTAGTCACAAATAGCATGTCATTTGCATCTGTCACTTTGACAACGACGAAGGAGATCCATCCCCAAAATGTACCAGAGATGTTCAAAGCAGACTGCATCTGCCTACCCTTTGAAACAATATTGTGTCCTCGGGGAGTCCTTTGCGGGTAGGGCTTTGAGAATTGGCACCTGTGTGCTCCATTTTAATATGCATTTCTTATTCTAATCAAACCTCTGTAAACATCAACCCCTTGAAAATAATAATCAGCATCAAGAGGTGCCTTGGCAAGCTCAGGGAAGACGAATTAAGATGCTTTTCTTTTTCCAATGCTAATCTTCTCCTAATTAGTCTCTATTAATATTATATGACAGACGGCTCTGCTCTTGTATGTGCTTGTGTGTTTCCCTCCACTGCCTTGCCAGTAACAAAAATCAAATTGCAAATGAATGCAATCTTCGTACAATCCAATAATCTATATCCCCAATCTCTCTTTCATCACCATTCTGCATCCTCATTTTGGGGAACCAGGCGGATATTTTTTTTCCCCCTTTTCTACCCTTGTGTAAACTTTCTTTTCTTTCTTGATGGAATGCGACATTTTGGTACGATGAGCTAACTGCAACACTATTCTCAGTAAAAACTGAGAAATCATTAGGAGATAAAAAGATTATTTGGGAAGTGAGGGGAGCCGAATGTCAACTTGCAAAGCTTTCAAGTTGCCATGAGCAGGAGGGAGGGAGAACTGATAGAGCTGATTGATTTCCCTAACTGAAGTGCATTTCATACATTCTTCCTGATTGCAATCAGAAGGAGGGTGTTGGATTTCACAGCCAGCCAAAGTAGTTAATAGGAGAATGTGATTTATGACATGGCCAGAGAGGAGGGGAGAGACAGGGTCATAGGGGAACGTAAATCTATGTGGGATTAGTTCTAACTGCATCCTAATATTGCCGAAATGGTGCTCCTAATAAATGACTGTATTTCTTTTGAAGTTCAGCTCATGGCTCATGAATTAATTAGGGCATCTTTCGGAAACTTCACAGATCGCTATTTTTGGTGATGTTTAACGGCTTTTTGATTGGGACTGTTTGATGGTGGTTATATCTGGTAATGTTTAATTGTTTTTTGACTGGGACTGGTCTTTGATTATTTTGAAGATAGGAAATAAGAAGGGATTTATTTAAATGGAAAGGAAGGATTTAAATTGGGTGTAAAATTATTTGTAATAGTTATGTTGTTATTTCTGATAAACCTTATGGGACTTTTGCTGATTAATATGGGGATCGGGTTTTAGAGATACACTTATAAAAAATGGGGAGGGGGAGGAATATGGGATAAAGAGGTGCTTGCTTGTATTTTAAGAGATAATGAGAAGGGAGTGGTTTCTTTTTCTAGTTTTCTTTCTCTCCCTTTTCTTTCTTTTCTTTTTCTACAGGCCTCCCGGGAGGTTACACGAGGCTGGCTCCAGGGGATTATAACTGCTTCTCTGAGCGAGGGTGCCTTTCCTGCCACCTTGAAAGAGGCGGTAGTGAGACCCCTCCTCAAGAAGCCTTCCCTGGACCCGGCTGAATTAGCCAACTACCGTCCGGTCTCCAACCTTCGTTTTGTGGCGAAGGTTGTTGAGAGCGTGGTGGCACGACAGCTTCCCCGACACCTGGATGAAGCTATCTATCTGGACCCGTACCAGTCGGGCTTCAGGCAGGGGTACAGCACAGAAACGTCATTGGTCGCGTTGGTGGATGATCTCTGGAGGGCTCGGGACAGGGGTTGCTCCTCTGTCCTAGTCCTATTAGATCTCTCAGTGGCTTTTGATACCATCAACCATGGTATCATGCTGCAGCGGTTGAGGGGGTTAGGAATAGGGGGTACCGTTCTGCAGTGGTTCTCCTCCTTCCTCTCCGACCGCTCGCAGTTTGTGTTGGCAGGGGGACAGAGGTCGACCTCGAGGCATCTCGCATGGGGAGTGCCACAAGGGTCGGTCCTCTCGCTCCTCCTGTTCAACATTTATGTGAAGCCGCTGGGTGAGATCATCCGTGGTTTTGGGGTGAAGTGTCACCTGTACGCTGACGACACTCAGCTGTACATCTCCACCCCAGACCACCCCAACGATGCCCTTGATATGATGTCTCGCTGCCTGGAGGCCATGCGGGTCTGGATGGGGAGGAACAGGCTCAGACTCAACCCTTCCAAGACCGAGTGGTTGTGGCTTCTGGCATCCCGATATAGTCAGCAGGTGCCATCGCTGACTATTGGGGGTGAATCTTTGCCCCCCACAGAGAGGGCTCGCAATCTGGGTGTCCTCCTGGACGCACGGCTATCTTTAGAAGAGCATATGACGGCTGTGGCCAGGGGGGCCTTTTATCAGGTTCACCTGATTCGCCAGTTGCAGCCCTTTCTGGACCGGGACGCCCTGCGCACAGTCACTAACGCCCTTGTTACCTCCCGGTTGGACTACTGTAATGCTCTCTACATGGGGCTCCCCTTGAAGAGCACTCGGAGGCTCCAACTGGTCCAGAATGCGGCCGCGCAGGTGGTTATGGGTGCAACCCGTTGCGCCCACGTGACACCCCTCCTGCGCGAGCTGCACTGGCTCCCAGTGGTCTTCCGGGTGCGATTCAAGATGTTGGTTACCACCTTTAAAGCGCTCCATGGCATAGGACCCGGGTACCTTCGAGACCGTCTTCTGCCACCAATAGCCTCCCAACGGCCAGTTCGCTCCCACAGAGAGGGTCTCCTCAGGGTGCCATCAGCCAAGTCATGTCGGCTGGCGACACCCAGGGGGAGGGCCTTCTCTGTGGGAGCCCCAGCCCTGTGGAATGAACTGCCCCCGGAAATTCGTAAGATTTCTGACCTCCAGGTATCTCGCTGCGCACTCAAGATCCTATTGTTCCGCCAGGCTGGGTTAGCAACATAATTTTATATTGGCTGTTTTAAACTTTTGGGGTTTTAAATTAAGCCAAATTTATTTAATATTTTTAAATTATTTTAAATTGATGTCTATTCTGTTTTTAAATAGGATGTACACCACCCTGAGTCCTTTGGGAGAAGGGCGATATAGAAATAAAATTATTATTATTATTATTATTATTATTATTATTACAGTATTAAAAGAAATCAAAGAATTAAATGTATTTCTGTACTATGTAGTTGTATTAGTTTTATTTCTATACTATAATCTTTAATGAAATTATGAGAAAATAGAAGATAAAATTATAATCCTCAGGCTATATATAATCCTATGAAACTCGATATTAGTTTTATGTCACATTGTTAATGCTTCAAAATGAATTAGTTTATGAAGCTCCTCAGATGAATGAAAATCATATGCTAAAAAAAATATGTGCTAAAAAAGAAACACTACCTTGTCAGTTATCTGAAAGATATCATAACTGAAAAGTTCTTTTCCAGGGAACATGTATCCCAAATAATTGAATTTTAATTGAATTCTGAAATATCATCTGAGTATAGTGGCATTAGACCTTAGTGATGATTTTAGATTTTAGCCATAATTCAATGAAATTAATGAGTCATAGCTATTTTAAGTTCCACTGTTTTCAATGGAATTTAGAAATAATTAGTCATATCTAATTTCCTGCATTTTACACAAGGAAATAAGGTTTGCATGGTATACTAAAATAGGTTATCTGCCAAGTAAATAAATTATCACTGATTTTTTTTGAACATTTTTGAAACTTGTTAGATATTTATGGGGAGTTAAGGGTGGAAATGGGAGAAATTGCTCCTGTTTTCACTCTTAAAACTCACATTCATCCCCTTCCAAATAATATGAAACCATGCTCCTCTTATCTATTCACAAAATTGCTGTATCATAGAAATACATAATGATGCAATTTTAGGCCACTGAGAGAGGTCAGGCTGGACATTAGAATGCTTTTCATGAGCTCCCTCTCCCCATTCCCACATTTAATGCTGCTTAAAATGCCATATTTTACTATGAAATTTGATAATGATCTCAAGATGATTGGGATCTTGGAGGGCTGCATATTGTTTAGAGGTTCTGTGCGTTTGATTCAGAGGTTGTGTAAGTGAATTTAAACATCATCCAGGAGCTCTGGTGGCACAGTGGTTAAAGGGCAGTATTGCAGGCAAACTGTGCCCACATTCTAGAGTTCTACTCAGCCTTCCATCCTTCTAGGGTTCGGTAAAATGACGACTCAGATTGGTGGGGGCAATGTGAGGACATTGTAAATCACCCAGAGAATACTGTAAGGTGCTACGGGGTGGTATATAAGCCTAAAGCTATTGCTATTGCTAACCAGCCTTGAACTGAGTCAAACCATGATTAAGTTGAATGGGTTTAACCTAGATTGAAGAATTGATAAATGTGCTCATTATAAATAGGTTTATTGCCAATCCAGAGCAAAAGTTTATTCTAATTAATCCTCTCTTCTGCCCTCTGTGATATAAGGTTAGAGCAGCTGTGATATGCGGCTGTTCTAGCCATCTCTTTGGTTTAGCTTCCTTTTCATTTTGACTCTCTTGAAGTCATCTCACCTTATCTAATTATGACTTGGATACTTCTCTAGGAGAGGAGTCCACTGTCAATTTGTTAACAAGGAGCTCTCTAATCATAGACTGAAGAAAAAATGGGAAGCAAAAAAAAAAAAAAGACTTTTCTTAGTGTATCTGAAAAACAAAGGTAGTTTTTTCTCAATCTCCTTATTCTTCCTGTTGTTTGTCTGGAACAATTTAGCTGAGAAACAGAAAAGTGATTAAAATAATCAAGTAACAATGCATGAGGCTATCTTCTCTGTTGCATTGAGCTGAGTTGTTTGAGTTGAATTTAGTTGATTGAGTTGCAGTCCTTGGCCTTCCTTGATTCTTACACCCCTGCAGATACAACCAAGCCACTGTGGAAAACATGCTCTTGGTACTCCTTTCCATATTATCTCATCATTGTTTTTTTTAAAAAAAAAAACAAAAACAAGGGTTCTTATAATTTAACAAGGCCCTTTATGTGCCCAAAGTCTCCACTAGAGCTCTTCTAACTCTAGGAATACACATCTGGCTGGGGAATTTTGGAGTTGAAGTCCACATTTCTTAAAGTTCCCAAGTTTGGAGATCCTTGATCTAGATCACAATTCAGTTGAGGCATATTCATTGTGTTCTCCAGTTCAGATTGAACCAACAACTAATTATATATCAAAAGCTACATTTCTATCTCTTTTTCTAGCTTGATTATTCTAACTAGATTTTACCAGTCCATTTCTCTGTTTGTTTTGTAGAGTAACACTTTTTGAATAGAGCTGTTTTTCCTACTCTGTTTTCATCATATAACCAAAGTTCCTCTTTCCCTTTATATGGAGATATGAGCTAACCTTTACTCTCAATAGATATATTTCTTCACTTTGCAAAAAAATAGTTTTAATGCCCCATAGCTTGTCAAATATATCACAACAGAATGCACATTAAACTATTGCTCTCTCTGTGTGTCTCTTTCTGTTTCTCTCTCACACTCTCTCTTTAAAGGACCCTACACAAAGCTTAAGATGTTTTTATTTTCTTGGAAGAGCATCTTAATATTGACTTAGCAAGCAGCAACTTTATTTAGAATTTAGTTGGAGCTCTCCAGGGTCCTGTTCCTTTGCCCCTTTTTTATCTGAAGTCCTCTGTTTTGATTTATTTATTTATTTGTTTGTTCTCTTCCTTTTTCCTCAATCTAGGCAGAATATCTATTTTTCCCTACCCTGTTTCATCATATGACCAAAGTACATGATTTTCTCCTTGCCTTAAGGGAGCAATTGGCCTTTATCTGATCTAGAGCAAATTGATTGGTTTGTTTTGCAGCCCATGGTAACCTTAATAGATGCCTCCAAAGTTATAATTCAAAGGCATCTATCTTATTTTCAGTCCTTCTCAATATTCAGTCAAACATTGCTACTGGACAGTTTAAATGGGCTTTAGTTGTAACATTTTTGTTGTTCTCTTCTATAATTTTGCCCTTTTTTGTCTTCTTGGCTATATCTATTTGTTGCATTACATTTTCTGGCACTCTAATCCATTTCATTGTTGTCTGATTAAGCACGTTTTACTTATAATGTTGGAGATCAAAGCCAAATTTGGTTTGATTTGGTTTTAGCTGCTCAGAAACATTTTTCACTGAATATAAAGAAGGGATGAAAAAGTGAAGGATTATTTCGAAGTCAAAGCCTTGTTAACAACTGGCTGCAGATGAAGGTCCCTTTTGTTTTTGAACAGCTTATCAAACACAAATCAAGTTCTAAAGGTGGCAGGTCTCTGTTGTTTTGCACTTCATAACCTTGATATTACCACTCACCTATCACTTCCAAGGCAACCCCCTCTCCAAAATAAATCCCTAAACAAAAGTCTTTCCTATCCATTTCTCAAGTATCTATCAGCTATTGACTTAGAAACATTTCCTGTGCTATAAAAAAAATAAAAAATCAAGCCAAGTCATTTATAATGGGCGTCTGACCAATATCTAGATAATGTTACTAAAACCTGCTTAATGAACATCTTTATGCCCAGATATATTTGCTATTCAGAGCGATTTAATGTGAAGTCCTGTAAATGTAATGGTTATTACTAGCCAATCATACTCTACCATGGGGTTTACTTCCTATTGTTTCAGAAGCAGATAAGGATATGATGTTCCTCTCCATGTGAATAAACATATCTCAGAATAAGCATATTTTGTACTCCCCCAAACTTAATTTAAGAATACAAATTGCTCTGGGAAAACCAACCTTTTTGGTGCAAAATCTCACTGTAGAGATGCTTAAGACAGAAGTCAATGAATGACTGTTGTTAGTCTTGTTATTTGTACCAGCAGATACCCCAACAGGAGTGCAGTCCTTAAAGCTGTTTCAGAACTTGCCATTAACTTCTTATAAAACAAAATACACATGGAAAAAAATTATTGTGTTTAATTAATTAGACCAAATTGTATAAGTGCTATTGCTATATAAAAATTAGGATTTCTTCCTGTCCTCACTAACTTGCTCTAGCTTTCTCTACCAGAAGAGATGGTCTACTCCAATTTATACATCGGTCTCATCCAGGTTGTCAATACTAAATACTTGGCATTTAAAAAATATTTCTAAAACTACTACTACTACCACATGTGGTGGTTATGCCCCAAAGCAAAACAATTTTGGAATAAAATCAAAACCCAACTGGAAGAAATAACAGCACAAAAAATACCATTGAAACCGGAAACATATTTATTTAGTAAACATATTTACTAAAAATTACAAAAAAGAAACAATATATTTAATCACACACGTTTTGACCACAGCGAGAATCATCTTCGCACAGAATTGGAAATTACAAGAAATCCCAATGCAAGATAAATTAATTTCGAAAGTAATGGAATGTGCTGAGATGGACAAACTCACCAAAGAACTCACCAAACTCACCAAAGAACTCCAAGAAAAGAATCTGAATACTACCTGGTTTGGGGAAAATGGTATCAATGGTTGGAGAAAAAGAAAACAAAGTAAAAGACGACCCTAAAAACTTGAACTAATTCTTGTACGAGACATATTAGAGTTAAAATAGAACTTTAAAGTATCGTTATATAAGGAGAGATGTGCATAGAGATATTGAGAAATGTAAGTTACCAATGTACTATCTTAAGAAATAAGACACTAAGTTTAAATGTTGTATATGTAATGTATTGTTTTACTTGTATTTTTTCTTTTTCTCTGTGTGTATGTTTTTAAAATTAATAAAATAAAAAAAAATATTTCTAAAACATTCTTGGCTTTTGAAAAGCTAGATATGTGCCCAATCATCTATTCTTTTATTCAAATATTCAGGTTGTGTTTTATTTCAAAATTCAAATATGGAAGGAAAAGCCTTGACTCTACATCCTTACTCAGCAGGTTGACAACCAACTGATACCTACGCACTTAGCATAATGTTTCCCTTCTGTTATGCCAAAAGCTTTATTTATTTTTAACCTGCCATGTATCAAATTATATCCAATAGGATCTGGGTTTAAAGTGGTTCTTGATTTATCTTGACAGAAATGTGCTGCACCTAAAGAGAAAGATGGGATAAAAATTAATCCTTGACAAAAATGTGGACCACAGGAAGATAACTAAAAACTTGACCTGAATGAATGATTTCGGGTGACAATCCAGAGAGACTCTGAGCATTGAACCAAGAAGAAGTTGCTATCCAAAGAGTGGGATGATATTAATATCACTGGTGAACTTTTTAACTTAAATTATTCAATATAGTTAAAAAGCCTTACAAAGCCTTAGTAAAACCACACTTGGAATAGTGCATCCTATTCTGGTCACCACATTATAAAAAAGATGTTGAGACTCTGGAAAAAGTGCAGAGAAGAGCAACTAAGATGATTAGAGGACTGGAGGCTAAAACATATGAAGAATAGTTGGAGGATTTGGGTATATCTAGTCTAGTGAAAAGAAGAACTGTGTGGGACATGATACCACTGTTCCAATATTTTAAGGGCTCCTATAAAGATGAGGGGACCAAGTTATTTTCCAAAGCACCAAAAGGCAAGTCGAGAAACAATGGTTTGAAAGTAACCAAGGAGAGAAGCAACCTAAAACTAAGGAGAAATTTCCTAACAGTGAGAGTAATCAACCAATGGAATAGCTTACCTTCAGAAGTTGTGAGTGCTCCATCACTGGAGGCTTTCAAAAAGAGACTGGACAACCATTTATCTGAAATGGTATAGGGTCTCCTGCTGAAGCAAGTGGTTGGACTACAAGACCTCTGAGGTCCCTTCCAATTCTATTATTCTATGTTCTAAAATATTGTTTGACTGTTCCATTGGAGTGTCTTTTTACTTTTTAAATTCCCAAACAAATAATATTACCAACACAACACTGGAAAAGACTAACAGGTGATCATGACCTATTATATCTTGTGAAATGCAAGGCAACTGTGAGCATGAGAAATGTGATTGAAGGAAATAGACTACTGTCATCCATTAACTGAACTTATTATTGATGCACAATATATATTTCCAATGTATCTTCCTCTTATAGCCAAAGCAGCTTATGTGCATAAACAAGCAGAAGTTCATGGGAAGTTACAGAATTGAAATGAGTAGTGAATTATGTGCCAACAGTGATGACAAACATTGCATGGATATATTTACTTAGTACTAGGATTTAGCATCTTGATAGGCAGTCATCAGCTGAAAGCATGTGACCTGTAGCAATCAACTTGGAATAATATTGATAGCAGTTAGTTGTATGTAACAGATAAAGGCTGTGCAAGGTTAGGTTTTGCATTAACTCTGTCAAGAAACAACCATTTGACTTGGCAAAAGAGTTCCCCACATGGAAAAAAGGGTTAATTGTTGATACTGTATTAACTTTGAAACTCAACCTTCTGCTGATAGACATTTTTATCAGATTTTGACTACAAAATCAGATCTGAAAATCTGTGCCATTATTGCAAAATTTAATGTCAGTTTTATTGTTTGCATATTTTCAGATCAAGAGCTTAATTCATATAATACTAACTGTCTCCCTCCTTCCCCCCTTCCCTTCTTCCCTTCCTCCCTTTTTCTCTTTCTTAATTGGAGATTTTGAATGGATGAACACTTTGGGACTGTTAGCTAGTTAATTTAATATGAATTTTGAATTGAAATATAATGACCCACCTCAGCTACTTTTTGCTTTTCATCTGATTTTTGTTGCATGTTTACTACTTTTCCCACCTAATGCACTCATGTATATTTATGTGACACTCTGAAATAGCCAAGAGCACTTTAATCAGAGGACTATCTGCAACGTAATCAGTGAAAACACTAATCAGGAAATTCAGAATATATTCCTACTCCAATGCAGCAGGGGAATTGTTTCCTGTTCTTTATAGCTCCTGCCTTCCAAATAAGAGTTAGCATTTTTTTTTTTTTTGATGGAGAGATGGCAGAAACTATTTATTATTTTGTATGCTGTAAATTTTTTAGATCTGCACTGCAGTGGCCAGCAGTTGGCTAGATAAGGAAAAGTGTTACAAAGTTTTGCCAAGCCCAAGCAAGACTGCAATCCACCATTTTCCTAGTGTTCTATGCATAGAGGGGAAAAGACATAAGATAAAGCAAGGCTTGAGGCAAAGAGGAGAGGAGAGGAGAGAGAAGGGAAGGGAAGGGAAGGGAAGGGAAGGGAAGGGAAGGGAAGGGAAGGGAAGGGAAGGGAAGGGAAGGGAAGAGAAGAGAAGAGAAGAGAAGAGAAGAGAAGAGAAGAGAAGAGAAGAGAAGAGAAGAGAAGAGAAGAGAAGAGAAGAGAAGAGAAGAGAAGAGAAGAGACGAGACCTTGGAAGACTTGTAGTCCAATCCTCTGCTCAAGCAGGAGACTCATATCAGATAAATGGCTGTCCAATCTCTTCTTCAAAGCCTCCAGTTTTGGAGTACCTACAACTTCTGAAAGCAAACAGTTCCACTGATTAATTCTTATAACTGTCACAAAAATTCTGCTTATTTCTAGGTTGGATCTTCTTGATTAGTTTCCATCCATTGCTTCTTGTCTTTCCTTCTGGTGCTTTGGGCAATAGGCTGACTGACCCTTTCTTCTTTGTGGCATCCCTTTAGATATTAGAAAATTGCTATCATGTCACCCCAGTCCTTTTTAGTAAAAGAAACAATCATCATTCCATAAAACATGTTACTACCAACTAGTTAACATGTTGCCTACTTGGATAATGAAATGTCTTTGAGAAAACAGACAAGCTCAGTAAACATCACGGATTCTACAGTTTAACCTTGAGTTACAGATATTCTCTTCCAAAGTACTTCCTTCATTATGTTGTGGTCCACCAGCAGCCTGCAGACCTGGCAGCGGAGTCGGACAGTGAGGAGGCTGGGGAGGAACATGGGCCAGTCCTGGAGTCTGGGGAAGGCCCGGATGAGGGCTCTGCGTCAGAGGCAGAGATGGGGCCAGGGCCATCTGGGAGCGATGCGTGGACTCTGGAGCCTCCAGAGGCGGACAGCAGAGAGGCAGAGGAACAGAAGGAGCCTGTTCCTAGTGCACGCATGCGAAGAGCTGCCAGAAGGCAAGAGCAGCTGAAGAAAAAAGGACAACTCAGGAGTAAGGCCAGAAGATGATTGACCCCTCCCAGAAGGCTTAAAAGAGCAGCAACGAGCGGTTGGGTTCTTTGTAGAAAAGCAACGTTGATTCCCATGCTTCTTGTCAGCGTCTCTTGAACTTTGTGGGGGTTTTGCCAGGAAAAGCCTTTGGCAGGTTGCCAAAGACATCAAAGGTTGGTGATAAGGCTGAGGGTATGACTATTAAGAATTTTGTTTTGGACTAAGCTGAGAATGAATTAATTCTTAGCTGTTTTAATAAAATAAGTTTGTTGAGGACTGAATTGTGTTTATGTAATCACTACTTGGGCCTTGATCACAACACATTACTGAATGGAAGTGTGGGAATCAGGGAGACTGCAGATCACAGAGAGGGGGGAGAGAAAGGGAGAGAGGGAGAAAGAGGGAGAGAAAGAGAAAGGATTGTAGTGTTAATATTTACCCCATCATAATCTAACCACGAAATACATGCAGAAACATTGCACTTCTTCCTTTGAATGCACATGCAAAAACAATTACTTTTCATAAAATGGATGAAAGGTATTATGAGGAAAATCCTGGAAATTTTCTTTGCCAGAGTTAATACAAATTTTAGGGTGAACTTCATCTCAGTTATAAAAGAACAGGTGACATTTAAATGCTAGTGGAACTTTGTCATACAAATGGTCGGTTTTATAACCTTTATCCATCTGCAGGCATCCTATCAAGATTCTTTTAAAACAGCATCTGCACATTTAAATGTTTTTTTTAAAGACCACAAAGAACAAGGTAAAAACTCCTTGAAGTTTTAAAATCTTAAATTAAAAAATAAATCCAAACCCATAAGAGGTTTGAAACTGGCAAGGCAGAGTGTATATAACACATCGCCCTTGTTCTTTGAGTGTTTTCTCTGACACCAAAGAAGGTGACGGTTCTTTCTCCTGATTTTATAAAATGATTCACCAGGAAAGCTGTCCCTTTTTCAAGACATAAACCGCCTTGGTTCTTTTACAGTGTTAGCAGCAGTATATATCTATGTATACATTTCTAGAAATCACTTTTCCTCAAACAATTAAAAATAATTCTTCATAAGAAAAACCCATATCCCTATAATTTCATGAATAATGTGAATTAATCATTATCCAGTGAGCTGACTTGGGACATTTATCTAGCATCTATCTATTTGTCGGCCTGCCTCCCTGTCTGCAGTCTATCATCTTCTTCTTCAAGTCAGACAAGTCCTTATAGTTTTTTGGCAACATTTTCAGAAGTAGTCAATGGGCGATGAAAGAAAAAGTTTGGTCCAAAGTTAACAGCTTCTGTGCATAAGACAAGACATGTCTTGTCTTATGCCAGACCACGGGCCTGGTGGCTCAGCAGACTGATAGCATTGTGATTAACACCAGCTGTCTGCAATTACTGTAAATTCAAATCTCACCAGGCTCAAAGTTGACTCAGCCTTCCATCCTTTCTAAGGTAGGTAAATTGAGGACCCAGTTTGTGGGGGCAATAAGCTGACTTTGTATAAATATACAAAAGTATGAAGGCTATTGCTTAACGCATTGTAAGCCGCCCTGAGTCTCCGGAGAAGGGCGGCATATAAATCAAATAATAAAAAAAAAAAAGACATAAGACCAGAACTCAGGGTCAGGATTCAATTCTTTATCTACATTAGACTCAACTCTAATGTACTATTTGTTAATCATTTCATAGAGGAAATGATTAAAAACAACTGCTTAAGAAAACCTTTAACTTACACTGTAGATGTTACAAACAATTTTTTTGTTTTTTGATTAGTTTTTTCATTTGGTTATTATTTTTTAGATAGATAGGTGGTAGATGATGATGATGATAGATAGATAGATAGATAGATAGATAGATAGATAGATAGATAGATAGATAGATGATAGAATCACAGACAGACAGATATGAGAGAGAGAGAGAGAGACAAAGATAGAGAGAAAGAGGTGGTAGAGACCATAAACAACACAAATATTGATTTATTGATATTCCATAAATAACTGATGACACATGTTTACAGATTGAATTCTTGTGATCTGATTTAAATGTTCTGTGTATTTCATTAAACACAGAGTTTTCCACAAATAAAGTGATCTCCAATGAACAAATCTAACCATTCTCAAGTATAAAATCCTCTTTAGCAGTTAGTTGGCAGGTCCTGCTCCCTACAGGGCTATTTGTTGTGGTCCTCCAGCAGCCTGCAGAGCTGGCAGTGGAGTCAGACAGTGAGGAGGCTGGGGAGGAACATGGGTCAGTCCTGGAGTCTGGGGCAGGCTCGGACGAGGGCTCTGCATTGGAGGCAGAGATGGGGCCAAGGCCATCTGGGAGTTATGCGTGGACTCCGGAGCCTCCAGTGTCAGATATCAGAGAGGCAGAGGAACAGGAAGAGCCTGTTCCTAATGCGAGCATGTGCAGAGCTGCCAGAAAGCAAGAACAGTTAAAACTAAAGGGACGACTTGGGAGTAAGACCTGGAGATGATTGGCCCCTCCCATAATGCTTAAAGGAGGAGCAAAGGCACGTGGGCCCTTTGCAGGAAAGCAATATTAATTCTGTTCCCAGTCGGCATATCTGTTTGATTCTGGAATCCGTGTGGCTTTGCCAAG
Source organism: Arizona elegans (assembly GCA_022577455.1). NCBI lineage: Eukaryota > Metazoa > Chordata > Lepidosauria > Squamata > Colubridae > Arizona > Arizona elegans. The sequence continues at coordinate 3,738,386 of JAKOOJ010000013.1, read as the reverse complement.
TAGGTCTTTGGCAGCGTGTCAAGGAAGATAAAGGTTGGTGATTATCCCGAAGGACTTTTTGCAACTAATCGGGACTCAGCTGTGAATGAACGTAATTCACAACTATTGCAATAAAAGAGGTTTTTTTGGGACTACTCGTGTGTTTTAATGACTCAGGAAGCCTAGATCACAACACTATTTTGGAGCTATACCACAAGCAGAATTGTCATAGCCATGTGAAGCTGGAAAACCCAGATCATTAATTCATGTCTTTTTCATCTATGATGTTTATAGAGAAGAGCAGGCAAGATTTGTAACCCATTGTATAGGAATTTGCAACCACAAAGAGTCTGCTTTTGTCATGAAAGCTTCTGTAAGCAGTCTATAGAACAAGTGATACCCACGGTTATGTGAAGTATTTATTACTGCATTATTTTAATACTTTGAAAAATATTTCTAGGTTTTGTTTTTGTATTCACTGTGTCTTTTATTATATAAACACAGATGGATCCGAGAATGTAACAAACAGATCAAGGGAAATGATGAAATCAGACATTTCTTGGAGCAATAAATCTAGTGCATTAAATTAAAAAAAATATTTGGGGCTTACATGGATATGTGTTCAATATTTTGCATATTGAGTGTTGTAGATAAATATGTAGATTTCCTTCTCAATATATGACAGCTTTGCCTTAGAAAAAGGCTTTTTCCCCAGTTTCTGCATGTAAAAACTACATATTCAAGGGAGCTTCCTACTATATCCAAGTACACCAAAATATTCTATTCACATGTTGGAAATATATTTCACTGAACTCGGTGGCATTTACTGCTTGACTGGTATTTATAAGATTGTAATTTTAGTCTACTAAAGAAATATACATATATATGATGCTAGGTAAATTCAAAAAATGCATTCACCCTCCACCCCCCCCCACCCCAAAAATATGACTCCTTGAATTGAGTCTCTGAACTTTTTGGGGGCGAGGGGAGGATTTCCCAGATTTCTTTCAGAATCAGGTAGCACCTTTTAGATTAATAAATGTTATTAAAAAGTATAAGCTTTTGTAAACTGAAGGTCAGATCTTCAGGTGCATGGAATGGCTAAATTGATATAATATTTCAGTTGGGAAGGTGGGGGGAGACAAGACAGGTTGTTTTTCAGGTGCAAGTTACACGTGAAGCAATCTTACCAACTTGCAATTGAAATATGTCAAAAAATGTGTTTGTTTAGACCTGATATGTCCCAAAACCTTTTGAAGGATGTAACTTCAGCAATCTTTGCTCAACTCTGCTGGTAGAGTACTGGAACATATGCAAGAAAACAATCTCAGGGACCAGTAAGGACCCCACATTTCAACCCTGAGCTACAAATATTCTCTTTTATTGGTATTTTTTTCATTCCAAAACACTTAGAAATATGTAATGCAGTGTCCTAGGAGGTTAAAATGTTCTGATATTACTTTATGCATTTTTTGACTCTATGTGTCTGCAGCAGTGAGCTGTAGTTCATTAAAGTTTATGCCTTTTGATAGAAATTGTCAGATTGAAAAGGTGTTACTAGATTTCTTCTGATTTTGGCTACTATATTAATAAAGCTTTCTTCCTACAATGTCTGTCAAGTGAAGAGCAGTAAAATATACATGTCATCTTTCTTTTGAACAATAATTTATGACATGCATGACTTCTAACAGCTTTTTCAAAACTTCAAACTACAAAGTTTTGAGACAGCTATTACAAGTCATACATTTCATAAATTATGGTTTTCCTAACCATGGTTTATAGATTGAGCTTTTACTGGCTAAACTCATAGCACAGTACATTTGTCAATAAACTATAAAATGCAACAACAATAACTGGCTCCACATTAAAAGTAGAAAATACATCTTAGTGCAATGGTTTCATTAATCCATGCACATCAGTGGTGGGTTCCTCCCAGTTCGGCCCGGTTCCATCGAGCCAGTAGCGGTGACAATATGATGTCACCGAACTGGTTCTGCCCCCCTAGCCCCACCCACCCCCGCGTTATTCTTACCTTTTACTTGGTCCCACCCCCAATCTATTGCTGCCTCCTGAGTCCCAGCTGATGGCTAGAGGGAAAAAAACTGTTTAAACTCTTGCTGTGGGGCTTCAAAGGGCTGCCCTACAGCTGATCAGTGTTAAAAGAAAACAAATGAGTAGATCGGTGCCTGCAAAAATACATGAGTAGATCAGTGCCTACAAAAATAAATGGGTAGACCGGAACAGCTCTGCAAGCAGTTAAAAGCCTGGTAGACAAGTACCTCTGCTAAATCCTAAATAATTGTCACATGACCATCAAGCCACGCCCACAAAATAAGCCACAGAAACGGTAGTAAAAAAATTTAGAACCCACCCCTGATGCACATGCATATTTTTTTTAAGTGTTTTTCAGGTTTTCTACTGGTTTTGGATTTCTTTTTGAAGCCATATAACTCTTGAGTTTTTTTTAAAGGTTATTTAAATTTCTAATAGTCCAAAATTGTTCTCATGCTCTCTGAGTAGAAATATTCAGTAGTAAAAAGGGGGAGGAGGGAGGAGAACATATGAAGAACGGTTACAGGAATTGGATATGTCTAGTCGAATGAAAAGAAGGACTAGGGGAGACACGATAGCAGTCTTCCAATATCTGAGGACTCCTACACAGAGAAGTAGATCAAACTATTTTCCAAAGCACCAAAAAGTAAGACAAGAAACAACGGATGGAAACTAACCAACGAGAGAAGCAAGCTAGAACTAAGGAGAAATTTCCTAACAGTGGAATAGCTTGCCTCCAGAAGTTGTTTGGTGCTCCATCACTGATGGTTTTCAAAAAGAGACTAGAAAATCATTTATCTGAAATGGTATAGAGTCTCCTACTAGAGTCGAGGGTTGGATTAGAAGACCTCCAAGGTCCCTTCCAACTCTATTATTCTATGTTCTCTATATACTACCTTTTTACATATATGTTAACTTCATTCATCTATCAAGTGTATATTATTAATTGATCCGCATGACGCATCTTCTTGCTGAACACAAAGTTGTGCCCATTTTAAAAATATACTTGTTTTTTAGTCAAAATTGCTCTTTTGCTGACTTATATCACCATGTAATAATGTATACAGAAATAATGAATATGATCTCCACAAGCAGAAGTTCATTTCAAAGTGGAAGCTGACTCTCACTGATAAGGAAATGATTCACAGAAAAGACATTTCACTGAATTAGCATCAAATTTTAATTACTATCAGTTAAAATTAATGGATACTTTTCTAGAATGGCTAAAGAGGGAAGAAGGAAGATTTATCCCGTGAGTGTACCACACCATGAAATTCAAATCCTCTCACTGTTCCCTCCTTTTGGACAGACATGTTACTTTAACGCCTTTTCTGTATCAGCCAGCATTTGATCATTTATCTCAGGGGTCTCCAAACTTGGCAACTTTAAGACTTTTTTTTTTTAATTTTTATTGAAAATTATTAAAAAATATAGGAAAAAAAAGTATAACAATATGGATAGAATTGCAGAGAGTAATATAATACATATAGAGTTTTAAAGTATCTTCGCCTAGAGAAAGTACATATCTCCATTAAGCCAACTCATCAAAAGAAAAAAAGTTTATCCAGGAGAAAAAATTCTCAACTGTCATGCAATGCTCCTATAAATGTTTACCCACGTTCACATTAAAGTTAATATTTTCATTCTTCTTAAGATTTCTTTTTTTTCAGCCAAGCATACCATCTGTCCCAGCTCCTATATAACTCCGATTCTTGTCTATCTCGCAAAAGTCCAGTAAGCTTGTCTGCTTCTGCACAGTCCATGATCTTTGCAATTAACGTAGCCTTTGATGGGATATTTTTGGATTTCCATTCTTGCGCAAACAAGATCCTGGCTGCAATGATGATGTAGAGAGCGAGATACCAATTAGATTTGTTTAAGTTCTCTGGTTTCATGCCTAGTAAAAATGTTTCCAGGTTCAAATCTAATCTCCCAGAACTCTGGAAGTTGAAGTCCACAATTCTTAAAGTTGCCAAGTTTGAAGACCCCTGGTTTATCTAATTAAATAAAGAGGATGAAAGGGGAAAAGAAACTTTCAATTGAAGACACTCAGGCTCAGATGGAATCTGGTTCTCCTTCAACATTATTTCTTTGTTTATATATCCTCAGGCCACCCATAAATCCTTTTTCATTTGTTCATTGGTCTTACTCTTCTGATTGTAACCAGACAGAATTGTTGGGCCTTGGGTGGCCCCAAAGTTCATTAAATAAATAAAGAACATAAACAATGCCAGGAATTTGTTTTGTTTTGTTTTTAATTTAGGTTAATTTTGTACAATATAAGGTGATGCATATAATATTCCCTCCTGCTGTTTTCCTCATAGCCCCAAACCTCTTCATCAAGTGCCCTGAGATTAGTAATCAGCAGATCCTTAGATGTAGGTTTCACCTGTACCACTTAAAAGAAATAGCCACAGGTTAAACAGTTGGGAAAATTGCAGATTACAACAATGTCTTCCTTTATCCGATAACTGTTCAGATAAGCAAGAAATTGTTCCATATATCAACATAATGAGAACCAGCTAATACATCAATCACATGGAAAAAGCACTATTCAAAGCATCCAGCCAGCCACATACAAAACTGGTAGGTTAGGCAATGATATATTCCCTTCACGCTTATTCAGAAATGAATCACCTGGAATCTCAGAGAACCGGGATATAGTTCAACTCGAGAACAAATTCCTTTTTAAAGTGCCCTCTGGATCTAACTAAACAATTGCATGTGTTTGGAGACAAAATTAATTTCCTGATTTGAGAAAAGCAGTAGAACACAATATACCACAGTAAGTAGTGAAACAAAGGTGAAATCACAGAATCTGTGGTTATAGATGGGGGAAAGCATGCTGATTATTTCCTTTAACCATGAAGGCAACATTAGTTTGCAATGTCACAGGAAACTGGCAGAGTACATGTGGTAAAAACCAGTGCTAGGAAACATATGATAGAGCGAGTAATTATAAGTGTACGGAAAGAGCAAACTATCAGATCAAACTATCAGATCAAACTTACTGGTTCACAATCTATTTCAGAATTTTATTAAATTACAAGGATTTTCTTCTGTTTGAATACCTTCACTCCTTTGAAAGAGTAGTAGAGCTGTGTTTTGTGTATCCTTTTTATAATATTCTTCACAAAATAAAAGAGAATCTAGTTTTTCAAAAAAGCATTTGTTTGCCTTAACATTAAGCTAAGTCTCTTGTTGATTTTGTCTTGACGGTTGTTTAATGTCACATTTATAGACTATATGATCAGAGCAGCAGTTTGGTCTACTGGTTAACGCACCAGGTTAGAAAGCAGGAGTCTGTAAGTTCAAGTCCTGCCTTAGTCATGAAAGCCAGCTGGATCACTTAGTCCAGGGGTCCCCAATCCCTGGTCTGTGGCACAGGGCCGCAGCATGCCAGAAACCAGGCGTGCAAACAAATAAAGCCCCATCCGCAGCATGAGAAACCATGCTCTCCTTTTTTGTGGAAAAACCTCTCTCCATGGAACGGGTCCCAGGGCCTGTTGAATTAATCTATTCAACCCAACCCATTTCACAGTGTTGTTGTTCTGGGGGAAATAGAAAAAAGGAAGGTATGTTGGATATTTATTTTATTTATTTTTATTTTATTAAATTTCTATACCGCCCTTCTCCCGAAGGACTCAGGGCGGTGTACAGCCAGAAGTAAAGCCATGACAGTATAAAAATTAAAAACAATTAAAAACAATTAAATCCATTGGCCGAAAATTCTAATAAAACAACCCATTAAAATAGTAAAAATATTATTATTATTTAGGCCAGCCCTGCTTGTTGGAATAATAATGTTTTTAGGACGTGACGAAAGGTACGCAGGTCGGGAATCATACGAATCTCTGGGGGCAGCTAATTCCAGAGGGTGGGGGCCCCCACAGAGAATGCTCTCCCCCTGGGGGTGGTCAGCCGACATTGTCTAGCCAACGGCACCCAGAGGAGCCCCTCTCTGTGGGAGCGTACTGGTTGATGGGAGGCTATCGGTGGCAGAAGGCGGTCTCGTAGATATGTTGGCTGTCTTGTGTTATTTAAAGAAGAAAAGGAAGGAAGGAAGGAAGGAAGGAATCCACTGGAGAACAGCGGTCCCAGATCAGATGCTACTAAAAAAGAGGGCAATAGAAGACCAATGAGTTAACAACAGTTCAAAAGTAGCCAATGTATGTGTTTGAGAATGAGAAGACTTCAGGTCAGCCTTGATCTCAGCAACTGTTTGAACAAGTCCTGCAGTTTTCTTGGCAACATTTTCAATAATTTTCTATTGCCTTTTTCTCACATTCTGTTTCTAGTCCAGAGTCTTTAACCACTTACACTAAAGGTTCTCAAAGTAGTCATTACCGACAAAAAAAAATCCTGGTAACTGGTCTCTATTGGAAGAAAGGTGGAATGACTCAGCAACAACTGGATGAGGGCAACTATAATTCAAATGTCTGTTTGGGAGAAAATAATTACAATGATCTTAACTTTCACACAGGACTGCTTTTTTATTTTTTTTAATGTTCAGGTTCAATACTTTTTTTTTTTTTTTTTTGCTTTTGCTATGTAGGAGGTACAAATTACTGCAATTTTGGTTGTTCCCATAAAGTCTTAGCTGACCGTGGACTTTGAAGTAAGTTGTTACTTTTAATAGTGAAAGAGGCAGGTTTATAAAAGAAGAGAACAATTATACTTTTCATAGCAAGCGTGTTAATAGTTGCTAGTTGTACATCTCATGTATAATTACTTGCTGTGAGAATCATGCATCTAAATCAGTTTTTTTTCCCCCAGACTTGGTCATTTAGAGCTGTGTTGACTTCAACTCTCAGAATCCCCCAGTCAGTGTATTGGCTGGGGAATTCTGAGAGTTGAAGTTCGCACATCTTAAAGTTGTCAAGTTTGAAAAACACTGATTTAAATCAAAAGTGATTGATTGGACCACCACTTTAAAACAAAGTTTCAAAGCACAACACCTAAATAAATTCAGAAGCTTGAATATCATCAAGTGCTTCTGAATCATTTGAAAATTCAATGGATACCTACATTTGTTTTTTACTGAATATGGTAATCAAATTAATTCAATATTACTTTTATCATAGGCTTAAAGTGAGCCATATTAAATATTGTTGTTGAACTGGAAATTTGAATCAAATCAAACTGCCTTCTTGAAATGAATTACAAATTAAAATTGAATCTTGACTAATTTCCATAATTCCTCTATTTCACAATAATGACTGAACAGCAAACTTATTCAGAATAATTTATTCAGCTACACCGTATGCATATAATTATTGGTCAATAAACCCTTCATAATTCATTATTTTTATTACAAATCATTTACATGTATAAAGAATTCCTCGGATGCAATATAAATTATACTCTATAAATAAAATATATAACATCAATAATAATACCACATACATTTTTCATTCATCTATAAACATTGAAATGTTAATGCTCAAATTTCAACATGAAGTTAAATTTAAAACTAATATATATAGAGAGAGCATAAGTAACTTATATATTCTTTCAGCAGCCCAACAATTACAATGTTTCAAAAATTAAATTCAAAATTATAAGACATATAAATAGAAAATAATTGAATTGAACCATTATTTCAGCTAAGGACGGAACAAAATCCATTTTTCTTAAATTATTTATTTAAATTTTTCCCATTTTTAAAGATATAAAATAAATATTTCTGAACAACAAATGGTTAAATTCAAAGAAAATGTCATAATGTGCAGCCTGATTTTATATCACAGAGTCAAGAGAAAATAAGACTTGGAGCCACAATTGTCCTGTCCAAAATTTAGGTGAAGACTCCAGAACCATTATAAAAACATCCATAGAATTGTAATTTTTACTCAGATGTCAACAGGAAAGTATGAAATATATAGTAACAACATTATTAACTAGATTCAGTTCGTTTCATGTAATTTTAATTAAAATTGATTAAAATTAAATTATAAATTTGCCTTAGCCTCAATCCATCTTTTGGATTGTAGCTCCAAAATCTTATTCAAATTTGTAATTTATTCAAATTATCTTATCTTATACTTCTTGATGCAACCCATGAGAAAGGAATAACCATCCTCTGCTATTTTATCAAGTACAGGTTGAAATACCTTCCTTCATCCCTCGTCCCCCCGCATACATTATTATTTTCATTGGATTCGGTTAATCTGAACTGAATAATGAATAGGAAATTCTTCAGTGGAATTAACTTCCAAATAAATACACATAAAAATGTGTCCGGATTATGTTGCTGTGAGACATCTACAAGAGTGCAGTGCAAAAAAGGGGGAAGTAATAAAATCCATACAGGTAGTTCTCAACTTACAACAGTTCATTTAGTGACTGTTCAAAGTTGCAACAGCACTGAAAAAAGGGACTAATGACCATTTTTCACACATGATCATGGCAGTATCATGTTTATGATGGTCGCAGTGTCCCTGGGTCATGCTTCCCCTTTTGACTTTGCTTCTGGCAAGCAAAGTCAATGGGGAAGTCAGATTCACTTAACAACCGTGTTACTAATTTAACAGCTACAGTGATTCACTTAACAATTATGGCAACGAAGGTTGTAAAGTGAGGCAAACCGCTCTTAGCAAATGTCTCACTTAGCAACAGAAATGTTTGGCTCAGTTGTGGTCATAAGTCGAGGACTCTCTGTATTACAATATCCCGTTCTGCTTCTTATCACATTGAATGTGATGGATATTTTAATGTTAGGGCATAGCTTAGCAGATGTTTGGCATCCCCAATGAGCTTTTATGATTTTGCATATGGCACATAGACAGATTCTTTAAAAATCTGCCTTTCTACAAGATGCTAACTTGTATTAGAGTTGAGCTTGACCCCGTATGTCTCTGTGTCTCTTAGAGTGTTGCATAATTTCAGCCCAATTAGTTAGACTTAGCTTACCATAAGTAAAGGTAAAGGTTCCCTTCGCACATATGTGCTAATTGTTCCCGACTCTAGGGAGCAGTGCTCATCTCCATTTCAAAGCTGAAGAGCCAGCACTGTCCAAAGACGTCTCCACGGTCATGTAGCCAGCATGATTAAATGCCAAAGGTGCACGGAACACTGTTACCTTCCCACCAAAGGTGGTCCCTATTTTTCTACTTGCATTTTTTATGTGCTTTCGAACTGCTAGGTTGGCAGAAGCTGGGACAAGTATCAGGAGCTCACCCTGTTACGCGGCACTAGGGATTTGAACCGCTGAACTGCCGACCTTTTGATCAACAAGCTCAGCGTCTTAGCCACTGAGCCACCACATCCCTATACAATCCCTATCCCTATATAGCTTACTATACAAAGCCAGAAAATGGAATGATTTACTAGCAAAGTTTGCAACGTGAAAAATTTAAAAAAAATCAATATATTGTGATAACCAGCAAATAAATAAATGAATAAATACACAAATAAATAAATAAATAAAATTCACAGATTGCTCTGTGGTTAATAAATATACTCGGATTGTGTTTCCTTTGGATAGCATCACTGATGAGAGCCTTAAGGAGCATCTTGGCACCATGGACATAATCTAAGGTGCAAAGTTTCTTCTTGGAATCCTTCTTCCCAAAAAGAACTTTTCAAGAAACAAGAAACACGTCCTTATGCTGCATTATTCCACTCCTTCAGATGGTCTAGGAGGTTTTGAAGCAGCAGCTTGGGTCTTCCTTGAATGGTTGCACAATTCTGACCTGTCTGTTATTAAAAAGAAAGATTGTAGTGAAACTTCAAACAAGTTAAAGACTTTTAAGTTGCCACTTACCAGAAAATAGGAAGTCTGACACCTAAAGTTTCTTAACTGAATATGATATGGATCCCCTGATACAACCCACTTTTTGGATATATAATTGATCTATACGATATAGCAATATAATTTCTTCTGTAACACCCAAATACAATATAGTGATAAAGTGTAATTGCCTTATATGATCTACTCATCAAATCTACTTATCAAATTCTTTTGACCATTATTATCAAGCCATGCACATAGAAAACACACATACATACATTTAAAGGCATATAATTACACTCATTTACTAGGTCTATGCTACAAACCAAACCACAAGGTAACGATACACAACTAACAAGCTTTGTCCAAATAACTAAATCTGCCAGCTCATAAGTGATGGCCTAATTCAGCCAACTTGCTGAGACAATGGGTGGATTTCTATAGTTCTATTCTGAATCATAGACCAACGAAACACCATTTTGGCTTAATCTGAACTCATGCTATTTCCATCGTTGCGAGAATATTGCAGGAAATGCTTTCCTTGAATGCAATTTGTGCAAACAATTCATTTAGATGTGGTAATTAACTTCCACTGGTAGGGAAAAATCACACATTTAAAATTCATGTTTTCAGTGCCTTGACATCCTATTACAATTGCTACCAGTGAAAGTTAACTAATATCTCTCCAGCATTACTTTCTTTTCCAAGGTGAAAGCTGGAAAAGAAAAGGGTTTCAAATCCAATTTCTTTCTCCATCGTCTTTGATGAAGAGATGCAAATATTATTTCTTTACCACTATTTGTATAATCATATACTATACTGTAGGCTAGAGAATAAATTCTCAAAAAGGTACATTCTAGCCCAATTTATTATAAACATAAAGGTAATAAATATATTTAATAAATGAAGGAATGAATTATAATGATATTTATAATTATAATAGGAGTTTGCCAGGATGAGCCTGAAGGAGGGGTGAAATGCATCATCAGGCATGAGTCCTGAGTGCCCACAAGAGATTCAAATCCAGCCCACCTTGAATTCCTTCTTAACCCCCACTAATTTCCTTTGACTGTTAATGGGTCAGATTCTTTAGAGAGCTTAAGCTCTCTACAAGAAAGTGAGTAAAGTATATTTTGTATCACTGCAGCTACACAGATTTTTAATTATTAAGCTCTCCAGGACATCACAATGCTTTCACATTGTTAACAGAATATCAGTGGAACATATGAGCGATTCTGGATTTCTGCCATGATCTGCCATGTTATACCTGTCTCTGCCACTAAGGCAAAAACTGACAACAGCTTTATCATCGTTAAAACGTTTTAGATTGTCTCTTTGAAACAAACTGGAGAATTGTTATATACCTTTTCTGGGCCAGGCCACTTCTTACTAAGATCCGAAATGATAGTGTCACAATTGGAATGTGAAACGAATTGCCTTATTTTTCCCAATGACTCCGCAAAAATCTTCAGGTTATTTTTTATACAGCCATCCTGAAAAGGGAAAAATAAATTCAAGGATCAGACTCAGAACCCATTTGTAAATATGCTACCGCTATCCAGATGAGGGATTCTGGAATGATGCTACAATCAAAGCACACACAGAGTTTAATTCCAGATGCACTCAACACATTAGAAGCATTCTAAGGGCAAAGATAGAACCAAAGCTAAATTAGATGCAATTAAAATATAAATAAGATTGTTCATAGAAGCATGTATAGTTTTCTCTTCTGACACATTTTTAGTATCTTTTGAGAGGCGCAGGAAGTCACATTTAAGGGTATTGGTAGCCAAAAGTGGTCCGCAAGTCTCAGATTGTATACTTACTGTATATTGGCATTATAATAAAGAGTAAGTCAATATCTGTCTCTCTGCTTCTTTATGAACTGATCTTTTTTTCATGTGCCTATAATTCTTATTCTACCCATGATAAATTACCGGCCCCACTTTTCAATAGAAACAGATGACAGATTTTTAAAAGCCGCTTACATTTAAAAAGCCTCATTGCTTGTATATCTTATACTTCATTTATTCTGTTCGTTCCATCAAATGCTTCTAACAAGGAATTCTTTAACCACCATCCAAAGCTGGCAAATTTAGTGTGCTTGGAATTATTTTGAGAAATTTGGATTTAAGAGTACACATGATGGACAATCATGTCTCTATTGTAACCAATTCAGTGGTTCTAAGGAAAGGAAAACATCTATAAGCTATTTCCAGGCACAACCTAAAGGAACTAAATTATGTAGCTTTTGCAATATTTTCTACAGTTTTATCAGTTAGAACATACCCTATCAGTGATATTACTGAGTTTGACAATGGCAATCCCCTTTTTTCCTGAAATTTGATTGTCTTTCCTGAAATTGGTTTCTACTGTTGGCAGCTTAAATGACCTTTATCTTGACAAAATATGTTTATACAGAATATCTGGCTGTAATGTCACAACTCTAGTCTCTTTCCACATTAGAAACTTTTCTTTTAGAGTCATCTAGTTATTGTGGCTTTATAACGTTTTAACAAGAACTGGGTGATGCTCTGAAAATATTATATTGAATAGAGGTACACCTCGAAGGGACTTTGGGTGCTCAAGCAGGAGACTCTATACTATTCCAGACAAGTGGCTATCCAATATCTTCTTAAAAAGCTTCCAGTGATGTTGCACTCACTTCTGAAGGCAAGCTATTCTACTGATAAATTGTTCTGTTAGGATGTTTCTCCTTAATTCTAGGTTGCTTCTCTCCTTGATTAATTTCCATCCATTGTTTCTTGTCCTGCCTTCTGGTGCTTTGGAGAATAGGTTGACTCCCCTCTTCTTTGTGGCAACCCCTCAAATATTGGAACACTGTTATCATGTCACCTGGTTGCAGGAATTGGAACCAGGTGACAGTCCTTCTTTTCTCTAGACTAGCTATACCCAATTCCTGCAACCTTTCCTGAGTCATATGTTTTCTCAAACACATATAATTGATAAGAGAATGACTCAGGCCTTGGAGAATCAAACTGAAATGGGTGACCATCCCCCTAAGCATGTTTTCGTAATAAGGCATGTCCATGAGTGGTCTATTAGATTTTTATTTTTATTTTTTTGAATTTTACATACTTGTATCATAAGCTTGAAAGGATGATTTATTTCTAAATGCTGCTGCAGTGATTCAGGAATGAGGAGTGATCAAATGAAAAGCATACTTAATGTTCCATTTGTGGCGCACTGTGGCTTATCATGATACATGATGTGTTAAAACATTAAATTCCAAAGGCTGATGGGAATTCATTATTTCATCCTCCGAGGAATTGGTTGACAATAAAGTCTTTGTTTCAGTCTTTATCTTGCATAAAAAAACAATTGAGCTTTTGAAAGCTCTGTCAGCAAGAGGTAAAATCACTCCTTTCCCCCTACCCTGCCATCTTCATTTCCACATTGCTAAGAAGTCCTAACTAATAGAATTCTTAAACTCTAGATTTTTAAGGAATAACAGGAGAGGTCCACAATTTTGCTATGATATTGATAATAGTAATGGAATAATATAGTTGGAAGGGACCTTGGATGTCTTCTAGTCAAAACCCCTGCTCAACCATTCCAGACAAGTGGCTGTCCAGTCTCTTCTTGAAAGCCTCCAATGATAGAGCATCCAAAGCTTCTGAAGGCAAGCTGTTCCACTGGTTAATTGTTCTCACTGTTAAGAAATGTCTTAGTTCTAGGTTGCTTCTCTCTTTGATTAGCTTCTATCCATTGTATCTTGCCTTGCCTTCTGATGCTTTGGAAAATAGATTGAACCCCTCTTCTTTGTAATTATACAAAGAATAACTATATTACATTGGACATTTATATAACCACCACTTAGGACATCCTTAGAACTAGTATGATTCTGATATAAGTACAGAATACCTGCAGATGTTACAAGAGTCATTGAAAATATGATGCAACTGCTATGTAATATAGACTATCACAATATTAAACACAACATTACTCCATTGTAATGATGGACATTCAATTAAGCGTCCGGTTTATAAATTTCCAATAATTGGATTAGATATTCATTACCAATAATAGTCTCTCAAGTGCAGTTCACTAATTAAATCCTGATACTGCCTGTCTTTTATCCTTCACTATTGATATTACTTCAATAATATGCTTACGGTTTCTTTAAACTAAATCCTGCATTAACCTTGAGAGTAATTTACCTTCACAATGTCCAGTTGAATGTTTGACTTGAAAATCTACATGAAGCACCAATAAAAGTACGATAACATTGTATTTAAAATGTTAAGATAAAGTGAAAGGTTATTTTAGTTTTCTGAAGTGGCTGGAGCTTTTTATTTCTCTCTTTTATTATCTCACCTTTCTAGTTGTCCACCTGCTCCATGGGAATTCAACATGGGACCACATTGAAAATAAGAAGCTAGGGAGACTGCATACTGACAAAGAGGTTTTTGTACAAGAGAGGTTCCCATGCACTCTTCACTAAATGATAAGTAAGGTAAGTCCAAGGGCTTTATTTCCCATCTATGAGAATATGAAGATATTCACATTCAATTTCTTTTTAAAAAATTGACAGCAATATCTGTTCTATCATCCTGAATGAGAATAGTTGCTAAGGAAATGCATCTATCATCAACACAGCTCTGGCTGAAAGATATTTATATTTCAAAGGAAAAACTGTTATGCTTTGCAGCAATTCTCCTAAATGTTAATACACATTTGTTCTTTCAATCTCTCCTAACACCGGCCCGATGTGGGGTTGCCACAAGTTATAATGATTGTGAAGTAAAGAGCCCTGGTGGCGCAGTGGTTGGAATGCAGTATTGCAGGCTCACTCACTGCTCACTGCCAAGAATTCAATTCTGACTGGCTCAAGGTTGATTAGGCCTTCCATCCTTCCGAAGCCGGTAAAATAAGGACCCAAATTGTTGGGGACAATCTGCTGACTCTGTAAACCGCTTAGAGAGGGTTGTAAAGAAGGGATATATAGGTATAAGTGCTATTGCTATTGTTATTACTAAAGAGCTTGTCCATGCACATCCCTGCAGAGATACCAGGTACAATGCCTGAAGCGGCCATGTTCCCCTTACAAGCAATGCATCTACAAATGTTTTGTATAGCATAATCACAACAGTCAACGTTGTGTTTGGAATTGCTTCACCCCATTTTCTCTGGTTTTTTTTTTTTTTTTTCATTGCTTACCTCTAATGTTTCTGGAATATCTACCAAGGGTTCTGGAACATCGTTTTTCATCTGAAAATAACAAATGACAGTTCATGATTAGGTATCAGCATTAAAAACAAAGAGTTAACAATTCATTATTTGGCATTGGTAATAGTTAAAGGAGCCTTTTTCACAATTAAGATATGACAACTGAAGTCAAGTTGCAGGACTGGCCAATAGTTTTGCTACCTGAGACAAAGAATAAGATGACACAAGCTGCTAGCTAATACTGGAGAAGAAATATGGTTATCCCTGTATATTACCTTATCAGTGTTACCTTATCTTTGAGATGAGCAGCTAATACATTTAATACATGAATAATAATGATTACAACTAAATTGCAAGCAGCATTTTGACTGCACAGTAGGCTGCATGTAAAATAACTCTCTTCTTCAACAGGCCTCCTAAAATTTACCGGTCACAAATCCTTTTTCAGATATTTCTCTTTGTGTGTTAAAGTACAGTATCATTGTACACCTTAAAACTGATACCCTCATTCACCGATGGCCACTCACTGCCCTCAAACCACAAGAAGACCATAAGCTAGTTTCACACAACCTTTGGGTTAATTTCAAAGCCTAGTTACAAGACAGCAGTCCAAACTCTGCTAAGAATGGTCCATCCCTTCTATACAGCCAGAGACTTCCAAAACCAAGAAAATGAGGAACCTTTTCCTTTTTAGGCTTTTGTTCTCTTCACTTTTTGCTCCAGCCTTGCCTATTAGTTAGTCTCCCAAGTGATTATTCTTGAAGGCATGAGCAGCAGAATAAAAAGTTGTCCATCCTTCATGAACCAGCTTCATGGTGTAACTGAACATTTTGAAAGTTGATCAGAATGGAATTCCATTTATTTATTTATTTATTTTTATATCTTGTCATGCCCTCTCCTTAAACTTGTGTCAATTATTCATCCAGAATATTGAAAGATTTCACTTGTTGAAAAACCAAGCTACAAGTTGGACTTTTTTCTTCAAGATTCTCCTCAAATACAGAACAATATTCGATATGGAAAAGAGATTTTTGCATTAGAAGAGAGTTAGACAAATATAGACAGAGTTTCTCCATTGTCTGCTTACATACCTCAGTCAAGAAGAAGTCCATACATTTTATAGCTTCCTTAAGAGGAGCCTTGAATTTCTCTATTGGCATACAAGTGACATAAGTGCCAATGCAAAGAAAGATCAAATAGTTGAAGACCATCGTGATGAGAAATAGGCCCTTCAGTTTCCTCAGATGAAGCTGGTAAAACTTTGAATGTTCTTCTCATATATATATAGCTCTCTCATAGTAATGGAAACGATTAATATCTTCCATAAAGCAAGCAAACTCAATGGAGATACAGACTAGAGGAAATTATCTCAAGCGATGGAATCTGCTCATTGCGTAGCTGATGTGGAGGCATGTCTTGAAATGAGGAGAGTTTTTATTCTGAAGAAAGATGTTTGCAGATAAGGATATGGGGCAACCAAATTGTACACATCCTCTTCAGTTTCATTTCATGGCACTGGCACGTTTGCATTCAAGTTCCACCCCCACCCCAAGGATTGCTAAGACAGAAATATATTTTAGTTAAATGTTATTTGGAATCATTCAACAAGAAATTAATTCCTTGGATTTCTTATACATCTGTAACTAGGGCTACTTTATCTGGGCTACAAAAAAAAAATCCCTGCTGATCTCTACATATGATCAAGCAGAGTTTTCTATGTGCCAATAAAGGAGGGCATTTGTAGCTCAGGATTGACATGGGGGGGTCCTTGGTGCTCTCTGAGCGTGCTTGTTTTCTTGCAGACATTTCATTGCCTAAACTACAGTAGGTAACATCATTGGTGCTGCATCAGTGCAGCACCGATGATGTTTCCAAGTTGGGGTAATGAAACCCCTCAGTTTTCTATCTCACAGTGCTGCCATACTGGTCCTCCATATAAGAGCCTTGATAGTACAGTAGTCTAAGCACCCTGTTATTAACACAGCTGCCTGCAATTACTGCTGGTTCGAATCTCACCAGGCTCAAGGTTGACTCATCCTTCCATCCTTTCTAAGGTAGGTAAATTGAGGACCCAGTTTGTGGGGGCAATAAGCTGACTTTGTAAAAATATACAAAAGTATGAAGGCTATTGCTTAATGCATTGTAAGCCACCCTGAGTCTCCGGAGAAGGGCGGCATATTAATCAAATTTTTAAAAAAAATGCTCTCAGGGAAAACTTTTCATAGCAGTGACTTGCCACATTAACATTCTAGCCCATTTCACCAGGACGAATTCAACCAACTAAGCAAACTGCTTACTGATGTACACAAACACACTAAATGGATCAAAAATTACAATTTTGGAAATTGAGGGTCCCTGATCTCTATTGCTCAGGATGTGCCCAATATATCATGAGTCCCCAGTGCCTATAAGGTATTAGTTAGTTTTCATAGCCATCACTTAAGCTTTATTTTTCCATTTGTCAGGTAGAAATAGTGGCTTTGCAGCTAAGAAAATATTGGCAAGATATGTACTGTTTTACCAAGCCTTTACCAAGTTCTGGTATGGACACCTTAGTACCGTGATGGTGAACCTATGGCACGTGTGTCCGAAGTGGCACGTGGAGCCATGTCGCCTGGCACGCACGGCATCACCCGTTCCTCTTCCAAGTTTCTGGCATGCATGCACACATGATGATCAGCTGGCCTTCATGTATGCAGCAGTGCCAGAAACTGGAAGAGCTGGTCTTCCGTTTTCCTGCATGAGCATGTGTGGCGGTCATCTGATCGTCATGCATGCATGCACGCCAGTAACTGGAAGACTAGCTGGCTGGCATGCATGCATGCGTCAGAAACCAGAAGTTCATTTTTGGGCACACACATGCGCCCTGGACAGCTTCTCTTCCGGGTTGTGGCCCAGACAAGTGTTCAGATGCGCACGCTCCCTTTTTGGCACTCGGTGCTGAAAAAGTTCACCATCACTGCCTTAGTACATTCACTACACTTTTCCTTCAGCTGTTTTTCTTTAGAGAACTAGAACCAGGTTGGTGTAATGGTTAAGGTGCTGGCCTAGAAACCAGGAGACTGGGAGTCGTAGTCCTGCCTTAGGCGTGAAAAACCAGCTGGGTGACTTTGGGCCTGTCACTCTCTGTCAGCCCACTGCACCTCAAAGGGTTGCTGGGATGAAGAAAATAGGAAGGAGTATTATGTATGCTCAATGCCTTATACATAAAAAAGACTGGATAAAAATCTTTTTTTTAAAATTTGATTTATATGCCGCCCTTCTCCGGAGACTCAGGGTGGCTTACAATGCGCTAAGCAATAGCCTTCATTCTTTTGTATATTTATACAAAGTCAGCTTATTGACCCCACAATCTGGGTCCTCAATTTACCCACCTTAGAAAGGATGGAAGGCTGAGTCAACCTTGAGCCTGGCGAGATTCGAACCTGCAGTAATTGCAGGCAGCTGGTCTTTAATAACAGGGTGCTTTAGTTCCTTTTAAAAAAGGAACTCATTTGAATGAGTTTCCCACATTGTGACTGATTAGATAGAGTTGAAAAAGCAATGTGCATGGTTAGAGCTTTTTCAGGATGATGATGATGATGATGATGATGATGATATTAAACCCATATGCTGCCTGACTCCAAGTTATTCTGGATGGTTCACAACAAACAAAGGAATCAATACAATCAATAAAATGTAAAAATTGGCCATGTCAAAGCAAGGGGTCCAAGTCCTGGGTGAAGAGCCAGGTCTACACAGCTTTTCTAAACAACAGCGGAGTGGATCTCAGGAGGAACAAGAGGGAATTAGCAGAGGGCAGAGACTGCTAATTTAATTTAATTAATTTTATTAATTTTAATAATTTTATTTATAATTTAATTTAATATCATGGGGCTGTTGATTGGGTCAATTAACTTTTCCTTGTCTTTCACTGAGGGTAGTTAAGAGTGATTGGAGTACAGATCCTAGGAGCTGGAACAGGCCTTTGTTATTTGTTGTCCTCTTTCTTTTTTTCAACTTTTGTTTCTGTGGTGTTTTTTTAAAAAAAACTTTTATAAGGCAGTGTTGTTTTGATGGTTAGCTAATTTATTTTTTACTTTCTGAAAGGGTCCATCTTTTCTGTAGGCATCACTATAACCTCATTATCTATCAACTTGAGAGTCTGCAAAATTAGGCCAGCCTGAAAACAGAAATCAATTGCTGTGCACGACAATCTCCTTCAAGTAGACGGCAGCAGCTAAGAACACAGAACTACCTATAATCAAAGGCACAAGGAAAAAATATGTTACTTTTGGAAAACAAAGTACCAGTACTTAATTACTGTATTCTCCCTGTATTCACATCATTCATTGATTAACCTTCCTTAGTTTAGCTCACTTGGGAGGAGAAAGTATTTTATTTTGTTAGTATTTACAAGATGGTGTGGGAAAGCAGGCAAATGATGACATGTCTTTAATGATATTATTAGATAAATGCCACAACTTTTGTATGATGTCAGGGTGCAGCTACGTCACAATGGCATTGGGATGTACGTTAATCCATGCCTGAGGTCATTTTATATCCTTGTGGGTTGCTGCAGGTACAATTAGCTGTTATTTTGTTTAAAAAAAATAATAATTGACTTCTTGTTTCATCCTTGACTCCATGTTCATTTAACATTTTTAGATATTTACACTGATCCTAATGGATATTCATTATCGGATGACTCGAGCACATAATCATGACCTGCCTGGGTGAAGGATTCGCTATTGATCTAACTGTAAAATTAATATGTTCTCTTTTCAAGGGCCACTTCATATGACCTATATTCCAATCCACTCCACTAATGCCTATCAGTGCACATCTATCTGTATACCACTAAAACTCTCGTTGCCATGACCATTAACTGGGTGAAAGAGTGCGTCATAGGGCAAGAGTTTTTGAACCAAAGTACTTCAGATGAGTTAATTTATAGAATGTGCCCAAAATCCTGGACCCATGACTCTCAAGGGATTGAAATTTGGGGACATTGTGCTATTGGCAACTGCTGCAAAACTGCTAGGCTACTACTGGGGTCATATGATCTTCATTTTCAATACACGATTGTCGTTATATGCTATTCCACTTCTATATATAACATAAAGTACTTTTCCTTTATATTAGAAAAGGAGGCCTCTAGTCATTCAGGCCTAGTTTTTTTTAATAAATTTTCTCTCCATAAAGTTGTGATATCCGAGCAGCATCAACTATAAAATCCTTGGAAAGTGTTGCTACCGTGTTGTACTCCTTGGTACAAGACTGCTTTTATGTGCCATTTAGGAAATGTCCTTATATATTTTCTATCTGTTCCCATTTGTATTTCTCTGTAATTTTAACATTTTGGTGGGTTTCCGTTCTCTTTTATGATTTTAAAGCTAATTTTCCGCTATTCCAATTAGAAGACAATAAGCAAACAAACTTGTTCAAACACATCTTGTTCTCTCTCTTTTATCTGGCAAGCTACTTTAACAAGGTTACATAGTTTTATTGATGACCAAGGTCAATTAAATCACTGTTTGGCAAAGCTGGAAATTTCTTTGAGAACATGTCCAGGTTCCTCTTTTTCTCTTTCTCATTATTCTTCATTCCTTTGATATATCCAGCAAGGTGATAGGGAATGCAATCCTTGAAGGTAACAGTCTATTTTGTAGTGTTAGTGTCATGAATTGGAGCAATTTATTCTTCAGATGTAAATCAAACAGATGTAGAGGGGGGTTAAAAAAAAAAAGAACAGAAGCAATATTTGTACCTTAATCTACCTTGATCTAAAGAATGAAAAGGTTCATGATGAACCTGAGTGAGACATTTGAGAATTAGGCAATTCTGAGTTGTATGTATGTTTTATATTCAGAGTAAGGTTAAATACATGTTCAGAAGAACAAACTGAAAGCAGAACACTGATATTCTTCACAGCAAGAAAGCAGTACGTTTGTTCTATGTTGCTGTAGCTACCCCGATAACTTTAGCACAACCTTATGTTGATCTATGACTGTAATCAATATTTGATTTGGTCTTTTTAATACAACCTAAGAAATAGAATGGAAATGAGTTCTTGGTGCCATTTCCATTCATACCATTAGATCTGAATGTACCAATTTGAAATTATCAGCACTGCCAACAAAATGACTGAACTTCAATGATATCGTTTTAGGCCATTTAGGGAAATAAGATGGTTTTAAAGTCACAATGAAAATGCTTTGCTTCTACTAAGCCTCTTATCTTCAAACTAAACACAGTCAAGGAGTTACACTTTTAAGCAGAGAGACCTGATGATTAAATGGTGACATATTAGCCAATTTTAGTTATTTGAAGGATTGCCACATAGACGATGGAGCAGATGTCTCTCTCTGATATTCCAGAGTGTACATCTCAAACAAGTTCAAATTATTTAAAAAGGAGATTCAGATTACATGGAAGAAAAATTCACTGGACATTGAAGGTCCATAGAAGAAGATACTTCCTTAAAATGCAACAGACCGTTCTTCGCAAGAACTTTTAAAGTAGATGGATGACTATAGATCAAGAAAACTATAGAAAGAAATTCCAATAGAAGGTTAGGCTATTTTAGTTTTGATGCATCTGAATTTAATACTTCCATCCTTTGCCTTTATAGAAGTTGCCAGGTTCAAGATACAAGATATATTTATATTTTGCATAAATTGCAAAACCTTGAGAACAAAATGTTATAGGAATGAACTTTTTGTTGTGGGTGTAATCCATCATACATAATAATGTGTACTTCTCTGTCAAAATACTATATACATATGCACACATAAACATATATACGCATACATGCATGTATGCCACTGTTTCTTCTTATAACCAATCAATTCACTTTCTTTGATTGTGTGAAACACATTTGCAATTGACAAAATGGCTCCTGGGTCTGTAGGTGTATAGAAGGATGAGGAAACATAGTGAAGACACATTTTGAAGAGGAATATGAGGTCCTAAATGAATGTAACTATGGGTTTTGTTTTTATTTTATGACAATAGTAGGGAACTTCATCCCTTCTAGAAATGATATTCCTATATTGCAAACTGTTCCTCTCCTCCTTAGGTCATTAAAATAAGCTGACATTGATAGATATTACAGGGCCAAACCAGAGCAGCAGTCATCTTGTCAAAGCAAGTATTTTTATTTAGAAAAACTTTTGATGGTCAAATATAAATAACATGATTTTCTGGCATACTTCATGCCTTATCAAATAAGGGTTACAGAAAAAAACGATGTAAATGCCATTTTAAGTCTCCGAACAGGAAGTAGAAAAATATCAAATAAGGAACTTAGTGGTTTACTGATAAAGAGCTGTATTATTCAAATTATGTTGGCATTACTTTGACTTTTTCCTCTTGAATGTTGAAGAATTATGGAAAACCTGAGGTCCAGTAATCTCCACTTTCAACCCATTCTGTTTCCGTGATTAGAAATCCCCAGGTCTTGGTAAATGAGTAAATGGTAAATTTGGTAAATTTCTTCTTGCACTATGAGCTGTTACATAATTTACAATATTGCAAATGGAAAAAAAATACTTCAAATATTAGGGGGCATGCAAGATCTTTGTAGCCTAAGAAGGAGGGAGATCCTTTTTTTTTTTTTTACATGTACAGAAGTCACCTAATGTTGTGGTTCACCAGCAGCCTGCAGAGCTGTCAGCAGAGTCGGACAATGAGGAGGCTGGGGAGGAACATGGGTCAGTTCTGGAGTCTGGGGAAGGCTCGGACGACGGCACTGCATCGGAGGCAGAGATGGGGCCAAAGCCATCTGAGAGTTACTGTGTGTGCAGACTCCAGAGCCTCCAGAGTTGGACATCAGAGAGGCAGAGGAACAGGGGGAGCCTGTTCCTAGTGTGTGCATGTGCAGAGCTGCCAGAAGGCAAGAACAGTTAAAACAAAAGGGACGACTCAGGAGTAAGGCTTGGAGATGATTGGCTCCTCTCATAAGACATAAAGGAAGAGCAAAGGCACGTGAGCCTTTGCAGGAAGCAACGTTGTGGATGGTGTTGGTTTGTATTTCGAAGCTCCATTTTTGACTCTGTGTTTCCGTGTGGCCTTGCCAAGATAATTGCCAATTAGGTCTTTGGCAGCATGTCAAAGAAGATAAAGGTGGGTGTTTACCAGTCTTATCCGAAGGACTGTGGCAGACTTCTATTGGACTATTAATAAACTCTTGGTGATTCAGCACATGCTGTGAATGAAAGGAATTCATAGCCATTAAAATAAAAAAATGGGTTTTCGGGACTAATTGTGTGCTTTTTACTATATCCGGAAGCCTAGCTCAGAACACCTATATTGATGGTGATTTGGAAACAAAGGCTCATTTAGAAGACACAGGACTGGTATAATATATGCAACTCTGGCATTCCTGGTGCTCTCTGAGCTTTGTTGCTTTCTTGGTTAGTGGTTCCTTGATTAGGCTGTTGTTATTGTTTTCTTGTTTGTCTGAGTCAGTGATTCCTTGTTTGGGGGCAGCTACCAACTCAAACAAACAAGCTAACAGTAAACAACAGCCTAATCAAGGAACTACCAAGGCCACTCCTACCAACACTCTGAGGGTAAACCACTTGTACATCAACTTGTACATTTGGTCACCACACTATAAAAAAGATGTTGAGACTCTAGAAAGAGTGCAGAGAAGAGCAACCAAAATGATTAGGAGACTGGAGGCTAAAACATACAATGAACAGTTGCAGAAACTGGGCATGGCTAGTCTAGTGAAGAGAAGGACCAGGGGAGACATGATAGCAGTCTTCCAATATTTGAGGGGCTGCCACAGAGAGGAGGGGGTCTATAGCAATAGCACTTAGACTTATATACCACCTCACAGTGCTTTACAGCCCTCTCCAAGCGGTTTACAGAGTCAGCATATTGCCCCAAACAATCTGGCTCCTCATTTTACCGAACTCAGAAGGATGGAAGGCTGAGTTAACCTTGAGCCGGTGGGAATTGAACTGCCAAACTGCTGGCAGCCAGCAGTCATCAGAAGTAGTCTGCAATACTGCATTCTAACCACTGCACCACCATGGCTCATGGTCAAGCTATTTTCCAAAGCACCTGAAGGCCAGACAAGGAATAATGGATGGAAACTGAACAAGGAGATATTCAACCTGGAAATAAGGAGAAATTTTCTGACAGGGAGAGCAATCAACCCATGGAACAGAAGTTGCCTTCAGAAGTTGTGGGAGCTTCATCACTGGAGGCTTTCAAGAAGAGACTGGACTGCCTTATGTCAGAAGTGGGATAGGGTCTCCTGCTTGGCCTAGATTACCTACAATGTCCCTTCCAACCCTGTTAATCTTTAAATTAATCTGTAAACAGAGAGCAAACCCCAATTCCTTCTAGCACTGATGATGTTACCTAGTATGAAATATTTGTAAGAAAACAACCAAGCTCAGAAGCACCAAGGACCCCACAGTTCAACCCTGAGCTGCATATATTCTCTTCAATTAGTACATGCAATTCTTTCTTCCATTGAAATGGAACGAACAAAGTGAAATAGTCCTCAGATGCTGAGGATTGCAGAAAGGTGTGTACTCGATGCTGTGTGTCCTATACCCAATAAGGCCAAACCACTAAGCCTGTCTAGATTTTCAGCATCATTCAGCATCAATGAAGGTCTGAGCAAAATGCTCCCTAAGCAACTCACTTTCCTTGATTCCCTCATGGAGACAAGCACTCTTGTTCATTTCTCTTGCTTCTTCAGCACTTGTAATTTCTGGAATTAGTTTTTGTGCAGGTGCAGTGTATGCTCAGAAGCTTCTCTAGCTTTAGCAAGTGCCGGAGGATATTATGAGGAGACTGTGAAGTGACACAAATTTGCTTGCAAAGCAAAGCACGTTGCCTTTTCATTATACAATACACCATAAAGCTATGAAACACTGTTTTCACATGTACTGGAGGTTGTGTCCCTTTGCAAAGCTGAAGATTCAAAATCTGCCTATCTGCCTGAAGTACCCTATTGTTCTCCTTTGTCTCAAAAAATAGATTATCTATGGTCAACCCTGGCTCTTCAATACCACACATCTCCTGATATACTAGTGTCTGGTGCTGAGGCATTAGTGTACCTGCTTAACAGAACTGCTGGACCATAGACCTAGATATAAATGCTATAATGATATAAATGATCAAGTATAGTAAGGCTACAATAAACATCAAAGTCAACAGCTAATGTCAGAACACACAAGTCCATATGATTTCCACTCATCAAAGCTGCGATAAAAATTTTAGTGCATAAAATCTCATTAAATATTTGTGGAATTCTTGACTTTCTTTCTTCTCTGTTTTGTCAAATCCAGTTAGTGAAAATGTATTGTCTGAAAACTAAACAGTTGCCAATGCTAAACAAGAACAATTCTTTTTCGTATTCTGAAGCGTTTTCACCTGACGTGCGGAGACAGAAAGAGAAAATTTACAGAAATAATGACTTACAATAAAGCATGAACATTTTTGCTTTGCTATCTTGGCAAATATTTGCTTATTATTCCCCCATGAAGAGCTTGGCTTTTACAGATTCAAGATGTTGCTTCGCTTGGTTTTCACTCCCCACATCTCATCTACCTACTGCAAATGGGATTGCTTACTAATAAGATGGAGCATAGATCTCCACAGGTTTATCTCTCCACAGGACACATCATTGCAAGTTATCTTCCATATCACACAAAAGATGAGCAAAGAAACAACATCTGTCTCATTCCTGAGAAAGGAGTCAGAGAAAGCTGAAACTGAAGTACAAACCCTTCTGGCCGGACACCTCACACTTTCCCACAAGGACTTTCCCACCTCACACTTTCCCACAAGCACTTTCCCACCTCACACTTTCCCACAAGCACTTTCCTACCTCACACTTTCCCACAAGCACTTTCCCACCTCACACTTTCCCACAAGCACTTTCCTACCTCACACTTTCCCACAAGGACTTTCCCACCTCACACTTTCCCACAAGCACTTTCCCACCTCACACTTTTCCACAAGCAGTTGTGTGTCTTTTTGAGCTCCCACTGAACATATAGACAGTCTAATCAAAACACACTATTTCTGTGTCTATGAAAGCTAGATGGTATTTTCTTAGCGACACAGAGTCAAGACCCTTCCATTGTAATGGGAACCGACAAGCCAGATTGACCATCTCTAGAAAAACAGCCACAATAGGTCTCAGCTTTGCCCTCAATCTTGTGTTTATTTGAGCTGGCTGCTTTCTTTCATTAAAAAGAGACAGGAAGAAAGAGAAAAGGGAGAGTATAAAGGATCCTCTGGACAAAGGGTGTTTTTTTTTTATCTTTTTCTTTCTTTTTAGTCTGATATTCAAAATGTCCCCTCAGAATGGGCCATGATAGAGTGTGTCAAATTTGGCAGCATTGCACCAAAATAAAGGAGTTTAGCCTCAACATTTCTTTTAACTCCATTGTTTTAATTTTGCTTTTAACCTCTTGTGCTGAGTACAGATTCGTTTCTCTCCGTGTCTCTCTCTCTCTCTCTCTCTCTCTCTCTCCCTCTCTCTCTCTCTCTCTCTCTCTCTCTCTCTCTCTCTCTCTCTCTCATATTAATCATTTCTGATCCTTTGCTTCTTTCTATCATTGAGAGCTGATGTAATGAACTGTTTAATGGATTATGCCTTCACGTGCTTTCTAAGTGGTGTTTTAGGAACTGTCTTAGGCTGCTGCTCTTAGGGAAGCTGAGAGAAAGTGATTATATCCTCATTTTGTGACACTGAGTTTAATGCCTCTTTAGAAAAGCTTCGTTTATAGAGTATGTAAGCTTTCAGAGTTGTTCAAAGGAGTTGTATTACTTTACAGGTAGTCCTACAACAATTCATTTAGTGACTGTTCAAATTTATAACAGCACTGAAAAAAGTGACTTATGACCATTTTTTCACAATTATGACCATTGCAGCATCCCCATTGAGGTAAATTGACTTAACAAATGTTTCAGCAACATAAATTTTGAGCCCAGTTGTGGTCTTAGGTCAAGGACTACTTGCATTGCCATTCATTTTCTAGAAATTTTATTTTTATTCAGCTGTAAGATACAGGAAAAATAGGTAGTACAGAATGTGTTTAACTAGCATTATCTGTTAACTGTGATAAAGTATGGTGTGCAACACAAGGAAGGAAGAGGCAGCTTTTTGCACGCTGAGTCTTTAAGGCAAGACTGTTTTAGGTTTCACAAAGCCAGAACTGAGAAGGACTCTTGTCAGTCTAATTTTGCTGAAGAAGCTCAATCCTTGTCAACTGCAGCAGCTTTAAGGGCTATGGATTCCAACTAGAAAAATTTCCCAGCCAACCTGAAGTCCACACATCCTAAACTTATTGAGGATGAAAAATGCTAATCTACATAGCTGCACCACTTGATACTAAGGGGCTAAGGAGCCCTTTTTCTATTCTCCCACTACAAGCAGAAAGATTAAGTGAATGTCTTTCTTTACTTGGTTTATTGTGATGTGAAAACGCAGTCGTCGTAGTTTGTAAATCAGTACATGGTGATGACTCAGCACGGGATGTGATGGCTCAGTGGTTAAAGACACTGAGCTTGTAAACTGGAAAGCTGACAGCCCAGGTTTGAGACTCAAATACCGCATGATGGGGTGAGCTCCCATTACTTGCCCCAGCTCCTGCCCTACTATCAGTTTAGAAACATGCAAATCAGGGGTGGGTTCTAAATTTTTTTACTACCGGTTCTGTGGGCGTGGCTTATTTTGTGGGCATAGTTGATGGTCATGTGACAATTATTTAGGATTTAGCAGAGGTACTGGTCTACCAGGCTTTTAACTGCTTGCAGAGTTTATTTTTGCAGGCACTGATCTACTCATGTATTTTTGCAGGCAATGATCTACACATGTTTTTTTGCAGGCACTGGTCTACCCATTTATTTTTGCAGACACTGATCTACTCATGTATTTTTGCAGGCAATGATCTACACATGTTTTTTTGCAGGCACTGGTCTACCCATTTATTTTTGCAGACACTGATCTACTCATGTATTTTTGCAGGCACTGATCTACCCATGTATTTTTGCAGGCACCGGTCTACTCATTTATTTTCTTTTAACACTAATCAGCTGTAGGGCGGCCCTTTGAAGCCCTGCAGCAAGAGTTTAAACAGTTTTTTTTCCCCTCTAGCCATCAGCTGGGACTCAGGAGGCAGCAATAGATTGGGGGTGGGGGCAAATAAAAGGTAAGAATAACACGGGGGAGAGGTGGGGGCGGGGGGCAGAACTGGTTCGGTGACATCATATCGTCACCGCTACCAGCTCAGCAGAACCGGGCCGAACCAGAAGGAACCCACCACTGATGCAAATGCAAGTAGATAAATAGGTACACTTCAGTGGGAAGGTATCAGCATTCCATGCATCTCAGTGTATAGTCATGCCAGCCATATGACCACAAAAGTGTCTTCAGACAATGTTGGCTCCCTTGGCTAAGAAACAGAGATGAGTACTGCTCCTAGAATTTGATGCAACCAGACAGGGGAAACCTTTACTTTTGCTTATATGGTGTAGTAAGACTTGTGAACAAACCATGAATTCAGATGATATGTAATCTCCTCTATTGGTTGGTTTCCCACTGAACAGTAAGCCATCACACAACGTATTGATTCAACACCTTGCATGAACCCAGTGGTTATAATTTATAAGAGGTTTTTTTTTAATGTGAATTATCAAAAAATTACACTTAGTTACCTTTTTTTTAGGAAGTGTTAAGGTTGTAGACAGGATGAAAACCCCATTCTAAGCAGTGACAAATCAAATCAATCTTTATTCCATTATAGACCAGCAAATAAGTCACCGTTAATTAAGATAAAAGGAAAAATATAGCTATTCTAAAATATCTTTAAAAGGGTTAGTCAATACCATGCCACACTGTGCAGACTATAGAACAGTACCTGGCTATGGTCAAGGAAATAAAATCAGATTGATTCAATAATAACACCTTGAGGTAAAACAAATTGGAATGACCAGGATATTTAGTAAAGAATGGAAATAATAATTCCAACTCACCAGGGCCAAGTTGCTTCAGCCAACTTGCCATGGTCAACTCATTGCTGGACAACTTGCCACAGCCAACTCACTCTTAGGACAACTCACTGCAGGACAAGAGTTACACTAAAAGGTAAAGGTTCCCCTCGCACATATGTGCTAGTCGTTCCCGACTCTAGGGGGCAGTGCTCATCTCTGTTTCAAAGCCGAAGAGCCAGTGCTGTCCAAAGACGTCTCTGTGGTCATGTGGCCAGTATGACTAAATACCAGAGGCGCACGGAACACTGTTACCTTCCCACCAAAGGTGGTCCCTATTTTTCTACTTGCATTTCTCATGTGCTTTCGAACTGCTAGGTCGGCAGAAGCTGGGACAAGTAATGGGAGCTCCACCCCGTTACGCAGCACTAGGGATTTGAACCGCTGAACTGCCAACCTTTTGATCGACAAGCTCAGCGTTTTAGCCACTGAGCCACTGCATCCCAGAGATACACTAATATCAAAGAAATAGTGGAATAGAACCATCAAAGAAAGGATGTAAAAGGAGGGACAGAATGAAATGTGAATGGCAAAAATTAAAATAATTTTTCTTTATTTTAAATAATTAGAATTGTTAAATTGTCCCATGGCAAGTTGGCCATAGTGAATCAGCTGTGGCAAGTTGTCCCATTCCGGCATAGAGAAGGTAACACAAAATAACATGTTCCATTGATTCAATTATTCCTCCATCACAAACTCCTCCATGGACAAACTCTTTGTTCAAAGACGGCGGGTTTTTTTGTATCTTCCTTCTGTAACAAGTAGTGAAAGACCTGGCCCATAGAATTGCTAAGAGTTGGACAGGACTGAATAGATAACATTCTCTCTTTTTTTTTTTTTTATTGAAAAAGTTTTCAAATACAAGTTTTTCCCCCTTCCCCCCCCCCTCTTCCCTAACCCACCCTTTCCACCCAACCCCCCCTGTGACTTCTTCACAACAAACAATAGGCTATTTCATAACTAGTTACATACATAATATCTTTCCTTTCCCTTAATCCCTTCTCGAAGTACTGACCCTTAACATGTTAAGCTTATTGAGTATTATTACAATTTAACCTTTAATCTTTTATATATATTAATATAACATTTTAAATCGACCTTCTCCCTGCATCCAAATTTAACATTTATTCAATTCTGTCCAATTCCTCCACTCCTCTAAATATATGACTTAAAATCATACAGTACAATTCTAGATATAATCCACTACCCACTTTACTAAAATATACACATATCTATATATGCATCCCATTTTATAAAAAGAAGAAAAGAAAAAAAAGAAGAGAAAAAAATATATCTTCTTTAGTATCTTTCCACTGAATTGTTAAGTCCTCCACTCCCCTAAATATATGACTTAAGAATCCTTTTTCTTAAACTAATCAATCAGTAAACTAACCTATTTCAACCCTTCAATTCCTACAAAATCATGCAGTACAATTCTAGATATAATCCACTGCCCACATTACTAAGATATACACATATCTATATATGCATTCCATTTTGTAAAAAAGGAAAAAACAATAACTTTAAATTTATAATCCATATAGTATCTTCTTTGATGTCTTTCCTCTGGATTGTTAAATCCATCACCCATAATAGGGTAAAATAACATGCTGGTGCAACAGTTTGTTCAAAATCTCCAGTCATCTTCTGCCCCCATCAGTAGTAGATATCCTCGCATCTGTATAAAAGCAAAAACAACCACCCGAGTGACATATAATTATAGTTATATCCATATGGTTATAGTTGTGGTATTCATCAGGATTATTAATTCCCATCATCCTACTGAGTAACATCCAGATCTTCTGCATGCCCCGGCGAGACTCTCCTGCCTTATAACTCAAAATGATTATAATATATTTACCAAAAAAAAAAAAAAAAAAAAAAAAAATTTTAGATGATTCAAATCCAACAAAGTGAGGCTCTTTTCACATCCCAAAATCATGGTCTTGCAGAGATCTGCCACAATCCTCAGGATAGTATCAGACAATTGTTCGCCTCCACTATCTTTTCAAATATTCATTCATTTTTTAAAGTCCCTGGCATCACTGTTGCATAGTTTAGAAATTGCTGTTTCTATGCGATCTATTTCTTTTCTTTTTCTTTTCCGGGTTGAATTTCCATCCTCGTTTCTTGCCTACCAATTGTGTGTCTGCTAGTTGATTTTCATTCTGCTTTATGTATTGTTGTTGTTGGGTTAGTTTTATCATCTCATCTTTCTTCTCCATCACTTGTATTTCAACTGATTGATTTGCGCACTTGTCTGTGACTTGATGGTTCATCACGTTGGAGTCGGATGACACTGCTCTCTTATTTATAGACAGTCCAGCTGGGGTATCCAGGGAGTCCAAAGACAATTTATCCATCACAGCCTCTGTAATTTGATGTTTTCCTTTTGTTTCCAACTCCTTTTGCTTATCCTGTATTATGCCTAAAGGTGTTAAATTCATTTTTAAAATTTTTTGATAAAAATCTTCCGCTTTTTCAACAGTATGCAATTGATATCTTATTCCTTGATATCTCAATATTAGGCCAACTGGGGTATCCCACCTGAATAGGATATTTCTTTTTTTTAATTCAGTCACTAGAAAGCCAAATTTCTTCCTCTCCATTAACATCTTGGGCGGGAGCTCCTTAAAAATCCAAATCTTTCTTCCATGAAATTGCAAGGTAGAATTAAAAGAGTTCTGCACAATATTATTCCTAATTTCTTTATCTGTAAAATAGATCACCACATCTCTAGGCAATTGCCTTTGCTTTGCCAACCAGGAGTTTATTCTGTAAATTCTATCAATCCTACAATACACTTCATCAGGTTGAACCTTTAAGATCCCAGCCAGAATTTCAGAAGATATTTTCCTTAGATCATCTCTATTATTTTCCTGCAAACCTCTCAGTCTAATTGCATATTCTGTAAAATTATATTGAATCATTAAAACTTCTCTTTCAATCCTCTGTTGTACATTTTCTTCATTACCAATCTTTTGGTCAGTCTCCATTTTAGATTTGTCTTCCGAGCTATTATCCTGAATGTTTATCAAATCCTTTTTAATTTTTTGAGTCATGTCATCCAAATTCTCCTCAATTTCCTTCATTTTAGACTCTAATAATTTAGTCTTTGCATCCACCCGAATCAGAAAGCCTGATAAACCATTAGCAGCTTTTAAAATCTTTTGGTTCAAAAAGTCAAACTTTGATTTGACCAATTCACCTTTTCAATCAACAGCACAGGAGCGAGGTTTTATCTACAAATGTAGCCAGTGATATTTATTCCGCTACATTGTAGTAAGAAGAAACGGAAGGACTTTCCCTTTTAGCCCTTCTCCAGCCACAGCAGACGCCATTTTAAAAGGTTCTTTTTCCTTCTTTTCCTCTCCTCTTTTCTCTTAGATAGATTTTGGAAAGGTGAAATACTTGCGGTTCAGTATTAAGGGTCCAGCTCGTCATTTCTTTAATTATTCTGTTGAATTCGCAGGCTTGCTCTTGACGCCTGGCTCTGCATAAGCAGAGGTCTCCCAAAGCCCGGAGCAGCGGCAGGGGATATGGGGCTTCTCATCCGCTCCGTCCCAAAAGTTAAAAAAAAAACTTTTGGGACTCTGCGGAGAGTTCTACCCACCCCTGCCGGCTCTATCTCCGTTTCCTCTTGGAAACGGAGTTTTTTCGAGCCGCCATCCGCTGTAACGGCGGCTCTGACAGGGAATGGAAGCTGACGATCCCAAAGGAACGTCTGGCGGCGGCCAGCAGCAAACCGGAAGCCAGAATAGATAACATTCTCATCCTCCTTCAGTAACATCTGTTGGGAGGGCATTGAATTTGGCTAAGGATAGGGCCCTTCTGACTTTGGGGATCATTATGTGGCTGAGATATCTAGCTGGTTGGAGAAGGGGTACAGAATAGCTCAAGAAGGAGTTTCTGGGTGCAATTGGAAAGTCTGCTTGCAGCGACAAAGTAAATGATGAACTATGTGAGATGCATTTTAATCATGACTTCCTCTTGGTTTAACCAAGAATCCCTCTGTGACCAACCCTTTTGCTATCTCCTACGTTTGATAAAAGAAAGCAACTTCTGCCACTCCCCACTGACAACCTTTGAGAAAGTCACCTCTTCTGAAAGAAGACGAAGAAAAGAATCCTTCATTTGTAGAGACAGTGTGGACATAGGGGTCAAACGTTTGCCCGATGGTAATTTAAGAGCCTTGGTGGCGCAGCAGACTAAAGTGCTGTTAAGTAGCACCAGCTGCCTGCAATTACTGCAAGTTCAAATCTCACCAGGCTCAAAGTTGACTCAGCCTTCCATCCTTTCGAGATAGGTAAAATGAAGACCCAGATTGTGGGGGCAATAAGCTGCCTTTGTATAAAAAAGAACCCCGCTTGGGGGGGCCGAAAGCCCTACTAAGCAGGTATACTGTATACAAAAGTATGAAGGCTATTGCTTAATGCATTGTAAGCCGCCATGAGTCTCCGGAGAAGGGCGGCATATAAATCGAACCAATAAATAAATAAATAAGCAATAAAGAGATGCATAGTCAAAAATTGAAGGCAGCCTCTCCTCTAATTGGTTTCCCTTTTTATTTAGCTGCATTCTATACAAATGGCGGGAAGAAAGTAGACAGAGGGGGCAAAAGCCATAGCACAATGTTAATTTGAAGTGGAGGTTGCTCTTCTTTAAAAAAAAAATATATAGATATATATCATGAAAAGGTGTGTAGCAGGTGCCTGTTAGCCCATTTCCAGTAAAGTGATACCGGTAATAATATGTGGGTGGCAGTAGATGTAGCTTTTCTCCCTCCCTTTCCTTATTCCTTCAGAAAAGATCCCTTACAAGAGCTATGTATCAAGGCAAGATGTTAATAATCATGTTCATAACCTTTAACCATGACTGTGAATCAATGTTCACCCTGTAGCAAATGTCCTACTGCACATTTAACACATACTTCTTCCCAATTCTTAGATCTTAGGCCCTCTCTGATTCTGCTCATACTGGGTTTCACTAGAATATTCAAGATGAATTGATCTCCTGAAACAGTGGTAACCTTCCCCCCCCCACTCTCTCTCTCTCCCTTTTCCTCCTCCTCCTCCTCCTCTTCCCATTTTCTATGAAATCACATCCAAGCCAATGATATTTCATAGACCACAAATGTTCTTAGCCATCAAGGAGAAATTTCTTTCCTATATTATTTTTTTTCCAAGAAGTACTTTTTAAGCAGTACTTTTCTTCTTCTCCTCAAGCTCTTTTTTTTTTTCCTTAACATGATTTCACAAATTTGGGGTTTTTTTTAATATTAGCACAATTTTGCTTTTACAAATAATAGACAACACAATTACAGCCACCATTTTCTTTTCAATGGAGGGAAGTGTTCCCTAGGAAATTTTCTTTGGAAAATGTTTGAAACATTTCTGATGGTGAAAAGCTGTCCCTCCTTTATTCCAGAAGAGAAAAGAGAAAGAGGAAAAGGAAGTCATAATTAGGTAAGGCACAATTTTAATTAGCTTATGGAGTTATTCAAAAAAGCCAAATGGCCCAATTAACACCTCATGTTGCTACCTATATCTATCTGCTGAGGACTATAGCTAACTGAATTCTCCTGTGACTGCCAATAGTCATTCCATGCAATATTATACATACCAAGCTACATTAGATATATAGTCAATCAAGAGTTGTTGGGGGTGGGGAGAAGAGCTACAAAGATGATTAGGGGACTGGAGGCTAAAACATATGAAGAACGGTTGCAGGAACTGGGTATGTCTAGTTTAATGAAGAGAAGGACTAGGGAAGACATGATAGCAATGTTCCAATATCTCAGGGGTTGCCACAAAGAAGAGGGAGTCAAGCTATTCTCCAGAGCTCCTGAGGGTAGGACAAGAAGCAATGGGTGGAAACTAATCAAGGAGAGAAGCAACCTACAACTAAGGACAAGTTTCCTGACAGTGAGAACAATTAATAAGTGGAACAACTTGCCTGCAGAAGTTGTGAATGCCCCAACACTGGAAATTTTTAAGAAGATGTTGGATAATCATTTGTCTGAAGTGATGTAGGATTTCCTGTCTGGGCAGGGGGTTGGACTAGAAGACCTCCAAGGTACCTTCCAACTCTGTTATTATATTCTATTCTAAATCCAAAATTATCCCAACTGTAATCCAACAATTTAACCCCCACAGCTGTTCAAGATTTCTTGTTCTTCAGATCTCTTGGTCAGGCTGATTGATAAGCTCCTAGAAAAGTAGATATTCCATTTATTTTATTCACTGTTCTGCCTTTTTTTCATCAAGAATTCTCAAGGATTAGAAGCAAGCAAAGTTTTGCTACTGTTTTCCTCCAATCTATGCCATGCATTCATTTTATACATTTGGTGTATGGTATTAAATGCTTACTCACGAAGATAAGAGTCTCCCACCACATGCCCTGGACATGCCCTGAAGTAAACGGACATTGGAGTAAGATCAGGGGATGGTTACAAGAAATAATTGGGGAAGATATTGAAATGACACTGGAAATATTTCTCCTGGGAATAGTAAAGAAACCATATGGAAAGGAAAAGAGTCATTTAATAATACATATAATTACAGCTGCTATATTGGCCTATGCACAATATTGGAAAGAGAAAACCCAGCCACCAGAAGAGCTTATAACTAGGAAAATACTGGAGTGCGCAGAGATGACCAAATTAACCCATGAAATAAACGATGATGAGAATTCAGAATACTATACCGTGCGGGGAAGGTGCTATGAGTGGATGAACGATAAAATGAGAGGAAGAGAAAAAGGTGTGTTAAATAAAAGCAAAAGGTAACCAAAATGACACCAGAAATATATTCTATATATAGTTAAAAACACTGTGCATCCGATATTAATGGAAATGTAAATATATATATATATATATATATGTTTATAAATTCAATAAATCCACCACCACAACAGACACACATATCTACACAGATTAATTTCTTCCTGTGTTATCAAAAATGTAGCTTAGCACCAAATAGATTTGGCAGAAGGAAAACCTCCCTCAGTTCAAGCTCAATCCAGTCCTTAGTTTTCTTGGCAGTGTTGTTTTCCTATTGTCTCGCCATGGGGTGTTTTATCATATTTTAATTTCCCAGTCTAGTATTCTGTTCTTGGAAGAGCCAGTGGTTTCCCAATCAAGTGAAAACCAGTTCTAACTGCTTGGTTTTTTTCAACATCAGCACAGAATGGTTAGATGCTTCTATTAAAATCATTAGAAATGATGGACAAAATAATAAGAAACTATCATCAAACTGGATTCCATGCCATAAAAATGTGACAGGGTTTCAAAGTACATTGGGGGTGGATTGTAAATAATTGTAATATATTGTAATTGTATGTGGAAGTGACCTAGGAAGAGATGCTGCCCAGGGAAGGGTCAGATAAGAGGCAGCATAGACCATAGCTGCATAGTGGGCAAAACAAGATGCTACACAAAGGACCCACCCTATATTTTTTGGGATGTAAAGCAGTGGTGAAATGTAAAATTTGTTACTACTGGTTCTGTGGGCGTGGCTTGGTGGTGGTGGGGTAATGTGACTGGGTGGGCATGGCCAACTTTTTTTTTCACTTTTAAAAGCATTTTTTCTACAACCTTAAGAGGTTGTAGGAAAAAAATGCTTTTAAAAGCCTCTGATGATCCCAGCTGAGCCACGTGATCGTCAGAGGCTTTTTTTTTTTTTTTTACTTTTAAAAGCATTTTTACGGACGAAGAGGTTGTAGAAAAAATGCTTTTAAAAGTAAAAAAAAAAAAAAGCCTCTGATGATTGTGCAGCTCAGCTAGGCATGGGGCGGGGGCAGGGATTTTTGCTACCGGTTCTCCGAACCACCCACAGCCATCTCTGCCAGCTCGGACGATCCGGTCCGAAGCGGGAGCATTTCACCCCTGATGTAAAGGTGACAGTGGGAAAATAGTACTTCCTGACTTGCAAAATTCAGTTAGTGTAGCTTTATAATCAGATAGATCAGCTTATCTGGCTGTGTTTCTTATATGGTTTAGCTGGTAAGGCTGATGTGTGCACTTAAATGGTAACAAGCACCCATTTTCTGTTTTGCCATTTTACTACTGCTATATGCCTCCTGTTCAGGGATTCTAAAAAAATCAGTCAGAATAGAGCTGGAGGGGAGACCTTGGACGTCTTCTAGTTCAACCCCCTCCTCAAGCAGGAGACCCTATCATTTGAGACAAGTGACTGTCCAGTCTCCAGTGATGGAGCCCCCACAACTTCTGGAGGCAAGCTGTTCCACTAGCTAATTGTCCTCACTGTTGAGAAATTTCTCCTTAATTCCAGATTGCTTCTCTCCTTGATTAGTTTCCATCCATGGTTTCTTGTCTTTCTTTCTGGTCCAGAATGCGGCCGCGCGGGTGGTTATGGGCGCAACTCATTGTGCCCACGTGACACTCCTCCTGTGCGAGGTGCACTGGCTCCCAGTGGTCTTCCTGGTGTGATTCAAGGTGTTGGTCACCACCTTTAAAGCGCTCCATGGCATGGGACCCAGGTACCTTCGAGACCAACTTCTGCCACCAATACCTCCCACCAGCCAGTTCGCTCCCACAGAGAGGGTCTCCTCAGGGTGCCATCGGCCAAGTTATGTCGGCTGGTGTCACCCAGGGGGAGGGCCTTCTCTGTGGGAGCCCAAGCCCTGTGGAATGAACTGCCCCTGGAAATACGTAAGATCTCCGACCTCCGGGTATTTTGTTGTGCACTCAAGACCCTGTTGTTCCGCCAGGCTGGGCTATCAACATAACAATTTTAAATTGGGTTTTAAATTCCTGAGGTTTTAAATTGAGCCGAATTCATTTAATAATTTTAAACTTTTTTAACTGATGTTGTCTTGTATTTTTAATAGGCTGTACACTGCCCTGAGTCCTTCGGGAGAAGGGCGGTATAGAAATAAAATTATTCCATTCTATTCTATTCTTTCTGGTGCAAGTTAAAGTTAAAGTGTAAAATTAAAATAATTTTAACTAAAAGAATTGTGTCTTGAAAAGTTTGAAAATTCACAGCATGAATATTTGTAACCATGCCACCAAAATCACAGCTGATTCTTAGTGACCACACCAATAGCTTCTCTCCTGAATGATCTGCCCCAGCCTGGCCCTTCAGTTTCATTTACTGAATGCATACAGCTTCCCCATGATTTTAGCTACCGACATATCCCATTCCTTTTCCTTATTGAACGGCGTGCCTTTATTTTATTGTATTGTATTTTTTTAAGGAAATGTCATCTCCGTGCGTGAACAACATTTTCTAATGCTTATTTAAATATGTGCTTTGTGTGAAAAGATGTCTTTCAGGTGCCAAGTGCTGCATCTTAACCTTCAGAGAAGTGTGAAATAGGAAAGTTGCAATCTGCACATTAGACTGGGAGGTGAGAAGCAGGTCACTTCATAAAAGCTTGCTCAAATATTGAATTTCTCAAATGCCCCTAAAAAGAAGGAGATTGACCTGGGTTAAAGAAAAGAATCCTTTCTTCTTTTTTTCTGTTATAACACAGTGAGTGGTTGACTGCTCATCTTAGAATCAGAGAGAGAAAAAACCTGGGGCAATTGAATAAGGCAACATTTGGGAAGATACCACTCTGTAAAATCACATTATGGCTACTTATTGGTAAAATCTGAAAGGAGACGAGGGACAAATGATTGGATTCTGAAGAACTTGACTGGGTCACTATAAAATTGATGGGGGTAGGGGTTGTTGTTTTTTTTGAACTAGTGTCTGCTTTGGGAATTTTGAAGTATGCAATGAGTGCTCTTCCAAAATGGTTGCATATTTGGATTTTCTTCTGCACAAAATTGCTGCCAGTTACAACAGTCTAAATGATCGCCATCTGGAATAACCACTGAAGGGCAGCAAAGGATGACCAATTTCATTCATTCAGACTTTACTGTCATTCTAGTGGCCATCTTCATTTTTGCAGCACTATCTGGAAGCTCTACAAAATGCTACTGTGTGTTTTGCTGATGATCATCTCTCTATTTCTATAAAATTCTTTTTTATTATTATTGTTGTAAACTACCCAGAGTTGCATTTTGGTGAACTGTGTAACCATAGAAACCACATATAGCAATATAAGCCATACCCTGCCTTATCAGGCCCTTGGCCCATCTAATCCAGTTGCCTGTCTCATAGTGGCCAACCAAGAGAAGCCTACTAGTCTCATAGCAGATGGCCTTCAGAGGCAGCCATAGTGCCATCCAGGCAAATAGCTATAGATCTCCATGTTTTCCATTAATTAGTCCAACCCATTTTTGAAGCCAGTCAGGCTGGTAGACACCCACATATCTTGTGGTAGTTAAACCTTTTAGATCAGATCAGATCAGATCAGATCAGATCAGATCAGATCAGATTAGCAGAGTTGGAAGGGATCTTGTAGGTCAGTGTTTCCCAAACTTGACCCTTTGAAGATGTATGGACTTCAACTCCCAGAATTCCTCAACCAGGCATACTGGCTGGGGAACCAGGCATACTGGCTGGGGAATTCTGGGAGTTGAAGTCCATGCATCTTAAAATAGCCAAGTTTGGGAAACACTGTTGTAGGTCATCTAGTCCAACCCTCCACCCAAGCAGGAGACCCTACACCATTTCCAACAAATGGCAGTCCAGTCTCTTCTTGAAAGTTTCCAGTGATGAAGCTCCCACAACTTCTGAAGGCAACTTCTGTTCCATTAATTGATTGTTCTCACTGTCAAACATTTTCTCCTTATTTCCAAGTTGAAGCTCTCCTTGGTCAGTTTCCATCCATTATTCCTTGTCTGGCCTACAGGTGCCTTGAAAAATAGTTTAACCCCCCTCCTCTCTGTAGCAGCCCCTCAAATATTGGAACACTACTATCATATCTCCCCTGGTCCTTCTCTTCACTAGACTAGCCATGCCCAGTTCCTATAACCATTCTTCATATGTTTTAGTCTCTTTTAAATGCATACATAAATTACCCAGATGATGGCCTATGCTGTGGCAACTTATTATTTATTTTCTAATGTCTATGGGACATAAGGGTCACTGCCATTTTGAAGATGAGCATACCAATTCCTCTATTTGTTGGCTTTTTCAGGTACCATGAGAAGCATCTTATACATCAAGGGTCTCCAAACTTGGCAACTTTAACACTTGTGGACTTCAACTGAATTCTGGGAGTTGAAGCAGTGGTGAAATCCAAATTTTTTTATTACTGGTTCTGAGGGCGTGGCTTGGTGAGTGTGGCAGGGGAAGGATATTGCAAAATCTCCATTCCCACCCCACTTTGGGGCTAGCCAGAGGTGGTATTTGCCGGTTCTCCGAACTGCTCAAAACTTGAACTACTGGTTCTCTGAACTGCTCAAAATGTTTGCTACCGGTTCTCCAGAACCTGTCAGAACCTGCTGGATTTCACCCCTGAGTTGAAATCCACAAATCTTAAAGCTGCTGAGTTTGGAGATCCCTGGTACACATAGTCGGGTCCAAAGGCATCAATGGCTCTGAAAGTGTCTCCCAAAATGTATCCATATTTACTGATATAGCAGAAGCCAGTAGACTGTGACCTGCCTGCAACTTTTCTCAGTCTTCTTTGTTCACTTGAGGAGATCTTTCCTCATTATATTGTTGAAACTGGAGACACACTTTTAAAATCTTTTCTTTTAACATTTTGGAACTTTTAACACTTTGGAATAGTTTAGCCTTGAGTTAGTGTCTTCTTGTTTTTTTCTTAATTCAGTCCTAAAGTGGGATTATTATGTTAACTTTTGTCCAGTTGCCAAGATTAATTGTTTTCATCTGGGAGTTCTGGGAGTAATCTCAGTGCTATATAGAGCTCTGAAACCCAACCTTCAGTGAGTAGTTGAAAGGCTAGTCAAACTTGAATGATGATGACGATGACGATGATGATATCCATTCCATCGCATCCAATTCTTGGCGATTCTAGTGGCCAGGTCTCTCCCCATCTCCCCATCTTGCATTGCTTTTTTGGGTTTTTCTATGCTCTAGCTGGTGTCAGCTTTGATGATGTCCAGGTACCATGTTCTTTGATGTCTTGATTTCCTTTTGCTGCTAACTCTTCTAAACATAATTGTTTTCTCCAGTGAATTCCCCTGCATGACATGGCTAAACTAAATGAGACACAATTTTATGATTTTGAGTTATACCTGGATATTTGAACTACTCTTTCACCATGATACCCCTCAATCATTTGGAGAGTGATTTGGCTGTAATCCTGTTGTTTTGGTTCAGTTCTGTCATTGTCCAACGATGGCAACCTCTTGTAGGAAGCTGTCCTTAAAAAAAAAAAATCACAAGTGAAATAAGGATGTTTCTATAATTGTCTTGCTGGCAGTTCAATTGCTGGCAGTGCAACAAAGTATGCTGGACCTCAAATAATGAGGAAGGCAACGGGCTACTGTACGCCAGGAGGAAGGGAAACAAAAGCAAATAGTCAAGTCAATAAGAAGACCAGTGAGTTCTAAAATGAGTTGGGGGACACACGGAGAGAAGGTCTGCACAGGATAACATTGATATTGAATGATCAAGGTTGTGTTGCTCTCCGTGTGTCTCCTACTGCTGTAAAAAAAAGCAGAAAGAATATATTGATAGTGGCCTCTCCTTTCACAGTATGGAAAAGAAGTTTCATTTCCTGATAGGTAAAAGAGTGATTGTTTATCTATCTATCTATCTATCTATCCATCCATCCATCTATCCAATCATTCATCCATCCATCCATCCTTTCTATCTATCTATCTTTCTATCTATCTATCTATCTATCCATCCATCCATCATCTATCCATTCATCCATCCATCCATCCATCCATCTTTCTATCTATCTATCTTTCTATCTATCTTTCTATCTATCTATCCATCCATCCATCATCTATCCATTCATCCTTCTTTCTATCTATCTATCTTTCTATCTATCTTTCTATCCATCCATCATCTATCCATCCATCCATCCATCCTTCTTTCTATCTATCTTTCTATCTATCTATCCATCCATCATCTATCCATCCATCTATCTATCTATCTATCCATCCATCATCTATCCATCCATCCATCTATCTATCTATCTATCTATCTATCTATCCATTCACCCATCCATCCATCCTTCTTTCTATCTATCTTTCTATCTATCTTTCTATCCATCCATCATCTATCCATCCATCCATCCATCCTTCTTTCTATCTATCTATCTATCTTTCTATCTATCTTATCTATCTATCCATCCATCCATCCATCCATCATCTATCCATTCATCCATCCATCCATCCATCCATCCTTCTTTCTATCTATCTATCTATCTATCTATCTATCTATCTATCTATTTATCTTTCTATCTATCTATCCATCCATCCATATCTATCTATCTTTCTATCTATCTATCCATCCATCCATATCTATCTATCTATCTATCTATCTATCTATCTATCTATCTATCATCTATCTATCTATCATCTAATTTATTCGCTGACCATTATCTCATTCTCTTTCTCTTTGTCTTATTGTCACAGAGATATTTAAATTTTCAAAACAATGCAGTTGAAAATCAAATGCAAGAAAATGTCAGGTGCAATTCAAGTTAACAAGAACTTGAAAAGAACACAAAAGGCAGAATTAAACTCTGACTGACACCTGTAAGATATTCTCATGGGAGTGGAATTCATGCGGATAACTCGCCATGGCCAACTTGCCCGTGAGCAACTGCCCACAGGACAACCCGCCAAGGATCAATTCAACAAATGCAAAAGTTAAATTAATTCCAACAGAACTGTGGCCAATAATAATAAAATAAAGTCAATCCAGAAATACAAGAGTTACAATAATTTTGACAAAAACATGGTCACCAATAATAAAAGTAACTGAATGACACAATTAATACAGCGTTGAGTTGTCCAGTGGTGGCTTGTACTGAGGGGAGTTGGCCAGAGCAATTTGTTCCATGCAAGTTGGCCACAGCAAGTTGTCCTAGACCCAGATATATGTAACTATAAGGCACAGGCTGCCAACCTTTAAATAAAATATTATAGCCGGCATAATTATAAAATGTGTAAACGATATAAAATGAGTACATTTTTTTCAAAAAAAATAAGCGTCTCTTTTGTTATTCAACATTTATAGACCACCAGACCACCCCAATAATGCCCTCGAGGTGAAGTCCCGATGCCTGGAGGCCGTACGGATCTGGATGGGGAGGAACAAACTCAGACTCAACCCATCCAAGACCGAGTGGCTGTGGTTTCCGTCGTCCCGATATAGTCAGTTGGCGCCATCTCTGACTATTGGGGGCGAGTCGTTGGCCCCCACAGATGGGGTTCGCAACTTGGGTGTCTTCCTGGACTCGCGGCTGTC
This sequence comes from Arizona elegans, assembly GCA_022577455.1. Classification (NCBI taxonomy): domain Eukaryota; kingdom Metazoa; phylum Chordata; class Lepidosauria; order Squamata; family Colubridae; genus Arizona; species Arizona elegans. The sequence goes on along the minus strand of JAKOOJ010000013.1, from coordinate 3,695,114 downwards.
TTTAGAAGAGCATATGACGGCCGTGGCCAGGAGGACTTTCTATCAGGTTCGCCTGATTCGCCAATTGCGTCCCTTTCTGGATCGGGACTCGTTACGCATGGTCACTCACGCCCTTGTCACCTCACGCCTGGATTATTGTAATGCTCTCTACATGGGGCTCCCCTTGAGAAGCACCCGGAGGCTCCAACTGGTCCAGAATGCGGCCGCGCAGATGGTGATGGGAGCAATGTGGCGCTCTCATGTGACCCCCCTCCTGCGCGAGCTACACTGGCTCCCGGTGATCTTCCGGGTGCGCTTCAAGGTTTTGGTTACTATTTTTAGAGCGCTCCATGGCTCAGGGCCAGGGTACTTACGAAACCGCCTCCTGCCACCAATAGCCTCTCACCGACCAGTTCGCTCCCATAGAGAGGGGCTCCTCAGGGTGCCGTCGGCCAAACAATGTCAACTGGTGGCCCCCAGGGGGAAAGCCTTCTCTGTGGGGGCACCTGCCATCTGGAACGGGCTCCCCCCGGAGTTACAAAGGATCCAAGATTTACGCATCTTCCGCCGTGCCCTGAAAACGTTTCTATTCCAACAGGCTGGTCTGGCCTAACTCTCCCTTTTAAATTGGCTCTTAAATTGGGTTTTTAAATCGGGTTTTAGATCTCTTTTAGATAAATCTGGATGTTTTTGGTTTTAATTTTTTGAGCCTAAATTATTTAATCTGTTTTTAATAGTCTTTAACTTTTATATGTCTTTGTATTTATTTATGACTGTTCACCGCCCTGAGTCCTTCGGGAGTAGGGCGGTATACAAATATGAAAAATAAATAAATAAATAAATAAACATTTCCTAAATTGAAGCTTTTAATATTCCACCTATTACTGTATATCAGGAAGGTTATTCATGCATATAACAGGCTGATTTGGGATTGTGTAATCCAGAGTTACAGCAATTAAGACGTAGTACTGTGAAGTAGAACATACCATGCAGATTAATCTATAGATTTGGGACCATGGAAGAGTAAATGGGAGCATTTGTCTTGCTGAGGCCTCCATCCCTAGCCTTAAAAATTCAGTTTCAGTGGTAGTGATTTTACTGGTATTGATTTCATTGTTGAGTTTTACTGTTTGCATTTTGTTCATTGCAATGAGCTGCCTTGAGTGCTTATATACGCAGAAAGGTAGCAGTTCAATTTGAATAATAAATAAGTACAGGTAGTCCTCAACTTACAAAAGTTCAAAGTTACAACGGCACTGAAAAAAAGGGACTTGTGACCATTTTTTCACACTTACAACTGTTGCAGCATCCTCGTGGTCACATGACCAAAATTCAGAGGCTTGGCAACTGGTTCATACAGTCGCAGTGTCCCTGGGTCATGTATTCCCCCTTTCTGACCTTCTGACAAGCAAAGTCAATGGGGAAGCCATTAACAACCATGTAACTAATTTAACAAATGCAATGATTCACTTAACTGTGGCAAGAAAAGTCGTAAAATGGGGCAAAGTCACTTAACAGATGTTTCACTCAGCAACATAAATTTCAGACTCAGAAGTACGATATTTAATCATTCACATAATTACAGCAGCACAAATAGTTTTCGCCCACAACTGGAAAAATAACAATATACCATCAGAATACAATGTGATTAGAAAAACTATGGAGTGTGCGGAAATGGATAAGCTTACGAAGGAGATACAAGAAAAAGAGGAGGAGTCTGGGAGAGAAGATATAAATGGTTGGAGGAAAGAGGAAAAAAGGGGGAAAAAAGGACAAGGGAAGACTAAATAACAGTTGAATTAGGTGGAGAAATATAGGAAGAAATGGGAAGAAATAAAAATTATGGAAAGGAAATTGGGTACACATTTATGTCAAATGTAAATAAAACAATTAGAATAATATAATACATTATGATGATATATATATATATATATATATATATATATATATATATATATATATATATATATGATATATTAGAAATATATGTATAAAAGATACACTAAGATAAGAGAGAGAAAGTGTATAAGTATGGATTACCGACGCAAAATTGTTGAAAAGAAGAAAGTGTTAATATCTTCTTTTGTTTTGTTTTTTAAAAAAACTGTTTAATAAAAATATTTTTTTAAAAAAAATTCGGACTCAGTTGTGGTCATAACTTGAGGACAACCTGTAGATAAATAATTCTTCAATAAATCTCTCTGTCTGCCTCTCTCTCACATACATACATACACACACACACACACACACACACACACACACACACGTGGTGAGATAAAATCAGACCCACTCTCTTTCATGTGGCAATCCCTGTGGCTCTTCAAATGATTGGGGTTGGGAGGGAAATCAAGGTTGTAGCCTCAGAGACTGCGACTGTTACGCCCTCCTGCTATACATGGTAGTTATCCTGAAGTACTGCTTAATCTAGCTTTTCTAGAAGGTTCATAATGTACATAAATGTCTTTCTGGAGTTATAAAGAGGATGTTATAAAACAGAACTCAGTACCTACCAGTATAATTCAAGGGAATTATCATCGGCACTATTTGACAGAATTGACGTGCACAGATAAACCTCCAAGTGCCCTCAATGACTCTCAGAAAGAATGTTAATGACCAGATGACTGCAAGGAATATAAATCTTTCCATTCCTTACCATTCAGTCTAGTGGTGGGTTGCTTCCGGTTCGGTCCGGTTCTATAGAACTGGTAGTAAAGTGGTGGGAGGCTCCGCCCACCTGCCCCAACATCATCAAGGGTAATCTGCACATGCACAGATGCACGCATGTGTATGCAAAGCGAGCATACGTGTACTCCCGTTACGAACTGGTAGCGAAGGTAAGTAGAACCCACCCCTGATTCTGTCAGACCTGAAGAAGCTTCTTGGACGAGAAGCAAAACTCCTTCAAGAAAAAACAAGCAAGTCCAGTTGCCTCTTGAAAAAGCACCTTTGGGATATCAGAGCTGAAGCATATCCATGCATGGTTGGGCTGGTAAGTTCGTAAATGCAACATGAAAGGCCTTAAATTCCACCCGTAAGAAAAATGGGGAGTTGTTCCATTAATAAGCAACTAATGGGAACTGCAGCAACCCATTGCATAGAGCAATCCTGTCCATTATTCCAGCCAGCCACCCATAATTATTTCTTTTTCAGATTTTATTCTATTTTCCTTCACACTCAATTTTCCCTTCTGTGCTCTCCCAGTAGTCAGTTAGTACTCCCTGGCTGCAGATGTGAGCTGTCAAAGTTTCCCATGATCAATTTTAATGTTTTCTATTTCTTCCAGGGTTTTTCTACCTCTTACTTTTCCAGGTTTTTTTTTTGGGGGGGGGGTCCTCCGAGGCAAATTAAAATTCCTTATGTGGAATAGAGCATTTTTGTTCTTTGGATCTCAGCAGAAATATCACATTTGAAGGAAAGATATATTCCTTAGAGAAATACCGCAGGAGAAAGGGTTAATTTCTCCCTCTCTCAAACACATAGCCATATACTCATAGACAAGTTCATACATACATTCACACAGTGGTGAAAACATTAAGCTTTCAGACTGAAACCAGGAAGACTCACCAAATCTGACTTTGCCTTTCACTCTCTATCAGTCCAGCAATATGACAAAATTGTTGTGTATATTGTGCAGAAGATTTGCATCACAATATGGTTAGGCTTATCATCATCATCACCATCATTTTCAATCATCTTCACAATTCACTGCAAAATGGCCCGATATAGACTGACTGCCTCTGAACTAATAAGAGCAGAATGGAACTTTGTTCCATGTGTGAAAACTTATAAAAGGCAATTTAAACTACAAACATCTGGGAGCTGATGATAAAGATTTAGCGAAACAACATCTGGCCTTCCCACCTCCCTCTTTTCTTTTCTCAAAAGCCATCTTGGTTATATATGTGGTGAATAGAAATAGGAACATCAATAATAGTTGAAGTAGTAGATCCATCTTATAATAATAAATACAAACAGGGAACATTAATATTACATTCATGATAATTAATCTTCCATTTTAGGGAACTTTCTATCTATCATGTGATGACGAAATGGTTTTATGCCTGATTTTGGCCTGTTATTTGGTTTGTCTCATTATCCTCTTTTAATGATCTTGCAGAGTATACTTGATCATGTCACTTGAATAATAATAATAATAATAATAATTATTATTATTATTATTATTATTATTATTATTATTATTATTATTATTTTATTGTCATTGTACGTGTATACACAGTATATCCATACATCGAAATTCACTTAACACCCAAAGACCAGGTCCAACGCATATAACAATCCCCAAACACATTCCCACCCACCACAAATTCCCCGCCCCTAAACCACCCAAACATCCACACAACAGACCAAGTAATGCTGTCCAATAGGTCACTGATGGTGGCCCTTTAGTTCCTTGTTGAGTGCAATTATAGCTCTGGGATAAAAACTATTCATAAGATGTGTGGTCCGAGTTTTAATTGTTCTGTATCTTCTGCCAGAAGGCAACAGTCCAAAAAGATTGTAAGCAGGATGGGAAGAGTCTCTGAGAATGTTATGCAACTTCCTCAAAATAATAATATCAGTTAAGTAACATTGTACCTCTTCTCGTGGACACTAGGTCAGCCATGATACTTTTAAATGGCATCTTTGAATACCAGGTAGTCCTTGACTTACAACAGTTTGTTTAGTGACTGTTCAAAGTTACAACAACACTAAAAAAAGTGACTTATGACCATTTTTCACACTTATGACCATTGTCGCATTCTCATGGTCATGTGATTTATATTTGGAGGCCTGACTACTGGTCTAAATTTATGACGGTTGCAGTGTCCCAGGGTCATGTGATCACCTTTTGTGATGCTTTTTGACAAGCAAAGTCAACGGGGAAGCCAGATTCACTTAACCCAACTGTGTTACTAATTTAACAACTGTGAAGTTTCCGAAAGATGCCCTAATTAATTCATGCGTCATGAGCTTTCAAGTTGCCAACAACCTCAGTGATTCACTTAACAAATGTGGCAAGAAAAGTTGTACAATGGGGCAAAACTCAAATTTCTCACTTAACAACATCAATTTTGGGTTCAATTGCGTTGGATTCAGTCAGTACAGGTAGTCTGTAAGTTGAGGACTACCTGTACTGAAACTTAATTTAAAAAGAAAATAATAATAGTGGGCAAATGATTAAATCTTGCAAAGATTTATAAAATCTTCTGAGAGCTCCATCCAGTATGGCAAAATCTAATGATATTTTTGGATTCTTGTACATAATTACATGGGCCCATTCCATCTGGCCAAGTAGAGGGGATATGCTGCACATTCCATTGGTTAACGAATTGCGACTGGCAGGATGTAGGAGAAGGCAGGGCCTTGACTGCTGTTGCCCCCCTACCCTGTGAAACAATTTACCATCACAGGTGAGAAAATCCCTCCTCCTTCCAGAACAGTGTTAAGATCTGGCTAAGAGTGTTATGGTAGCCTAATGCAACCCTAGGAATGTCTGCTAGTCTCTCTCTGCCTTGTTAACCCTTTAACCTTGTGGACTTTTAAACTTTGATCCTTACTTTTAACTTGTAAAATTTAACCTTGTTTTTTAATTTTGTTTTTGACTGAGCTTTCTAGTCAAGCTTTTATATTGTTTTATTATGTTGTTTCTAAACCGCCCAGAGTCACTTAAGTGAGATGGACAGGTAGATATTTGATAAAATAATCATATGTAATTGGGGCATTTTTACATACAGAAGTTGGAGCAAGAAAGATGAAATCTCTATCTCATTGTTTTTCCTTTATATCCATCAGATAACACTGTGAAATTCTTTGGGGTGGGGGCAGGATGGGGGGTATGACTGAGAAACTTGCCAGGCACAGTCTAAATATGACTAAATAGTCCCACGGATGTGGTCACCTCTATCAGAGATCATTCTGAGAAGCAACTGGCAGTGTCATTTCAAAAGTTTTGGGGCATTTTTATCTTCATTTCCATAGTCCTTTTGTAGATTTTGACTGGAAACTACTACCTTAAGTGTATGACCATGCAGGCTTCATAAGTCTTCTGTTGTTTATCTTCCTAGTCCTCTTTCTCCAACCACAATCTTTCTAAATATAACAGGCATTGAAAAGATTGGCTGTTTGAATCTGATTTTTTTGACCTGATCTACTAAAGTTATTGCTGTGACATAAATTTTAGAATACAGGTAGCCCTTGACTTACAACAGTTCATTTAGTGACTGTTCAAAGTTACAATGGCACTGAAAAAAGGGACTTAGCATTTTTCACATGACCATTGCAGCATCCCCATGGTCATGTGATCAAAATTCAGACGATTGACAACTGACTGACATTTTTGAACAACTTTTGAATCAGTGGAACAACTTTCCTCCAGAAGTTGCGAATGCTCCAACACTGGATGTTTTTAAGAAGATGTTGGATAACCATTTGTCTGAAGTGGTGTAGGGTTTCCTGCCTAAGCAGGGGGTTGGACTAGAAGACCTCCAAGGTCCCTTCCAACTCTGTTATTCTACTGTATTTTATACATTATGACAGTTGCAGTGTCCTTGGGTCATGTGATTACCTTTTGCAACCTTCTGACAAGCAAAGTCAAAAAAGTCTGGTTATTTACGGGACCGCCTACTACCACAAGCAACCTCCCACTGGCTGATACGCTCTCATAGAGAGGGGCTCCTCTGGGTGCCATCAGCTAAACAATGTCAACTGGCGGCCCCCAGGGGGGGCCTTCTCTGTGGGGGCACCCACTATCTGGAACAAGCTCCTCCCAGAGATACGGAGGATCCCGGATCTATGCACTTTCCGCCATGCTCTTAAGAGTCTCCTATTCCAGCAAGCCAGCCTGGCCTAATTTTCTCCCCTGTTTTAAAATTCTTTTAAATTGAAATTTTAATCTGTTTTAAATTATTGGGATTTTTTAATTGTCTTGGGCTAAATTATTTAATCTGGTTTTAATTATGTCTTTTAACTTTTATATCTATGTATTTTATTCTGTGCCTGTTCACCGCCCTGAGTCCTTCGGGAGTAGGGCGGTATATAAATCTAATAAAACAAACATAAAACAAAACATAAAACAAAGTCAATGGGGAAGCCAGATTCACTTAGCAACCATGGGACTAACTTGTTCAGTGCAATGATTCACTTAACAACTCTGGTGAGAAATGTCATAAAATGGGGCAAAGCTCACTTAACAAGTTTATCACTTAGTAACAGAAATTTTGGGCTGAATTGTGGTAGAAAGTCAAAAATTACCTTTACTGCCTATTTGTACCAGTGGTGGGTTGCCCCCGGGTCGCACCGGTTCTATAGAACCGGTAGTAAAACCGACGGGAGGCTCCGACCACCGACCCTGATGTCATCAAAATGCTTCTGCGCTTGCAGCCCCACTGCGAACCGGTAGTAAAGGTAAATAGAACCAACCCCTGATTTGTACCCACCACTGTTGATTCATAAATTAATTTGAATAATTAATTAATAATTAATAATAACAATAAATAATAATAACAATTAATTCAAAACTTAGGGAACTGTCAAGAAAGCAGGCTTTGGAAAATATCTCTTTGATGAGAGTTTGGAAGAAGCACCGATTCAAATGGGATTACAAAATACCGTTATGGCTGGATCTTGCTCATATCATGTGGAATACAAATATAATGTCACTCGGGGGGGTTTTATACAAAGAAGTATAAAATGGGGGCAGATGGCAATTAAAGACATCAGAAATGCTGTTGGAAGAAGGGATTAATTTAACTTGGCTACAGTATAATCAACTTCAACTGAGATGGAAAGAAGATAAAAAAACTGGTATAATGATACATGAAGAAGAATTGGTTAGACATATAAAAGAGAAAGGTCCAATGCATATTAAGAGGGTTTATAATGTTTTGCTAGAAAGGGACTCAGAAAATGAATTCGTTAAAGATTGTATGATAAAGTGGGCACAAAATTTTGCAGAACCAGTGATGTTGGAAACATGGGAAAAAATATGGGTCCAGAATGTTAAATTTACACAGTCGCAGAATTTGAGGGAAAAAATTTATAAAATGTTTTATAGGTGGCATTTAGATCCTAAGAAATTATCGTGTATGTATCCTAATGTTCAACCAAAATGCTGGAGATATGATTGCTTAGATGCCACATATTACCATATGTGGTGGACTTGTAAGAAAGTGAAGGCTTTTTGGATAAAAATTTGGTGGGTTATGCAAAATGTTTTGAAGAAAAAACTTCAGTTTTCTCCACAATTGTTTTTATTGGGTATAGCTAAGGGTTTTACATTGGGTGAAACAAAGCTGATATTGTATATGGTGACAGCAGCGAGATTACTGATAGATCAATATTGGAAAAATGAAGCTATGCCCACTATTGAAGAATGGACTTCGAAGATGGCCAGTTTTGCAGAGATGGCGAAGATTTCAGCATACTTAAAAGACCGAACTCAAGAGACTTATGTATGGGAGTGGAAAAAGTGGATAGATTATGTGCAGAATAAATATCAAACTAGGAAATATCAGATAGCTTTCAGATGAATGAATGTATTATGTAGGGATAGATTAATGGAGTTTTATGAAGGTATAAATAGTATATAGGGGGTGGAGGGGTTTAAGTTTTATAAAATATATTTTCGATTAGGATTTTATTTTGTGGAAGTCCTGGGGGGAAAGGGGGAGGACTAGGGAGGGTATGGGGGGTTGGTGGGGGGAAATTGGGGAGAAAATGTATTTGTAAAACTTTTTAAATTAAAAAAAAAAAAAAGAAAGCAGGCTTTGGAAAATATCTATATGCTGAAGCATTTCCATGATGGCGATGACATTATTTTATTAATAGTTTTGTATGGCTGCATAGTTTTCCTTTGTTAATGAATTCAGCAATATAAAATTACAAAAATGGGGGGGTGGTCAGCTATAAAGAGCCCTTTTGTTTCATTCTCATATGAATAAAATCTTCCCCATTTTTATCATCTCCTTGAATTTTTTTTTTATCACCTCTTTAATTTTTGAATTAAGTCAGAGAGAAAGGCAGAGAAAGAGAGGAAAGAGACCAGGGTGGCAGAATCTTTCCGATAGTGCAAAACTTTACAGCTACTACAAAGAATATTGAGATTTTTTTAAGAGGCTGTTTGAACGTTTGATCATATATTTGATCTTCTTCGCTTCAAAGCAATCTGGCTGTTCTAATTTCCATATAGCTGTCATTTCTTCCACCCAGAAATAGGTAACCTATCCATAGGTAGCCACATTCATTACACAGAAAGCTCCCTTTCACATCGAGCTGAAATTATTCTGCATTTCTTTAACCGTTTGTCATTCAGTTTGACTGAAAATAAATGGCTTTTTGAACATTTTTCAAAGGATAAAATCTTGGTGATTTTTTTCCTGGATGGGGTTTATGTGGCTGCTATGCAACTGTGTATGTGGTGCACAACCTTACTGGCTTCCTGCAGTTCTGTTAAGTCACAAGGGGAGATTTCAAGGAAGAACTCCTACAAGTGTTTTTCAGGTCAAGAAATGAGACAGCCAGATTGCCTTGTACCCTCTGACACTTCCCAACAGTAAAATATCCTCAGTGATGCCACCAATGCATCAGAAAATAAGGTACCAAAGCAGAACTTTATTTTGCAAAGGAAAAAAAAATGGCTGAAATCAAAAAGCATAGATTTGGGCATGGTAGCTACCATACCTGCTTAGATATTTCAACCTTTCATCAAATCTTTGAGGAATTTCATAATTCCAGAATAGCGGAGTTGGAAGGGACACGGGAGGTCTTCTAGTGCAACCCTCCAACTCAAGCTCAGCTCAAGCTCCTATATGGCTCAGGGCCAGGCTATCTTCGAGACCGCCTTCTACCACATAGCTCCCAGCGACCGGTAAGATCCCACAGAGTCGGTCTTCTCCGGGTGCCATCAGCTAAACAATGCCGGCTGGCAGGCCCGCGGGGGAGGGCCTTCTCTGTGGCTGCCCCGGCTCTCTGGAACCAATTACTTCCTGAGGTCTGGACCGCCCCCACCCTATTGGCCTTCCGCAAAGCGGTAAAGACCTGGTTCTTCCGGCAGGCCTAGGGCCACTGATCTCGTTATAATGATCTTGCGAGACTCGGCCACGAATTGGAGTGCATGTGTTTTAACTTTTTTTAAGTTTTTAATGTTTTAATGTTTTTCTTTTTAATATTTTTTATGGGATTGTTCGCATTGTTTTATTCTTTGTTGTAAGCCGCCCAGAGTCCCTTGGGAGTTGGGCGGCATAGAAATGCGACAAAATAAATAAATAAAATAAATAAGTAAGAGACCCTATACCAGGGGTGAAATCCGACCGGTTTGGATTGGTTCGGGCGAACCACTGGGGATTATTGGCATTGGTTCGCTGAACCGGTAGTAATCACCTCTCGTTGGCCCTACCCATGCCCAGCTGGTCGCTGCTCACCTCTTCCAGCCACTCGATATTGCACAAAATTCAATGTTAAATGCAGCAGAGACAATGCTAACTTTTTTCCCTCCATTCAGAATGGAGCTGCCAGCCTGTCCCTTTAAGGTAGTCCCCAGGAGAGAGGGGGCCAGAGGGGAACCATAAAGGGAGCAGCAGCTCCATTGTGAATGGGGGGAGAAAAGTTAGCATTCTCTCTGCCACAGAATTCAATGTTAAATGCAGCAGAGAGAATCCTAACTGTTCTCCCTCCATTCACAAAGGACCTGCTGCAGCCTGTCCCTTTAAAGTAATCCCCAGGAGGGAGGGGGACAAGGGGGCACAGCTGGAATGGAGCTGTTTTCGTCAAAGGCAGGAAAATGGGGAAGGGGATTTTCCTGCCTTTCATCCATTCCTCAATCTCAGCACAGACTGAGGGAAGGATGGTAGGCAGGAAATTCCCCTCCCCATTTTCCTGCCATTCACAACAAGGAGTGGCTGGGAGGGGAGGGGCCGGTGAGGAGCCCCTCGATGTGAGTGATGTCGAGTTGGCCACGCCCACCCAGTCACATGACCTCCTCCAACAAGCCACGCCCACAAAACCGGTAGGGAAAATGTTTTAATTTCACCACTGCCCTATACCATTTCAGACAAATGGTTGTCCAATCTCATCTTAAAAGCCTTCAATGATGGAGCAACCCCAAATTTTGAAAGCAACCTGTTCAATTGGTTAATTGTTCTTATTGTTAGGAAGTTTCTCCTTAGTTTTAGGTTGGTTGTCTCCTCGATTACTTTGATCAAGGAGATTGATCTACTGCTTCTTGATTTATTGCTTCTTGTTCTGCTTCAGGTGGTTTAGAGAATAGGTTGACTGCCTCTTCTTTGTGGCAGCTTCTGAAATATTGGAAATATTTTCACAGCCCTCTTTTTGACTCATGCAGTATACAGGTCCTCAATGGAAGGCAAGTTGGTAGTAATTGTTTTTTCTGCAGTTCTAATTATTCTCTGAAGTCTGTGTCCGTCTTTTTGGATTGCAGAGCCAAACCAGACAGTTATAGAGGTGCAGATGACAGACTCAATAGTTCCTCTGTAGAACTGTATCAGCAGCTCCTTGGACAATTTGAGCTTCCTGAGTTGGCGCAGAAAGAACATTCTTTGTTGTGCTTTTCTGATGACATTTTTGATGTTAGATGTCCATTTTAGGTCTTGAGATATGATAGAACCTATAAATTTGAAGGTCTCTGCTGTTGATACTGTGTTGTCTAGTACTGTATGAGGTGGTAGTATGGGAGAGTTTCTCCTAAAGTCTACCACCATTTCTACTGTTTTGAGTAGAAATATTTAATTATTTTTAAACTGTTTTTAAATTTTGTATGTTCAGTTTTATTCTGGCTGTTCACCGCCCTGAGTCCTGTTGGAGAAGGGCGGTATATAAATTAAAACAAATAAAATAAATAAAGTGTTAACGGTAAAAGGAAACCAGTCCCCCAAAGAACACATGGGCTAGACACCATCAAAGCTGCTGTCAGCCAGAGCACAGACCAACTCAAAGAAGCAGTGCAAAATCAGAAGACATGCAGAAACCCGGCCCATAGAATCGCCAAGAGTCGGACATGACTGAATGGACATCATCATCATCAGGCAGCCTGACAAAAATCAAGGAGAGAAGCAACCTACAACTAAGGAGAAATTTCCTGACAGTGAGAACAATTAATCAGTGGAACAGCTTGCCTTCAGAAGTTGTGAATGCCCCAACACTGGAAGTTTCTAAGAAGATGTTGGATAACCATTTGTCTGAAGTGGGGTAGGGTTTCCTGCCTAAGCAGGGGGTTGGACTGAAGACCTCCAAGATCCCTTCCAACTAAAAGAGCCTTGGTGGCGCAGCAGACTAAAGTGCTGTTAATTAGCACCAGCTGCCTGCAATTACTGCGAGTTCAAATCTCACCAGGCTCAAGGTTGACTCAGCCTTCCATCCTTTCGAGGTAGGTAAAATGAGGACTCGGATTGTGGGGGCAATAAGCTGACTTTGTATAAAAAAGAACATTGCTTAGGGGGGCCCGAAAGCCCTACTAAGCAGGTATATACAAAAGTATGAAGGCTATTGCTTAACGCATTGTAAGCCACCCTGAGTCTCCGGAGAAGGGCGGCATATAAATCGAACCAATAAATAAACAATAAATAAATAAACTCTGCTATTCTGATGTCTGATGTCACTATTTCAGATGTCATGGACCTTTCTATTTATCTAGTTTATTTACTCATTTTACAATATTTTCTACCTTGGTAAGTATTCAATAATTGGTTTAAGTACAAAACGCTAAGACGTAACTGAATTACCTTCTTTTCCTTGTCACCATGCTTTCTTTTATGTTGAGTTTTTTTTTTTCTTTTAACACTTTACTGCTGAAGTCTTGGACTGTCCTCGTTTTGTTACCTTGCAAGGCATTGTTGTGAATGTCCCTTCTTTGCCAATAGTCAGGGACACTCATTGAGCCTTTGACATCTCTAAGAAACATTCACAAGGGAGATATATATATTTTTTATCATGTCAGCATGAGAATTGATCCTTCTGTCTCTGTTGGAGATGAAAAGTCTTTGCTTATTTTGCTTTACTTTACTCTACACTTTACTTTTCACTTCACTCTACCATACCATAACAACAAAGTATAGTTGGATTAGGAAGTAGCCTGAATAGAAAAGATGAAAAATGACATTCATTAGAGGTAGACCAGTACTGCTTTTCTGTCTATCTGGATGATTGTATGCATTTTTGTAAATTAACCCATTCTGATATAAGTCTTCTATTTTTTAAAATCTCATAATCATTTCAGCAAGCTACAGTTTTCTGGCTCTCTTGGGGATACTGCTCAATACAAAATGGCACAGTGCTAATATAGGTAGACTATAGTAAAGTAGTCTGCCTGAGATTACCCTAGAAAACCATTGAAAAACTGCAACTAATATGAAATGCAGCTGCCCACATATTAACTGAGAGAACTCGGTACTGCCATATAACACCAATATTGTTGGAGCCTCATTGTTTGTTAGTTTGTTTTGGGATGCTAATGATCACCTTGTAAATCCTACGTAGGTTGGAGTCTGGCTAGCTTTGAGACCACCTGTTCCAAATGCATCTGCCCACTCAAAAGATGCCCACTCAGTAGATAGTGCTTGATGTGAGTCTACAAAACTCATGTGACGAGAGAGGAGCCTTAAGATAAGCATTCTATGCAGAAACTCTATTCTATGGGATGTCCACCACTGAAATATAAGAACAGCATCTTCATTCCTAGCATTCAGCATTCTGGTTTTAAATGTTTTTAAAGTGTGCATTTGAAGTGATCATGAAAGATGTTTCTGAGCTGGGAAAAATCTCACTGCTTTGATGTGATGATATTTATGACAATATTAGGTTTATGTTGAATATATGTTGCAGTTATTATTATTACTATTTGACAGTTTGGATAAATGTGATCTAATGAGTCAACATGAAGCGCTGCTACTTCTAATAAATAAATAAGTATGTAATTACCTCAACAGATAGGGAGGGAACAGTCTTTAGTGAAAAGGCAGAAACTTTGAATGTATTGTGTGAGCCAATACCGTGGATGGATAGACAAATAAATAGAAATAATGATTTTGTTGTTGCTTTTTACTCTTGTTTTCTGAATAAAATTTTGCCCTGACACAGATTCTCTAGTGAGAATTAGCAAGATTGCTTGGTATGGCTCTATTTAATTTTTTTTTCTTATTGTGATTCATTTGTACCAAACTCTCTACTCCCCATACTTTTAACCACATGCCAGTTGAAAAACGAAAGGGAAACCAGCACCCCAATGAAAAACAAAATCCACTACCCCCTGCAAATAAAAAAAATACTTTTAATATTCCAATAAAATATTAATTTCAAAAGGCATTCATTTATTTTAAGCAAGCCAGTACACAATATGTGTTTATAGAAAGGCATGTCATAATAACATGATTTTTTTAAAATTAATGCCTCTGATATCTTTACAATACAATACCAACCCCCCCCCCCAAAAAAAAAACTATTAGTTTTAATGATGAAGTCTTGATGTCCTTTTTCATGGATTTTATTCTTAACAATCACCTGCCCAATGTATGGCTCACCAGATAAGCAGATAATTATTTGCCAGGATTCTACCTGACTAACCATTTTATCATTTCACTTCCAACTCAAAGCAAATACTTTTATTGGCTTTATAAACAGGTTTCGTTCAAGATAGCAAGATGGGGAAGTTAGAAATATGAAATATAAATAATAAAGGAAGGAAGGAATAAACAAACAAACAAACAAACAATGTTATTTAAGAAAAGAGCACATTTGTTCTTTCAATGGCGAATGGTCAGCCCATTCCAAATAGATGGTGAGTTCAAGGGGAAAAAAAAAACCTAACATGAATAGATTTAAATGCAAATAAAAATAGCATAGTTTAATCAAATGAGATTTTTTTTCTTCCTTTTTTTTGGGGGGTCAAATTAAAGATTACCATCCGAGCAGCAGCTTTTGAAAGGTTTGGGAAGCCCTTGTGAACAGATCTTTACTGAGAATAGCACACATATGAAAAAACTTAAGTGCAATGATGGGGCAGATGACAAATAAAGACATTAAATACACTGTTGGAAGAAGGATTTGATGTAATTGTTTAGATTCTATAAATTATTATATATGCTGGACCTGCGGGAAAGTGGATGAAACAAAATTGATATGGTATATGGTGATAGGCTAGGTTACTGATTGTTCAATATTGGAAAAGGGATGTTATGTTTATTATAGAAGAATGGACTCTGAAGGTGGCCAGTTTCGCAGAAATGGCGAAGATATCAGCATACATTAAGGACTGGACCCAAGAGATCTATGTATGGGAGTAGAGGAAATGGATAGATTATGTGCAGAATAAATATTAAATTAGTAAGTATTAGATAACTTTTAGTTGAATGTTGTGTAGAAATGTATAGTATATAGGGGATAGAATACTAGAATGTCAGGAAGAAATGTATACTACACAGGGGGTAGAGTAGATGGGTAGTAAAGTATTATATAATGTGATTTGGATTTGGATTTCATCCTGGGGAAGCCATGGGGGTAGGGGAGGGTAAGGGAGGGTTAGGGAGGGAAAGCGGGGGGGGGGATTTGTAATTGTAAAACTTTTTCAATAAAAAAAAACCCTAAGTGAAATACAATTAATTTTATTAGTTTGGAAGGAGCTCTGGTGGCTCAGCAGACTAATTAACATCCACTTACATCTGCTGCCTGCAATTACTGCAAGTTCAAATCTCACCAGGCTCAAGATTGACTCAGCCTTCCATCCTTTCTAAGGTAGGTAAATTGAGGACCCAGATTATGGGGGCAATAAGCTGACTTTGTATAAATATACAAAAGTATGAAGGTTATTGCTTAATGCATTGTAAGCTGCCCTGAATCTCCGGAGAAGGGTGGCATATATATCAAATTAAAAATTTAAAAAAAAGAGAGAGAGAGAAGACATACTGAGATGAAGACGTATTGAGGAGAATCAAAGCTTTCATCCCACAAGTCATTCAAGGTTTGGTGACTTGGTACTCATAAAAATAAGCCTATGCTCTGTGCCTCACAACCATCCACGTTTGGGACTGGAAATGTGGTTTGGAAAAGTTTGTGACACCTCTGGCAACCTGGGTATAGCTGGCATCCGTATTCCACTTGATTGATTTCAAATTGTGCTTTGGTGCTCTATCTGTGTAATCTTCTTTTCTTATTTCTGTGCAAAAGGTCAGTCTTTGGTCATCCTTGACTGCTGATATAAAGGTATAATTTTGCAGCATGCCTAGGAATTCATCTTTCAGAGGCTGACAACTCAAATGCACACAACTGAGGACAAACTGCTTAGAGGCAATGGCTGTGTCTGAATTTCCCGGCCTCCTTATGTTTGAAAATGAATGGATTAGAACAGCAAAGTAGGAATAAACAAAAAAAGAAGAAGAAGAAGAAGAAGAAGAAGAAGAAGGAGAAGGAGAAGGAGAAGGAGAAGGAGAAGGAGAAGGAGAAGGAGAAGGAGAAGGAGAAGGAGAAGAAGAAGAAGAAGAAAAATCCCCAAGTGTGCATGTGTATGTATAATCTCTATATCTATAATCTCTCTTTCTCTCTGTGTCTAACTTTGTCTCTGTCTATACATCCTATCCATCTATTTATCTACAATATCATGAATTTCCTTGAGCACTCTCTCCTCCTTTCCAATATGTTGCAATCAGGTTATAACAAGAACAACAAAAACAGAGTTGGAAGGGACCTTGGAGGTTTTCTAGTCTAACCCCTTGCTCAGGCAGTAAACTGTATACCATTTCAGACAAGCGGCTGTCCAGTCTCTTCTTAAACAAGCATCCAGTGATGGAGCACCCCCAACTTCTGAATGCAAGCCATTGCATTGATTATTTGTTTTGTCAGGAAATTTCTCCTTCGTTCTAAATTGGATTTCTCCTTGATTAGTTTCCATCCATTTCTTCTTGTTCTGCCTTTAGGTGCGTTGACAGATATGTTGACCCTTTCCTCTTTGTGGCAGCCCCTTAGAGATTGGAACACTGCTATCATATCACCCCTAAAGCAGGCTCTTATGCATCAATGGGGATTGTATTGAAGTGTACCGCAAGTCATGTGACCATAGTAGAAGATCTCTCCCCTGTTCAGAGATTACTGCCCATTTACTGTCATAGAACTCTAAACACTCCAAAAAATTAATTTGGATGATTACAGCAAACTCTCCAGGGCTGCTTTTGAGCAAAAGAAATATAACAGGTGGGCTAGCTTCTTAAAAAAAAATTACTTTGCATCCTGAGTCAGAAACAAATTGTTCCAGCAACATTATCACCGGACAGCTATTGCTGGATTACACACTATGGATGATCACTTGATGGTTTGCACAGATTACTGAAATTAAGCTCCAATTCCAACACTTTCACCCCAATGATTTTCCAGATTTTTGCAGTCCATATATGATAGCCTTACTTAACCTCCCTCATGAGCTCACTCCATGAGGAGTAGAATTCTACCACTGGATTTATTCCTATGCTGCTACATCCTCCGACTTTTCAATATATCTGAAGAGAGGCGTCTACCTTCCTATAATTGTACAGATATAGGTGTACTTACTGATCCTAAATCCACATTGCCCTGCTCTGAGGCCATGACGCTCCCATAATCCCCTGCGCGGCCGCATTCTGGACCAGCTGGAGCCTCCGGGTGCACCCCAGGGGGAGCCCCATGTAGAGAGCATTGCAGTAGTCCAGGCGGGAGGTGACGAGTGCCTTTCAAGCATAATCACTTTCTCCAGTAAATTCCCTCACAGGGCATGACCAAAATAAATGAGACACAGTTTTGTCATTTTGCCTTCCAGTGACACGTCTGATGTTATGTGCTCCAGTACTTGTTTAACAATCAAGTACTGGAGCACAAGTACTTGTGCTCCAATACTTGTCATTTTTGCTGTCCAAGAAGTTACGTGCTTTCAAATGAATCCAAATCACTCAAGGTCCCATTGATCAGCATTTAAAGGCTGGAGATCTGTCGCTTCTATGAGAGTCACATGGAGAATTCTGGATATGTTGATGCAGAGTTTTCCTACAGTGTTGGGCTAATGGAGGAAACTATTGTTTCAGTCTGTTTCTGCCAAAAAATGAACTATAATTTATTTCTAATTTATTTTTGGTTTATATCTAAAATTGTTTAGAGGGAATCAGAAATAAGTTTACCTGTCAGTACATAGTTTCAGCATGTAAATTTTAAGCTGAATGGCATTCACTTCCAAATAAGAACAACCTGGTCCATCTGTTTCAGTTTTGAATATGTTTTGTCATCAGTAACTAGTAACAAGAAAAAGCAGATTTCACATTTATTTTATAGTTTTTTTTCGTACTCCCAACAGAAGGACAGCAGCAAAATGCTTCCATTTGCACTGATCTCTTCATATTTAAAATGTTGGCATTGGAAAATTCTTCCTGACAAGCTGGGAATCCTGGCAAATATTTTCCTCCATATATCTCTTGACTCAAGAGAAGTCTGAAAATTTGTTCCCCAGATTTCTAGTCAGTAATTAGAGATTTCTGAACACATTTGATAATTATTTTTATTAGCAGCCTTTGTTCCTTCTCCTTTGGCCATGCTTAGAAAAGGCACAGATGTTCTAATATTGCTTCTATGTTCTATCTAAGAATTCCTGGGAAATGAGTCATCTATACCTTTTCAAGGACAGCTGGCCGCTGATACTTTCCTCACGTCTAATAACCAGCTAGCATGTGTATACCCTGACCATCTCCACCTAAAGCACAAGAGCAGGTAAGTATCAAAGAGAGGGAGGAGGGAGGGGGAAGGGAGGGAGGGAGTGGAGAGAGAGAGAGAGAGAGAGAGCATCAAGATCACAAGAAGTGATAATATTGCTTTATACTGCATTAGTGAAGATACACTTGGAATACTGTGCACAATTCCAGCCACCACAAAACAAAAAGGATGTTGAGATTCTAGAAAATGTGCAGAGAAGAGCAGCAGGGATGATAAGGGGTCTGGAGGTTTATTCGTATGATGAATAGTTGAATGATTTAGGTATTTCTAGCATATCAAAGAGAAGGTTTAAGGGGGACATTAAAACAGCCTTCCAGTACTCGAGGGGCTATCCCAGAGAAGAGTGGATTGACTTTTTCTCCAAAGCATCTGATGGCAGGACAAGAAATAATGAATGGAGGCTTGTTAAAGAGAGATCAAACCTAGAGTAAGGAGACACTTTCCAACATTCAGAACAATTAATCAATGAAATAGCTTGCTTCCTGGAGTTGTGGTGCTGTTGTGGCCCCGCCCTCTGAGCCTGTCCCATCGGAGGAAGAAAGCTCCGAGCATGAGGAAGAGGAGTCAGCCAGGCCTCCCTCTCCAGGCCCCTCCCCTCTGGCACTGTCTCAGGTGCCAGCCGAGGGAGAGGAGATTAACAGGGAGAGAGGTGGCTCGGATGAGAGCGAGGGAGAGACATCATTCCTGGACGCACGCCTCCGAAGGCGTGATAAATGATTGCAGCAGCTCAGGAGGCGTGCTAGGGATTAGAACTGACCCCTGGACCACACCCCAGAGACTATATAATAGAGGGTGGTGGCCAGTGATCCTTATGACGAACAAAAGTAAACCTTGGATAGTCACTAAAGCCTCGTCCGGAAACTGCTGAGAGAAATATTATTCTGATTGGACTTTTGTACGCTAAGTATCTTATCTTTCTGTTTTGTGGAAATAAATGCACTTGGCAGACAGTGTGTAAATCGCTGCCAAGTTGGAAATAAAGACCTGGGTGTGTGCCAAAGTGTTTCCTTAACCCTCGGCTGGCTGTGTTTGTGTGTGTGTGTGGACGGGGACAGATCAGGTGCTCCATCACTAGAGATTTTCAACAATAGTCTGGATAGCCAGTCGAGTGGGATGGTATAAGGTAGTGATGGCTAATCTTTTCCGGACCGAGTGCCCAAAGCACGTGCACGCACGAATCCACGCCTACATCTGCCCGAGCCCCCAAAATGCAATGTGTGTGCACCCCATGCATGCACTCCATCCCCTTGCATGCACTCTGCCCCTGCACATGCATGCACAGCCCCCTGCATATGCCTCCCATGCATGAACATTTTTTTAAAAAAATTAATTTATATGCCACCCTCCTCCGGAGACTCAGGGCGGCTTACAATGCGTTAAGCAACAGCCTTCATACTTTTGTATATTTTATACAAAGTCAGCTTATTGCCCCCACAAAAGGGGTCCTCATTTTACCTACCTTAGAAAGGATAGAAGGCTGAGTCAACTTTGAGCCTGGTGAGAATTGAACTCGCAGTAATTGCAGGCAGCTGGAAGCTAAACATTCCCTTTAACAGTAGCATTAGTCTGCTGTGCCACTCAGGCTCCTTTGGCAACATGCAGCCCCACACACGTGCCCTGCTCCTCTGCACAGTGCATGCACCCCGTGCCCCATGCATGTGTGCATGGCCCCCGACATGCGCCCCACCGCCCACGATTGCACAGCAGAGACCCGATGACCAGCTGGCCGGTAGGAGGCATGTGCTCATGCACAGTGGAGCTGAACTGGGGAGATGGCTCGCGTGCTCACAGAGCAGTGGTGGGTTGCCCCTGGTTTGCACCGGTTCTATAGAACCGGTAGTAAAACCGGCGGGAGGCTCTGCCCCCCAACCCCGACATCATCAGAATGTTTCTGCACATGCGCAGCCCTGTTGCGAACCGGTAGTAAAGGTAAGTAGAACCCACCCCTGCCACAGAGAGGGTGCTTGCATGCCACCTGTGGCAGGTGTGCCATAGGTTCGCCATCACGGGTATAAGGTCTCCTGCCTTGAGCAGGGTGTTGCAATTTATTTATTTATTTATTTATTTATTTATTTATTTATTTATTTATTTATTAAATTTATATACCGCCCTACTCCCGAAGGACTCAGGGTGGTGAAAAGCCAAAAGATAAAATGTGAAAAGTGTCTCCTTACTCTAGGTTTGAGGCGTTCCCATGTAACACCTCTCCTGTGCGAGCTGCACTGGCTCCCGGTGGTCTTCCGGGTGCGCTTCAAGGTTTTGGTTACCACCTTTAGAGCGCTCCATGGCTTAGGACCTGGTTATCTACGAGACCGCCTACTACCACCAATAGCCTCCAACCGGCTGGTACGCTCTCATAGAGAGGGGCTCCTCCGGGTGCCGTCGGCCAAACAATGTCGACTGGCAGCCCCTAGGGGGAGAGCCTTCTCTGTGGGGCATCTACTATCTGGAATGAGCTCCCCCTGGAGATACGGAGGATCCTAGATCTGCGCACCTCTTAAAACCTTTTTATTCCACCAAGCGGGCCTGGCCTAATCTTTTCCCTCTTTTTAATTATGCAAATTTTAATTGGTTTTTTAAATGATTGGAGTTTTAATATGTTTGGGCCAAACTTGTTTAATTCGATTTTACTTTGTTTTTTAAATTTTGTATTTATGTATTTTTACTGTTTGGATATTCACCGCCCTGAGTCCTTCGGGAGTAGGGCGGTATATAAATTAATTAAATAAATAAATAAATAAGTACATACATACATACATACATACATACATACATACATAAATAAATAAAATACATATAATACAAATGTTTAAAAACCATTAAGATACAATTAAATAATTTGGCCCAGAAAACCTCCAAGGTCCTTTCCAATCCCTGTGACTCTATGTTCACAATAACTGGAAGTGTGCACACTATTTGAAGTCTTTTGACTCCTAGTCCAAGTCCAAGTCCAACTTTGACCAAGCGGTGTAGAATACGAACTTCCCAGTTTCTCTAAAGGTTCCCTCCTGATTCATGCTCCCATAAAGCCTGTTTTCACATCCTTGGCCATTATTTTGCTTTTATTTTTTTTAATCTCATTCTGAATCTTTATTCCATGACATGCTCTGTCCTAAATTGTCCCTTGCTGAACCCACATAGATTCAGAGACCCAGAGAGACGAATGCTTGCCTAGAGAATGACTTTCTGTCTCTCACATGGAGACATATTCACCTGCACCACGCAAACCCTTTTCTTCTTTCTCTTCCTCTCCCTTTTGTTGTTCCACAGACACTGTAATAATGGCAAGTTCCATTTTCTTTCCTTCATCAACTTACAACGTTTCCACACATTTCCCTTAGATTTATTCCCTGCTGCTGTCTCCTGCTGACCACTCGAAGCCGTCCTTTGGAACTGCTGTGGTGCATAAGCGCCATCTAGTGGCAATGTAAAACAAGGACAGTCCATATCCGTGCATTTCAAGGGAAAATAGTATTCCTATTTTTAAAAAAGGATATATTTTTAAATGATCCTATGGATGTTTGGTTCGTTTGTGGTTATCTTTTGTCTCTCAGGACATATTTGTTCCTATGAATACCCAAACCACGATGATGGTTGGCATGTTTGTTTGTTTTTTTTGCGGAAAACATGCTGGCGACCTCAGGTGAGTTTAGTATTTAAGTCTTATATGTTTAAGTAAATATCATTTAATTCCCTGCATTCTGAAACCCGGATTTAAGTGATTATTGGCATTCTTGGACATTCACAAAATTCACTTGGATTCATGGGCATCTGTACATGACCAGCAACGTTCAGTATTCTTCACTTTGGCTTGTTTTCTCTTCTATGTTATTGCAAACTAATCAACCGACATCATAGAGGGGAAAAAAATTAAGCCATTGAAACACAGACATTGATGGATGTGCAGCTACTGAAATTGCTCTTAGGTCAAACCAAGTGAATGAATCCTGAAGAGTGTAACATGATAAAGTGCAAGTAGACTTTCCAGTTTGAAAAACTCAACGTCACCACTTAAAAACATTGAAGGCATAAAATACAGAGGATGGGGCTGACTCCTGAGATGACTTACACTAATCAGACTAGTTGTAGTTTAGCTAGATGATAAACAGGAACCTTCTATGTTCTTCCTTTAAAAGTTCTTGCTCTGCACTAAAGCTTCATGGTGGGTTGTTTGTCTTGATTTTTATTTGTCTATCTAGCAAATTTCTATACTGCCCATCACACTCGTGTGACTCTGGGTGGCTTACAAATAAAACAATCGCATCATATCAAAACCAGAGTTAAGAACTAGACTAAAACATAATTTTAAAAAATTGGAAAATTAAAAGCCTGCAACTCACCAAACACCCCCAAGGTTTCGTGACACTCTTAGACACTCCCCACCAGGCTAGTTGACAGGACCAGGTATTGATGCTCTTCTGAAAGGTTACAAGATCGAGGATCTTCTTCATGTCTTTAATATGGGTTAATCTTGTAAGAGCCATGGTGGCGCAGTGGTTAGAGTGCAGTACTGCAGGCTACTTCTGCTGACTGCTGGCTGCCAGCAGTTTGGCAGATCGAATCTCACCAGGCTCAAGGTTAAAACGACAACTGAATGAAAAACTGCTGGTGGCCTTCTACCGCTGCACCATAGAGAGTATTTTAACTTACTGCACCTGTGTATGGTTTGCCAATTGCACAGTGGCAGATAGGACAGCGCTCCAGAGGGTCAAAGTCATTGCCCAGAGGATCATTGGTTGCCCTTTCCCCTCTTTGGAAGAGCTATATAGCTCCCACTGCCTTAAGAAAGTTCGAACTATTCTTAAAGATCCATCTCATCCTGGGCAACTTTTTTTTTTTTTTGAACTATTACCGTCTGGCAGACAGTACAGGATAATAAAAACAAGGGCAAATAGGCTGAAAAACAGCTTCTACCCCAGGGCAATAACCATATTGAATTCTACGGTATAGTGCAATATTGGGTTTTCAATTTCAATTATATAGAATGTAAAGGATGTATGTTTGTGTTTTTATTTTTATAGTTATAATGTACACTGAAGATGGCATTTAATTTCATTGTACCATGTGCTATGACAATAATGTAAACTAAACTAAACCAAACTCAGCCTTCCATCCTTCCGAGGTCGGTAAAATGAGGACCCAGATTGTTGGGGGCAATATGCTGACTCTGCAAACTGCTTAGAGAGGGCTGTAAAAGCACTATGAAGCGGTATATAAATCTAAGTGCTATTGCTGTTGCTATTATGGGTTTATTCATGGTTCATAAGTTTAGGGCTAAATTCATATATCATCCTGAGTATGTAGTGCTTGTTTACCTTAGCATAAAGATATATGAACCTCATTGTGATTTCCAATATTTTAGCCTTGTGCATGAACAAGATCATTTTAGTTTGATGGACAAACCATGGTTACCATAAACCATGGCTCCTCATATCATTGTCTGACCTTTATATATAAAAGTTCTGTCCATAACATATTTTGGAGGAAGAAACAAAAAGTAGCAATTAGTTATTTGTTAATGAACTGCATTTGGAGAAAAGTCTACATTGGTTTAACATAGGAAGCCAATTTTCTATTAAACAGTCCTCAAGTGAAATGCTGTTATTATTTGAATCACCATAAAATTCATATCTAGTTTAAAGGTAAAATATAACAAATCCAAAGAGTTTCAATACCTGGAGATCAGTCACGAAGACTTACTGCTCAATGTCTTTATCTCCCACTATGTTTATGTCTCATATTTCCCTTAAAATATCTAGTCATTATTTTTACATTTGAGCCTACATTTATAAACTAACACACACCATTTCAGCCCCTTCCCCTCCCACAATTCTGAGGTTTCCATTTAAGTTAAAGGTAAAGGTTCCCCTCGCACATATGTGCTAGTTGTTCCCAACCCTAGGGGGCGGTACTCATCTCCGTTTCAAAGCCAAAGAACCAGCGCTGTCCAAAGACGTCTCCGTGGTCATGTGGCCGGCATGACTAAATGTCAAAGGCACACGGAATGCTGTGACCTTCCCACCAAAAGTGGTACCTATTTTTCTACTTGCATTTTTACGTGCTTTCGAACTGCTAGGTCGGCAGAAGCTGGGACAAATAACCGGAGCTCACCCCGTTACGCAACACTAGGGAACCGCTGAACTGCCAACCTTCTGATCAACAAGCTCAGCATCTTAGCCACTGAGCCACCGCATCCCTGTTATTTTCCATTTACTATTGGGTAAATGGTTATGAAACCACTAATATTAAACCTGTTAAATTTCCCAATTGGTTCTCTTCAATGCCAATATTCCAACAAATCATAAGTTCCCATGAATAACATTACATAACAATAACATAACATAACAATAACAATACATGGACAATGGCTATTTCATGAACAGAATCTATCTACATCTTCACATATGCCTGGGCTCCTCCTAGGAGAAGCACAGACTATTAAGCAATTCATTTGATATTCTCCTGGAAGTCAAATGCAATTGGGTAGGTATTTCATTGTGTTTTGACATTAATTGATGGACACCTAAATTCTTCATAACTCAGCAGTGCTTCAGAGTGGAGGAAATTAGAAAGATGAATTTCTAAAAAATGAACCCATGGAAGGGAGCTGGGACTGCAAATTCATTATAATCAGTCGAGCCAAGAACCGTGACACCAAGCATATAAAGTGATGGGTGATGGTGGTTATAGGTGATAATATGCTTTGTGAAGCAGGAAAACAGACAAGAAGTTGGCTCTTCTAGAAGCGATTTACCACTTTATGTCAGGAGTCTGGTATCAAATTTAAGGATATATTTATCCAGTACAACAGACGTAAATGTTTGGGGGAGATATGTGTTGTGGCTCCATTGCCTGAGTCTAGGCTATCGACAGATGCAGAATCTGAGAGTCAGGGAGAGGAGTTGGCAAGGCCTCCCTCTCCAGGACCCTCCTCTCTGGCAATGCCTCCGGAGGACACCGAAGGCCAAGAGATAGGCCCAGAGCCAAGCACGTCCCCGCAGCCACAGGTGGACAGCGACGAAGGAGATAAGTGCTGGCTGGACCCTCGACAGCGGCACAGGGAGAAGCGTGCGCAGCAGAGGGGAAGGCGTGCCAGAGATTAGCTGAGTCACTGGACTACACCCCACAGGGTATAAATGTGGGTGTGATGGCTGTTTCAGTTTGTGACGAGCAAAAACTAGAAATAATCCATGATCTCTGCATTACTGGACTTCTGCCTGCTTTGTCGGAATGCTTGCAGTCTTTGTTTTGTGTGAGTAAAGTCTGAATTGGCAGCTAGCCACTGGGTTGCTGCCAGCTTTATCTTCAAAGACTTTGTTGTGTGGCTTATTAATTCCTGGGCCATCTGTGGGGTGCATGTGTGGGACGGGGACAGAACAATATGTTTCTACCGTGGAAATGGTAACATTTGGAATTGTTACTTGTTCCCCTATTTTCCACATCTTTCAGAAGTCCCTTTAAATCAGAGGTCTGCAACACTCAAAAAGCCATTTGGACCCGTTTCCCACAGAAAAGAAAACCCCGGGAGCCTTCCCGTGCCTGACAAAACCCTTCCCGTGCCTGACTATTTCTTGAGCAGCCACAAAACTAGCATATGTAGTTGAAATTAAACGTTCTGTTTTCTTCTGAAACTTTTCTTTTCTTGGATTTATCCATGGTTGGCATACTGGAGGTTGAAAAGCTCAATAAAATTGCATGTCAGCAGGTGTTTCACATTGGCGGTTGTGACGCATATTTTGAGCAACAGGGAGCTGCAGCAGAGGGGTGAAAGAGCCACATGCGGCTCCAGAGCCGCAGGTTGCTGACCCCTGCTTTAAATGGAGATATGAAAAGCTGGGAAATTCTGGATATTCTGTACTAAGAGAGTATTAAGTTACTCTCTTGTTATCTTGCACAAATAGAACACCATGGCCTTAGAATTATTTTGAAACAACTATTTTTTTCTGTGCAGATAGTGTGATAGGACCATGTCAACTATCATGTCTTGCTAGTTCTTTGATGTAACAGTTTCCTGGTGAAGCAGTTGGGTCCCTCCAAACTTTTGAATGATGTCCAAACTCTGGGAGATGATTGCTACTGATGAGTCACTTTTCCTGTCAATGGAATGAATCTTCGGAATTTAGAGCAATCTAGGACTGTGTTGATACAGTCTTTTGTGTGGTTATTGAACTAACTAATTTTCTGGGATTTTATAATAAAAAATAAGCTCACCGAATGACTGTGTTGTGACTCCGACCCCTGAGCCTGTCCTAACAGAGGGAGAGGACTCAGAAGGTGAAGGAGAGGATTTGGCAAGACCTCCCTCTCCAGGACCCTCCTCTTTGGCAATGCCTCAGGTTTCCTCTGAAGGCCAAGAGATATGCCAGGAGCAAGGCACTTCGGAGCAGCCACAGATAGAGAGTGAGGGGGATGAGTTTTGGCTGGATCCCAGACAGCGTCAGAAGGATAAGCACGTACAGCAGAGAAAGAGGCGTGGGCAGGCCAGAGATTGAGCTGAGTCACTGGACCACACCCCACAAGGGATAAAAGGGGGTATGTCAGCTATTCAGGCCTTGTGACGGACAAATTGAAAAGCTCGGAAGTCGTATCATGTTTCTAGAACCCTGTTAGAATCTCTTTTTGGATTTCTTCGGACTTGACTTTGACAATTCTTTGCTTTGAGGAATTCATTTGGTATATTGGACTGAGGAGAAAAAACCTCCCTTAGTGAGTAAAACCTCTTGGCAGGAAGTTCCTGGTTCACTGCCAAAACTGTTATCTTAAAGCAACTCCTGACTGTTTGATTCATTAACTCCTGGCTGTCTGTTTGTGTGTATGCGTGCGACGGGGACAGAACAGACTGCTTTTCTACAACAAACTATCTTTCACCTGCCTCCCCCTCCAAATCATCTGAGTTTAGCATCTATGTGAATGCAGGCACTCTACCTTTAGCTGATTATGTAAGCACATTCTGCAACCAGTACCTTATAGATGACTAGTCTTTGGTGATGAATTCAGCCCCAACAACAATTTTACAGCTGCTGATAGTGATATCCAAATAAAGCAAGGAAGGAAAAGCAGGCAAAGGGCTGGTTCTATTTCTAATCACTTTACTAAGATCAGACAATGTGAAGACAGGGGTCTCTGGGCTTGCTTGTTTTCCTGCAGACATTTATTAACCAAACTAGGTAACATCATCAGTGCCAGTAGTGGGATTCAAATCCCGGCGCTACTGGTTCGCTAGGGCGAACTGGTAGCAACCCACCCCTGATCAGTGCTAGTCATGAGAGACCCCACATATCAACCCTGAGCTACAAACATTCTCCTTTATTGATGTGAAGAGACCTGGCGTATAGGATTGCCAAGAGTCAGACAGAACTGAATGGATAACATTACCATTATCACTAGTGGTGGCCATAGGAGGCATCTGAGAGGAAGGAGACACAGTTCTGCTTCCATCTCATGGTTGTTTTGCATTTGTTTTCACTGGGAAACACGTGATAAGCTGGATATGTTTTATTAAGTCATGTGATCAGGAGGGAGGACCGAGGAAGATTTACAATGGAACAAACATTAATATTCCAAGTTGTTGCTCACCTGTTTCTTCCATAGGGATGAATAAAATATTGTTGAAAGAGTTGAAAGAGAACTCAGAGTTCTTTTAATCTAACGCGTACTCAAACAGGAGACCTTAAACCAGTGATGGCTAACTTTTTTGCTGTCACGTGTTAAAAGCAGGGGGAGCATGGGGGGTCGTGCGTGAGCGTGCCCACACCCATATTTCAATGCCCCACCGTGCCCCACCCCCAGTGCATGCACACAAGACCCCCCACACACACATGTCCTGTTTTGGGCCTAGCAGGCCTACCTGAAGCCTCCGGAGGCCGGAAACGGCCCATTTCCAGACTTCCAGTAGGCCCGGTAGGCCCGTTTTTTGCCGTCCCTGGGGAGGGCAAAAATGGCCTCCCCCATTCCCCCCCGGAGGCCCTCCAAAGGCCAGAAACGCCCCCCAGAACCTCTGCGCGAGCCCTGTACTTACCTGGCATCTAAAACAGGCCGCGTGGAGACTCCTGGGAGGGGAGGGGTGGTGTGGGAGGGACAAACCGAAAATCAGTATGTACATGCGTGCTGGAGCTGAGCTAGGGCAACAGCTTGTGTGCCTGCAGATACGGCTCCATGTGCCACCTGTGGCACATGTGCCATAGGTTCACCATCACAGCCCTAAACCATTGTGGACAAATGGCTGTCCAGTCTCTTTGTCAGGTTTTGATGTCATCTCAAATAAAATAAATTGCATTTCCAAACAGATAGTCTTTGAAGAAATCTTTCATTTTATTAAGCACGACAACCTGTCCCCGATCGTGGCCCAGCCAACTCTGACTTCCTGACCCCAAACTTTCCCTTTCCGTTCCCCAATTCTCTGCGTCTCATTGGCATTCTTCCAAATCACTCTCCCCATATCTACTACTTAAGCTCCCAGGAATGTCCCCCCTCCCATCTCATCTTCTAGGGGATATTATCTTCAAGGAAAATAAGTAGGTGAGAAGTCAAGTGTCCTCTTGCCAGCTGCCCCCTCTTCTCCTTCTTATGTCAGCACTAGAGTAAATGCAGGTTGAAGTGCTGACACTCTTTTTGAAAACCTCCAGTGATGGAACAGCCACAACTTCTGGAGACAAGCAAGCCATTGTAATGATTAACTGTTCTTACTGTCAGTAAACCTCTCCTTAGTTCTAGATTGGATCTCTCCTTGATAAGTTTCCATTCCATCTTCATGGGATCATGAAGAGTCAGACATGACTTAGTGACTGAACAACAATAAAGAAAGTAGAAGTGAATGCTTAAATCTACCTGGTCAAAATATTCAGCAATTTTCTGAAGTTAAATGCATTTGAGTTTTACGTCTAGAAACTAACACAATGTGTAATTCCCTCCTGGATCTTTCTTTTCCTTCCCCAATGAAATAATTACTGTTATTATGCTTTCTGCTCACCTGCTTTCTGTCTTCCTATCTAACGTCTCTATTTCCAAATCATAATAACCACCTGGAGACTTCAATTAGCTTCTAATGAAATGTTACTCATTAATAAAACCCCAGGACAGTAAAACCTAAGCCACCTCAGTTTTTGTTCTGTTATTCCCTGTCTCATACATATATACATGCACACAGCACACATTTTCAAACAAAAGTGCCATCTTTATTTTATTTTTGAATTGTGTGCATGGGGTTTATTCAGTGACTTTATACAAAGAAATGAGAGCTGAATGAATTCTATGGCAGGCAGGATTTGCTTTACCAAGTTCTAATTTGTTAAAAATGAAGCTGGAAATGTTATATTGAAGCAAAAATCTAACGATGAAGGAAGGCAGCTGAAAATTGCTAGTTAAAGCTTAAACTTTGGGACGTGAGGGAACACAGTTAATGTTTGTTTTATACTAGACAAAAGATTCAAATAGTCCAAAATGGGTTGGATTTGAATGCTTGAACCAGGGGTGAAATCTAAAAACTTTTGCTACCGGTTCTGTGGGCGTGGCTTAATTAGTGGGTGTGGCTTGGTGATAAGGTGAGTGGGAGGGCGTGGCTTGGTGGTAAGATGGGCGTGGCCAAATCAATGTCACTTCTTTGCCCTTTTTTAACCTACAAAACACAACACAACTCGACTGGCTCACCCACAATGTAAA
Organism: Arizona elegans; assembly: GCA_022577455.1. Taxonomy (NCBI): domain Eukaryota; kingdom Metazoa; phylum Chordata; class Lepidosauria; order Squamata; family Colubridae; genus Arizona; species Arizona elegans. The sequence goes on along the minus strand of JAKOOJ010000013.1, from coordinate 3,664,748 downwards.
AGCAGCTGTGCTAGACCCAAAATGGCCCCTGAAACAAGCAGGAACCTCACACAGCCACAAAAAGCCCAAAAAACCAACTTTCACACTTTACACACACAAAATTCCACATACAGCTTTGTGAGATTTTGTGTGTTTGTGTAGTTAGAGTTAGACTACAGAAACACACTAAATCTCAGAAAGCTGCACAAATATTATTTTATTTTTTTATTTTTTATTATTATTTTTATATAAAAGCAGCTAAATTTAAAACTTCCTAAACTTTAAATGGCTAGGTCAAAAAAAAGAACAACTAAAAAAAACCCCAATTAACTATTTTTTTAAAGCTCCCAAAGGGGGGAAAAACTTACCCAAGAGAACAGGGGTCTCCAACCTTGTCAACTTTAAGACTTGTAGATTTCAACTCCCAGAATTCCTCAGCCAGCTTTGTTTTGCTGGCTGAGGAATTCTGGGAGTTGAAGTCCACAACTCCCTGCCTGCTTGACTGCAGGCAGGGAGATTCAGTTGCTTGCTGATGCAATGGATTGCAGGGATTATAGTAAGGCATTGCGACCAGCAGATCGTCAGAGCCATTTAAAAGGAAAAAAGTTTTTTTCTTTTACATGGCTCTGGTGATCCAAGTTGAGTTGCCTGATTAGCAGGCAACTCAGCTGGGATCGTCAGAGCTTGGTTCCTCAGAGCCATTTTAAAGAAAAAAAAGGCTCTGATGATCACGTGGCTCAGCTGGGCATGGGGGGCGGGGGCAGGGAATTTTGCTACCGGTTTTCCGAACTGCCCGCCGCCATCGCTACCTACTCACCTGAGCTGGTCCGAACCAGGAGCGTTTCACCCCTGGCTTGAACCAAATGAGAATATTGATCTGAATTGATTTAGACTGGGTGTCTGCAACCCACAGCTCCGGAGCTGCATGCAGCTCTTTGGGCCCTCTGCTGTGGCTCCAGGTCCCATCACTGGCTGGCCCCGCCACTCACCCTTCCTTCCCAGTCATTTCAAGCCTGGCCTGAGAAGGTCAGGGCAACAGTGGGGGATGGAGAAGCGGCCGGGGCTGATTCTCTAGCGCCTCACTCTTGCTGGAGCTTCTTCCGGCCATGTTGGTGCTGAGAGAGAGAGGGAGGAAGGAGAGAGAGAGAGGGAGAGAGAGAATGGTTTTGTGGCCTGTGGGCCTTCAGTTTGACATCCCTGCTCTAGAGTCAGACACGACTGGACAGGAAAACCTCTACCTTTACTTTAGCCAAATAATTGAGTTATTTATAAAAATAATAAAGAGGATTTTTTTAAAAAAGTGAAACTTTAAAAATACTCCTAGTACTTTTAACAAATAAAGCAAGTGAAAGAAATACAGATAGAGATACAGATTAACAGAGATGGAAGGGACCTTGTAGATCATCTAGTCCAACCCCCCACCCCATCCAAGCAGGAGACTCTACACCATTTCTGACAGAGGGCGGTCCAGTCTCTCCTTGAAAGCCTCCAGTGATGAAGTTCCCACAACTTCCGAAGGCAACTTCTGTCCTATCGGTTGATTGTTCTCACTGTCAGAAAATTTGTCTTTATTTCCAGGTTGATAAACTTTATTACAGTCATCGACCAGCAATAGACAGACAATAAATTAAAAATAATTCTAACATCATTTGTGAATAATAACACCTCTGTGATAAAATATATGATCTCAAACCTAATTTACCTGCGTGTATGTATGTCAGAGGTCTTCAGACTTGACAGCTTTAAGACTTGTGGACTTCAACTCCCAGAATTCTCCAGCCAGTTATGCTGGCTGGAGAATTGTGGGAGAATAACTGGCTGGAGAATTCTGGGAATTGAAGTCCACAAGTCTTAAAGCTGTCAAGTTTGAAGACCTCTGATGTATGTGGATAAATGTATTGTTATAGATCTCAAAAAAATTGGCAGCAGTTGATATTATAATTCGGTAACCACTTTTTTTCTTGTGGACATTACAGCGACACAGAGTTTTGCCACTGCACGCATGGTAGCTGGATTAGAGTCTTGGAGGAGAAAACCTACATAAAAGTCATCTGTCCTCACTGGCAATCTCTCTAGTAAGGAGAGAATGTGTATTGACCTACATACTCTGTATAACTCACAGTACAATAAGGTTGATAGTTATGGTGTTTCCTATTTCCAAATAGTTACGGACATTCCTCAGTTGGGTTGTTGTTGTTGTTTTAAATGAAAGCGTAATTTTAGCCCTTGTGTCTCTGTGTTTCTGCATGTTAGAGATGAAGGGAGGCCAAGCCCTAATCGTGTGTTGACCATGCTTAGCATTTCCTATCAGACATTCCATAAGCACCACCCGAAGCACCAGTGAAGAAGTGAAACGGATCAAGCAGAAGCAGGCACCGATGTTCAGGTCTACACCATGGCAATAAAAATGGCAAAGTTTGCTTACAACTTCTTTCTTACTGTGCCAATAGGTTGTTGCCCAGAAATCCTGTTTAGGATGACCTTCCCCCTTTCGGGAAAGGGTCAGTCATCAAGATATCCCATTTGGAATGAAATCCTCAAATCAGGGGTGGGTTCTATTTTTTTACTACTGGTTCTGTGGGCGTAGCTTATTTTGTGGGCGTGGCTTGATCGTCATGTGACAATTCTTTAGGATTTAGCAGAGGGTCTACCAGGCTTTTAACTGCTTGCAGTGCTGTACCAGTCTACCCATTTATTTTTGCAGGCACTGGTCTGCTCATTTATTTTTGCAGGCACTGGTCTACCCATTTATTTTTGCAGGCACTGGTCTGCTCATTTGTTTTGGAGGCACCGGTCTACCAGCACACTGCCTTTTAACACTGATCAGCTGTAGGGCGGCCCTTTGAAGCCCCGCGGCAAGATTTTAAACAGCTTTTTTCCTTCTAGCAGACCAGCTGAGACTCAGGAGGCAGCAATAGATTGGGGGTGGGGCCAAATAAAAGGTAAGAATAACGTGGGGTGGCGTGGGGGTAGGGGTGCAGAACCGGTTCAGTGATGTCATATCATCACCGCTACCGGCTCGGCAGAACCAGGTGGAACCAGGAGGAACCCACCACTGCCTCAAACCCACTTTAACTGTTCTCCCTTTATATATGGAGATGGGGAGGGGAGACGGTGAAAGATATTCCTTTTTTAAAAGAAGCAATATATAGTAGACCTATTTTTTTTTCTCAGTCTCCATCCAGATTCCTCCATTGCACTGATGCATGAAAAAGTAAGAAAGAATATTTAAAACATCTAGCTCAAAATGTTGGCTTTGTGGTAGTTATTTTTCACCTCCAGTGAGTTTCCACCTTATATATTTGCTCTTATTCTTTAAATGGAAATGCTACCGATTATAGCTAAGCTTCTGGGGCTCTGAATCTTCAATGGTATGAGTTAGAGTTATAAACATATTATACTCCCGGCTGGACTAGCTTCATTTCAATTCCCTTTGAGTTCATATTTCAATTTATAAGCCTAAAATCAGAATCCGTGTCTTTACGTTTATTTAAGTAGAGCTTAATTAATATAAGTGATCCAGGGGACAGGGTGGGGGAAACGGGAACAAATGTTAACATGAATGTCACTATTGCAGAATAACCTGGGGGGAATAATGGAAAATTTACGTGCATGAACATTATCCTGCAGAACCTAAAGATCAATTTTAATGGGCTAAGATGATCCAGAAGAAATGTGGTTTTCTTGCATGCTGTCTCTTTATCTTGCACCAGAGGGCGCTCACTGATCAGCTCCTCGAATGAAAAACACTTGCCTAGTTCTAAAGCTCTTTTATTTCTCCATTCTCTTTGTGGACATTTTACTGAATTTCTCCGAGAGAAAGAGGACTATGCAGAGTTCATTATAAGGAGTGATAGTAGTGGTGTTTCCGTTTCCTGGACTTTCATACGATATGAATTAACTTTTGCAGGGACGAATGTCAGCTCTGTCTACAATAAGGACACCAACACCTATGGTTTGATGTTAGATGAGGCAACAGATCTCACATGTATTGTCACAACCAGGTTGTCAGGTTTCGATGCTATCTCAAAATAAATGAATTTCCAAACTGCCGATCTTTGAGGAAATATTCTCTTTATTGAGCATAGCGATCTGTCCCTGGCTCTTTCCCAGTCAGTACTGACCTTTGCCCCCCAATCCCTCCCTTTCCGATCCCCAATTCTCTGCGTCTCATTGGCTATCTTCCAAGCCACTTTTTCTCATCCCTTCTCTGTCAGATCACAGGAATGTCTCCCTCCTCCCATCTTCGAGGAGACAGAATCTTCAAAGGGATTAAGCAGGCAAAAGTTCAAGCTTCTCCTCTCCTTATATATGTCAGTGCTGGGATGCTGACACAGGTTGCATGAGGAGGACAATGTCAACCTTGTCACAGATTGCACCCAATGAGTTTCAGGTCCTTCAACAACCTCAACATCCGGGCCAGAGAGAAAGTGCAGATCTGATCATGAAAGATTGGTTGCCATAGATACAGTTTATGAGATAACAGGTGTGCCGTTACACTATTATATCCTGTACAAACAAAAACAAAAACTGAGGTCTTTCTCATGTGCTGACCTCTTTTCTGTCTGGTAGGATTATTCCCTGAGCTGCTGGAGCTGATTCCTGAATAGATACTGGAGAATTCCTGCCAGCATCTCTGGGATAGGGGCAACCACAATAAAGCTTGGAAGTTCAGGCCCTCCAAGGGGATCATAAGATTGTCTCAAGTTAACATGGAGCTGACCTATACTAAGGGTCATGCTTGGATCTTGTCTTTATCTCTGAGTAGCTACTTGGTAATCTAGAGAGAGAAGGTGTAGCATATTCAGGTGGCCCTCGATGTACGACCACAATTGAGCCCAGAATTTCTATTGCTAAGCAAGACATTTGTTAAATAACTTTTCCCCATTTTATGACCTTTCTCACCACAGTCATTAAGTAAATCACTGAAGTTGTTAGTAACACCATTGTTAAGTGAATCTGGCTTCCCTATTGACTTTGCTTGTCAGAAGGTCCCACAAAGTGATTTCATGACCCTGGGAAGCTGCAACTGTCATAAATATGAGCCAATTCATATTCAGCCAAGTGGCTGAATTTTGCACCCATGGTCAATGTGACCATGGAGATGCGGCAACAGTCATAGGTGTGAAAAATGGTCATAGGTTACTTTTTTCAGTGCTGTGGTAACCTTGAATGGTTCGCTAAATGAATTGTTGTCAATCAAGCACTACCTGTAATTCCCTAATCCAGTTATAATTCAGAGCCACCTATTTTCTCTGTGAGGTAGTGGGACCTATTCAAATGATCCAATCCAGAGGCCTAATTAATCTAATTGGCTTACAGGCACAGGAAGAGATTTCCATTCTCTGAAGGACAGTTACGGTATGTCCATTGCCTGATACCAACCGGCAACAGACGCATGCTAGGCATTGCGAAGCATTGCCTCTGAATAGCTTCTTTCTTCTAACCAATCCTGAATGATGCCTTCAGAAATCAAAATGCCATAAACTGCACCTGAAGTATCCGTGGAGGAAGACAAGGGAAATTGACCAAGCAGAAGCATGCACTCATGGTCACATCTACACCAGCGCTGTAAGAAATCTGCTTACATCGCATTCCTTACTGTGTCAACGGGATGTTGCCCAATAATCTTTTTTTTTTATATGATGACTTACTCTCTTTGGGTCGTAGGGTCAAAGTCAAGATCTTTCATTTAGTTGTTATGATCAGTTTATTTAGACCTTCATTGATAACATTCATAGAGGTTCACTGGAACCTTGACTTCACATGGGCATTTGCTAGTATACATATCAGCAAACTCATTAATCTGTAGTTCCCAAATAGTTTGGGGATTGTGAGTCCAAAGTATAGCAATTAAGTGCTATGCTTTCAAGGCACCTGTTTTGATGTTTTGACTTAAGCTCTTCCTCAAAGCTAGTTCATCTTCTGAGACTATACTGCCTCTGAAGTTGCTGTTGGAGTTTCGATAAAGGACTGTGTGAGGCATTAAGAGGGATTTGATCTGCCTATCCCCAGAGCATGCATTTTGCCTCCAACAGACTTTGGGATAAACCCTTCAGACAGTATCAATGATGGCCCCTGCCAGTGTCTATTTCCAGATTTGTAGGAATTTGTAGAATCACTTAAGATGAGAACATTTTGAACTGGTCATCTTCATGAATGGCTATTGGATTCCTTGCCATTTGGTCTGAAGACCTCCAACCTCAAGCACACCAAAGGTATTTCAAGCTAGCTGTCACAGGTTGATGGGGCTTTGGATTGTTGTCCCATAGGCACTGTGGCATTCTCTGAAGCCCATGTTGGATCAACATAGTTTGAGAAAACTTTCATCCAATGCTACAGGGAAAACTCTCTCTGCCTTCTCCTATAGCAGAAGCTCTGTAAGGTGGGCTCCCAAGGGAATTAAAACAAAGAAGTGACTATATCATATCACTTTGGTGTACAGAGTGATGAGACAACTTTCATTTGGCAAATAGCTCTTAAGGATGTTCTTGGCTTGAAGCTTTGTTGAAGAGAAACATCTTTGTGAAGCTTTGCACACCTGTATTCTCAATGATATCAATAAACAAATAAACAAAGTAATAGCAATTATCACTATGCTAAATTTCAAATAGAAATGATAGTTCAAGATCAATTATGCTGATGTCTGATTTTTACTTGAAAATTCTTCATGTCCTATAATCAGAAGTCGGCAACCCGCAGCTCTGGAGCCGCGTGTGGCTCTTCCATCCCTCTGCTGCAGCTCCCTGTCACCAGTCAGCTTCACCATTGATAGGGCTTTCAGTTAGGACAGGCAGAGGAAAAAGGATGCCACGCTAGGAGGAGAGGGAGAACCGGACTCCTGGTCAGCTCCAGAATTGAACAGGGGGCTTTTGATTAAGACCTTTGTGGCTCTTTGAGTGTTTAAGGTTGCCGACCCCTGTCCTATACAAATCAGAATATACCCATGAGGGCAAACATGGTAAAGAGTTTGAAGACAATCAGACATGCTGAGAAATTTTACATGAAATGAGTCCAAGTCTTCTTTGAATGTTCCAAATTCACTAACAGGTGGTAAAACAGCTCATTTATATGCAAACTGCAAAGAGTTCTGGGCAAGCAGCTTAGCAGTTTCCCATTATATCACTACTTGAAGTATCTGAGCATCTAGCCTGGACCAGTCACCACGAGCCAGGCTGTAATAGAACATTTCAAAATGGAAAGCTCAAGTAGGATTTAACATAAGAAATCCCATTAAAATGATTTATACCGTATGCTTCCATTACTCATAAATCACACCCACTGAAGAACTATTATTTGGGTTTGTGTAATGGGAAAGCAAGGCACAGCTAACTTGTGTGATCTCTCTCATGACTTTTCCGGTTCCCCAAGCCAGAATATTGTTGGTGTCCATACTAACATGGACAACCGCAAACATCCTCAAATAGATAAAACTGCTAAATATAAGCCTTGTGCAAACAACATGAACATGCACAGCCTGTAGTACCGTGAACAGCCCCACAAGTTTTGAGTCTTAGTATTGCTGGAATACAGCAATCATAAGAATCATAAATACAATAAGAGGGAAAATTCATGGGGAAGAGCTTCAATAGAATAGAATAGAATAGAATAGAATAGAATAGAATAGAATAGAATAGAATAGAATAGAATAGAATAGAATAGAATAGAATTTTTATTGGCCAAGTGTGATTGGACACACAAGGAATTTGTCTTGGTGCATACGCTCTCAGTGTACATAAAAAGACAAGAAACATTCGTTAAGAATCATAAGATACAACACTTAATGATAGTCATAGGTTACAAATAAGCAATCAGGAAACAATATCAATATATCTTCTGAAATTCTGGCTGGGATCTTAAAGGTTCAACCTGATGAAGTGTATTGCAGGATTGATAGAACTTATAGAATAAACTCCTGGTGGGCAAAGCAAAGGCAATTGCCTAGAGATGTGGTGATCTATTTTACAGATAAAGAAATTAGGAATAATATTGTGCAGAACTCTTTTAATTCCAATTTGCAATTTCATGGAAGAAAGATTTGGATTTTCAAGGAGCTCCCGCCCAAGATGTTAATGGAGAGGAAGAAATTTGGCTTTTTAGTGACTGAATTAAAAAAAAGAAATATCCTATTCAGGTGGGACATCCCAGTTGGTTTAATATTGAGATATCAAGGCGTAAGATATCAATTGCACACTGTTGAAAAAGCGGAAGATTTTTATCAAAAAATTCTAAAAATGAATTTAACACCTTTAGGCATAATACAGGATAAGCAAAAGGAGTTGGAAATAAAAGGAAAACATCAAATTACAGAGGCTGTGATGGATAAATTGTTTTTGGACTCCCTGGAGACCCCAGCTGGACTGTTTATAAATAAGAGAGCAGTGTCATCCGAACCCAAGGTGATGAATCATCAAGTCACAGACAAGTGCGCAAATCAATCAGTTGATATACAAGTGATGGAGAAGAAAGATGAGATGATAAAATTAACCCAACAAGAACAATCCACAAAGCAGAATGAAAATCAACCAGCAGATATACAATTGGTAGGCAAGAAAAGAGGATGGAAATTCAACCCGAAAAAGAAAAAGAAAAGAAACAGATCTTATAGAAACAGCAATTTCTAAACTAAGCAACAGTGAAGCCAGGCGCTTTAAAAAATGAATGAATATTAGAAAAGATAGTGGCGGCGAACAATTGTCTGATACTATCCTGAGGATTGTGGCAGATCTCTGCAAGGCCATGATTTTGGGATGTGAAAAGAGCCTCACTTTGTTGGATTTGAATCATCTAATTTTTTCTTATTTACCTTTTTTTTCTCTTGGAAATATATTATAACTACTTTGAGTTATAAGGCAGGAGAGTTTTGCCGGGGCATGCAGAAGATCTGGATGTTACTCAGTAGGATGATGGGAATTAACAATCCTGATGAATACCACAACTATAACCATACGGATATATTCATAATTATAATGTCACTCGGGTGGTTGTTTTTACTTTTATACAGGTGTGAGGATATCTACTACTGATGGGGGCAGAAGATGACTGAAGATTTTGAACAAACTGTTGCACCAGCATGTTATTTTACCCTATTATGGGTGATGGATTTAACAATCTAGTGGAAAGACATCAAAGAAGATATTATATGGATCATAAACTTAAAGTTATTGTCTTTTCTCTTTTTACATAATGAAATGCATATATAGATATGTGTATATCTTAGTAATGTGGGCAGTTGATTATATTTAGAATTGTACTGCATGATTTTCTAGGAATTGAAGGGTTGAAATAGGTTAGTTTACTGATTGTTATAAAATGGGATGCATATATAGATATGTGTATATTTTAGTAAAGTGGGTAGTGGATTATATTTAGAATTGTATTGTCTGACTTCAAGTCATATATTTAGAGGAGTGGAGGAAGTGGACAGAATTGAATAAATTTGGTTGCAGGGAGAAGGCCGATTTAAAATGTTATATTAATATATATAAAAGATTAAAGGTTAATTTGTAATAATACTCAATAAGTTTAGGGGAGGAGAAAAAGGGCAGATTACCGTAAAAATGGGAGTTATAAGATTAACAAGTTAAGGGTCAGTATTCCGAGAAGGGATTAAGGGAAAGGGAAGATATTATGTATGTAACTAGTTATGAAATAGCCTATTGTTGTGAAGAAGTCACAGGGGGGGTTGGGTGGAAAGGGTGGGTTAGGGAAGAGGGGGGGGGAAAGGGGGAAAAACTTGTATTTGAAAACTTTTTCAATAAAAAAAAAAAGGAAACAATATCAATATAAATCATAAGGATACCAGCAACAAGGTTACAGTCATACAGTCATAAGTGGGAGGAGATGGGTGGTGGGAACGATGAGAAGATTAATAGTAGTGCAGACTTAGTAAATACTTTGACAGTGTTGAGGGAATTATTTGTTTAGCAGTTCGGGAAAAAAACGGTTCTTGTGTCTAGTTGTTCTGGTGTGCAGTGCTTGTTAATTGTACCTAATTGCTAAACTATAACTAAATATAATCAGATTTCAAAATCCAGTTTGTTGTAGTGGTTAAGACACTAGGCTAGAACTCAAGAGATGGTGAGGTCTAGTCCTGCTTCAGGCACAAAGCCAGCTGGCTGACTTTGGACCAGTTACTCACTCTCAGTCCTAGGAAGAAGGCAGCAAGGGCAAGCCGCTTCTAACAATCTTGCCAAGAAAACTGCAGGGTCTTGGCAAGACACCTTATACCACCCCATTCCAGTCATATGGTTGTCCAGTCTATTTTTGAAAGCACCAGTGATGGAGCACACACAACTCCAGGGGGAAAGCTATTCCATTGATTAACTGTTCTCACTGTCAGAAAATTTCTCCTTATTTCTAAGTTGGCTCTCTCCTTAACAAGCCACCAATTACTTCTCATCCTGTCCTCTGGTGTTTTAGAGAACAAGTTAAGCCCCTCTTTTCTGTGACAGCCCTTCAAGTACTGGAAGACAGCTATCATGTCCTTCCTAATCCTTCTCTTCACTAGACTAAATATTTTATTTATTTATTTATTTATTTATTTATTTATTTATTTATTTATTTATTTATTTGATTTATATGCCGCCCTTCTCCGGAAACTCAGGGTGGCTTACAATGCGTTAAGCAATAGCCTTCATACTTTTGTATATTTGTACAAAGTCAGCTTATTGCCCCCACAAACTGGGTCCTCAATTTGCCCACCTTAGAAAGGATGGAAGGCTGAGTCAACCTTGAGCCTGGTGAGATTCGAACTTACAGTAATTGCAGACAGCTGGATGTTAAATGCTGCCTTAGGAGGCATTAGCCTCCTACGCCACTCAGGCTCCTAATATACCTACAGTATATCTACAGTAGCTCCCTCAACCATTCATCATATGATCATATGATTTAGCTCCAGACCCTTTATCATCTACTGTATGTAGTTCTTTTCTGCATACTTTCTTGTTGCCAGGAGTCAACACTGATTCAAAGGCACCCACACACAGAGAGAGACAGAGAGAGAGGGGGGGAGGGAGAGGGAGGGAGAGAGAGAGTGAGTGATTTATATTGTATGCTGGTCTGACCTTCATTCAGCACCCTTCTCAAAATCACACATTCCTTAGCCTAGTAAATGTGATACAGCACTGGTTTAGATAATCATATATTCAGAGCTGGTCTTAATATTAGACAAAACGATACAACCACCTAAGCAGAAGAAGTTATCTCCACAAAACATATCATTGGAACCATGGAGATAATTTACCATAAGATGTCATGATGCTCTCCGGTATACATGTCTTTGAAAGGAGCTAGTTCGATCAAATTAACTCCTTTCAAAGGCATGTATGCTGGAGAGCGTCAAGATCAGTGGTGGGTTGCTCCCGGTTCAGTCCGGTCCTATAGAACCGGTAGTAAAACCGGAGGGAAGCTAAAACCCACCCGCCACAATGTCATCATGGGTGATCTGCACATGTGCAGAAGTTTCCCGCTGTGAACCGATAGTAAAGGTAAATGGAACCCACCCCTGATTATGATATCTTATGACAATGATCTCCATGGTTCCAATGGTATGTTTGATGGAAAAAGTATTGATATATGTCATCTTTGCAAGCTCTCCAATGTCTCAATTTTACCATGCCATCTTGCATAATTTTTCTGAACTCAGACTTTACTTCCTCATTATGCTCTTACTCCTCACCACCTTCCTCCTTATTCTCAGCTTCTGCTTACATTTTTCAAACTATTATCGCATCCAACCTCACCCATTCTTCCCTTTCAATTATAAGTAAAGATCCAAATACAATAGGATTTTTTCATTGTGAAATTAATCCCAGCCCTGAGTACTTTAGTTAGTCTCTGCTTCACTTTCACTAAAGGTTTCTTATCTGACACAGTATAGAATACGCCAATATGTACCCATTGTTCCAAGAATGGTTGCATTATAGCTTATTAAAAACAATTTCATAGAAAATGGCATCATATTATGGCAGTTTTCTTTTTAACCCCTTTGTTGGTTGCTACTAAAATGACGTTTTTCTTTTTCTCTCACAGTTATTGCAGACTGGATCAACATTGTCACTGAACTATCATTTGTCATTTTTCGAGTAAGTCTCTATCAACTCAAACTTAATCATTGAAGTTTATTTTGTTCTTTTCCCTTTTTTATGGAAGTTATTACATGTTGTGGTCCGCCAGCAGCCTGTGGAGCTGGCAGCAGAGTCGGACAGTGAGGAGGCTGGGGAGGACAATGGGCCAGTCCTGGAGTCAGGAGAAGGCCTGGATGAGGGCTCAGCCCCAGAGGCAGAGATGGGGCCAGGGCCATCTGGGAGCAATGTGCGGACTCCGGAGCCTCGAGAGTCAGATAGCAGAGAAGCAGAGGAACAGGAGGAGTCTGTTCCTAGTGCATACATGCGCAGAGCTGCCAGAAGGCAAGAACAGCTAAAGCAAAAGGGACAACTTGGGAGTAAGGCCAGGAGATGATTGGCTCCTCCCAGAAGGCTTAAAAGAACAGCAACGAGCTGTTGGGATCTTTGTAGGAAAGCAACATTGCTACATTTGTTTCTTGTCGGCATCTCTTGCTTCTGAACTTCGTGGGGTTTTGTCAAGAAAAGCCTTAGGCAGGATGCCAAAGAAGACAAAGGCTTGTGATAAGGCCGAAGGTCTGTTTATGAAGGATTTGTTTTGGAATTAATTTGGATTAAGATGAGAATGAGGTAATTCTCAGCTGTTCTAATAAAATATGTTTGTTTAGGACTGATTGTGTCTGGTAATAACTACTTGGGCCTAGGTCACAACATTACACCTCACTTTGCCCTTACTTATGTGGTATCACAGTTACCGTTTTATTGCCCATCCAGTTGGAAAGGAACATTTAGAATAATGTTGTCAATCTCTTTTTGAAAACCTCCAGTGGTGGAGCACTCACCGTTTCTGTTGGTAAGCCATTCCACCATTCCATTAATTAATTAATTGTTCTTGTTGTCCAGAAATTTCTCCCTAGTTCTAGGTTGGAACTTTCTTTAATGATCTTCTACCTGTTACCTCATTCTGCATTTTGAAGAATAGGTTGGGCCCCCCCTCTTCTCTGTGAAAGCTCTTCAAGTATTGGAAGGCTATCATATCACCTCTAGTCCTTCTGTTCGTTAGACTAAACATACCTAGTTCCCTCAATCGTTCATCATAGAGTTTCTCCTCCAGATCCCTTGTCATCCTTGTTCTTCTGCTCTTCTGGCCGTGATGGTGAACCTATGGCACGTGGAGCCCTCTCTGCGGGCACGCGAGTCGTCGCCCAGCTCAGCTCCACTGCGCGTGGACGCACTCTTCCCAATGGCCAGCTGATTTTCGGGTCTGCTCTGCAAGTGGGAGACGTGCCAGGGACCTACCTTTCTCCTCACTTTCTGCTGCCTGTGCCTTCCCAGATCTCCGGAGATTCCCCTCCCAGGACTGTTTTGAGAAGCAAGGCTCCCCCCCCCCCAGCCATTTTGGGAGGTGAGGCTTTTTTTTCTTCTCCCAGCTGTTTTGGGATGTGAGGCCAAAAGGGGGGGGTCGTGCACGCATGCACAGGAGGGCAGGGCATGCAGGAGGGGCATTGCATTATGTGTGTGGGCACGTGTGCACACACAGTAGTGCACACACGCACGCTTTTGGCACCCAAGGAAAAAAAGGTTAGCCATCCCTGTTCTAGGGTATCAGCAACTGATTTTTGTAACATGATGATAATCTTGGTGTTCCAAGTGTGGTCTCACCAGTGCAGTATGAAGGGTACTATCGCTTCATGTGATCTTGAAACTATGCTTCTATTGATGCAACCTAGGACTGCATTCACTTTTTTGGCAGCTGCAGTACACTTCTGCCATGCTTCCCTTAAAGATTGTCACTCCAAGCCTCAAACATTGTAAAGTTTTGTTTTACCGAGAGCTCTGACGAACTCCACAATCCAAGCCATGATTCAAACGGTTTAATACCAAACACCTACTTTTTTCACCTTCAGCTGAAAGATGCCAGAGTTCAAAAAAAATTTTGAGGACTCCTGGAACCTGGTATGCAGAAGAAAAAAAAATATGATGCTGCTTTCACTTCATCCTCCTCCAGGTTTTCTGACTCATTTCCTTTGATTGATTAGAAAGACATCTTGTTGATTTTATTAGACTCACGACAATCAAACAGTGTTAATCAGAGCAATAGCAAGAATGGCTCACATGGCAAAATGAAAAAGCAGAGACTTTCATATATATATTTTTTTCAAATTCAATACAATTTGCTAAATGGCATGACCAATTGAAATGATGGGAGGTTTTAAGTGAAATTCTTGGCCCAGGAAACAGAACACTCCGAGAGCCTTTCTTCTTTTTTCAATGATATTATTTTTATTCCATGCTGTGCAACATCATCTGCCAGTCACCAGTCTACATTTGGAAGTTTCAGAATTCAGATTAGACAGATTGATCCACAAATAGGAAAAAAAAAAAAACCTCTTCTGATGCATCCTAAAATGGAGACTTCCTGATGCAATATGGAGATGCTGGAAAGTTCCAGTCCCAGATGAGGCCCGTAGATTCTTTTCTCTGCTGTCATAAAGCAAAGGAAGTTGCAGATGTTCCTGGTGGCCGTGTCTGAATTTTGTGATATTTTTGTGAACCTTAAAAATGAGGGGAGAGTTTTGGGCATAAAATAAGTAAGTTTTTAGTTCTTACCTAATCTGATATGTTCTTGGTGTTTGTTTTATTTTCAATATTCCTAGCCAAATATTTCCTAGTTAGGTATTCTGAATTTTGTGATCCCAATGTAGGAGTAGGAGTAGCAGACTGGGGATGCTGGTTTTCTTCACCTAATCACCAAATAAGACCATTAGGCTCTGAGTGCTCGGGCTCTCAGAAAAACCAGCTTATTATCTTCACTAACTTCACGATGGACGTTCTCCACCATCTCTGCTGTTTCCATCTGACAAAGAAGATTGCGGTTAATACAGATGGATTCATTATACTTCGAAGAGGGAAAAGTTACACTTCAATGGTCCAAGACGTATTTTGCACGGAAAAGGATTCTTGAAGTTTCTAAGATTCCTAACAGAAGGAATTGAACTGAAGGAAAGATTAGTGAAGTAGGTTTCATCATTGTAACAGAAAGGCGATTTGGTTGCACGAATTACATTACAGGAGTAGACAAAGCCTAGGATCATGACGGCAAACCTATGGCATGAGTGCCCGAAGTGGCACGCGGAGCCATGTTGCCTGGAACGTGCAGCATCACCCGTTCCTCTTCCAGGTTTCCGACGTGCAACTGCGCGTGACGACCAGTTGGCCTTTGTGCGTACAGCAATGCCAGGAACTGGAAGAGCTGGTCTTCCATTTTCCTGCGGGAGCATGTGTGCCAACTAGCTGATCGCCGTCCGTGCAGGTGTGCTAGAAACTCAAAAGACTAGCTGGCCAGCGCACATGCGCATAACAGAAACCGGAAGTTAATTTTTGGGTGCGCGCATGCACCCTGGGCAGCTCCTCTTCGGGGTTGCAGCCCAGATGAGCGCATCCTCACTTTTCGGCACTCAGTGCTGAAAAGATTCACCATCACTGGCCTAGGATCTAATTAGAAGGGATACTAGCATCGTATTCGCTATATACTGATCTAAAAACAAAGCATAATTATTTACTTGCTAGCGTCTGTAAAATTACATCCTATTTGGAGGAAAATCCAACATCATGTGCTCTGTGTTAGAGAGTACAGGTAGATAGAAGGAAGTGAATGCAGATTAACACTTAACCCAAGGCAGAGTGTTGAAGGAAAAACCTGGAATGCTGATAATCTTCAACTTACAATCATTTGTGTAAATTGACAAGTTGACCATTCAAAGATACAATGGCACTGGGAAAAGTGGCTTATGGTTAGTCCTTGCACTTACTACAGTTGCAGTATGTCCACAGTCACATGATCAAAATTCAGGCACTATGCAACAACAGTTGCATCATCCTGGGGTCATGTGATTGCCATTTGTGACCTTCCCAGCTGGTGTTCCAACAAGCAAAGCCAATGGGGGAAGCCAGATTCACCTAATGACAGTCAGATTCACTTATCAATGGCAATGGTTCATTGAGCAACTATGGCCAAAAAGGGGCAGACAATCAGGCAGATGTCAGCATTCCAAGTAATGCACCCATAGAAAGCAGAACTCTGAGGCAGGCAGATTTGTCAAAGAACAGTTTATTGGATACATCATATTGGCACAACTGGTGAAAGCCGACTCTGAAAGTTCCTGTGGTTTTCACCTAATTAAAAAGTAAAGTTTCCCCTTTCCCCCAAGTCACTGGTCCCGCTATCCAATCAAGGTGCTGGCCGGTTGCTTGGTTACTTCACTCCTCCTCTGGCCAGCCACCTGTCAGGATGTCCTTGGTTCCCACAGGAAAACTTTTTGGTTTTGGCTACAAAACCCCATCCAGCTATTTCCCCCCTCCCTGTCCCTTCTTCTGCTTTGTGGCAACTCTGAAGCCTCCAAGATGGACTCAGCCAGGTTCACTTCAGGGTTGACAATCGGACCCAGGCCATCTTGGAGGCTTCAGGGTTGCCAGCAGAACACACTTACCAACTGTCACTGAGTGAGTAGGTGACTAAATAAATACCGTATTTTTCAGAGTATAAGACACACCTTTTTCCCCACTAAAAGGGAGTGAAAATTTAGGTGCATCTTATACACCGAATGGAGCCTCACCCACCCACTGGCCCCCACCCTTTGGCCTCTTCCTCCCAGCAATTTACCTCCTTGCACCAAGTAGCAAGAAGAAACAGCTCCTTTCAGCTTCGGCAGAGCCTAATTAACACAAGTTGATTGGATTGGCCTCCTGACTCTCAGCTGTTTTCCTCTCAGCTGTTTTGCGCCAGCCTCTGCTGCTTGCTGCAAGGAGGTAAATTGCTGGAGCAGATTTTTTTTTCCTTGTTCTAATCAAGCTATGCTGAAAACAAAAATGAAAGTAAAGCAGGCTGTTTGCTGTTTGCTACAACGAGGCAAAATTGCTGGGAGGCAGAGGGAGATTTCTTTTTCTTGTTTTCCTCACCAAAAAAGGTAGGTGCATCTTATAGTCTGGTGCATCTTATGCTCCGAAAAAATATGGTATTTCAAAATAAATGAAGTGCCTTGCTTAGCTCTGGAAATTCTCCTCCCAGTTGCGACCAAGGGGACTCTCTGTAAGTCCTTAATTCTCTATCTATACCAGGAGTCTCCAAACTTAGCAACTCTAAGACTTAAGACTAAGCCTGGCTGAGGAATTCTGGGTGTTGAAGTCCACAAGTCTTAGAGTTGCCAAGTTTGGAGACCCCTGATCTATACTCTGTTGCCCCTTTGTGCTCACTGGAACATAACATAGGAAAGAGTCAGAGACACTGCACTGACACCTCCAACACTTTCAACATATCGGAAACCTTGAAGGCATGAATATCCACAGGTGTGGCAAGGGATGCCATGAAATCATGTGCTCAAATAATAAAATTTGGATCGGCCAACATGGCAGGACGGCTGAGATGTCCTTGCGGATTCCATCAGATGTCTATTCTTGGAGCTAAAGGTTGCCCAGTCTACAATTGGACAACCTGTAGTTCTCATTATCTCCCTGGAATCTAGCAACTAACAAATACATTTCAGTGGCAGAGTCTTTTAATTCTTCTACAAACTCCAGAAAAGAGAAAGGACATATCAGAAATGACAGCTCCTACATCATTGCCATGTTCCTTGCAGCCCTTAAAAGTTGAAATTGTCTCTTTTTTAAATGCTGTTTCCACAAAAAATGTCCCTGCTCTAGACAATGGCCGGCTGCTTCCCTTTTTGCTAATGCATGTAACATCACCAGTGACAAAAGCACACTTCAATGATGCTAATTTAATACCATCTAATATCAAGTTTAATAACAAGTAATTCCTCCACCTCCTCACAGATGCCTCTTAGATCTACGCTTGGCTTTTATAGGTTATAAATCAACTTAATTCTAAGTAATTTATTTTTTCCTGATCCACAGTTCATACTTCTTATTAACAAGCATTCAAGAATGGGGGCGGGGGTGACGGCTCTTCATCATCTTCTGCTTTTATTGAAAGGACAAAGTAAATGGATTTCCACTGTTATAAATAGTAAGTGTGAAGCATCAAGTATGAAGCGTTGACTCCTAGGTGACCTTAGCAAATGTCTTTTCGCTCTGTCTGAATTTCTGCCTGGCTTTACTCAACATTTATGAGTGTGAAGTTCGCCTTCATAAAACGGCAGTTCTACACCCTCTTCCAATTCGAATTCTTTATCACCTACTAGAATCGCTCTACATGATGTCAATGAAGATTCTCAGTCATCCAGGTAAAGTTGTCTGGAAGTTGAATCATGGCAACCTTTTTGCTGCTTATCCAAGCAGAAGTAGCTGAAGAAACTGGCAATAGCACTTAGACTTATATACCACTTCACAATGCTTAACAATCCTCTCTAAGTTTACAGAGTCGGCCTATTGCCCCCAACAATCTGGGTCCTCATTTTACTGACCTTGGAAGGATGGAAGGATGAGTCAACCTTGAGCCGGTCAGGATCGAACTGCTGGCAGTTGGTAGAGTTAGCCTGCAATACTGCATTCTAACCATGGCGCCACCATGGCTCTTGCTTATCCAGCTACTTAGATAAGCCGTGAAAGATTTCAGACCAAAAAGGAAAAGAAGTCCAGTTGCCATGACTCAACTTCTAGACCACTCTACAGTGATAGCATCTAGAACCAAAGCTAAGCAGAGATAGAAAAAAAAATAACTAAATGTTATCTTTCTCATGCAAAACATTTTTCAGTTTCCTTAGTACCACCAGTGATCTAAGGTTTATTGAATCCTATAATGCAAAAAAGAACAATATAATGCAACTTTAATGAATATGTATCATATATAACATTGGGAGGAGTTAATATTTTTGATGAAATCAAGAGCTATAGGGAATCAGATCCCAGGACAGAGAGGAGGAACTTGATCTCCCGAGATCATATAATACCTAGCTCAAGATTTGCAATCTTCTAGGCTACAACAAAGATGCTGTTGAAAATCCAAGGTTCAAAATCCAAGGCAAATCTATAGCAAGTAAGTAAATAAATAAACATCCTCTTGGACCCACTGCAAGGACTGGAGGCAAGGATTTTGCTCCTACCTGCGTAGACAGCATCAGACATTGCAGCAGGGGAGGAGAAGTCTGCCAACTTTCTTCCTCCACTAAATATCTAAATGAAGATTGTGGTTTGGGGAGATCCATTAGTATGCTAATGATTCCCAGCTATATATCTCTATCACAGGCTGAACCGAAGGGACAGTCCGAATTTTGAATCAGTGTCTCAAGGCTGTTCAAATTCAGATGGTATGGAACAGGTTAAAATCAAACAAAATGAAGTTACAGTTTGTGTAAAAGTTCTTCTTCTTGGTGATTTCTTGAAATGGTAGCACTCTTCCTATCTGAGCAGGTTAAAAGCAGGTTAAAATGGTTGCAGGAACTGGGCCTGGCTAGTCTAGTGAAGAGAAGGACCAGGGGATATATGATAGTAGTGTTCCAATATCTGAGGGGCTGCCACAGAGAGGAGGGGGGTCAAGCTATTTTCCAAGGCACCTGAAGGCCAAACAAGGAACAATGGATGGAAACTGAACAAGGAGAGACTCAACCTGGAAATAAGGATAAGTTTTCTGACAGTGAGAACAATCAACCCATGGAATAGAAGTTGCCTTCGGAAGTTGTGGGAGCTTCATCACTGGAAGCTTTCAAGAAGAGACCACCTGTCAGAAATGGTGTAGAGTCTCCTGCTTGGGCTGGGGGTTGGACTAGATGACCTACAACTCTGTTAATCTGTATCTATCTAAAGATTCATGATTTGGGGTATCTCAAGCTATATCTTGATGGAGGGGTGGAGCCCATGGCTAAGGGGACATTCAACTAGATCTGGCTGCTATGATAGCTCCAACCATGCAAAGAGTGAGGGAACCTTAGCATGGTAACCATGCTCTCATTGTTGCCTATTTAGACTACTGCAATGAACCTTTCATGAATTGTCTCTAATGATCCCCCCAGAAACTGCAATTGATGCAAAATGCAGTAGCCTATATATTAATAAATCAAAGTTCCTAGAGCCGTGATGGCGAACCTATGGCACGCGTGCCAGAAGTGGCACATAGAGCCCTCTCTGTGGACACAGGTGCCATCACCAGCTGCTCTTCTGGTTTCTGGTGTGCACATACAACCTTTTCGGCACTGAGTGCCCAAACCAGAACACACGTATATGTGCGGTTGCATGTTCACACGCCAGAATGCTGGAAACCCAAAGACCAGCTGGCTGGTGTGCACATACCTGTTTTTTTGGCCATTTAGGCCATTTTGGGGGGCATTTTCAGACTGTTTTCAGATCATTTTTCAGGCCATTGTCTGGGCTGTTTTTCAGCCTGAAAAATGCCCTGAAAATGGCCCAAAACAGCCTGAAAAAGGCCCCCCAAAATGGCCAAAACGAGCCAAAAAACAGGCATGTGCACGCCAGCCAGCTGATCTTAGGGTTTCCGGTCAGTGGTGGGATTCAAATAATTTAACAACCGGTTCTCTGCCTTAATGATTTCTTCCAACAACCAGTTCATTAACTGCTCAGAAAGGTAACAACCGGTTCTCCCGAAGGGGTGTGAACTGGCTGAATCCCACCACTGTTTACGGTGTTCCGGTGTGCATCCATGTGCATTCTGGTTTGGGCACTCAGTGCTGAAAAGGTTCGCCATCACCGCCCTACAGTCAAATAACATTTATTCTACACTCACTGTGTGGGTAACTAATGAGCTACCAAGGACAATTCAGTCCTAGATTTGACCTAGAAAGTACTATATGGCTTGGCATCAAGATATCTCTTATTCTTAGAAATAGTTGACCCAACTCATCCAGTATGGATCTCCAGAAACGTATTTTACTGGTTCTCCATGTAGGGGAGAGGACTGTCAGGCTTTGCTTCTCTGAAGGAACCGCCATGTTAAGGAACAATCCACCTGCTCCTCAAGAATAGATTGCTATCTATATTGCTGGCCTCCTGAAACCTGCTAAAGACAGAATGGTTCTGGAAGGTTTGTTGGAAAATGAATGGTCACTGTGACATTTACCGCTTTGTAGTTATTCATCCCTTTGTTGGCCTTTATTTATTTATTTTATTTATTTATTTTATTAAATTTCTATACCGCCCTTCTCCCGAAGGACTCAGGGCGGTGAACAGCCAGAAGATAAAACACAGAAATACAAAATTTAAAATAAATTAAAATGAATTAAATAATTTAGGCTGAATTTTAAAATACCTCATAATTAAACAGATTAAAATTTATGTTTAAAATTTAAATTTAAAAGAGGAGATGATTTAGGCCAGGCCAGCTTGATGAAATAAAAATGTTTTAAGCGCGCAACGGAAGGTGCGAAGATCCGGGATCCTCCGTATCTCCGGGGGGAGCTTGTTCCAGATCGTAGGTGCCCCCACAGAGAAGGCTCTCCCCCTAGGGGCTGCCAGTCGACATTGTTTAGCCGACGGCACCCGGAGGAGCCCCTCTCTATGGGAGCGTACTGGCCGGTGGGAGGCTATTGGTGGTAGCAGGCGGTCCCATAGATAACCAGGTCCTAAGCCATGGAGCGCTTTAAAGGTGGTAACCAAAACCTTGAAGTGCACTCGGAAGACCACCGGGAGCCAGTGCAGCTCGCACAGGAGAGGTGTTACATGGGAGCTCCATGTTGCTCCCATAACCACCCGCGCGGCCGCACTCTGCGCCAGTTGGAGCCTCCGAGTGCACTTCAAGGGGAGCCCCATGTAGAGAGCATTACAATAGTCCAGACAAGAGGTGACGAGGGCATGAGTGACTGTGTGTAGAGAGTCCCGATCTAGAAAGGGACGCAACTGGCGGATCAGGTGAACCTGATGAAAAATCCTCCCGGTCACGGTCATCATTACGTTCTCTCTTGTTTTAATGTTTTAAACCACCAGGAGTATTAATGGTTGTGATTGTTGAATCCAGATTATTGCATAGTTTATCGATTTCAGTAGATGCAGCTCAACTTCCACGTGTCAGAAATATAAACCAGATATGCGACAAAGCAGAATTTCTCTCTGAATGCAACTACCCTGTAGAGCTCAGCACTCTTCAAGCACGTAGCCAAGCTTCTCACTGTGCAATATGCATCTGCAATTTCTGCTGCGCTTGAAGGTCTCTCAGTTCTTCTTCGCTGGTCATCCCTGTTCCAACCCTCTATTTTTTATTTATTTATTTATTTTTTTTGCAGATAATGAAAATCCATGGGAGCCGAGCATGAGGAAGGCATGAAACCTCTCACCCAGAACTTGCTTTGGTTTAGAAAATATTTTGCTCAGCTTGTGCAAAAATAAAATGAGAGACAGGCTTGGGGAAGTGAGGAGGAAGAGATGGAGCAAGGAGCTAGAACATCAGAGAGTTCTAATTAGCTATGAGGGTAACGATGGCTGTTTTTAATTAATACGTGGGTTTCGCGAAGTTGTACATTTTGCTTTCCCAAGAGAAAATTAGCCAAGGCATGCTGAAAGTGAATTTGACATTTAAATATAATAATATAAATCTCAGAATGTCCTTACGGGGAGAATTCTGCTAGATAGCAAGGAAATACTAATTTCAGGTAAAGCTTCCCCGTGCCTCAGTAGTGGGCTGGTGAAAGATGGAAGCTCTGCTGTGAGAATATGTCTTCAGCAAATGGTTAATGGGACTTTTGTGCTATGGCAACCACAGCATGAAGGCAATAACAGATTCCTATTTCGGCATCATGATGAAGGTGTAATGCTGGTACAGTCTCCTACACTGTTCTACAGCACTTGTCATTTCAGAATGAAAATTAACTTGCTTTAAAACACTTTTCAGAAAAGACGTGAATAAGAATACTTTCTCCCATGTATTTGTTCTACAGATAGTCCTGGACTGACAACCACAATTGAGCCCCAAATTTCTTTTGTTAAAGTTTGCCCCATTTTATGACCTTTCTTGCCACCGTTGTTAAGTGAATCACTGCAGTTGTTCAGTAAGTAACACGGTTGTTAAGTGAATCTGGCTTCCCCATTGACTTTGCTTATCAGAAGATCACAAAAAGGGATCACATGACCCCGTCATAAATATGAGTCAGTTGCCAAGCTTCTGAATTTTGATCATGTGACCATGGGGATGCTGCAACGGTCGTAAGAGTGAAAAACGGTTCTAAGTCACTTTTTTCCAGTCCCATTGTAACTTTGAATGGTCATTAAACCAACTGTTGTAAGTCAAGGACTACCTATATATCTAGACCAGGGGTCTACAACCTTAAACACTCAAAGAGCCATTTGGACCCATTTCCCACAGAAAACACTGGGAGCCACAAAACCTGAGTGGGTGTGGCCAACTCGACATCACTCACTCCCACCTAGTCACATGACACCCCCTCAGCCACACCTACCTATCTATGTGTGTCTCTCTTTCTCTGTCTCTTTCTCTCTCTCTTCTCTCTCTCCTCTCTCATCTCTCTCAGGCCAGGCAAGGAGTGACTGGAAGGGGAGAGTGAGGGGTGGGGCCAGCGAGTGGTGGGTTCAGTCGATAGGGAGCCACAGCAGGGGGACAAAAGAGCCACATGCGGCTCCACAGCCGCGGGTTGCTGACACCCGGTCTAGACTCTACAGCCAGGAAGGAATGGAGGGAACCCCCTTGCTCATTATTCAAGCAGCCCAACTTTTTTTCAGATATCTGGATAATCCTGAAAGAAAAAGAAGTTGCTGTCAGCACTTCAAACTGCATTTACTCTAGTGCTGACATAAGAAGGAGGAGCGGAGGTGTCTGGAAAGGGACATTTGACTTTTCACCTACTTATTTTCCCTGGAGATAATATCCCCTAGGAGATGGGATGGGAGGGGAGAAATTCCTTTGAGTTGGAGCAGTAGATAGGGGTAGAGTAACTTGGAAAATGGCCAATGAGTGCAGGGGAGTGGGGAACGGAAAGGGAGGGTTTTGGGTCTGGAAGTTAGTGTTGGCTACAATGAGTCGGGCTTTGAATGTCGTGCTTAATAAATGGGAGTTTTCTTCAAAGACTTTGTTTGAAATGCAATTTATTTGAGACGACCTCGAAACTTGACAGTTGCTCTTTTAAATAATCCATTCATTAAAATGAATATGATTCTTAACAGAAAGTGTTTTCGCTAGCCTAAAGTTCTTCTTCTGATTCATTTCCAAAACTGTCCATATATCATTCCTAGTATCTTCGAAGAACCATTCAGATTCCTTCTCAAGAGCCTTGAGATCTTAACGTATTATATTTGAATAAAAAGAAAACCAGGAAGCCAAGGATCTGGTCAATTTTAATTGGTTTAAAATCAAGCTTAAGGAAAACATAAAGCATATCTATATAGTTTATAAATAAAAATGTGCTCCTCATACAAGAAGCATGCCTTCTTGCTGGGCCACACAAACTCTATTAGGCTGACATTCCAGATGATCCTTATTTTGGCACTAAGAACAAACCAAGCTTAGTTTATTCTTTGATAGTTAATCCCCTTCCATTAGCCTTCCAAAGTCATCAACATCAAGCAATAACGCATTAAATGTAGACTAATACCAAGCAATGACCTGTTGAATAACTGGGAAATGGCTCTTAAAAAGACCAAACATTTTAAGACTGAACGTTAACATTTGATATTATTCAAGATGCTAGTGCCATGTTTTATCTCAGAATCACTCCAAATTCATCATTTTTTTTTCCTTTGTATACATCCTTAGCTTCAGTTTTTGCAAAAGATGCAAAAGTTTGAAATACTTCCCCACACTCATATAAATACACAGGTCTAATGCAAATTAGCTTAATTCATGCAACTAATAGCAATATCTGTTCTTTTTTTTTTAATTTGATTTATATGCCGCCCTTCTCTGGAGACTCAGGGTGGCTTCCAATGCGTTAAGCAATAGCCTTCATACTTTTGTATATTTATACAAAGTCAGCTTATTGCCCCCACAAACTGGGTCCTCATTTTACCTATCTTAGAAGGGAAGGAAGGCTGAGTCAACCTTGAGCCTGGTGAGGTTCTGAATATTCTCTAAGATTTACTTGAACTGAAAGGCAAGTCCTCTTCATAGAATGCAGAAAGAAATCACTTATAGATGTGAATAAAAGCAAAGATTGGCTTACCAATAAGATCTGCTTGTAAAGATGAAGTGCTTTCAAAGAGTAAAAAAAAAAAAACCTTGTGGTCATTGTGCACAGATTTGTAAAGAGAGAAGTATTATTGCCTAAATAAATAAATCAAGTTTTGTAATCATAGAGATTTATATCTTTCAAGTCATTTGCCTACAGTAAAAGCACCTTTTTTTTTAAACTGGAAGAAAACCTATAATTGCTTTCTCAGCACATATTATTTGTGGTATGCAAAGTTTTTTTTTAATAGTATATTTTTATGTACAAATTATGCAAATAGAATTCGCACTTTATGGATGTTCTCTTTTAACAATTGCAAATGAATCAGCCACACTGCTGTGGAAGTACACATTAACCAGGACATCCTACAAATGAATAGATAGCCAGCCCAGGTTGAAGGAATTTAAATTTAATTTAAATGCGTTTGGGAAAGTCTTTATTGATGGGTAGGGAAGGCTTACCTAATCTTTAGAAGATGCGACATAAGCAGAGCTTCGTGCAGCATTCAGTGCCAAGTTATGGAAAAACAACCAGTAGGTTAATCTCCCATAATGCCTCTAGCTTAATTTGAATTTGCAGCATTGAAAATTAAAATAGCGGATCGACTCAGGCATCCTGCAAACCTCCTCTGACACGAATAGCATTAAAATAAAGGCATTGTGAACCTGCAAACTGTAATCCATTCATCTCCCAATATGTTGTATGGAAACTCAAGTGTCTTTCTTTTTAACACTTCATTAGGTCCTTGGTGGGAAACCTTCTCTAACAGGTTCTGCCTGGTTCCGCCGAGCTGGTAGTGGTGACGATATGAGTCACCGAACTGGTTCTGCCTCCTGCCCTCCTGCACCCCGGCACCCCACCCAACACCCCTGCCCTCCCCCGCATTATTCTTACCTTTTATTTGGTCCCACCCCCAATCTATTGCTGCCTCCTGAGTTCCAGCTGATCGGCTAGAAGGAAAAAAACTGTTTAAACTCTTGCCGCGGGGCTTCAAAGGGCCGCCCTACAGCTGATCAGTGTTAAAAAGCAGTGTGGTGGTAGACCGGTGCCTCCAAAAACAGATGAGTAGATCGGTGCCTCCAAAAACAGATGAGTAGACCGGTACAGCTCTGCAAGCATTTAAAAGCCTGGTAGACCAGTACCTCTGCTAAATCCTAAATAATTGTCACATGACCATCAAGCCACACCCACAAAATAAGCCACACCCACAGAACCAGTAGTAAAAAAAAAATAGAACCCACCCCTGTATTGTTTTGCTACTAATACTAAGTTGGACATCATAGGGTATAATTGCATCACATGTCATGGGAAAGTCTATTTAAAAACTGACTTATATTAAATCTTTGGTCTAGCTAGCCCAAAAATATTGACCCAAACTAACAGTATCTCTCCCAAATATGAGTTTTTTGTGACTTAACTGAAATTGAACACGGAAAACATTTGCAAAGCATGTAGTCTACTATTCTGAGACAACCTTTGTAATGCGATAGCTCCATATTTAATCTTTATTAGGACATCCTCATTGAAATTGTGTGTGTGTGTGTGTGCTTTTGAGTCAGTGTTCACTTCAGACAACTGCCTGGATAATTGAAAATAATTGAGATAATTACTGAAAATAATTGAATTAATTCAGGACATTTTCTTGGCAAGTTTTCAGAAGTGGCCTGCCATTGCCTCCTTCATAAGGCTGAGAGAGATTGACTGGCCCAAGATCATCCCAATGGCTTTGTGCCTAAGGCAAGACTAGAATTCACAATCTCTGGTTTCTAACTTGGTCCCCTAACCACTACATCAAACTGGCTGTTTCCCATTGTAATGAATGACACTTAAATTCTTTAATATCTGTGCCATTATTAAATCGTTCAATTATAATAGAGTCTCCTTTGTGTAAAAATACACATTAAAAGAAAAAGAGAACAGAGATAAGAATAGAAGTGAACAAAAAAAAGGGGGGGGGCTTTTTGTACCAGAAGCAGAGAACCTGCCATAATGTCCAGTTGTACCCCCAATTTCCAAGGGGATTAGCCTTTTGGCTACAATCAATGACTCTCAGTGTCATTTTTCATTAATGTGTCACCCTGGATTTGAAGGAAATCCACTGCTGGATTCGAAGAGAAAAGGCAAATGTTATACAGTAGGTGAAGGGCAGGCTGTTGCTGGATTGATCCTTCCCTGTGGCCTACTTAACATCTGCCATTTGCAGCAACTGGGAGAGATTGTGGCATTAGACATAAAAGAACCAAGAAACAGGAGGAGAATCCATTGCTAGCTCATCTATAAAAGGCAATTCAGCCCAGGTGGCAAGATATCCGAGCAGAAATGGTTCAAAATGTTGCAATGAATTCACCAACACATATGGCTTGTAAATTCCAACTGCAGGTTCCAAGATTCTTTATTTCTCCCCAATTCTAACATAAGACTCTGAAAACTGTTGAAAAAGTGGAATTGGTGCTTCCTTGAATTTGTTCAGCTGTGTGAAGCTTAACAGCAACTGCTTCATTCCACATAATGGAGAACTGGACCTGGATGGAGAAGCTCTCAAGAAGTTGGTCCTCTCATTATCCTTAACAAATAGCTATTCTGATTAAGCTGAGGACAGCTGAGGCCAAGAACATTTGGAAAGTTAGAATTTACTCACTTGTTATCCAAAAGGTCTAATACCAGTGGTGGGATTCAGCCAGTTCTCACCACTTTGGGAGAACCAGTTGTTAACTTTCTGAGCAGTTTGGTGAACTGGTTGCTGGAAGAAATCATTAGGGCAGAGAACCGGTTGTTAAATTATTTGAATCCCACCACTGTCTAATACTGTTGCAAAGCTTTAATAAACATCCATAAAGGGGGTTTTAATTGAAACATATGCAAGCACACATAATCCATTTATCACAATTTCTCATGCAGCTCTCTCCTTGAAGATCCAGGATCATCCTGAGCATTAAAACAAGCCTTTGAAATACGTTTTGTTTTCTTGCAGAGTCTGATTTAAAACATCTATGTCCAATAAAGGTGTAAGGATTCAGGAAATGGAGTATTGTATGCTGCCCAACTGACAGTCAAAATTGTTATTTGTCAAACTTAATTAGAACCACTTATGCATTTTGCACATCTAGCCCCTAACAATCTTATCAGTGCCTTGTCATGCAATTTACATTTAACATGTTTTCTAAATGCAGAGCAGTCTCCTTTCCCCAATCTTATAATACCTACAGTCTATCAAAAAGAAAAAAGAAAAGAAACAGAATTTACAATACACTAAGATGACTTATTAGGCAATTGTGGCCAAACCACAAATTCTAAAATTGTTTCCCCCTTCCCTGTGAGAAATTTTAAATTGAGCATTTTCATTTGTTGCTAAATCCTCTTCACTTTCAGCCCCTAATGTCCATTGGAGACTAGAACAACTTGCCACAGCCAATTCCCTATGGTCATCTCCCTCACAGCCCTATTGTCAGGTTTTGATATCGTCTCAAATAAATCCAAATCATCTGAGTTTAGCATCTATGTGAATGCAGGCACTTTACCTTTAGCTGATTATGTAAGCACATTCTGCAACCAGTACCTTATAGATGACTAGTCTTTGGTGATGAATTCAGCCCCAACAACAATTTTACAGCTGCTGATAGTGATATCCAAATAAAGCAAGGAAGGAAAAGCAGGCAAAGGGCTGGTTCTTGAATTATTTCTAATCACTTTACTAAGATCAGACAATGTGAAGACAGGGCTCTCTGAACTTGCTTTTTCTCTTGCAGACGTTTATTAACCAAACTAGGTAACATCATCAGTGCCAATAGTGGGATTCAAATCCCGGCGCTACTGGTTCGCTAGGGCGAACTGGTAGCAACCCACCCCTGATCAGTGCTAGTCATGAGAGACCCCACATATCAACCCTGAGCTACAAACATTCTCCTTTATTGATGTGAAGAGACCTGGCGTATAGGATTGCCAAGAGTCAGACAGGACTGAATGGATAACATTACCATTATCACTAGTGGTGGCCATAGGAGGCATCTGAGAGGAAGGAGACACAGTTCTGCTTCCATCTCATGGTTGTTTTGCATTTGTTTTCACTGGGAAACACGTGATAAGCTGGATATGTTTTATTAAGTCATGTGATCAGGAGGGAGGACCGAGGAAGATTTACAATGGAACAAACATTAATATTCCAAGTTGTTGCTCACCTGTTTCTTCCATAGGGATGAATAAAATATTGTTGAAAGAGTTGAAAGAGAACTCAGAGTTCTTTTAATCTAACCCCTACTCAAACAGGAGACCCTAAACCAGTGATGGCTAACTTTTTTGCTGTCATGTGTTAAAAGCAGGGCGAGCACCCATATTTCAGTGCCCCACCGTGCCCCACCCCCAGTGCATGCACACAAGACCCCACACACACACATGTCCTGTTTTGGGCCTAGCAGGCCTCCGGAGGCCGGAAACGGCCCATTTCCAGACTTCCAGTAGGCCCGGTAGGCCCGTTTTTTGCTGTCCCTGGGGAGGGCAAAGACGGCCTCCCCCATCCCCCCCGGAGGCCCTCCAAAGGCCAGAAATGCCCCCCAGAACCTCTGCGCGAGCCCTGTACTTACCTGGCATCTAAAACAGGCCGCGTGGAGACACCTGGGAGGGGAGGGGTGGTGTGGGAGGGACAAACCGAAAATCAGTATGTACATGCGTACTGGAGCTGAGCTAGGGCAACAGCTCGCGTGCCTGCAGATACGGCTCCATGTGCCACCTGTGGCACATGTGCCATAGGTTCACCATCACAGCCCTAAACCATTGTGGACAAATGGCTGTCCAGTCTCTTTGTCAGGTTTCGATGTCATCTCAAATAAAATAAATTGCATTTCCAAACAGATAGTTTTTGAAGAAATCTTTCATTTTATTAAGCACGACAATCTGCCCACGATCGTGGTGTAGCCAACTCTGACTTCCTGACCCCAAACCTTCCCTTTCCGTTCCCCAAATCTCTGTGTCTCATTGGCCTTCTTCCAAATCACTCTCCCCATATCTACTACTTAAGCTCCCAGGAATGTCCCCCCTCCCTCTCATCTCCTAGGGGATATTATCTTCAAGGAAAATAAGTAGGTGAAATGTCAAGCATCCTCTTGCCAGCTGCCCCCTCTTCTCCTTCTTATGTCAGCACTAGAGTAAATGCAGGTTGAAGTGCTGACATCTATCACCGTGGCCAACTTGCTGCAGCCAACTCAAGTTGATGAGTTGCTGCAGCAAAATGGTGGCAGCAGGTGGCTGTGGCATAATGACCATGGCAAGATGGCTGTGGCAGACTGGCCATGACGAAATGGCTGCAGCAAGTGTTCTCATTCCATGTCCATTGATTCCCACACTTAGGTCAGCAAAATAATGTCATCTTCATGTATGGTCTTTGCTTCCCCAGGCAGAAAGATAATTGTTGTAGCCCTCCTGCTATAAAATACTCTACCACCAGATATTCAAGCTTCCTGTTCCCTCCCAGTATTTCATAAAGACATCAATACCACTTTATTCTGCTCTTGTAACTTTCGTTTATTTAGTTGAGGCATCTTTTGTTTATTGTGTCTGATATTTCTACTGTGTTGTACACTACCCAGAGTTTTCAGAGGATGTTGATGGAGAAGGAAGAGGAAGAGGATTTAAATTTGTATCTCATCCAGCATCAAACAATGAAGAGCCTTGGTAGTACAGTGGTCTAAGGCATCCTGTTATTAAGCTGGTTATTAAGACCAGCTGCCTGCAATTACTGCAGGTTCGAATCTCGCCAAGGCTCAAGGTTGACTCAGCCTTCCATCCTTTCTAAGGTAGGTAAATTGAAGACCCAATTGTGGGGGCAATAAGCTGACTTTGTATAAATATACAAAAGGATGAAGGCTATTGCTTAGCACATTGTAAGCCGCCCTGAGTCTCTGGAGAAGGGCGGCATATAAATCAAATTAAAAAAAAAAAATCAAAGGGAAGAGAATAAAAAAGCCTGTAGATAAATAAATGAATCTCAATAATTGTTGGCTTTCATTCTGATCTTTTTCTCATGTGCAGAACTGGCCCAGTTTAGCAGAGCGCAGCCTGTGTGCTAGGAGTACGTGCACAATTTTTAAGCAAAGTAAGCTAGGCTGCTGATCTTCAGGGATGACAGAATGATGCTGAGGGATAAACCAAAGGAGATACGCTGCATCAATTCACTGGTCAGACTCCAGCACATAGATAATCTTATAAGTAAATCACATATTGGGAAATGGATAATTTCATTCTCAGCCATTCTGAGAAGAAACAGAAAAGCTGGCTGAGCTTTCTTTAGCCTGGAAAATAAATAGAATTGTTCCCTGGTCAATGTTGGCCATCATTTACCTGCCCTGCTTCATAGACTGGAAATTTTTGCTGCATAAAAGCACATATTTATTTATGGGCAATAGCATTCTATACAGTAAATGAGTTGCTATTTCTGTTTCCTAAAGTGGTTCAAGGCTGAATGACTTAATAACAAAGACAATGTGTGCTTTAGAGAAAATCTTGGTCTGGTTCCCAGATTCTTTAGCTAGAACGGTAGATTTGGACCACTAGTTTATGAAACTGAATAATCTACAATCAAGGGTAACAAAACTGTGGGAGTCATAACCACAACTAACTAAAGAGGAGGAGGAGGAGGAGGAGGAGGAGGAGGAGGAGAAGAAAAAGAAGAAGAAGAAGAAGAAGAAGAAGAAGAAGAAGAAGAAGAAGAAGAAGAAGAAGAAGAAGAAGAAGAAGAAGAAGAAGAAGAAGAAAAAGAAGCTTCCAAATCCCACCCAAATGCCCAAGATATTTACAAGTAGAATAGCAGACAATTTCTGAAATGTATTAAGGAAGCTGCATACATAGGCATATCTGCCTTTCACAGCTCTTTGTGGGCATTTGGCCAACAGATGCTTTTTTAAAAAAAAAAATCTCCTTGGGAATGATTATCTATTTTCATTTGTCTTGATTTAATCTTGGCACCTGTATTACAGAAGCATGCATATCTGTCAGGTAATAATGCTGCACAAAGCTGTATTAATGAGACATAATTCAAGAGGAAGCGAATGATAACCTCTTAAATGGCAGCGCCTGATCCTTAGCAACCTTCTCCGCAGAAGCAAAAGGAAGCAAAGGCCTGGGGTCTTTGTGCTATTCTTCTCCTTTCCAGGGGGAGAGAAAAGCCCCGGAATTAAATATGAATTGGGTAACAAGGATCAAGTGGTTACATGCTTCAGTCATAGCACCGTGCAGAAAGAAATTCTCCTGCCTGTTCTCTCAAATTAATTGCTCACCTTGCTTCCAGAATAGATAATTACTGGGAAGTATTTCTGGGTGGAATGTGGCATGGTCAACCTTGTAAGCTTCCACACTAATTTTTCATAATGTCTCTAGAGGAATATTTCAATGAAAATTATTACTTTAATGAATTAAATTCCCACGATGATTGTGGGAAATTTAAAAGGTGGACCCAGTTTGCTATACTGAGTTGGAGAGTCAGTCTTCCTCCACTCCTTCCACTCCCAGTATTCAGACAGGAACACTATTTCAGAATAACAGTCTGATTTTTGTACTTCCTGGGAAAATACAATCTCGGTATACCCTTTCAAACCACTTGGTTCTACTCTTCTACATCTTGTTTCCTTATATAGTAAAAGTCCTTGCAGATTTTACTTCGCTAGTTGTTACCAACTCTAGGGGGCAGTGTTCATCTCCATTTCAAGGACATTGAACCATTCACGGTCAAGTGACCAGCATGATATCATGGGGCGTTGTTACTTTCTACTGAAGTGGTAGCTATTTATGAACTTGCATTGAGATCCTTTTGAGCTGCTAGGTTGGGAGGAGCTGGGACGAGGATGGGAACTCACCCCGTCATGTGGCACTCAGGTGTCGAATTTGGGTTGCTGACTTTCTAGTTGACAAGCCCAGCATGTTAACCACTGAGCCACTATGCTACCCTTCCTTATATAGTATTCTTCCTAAATAATGACTTAGATTTATAATTCTGTTGTCAATTTGTGAAGCCTTCCCAACCTGCTTTCGAGTTGCTATAGGCAGGGGGATGGGGAATTGAGCTTTGCAACTGTATCGAGGAGTTTTCACCTCAGTCAAAACAAAGCACATTCCAGCTGGCAAATATCAAGGCCATCCCCATGGAGATCCACAGTGGCTGTAAGGAGTGACTTCTACAACCTGCAAAATTGCTTCATTGGGGAATGTGAGTGATGACACACCTTGGGGAGAAGAGGAAACAGGGTCAGGGTCAAGGCACGAATTAAGTGAGGTCAGAGTTGGCTTCACTTGGTACATGACAACATGACGCTCCTAATAAATAATTGGATTTCTTTTGAACCTCGGATTGAAATTCATATTTTAATTAGGGCATTGGTTGGAACCCTGATATGTTTTTATTTATTACCACCATTATCCTCTCTCTCTCTTGTTGTCTACTTTGGGCTTTTGAAAATTTCAGAATTCAATTGCATTTTTTTTCTACTTCAGATAATTATGGATCATTCCATCAAAGTTGTTAATACAGAAGGAGAGATTTGGAAGCAGTTTTACAGAAAGCTTTAATAGTCTTTCTGTCTGAGTATTCAGATATCAGCTATTTTGTCACTATCTAAGCTATCTGCTAACTGGATTAAAAAATATTAGTTATTTATTATTTTATGAACTCAGCAAGGACAAGTATTATAAAGAACATATTGTCTCTATCCTTTCATCCTAGGTTTGCATGCATTAGTAAATAATTTTGATTATGATCACAGACCAGCTTTATAAAAAAAAACCTTTTTAAAAATTTAAAACAGGAGATAATATATTACAATTAGTGGTGGATTGTCAGTGGCCAAAAGAAACAAAAAGAAAGTAATCCTTTGAAAATCATGGCATACACCAAAATCAGATTTTATGTTGTCAATAAATGGGACAGATGCATTTAAAATGAAATTAAAATATGTACTTTCTGACATTCAATGTTAAATAAATATTCAGCATCTTTATCTGAACTACAGTCATAACTTAGTGGCAGAAATTGACAAGGGCTGCACATTTGTTCTTAAACACTTTTTAATCCCAAAGTAGTGTAGAAATTACACCACATATACATAAATTGTTATATCAAAATTAAACTGAGTAAAGTCCTCATATATCCTCCAATTTTCTTGCCTGAAGCTGAAATTTGGATTGGACAGTTTCCCATCCCCACACAACTTTTACCTTTTGTCTCCCTTAATACAGATGGCGTAGCTGCAACTTAATCTTTATATATTTTTTTAAAAAATGTTAATCCTCTATGCTGGATTTTTGTCTACCACTCATGGTGTTGCATCACTGATCCCCAAATCCTTCCTAAAGAGGATTCAAGATAATACAACATTGCAGAATTTGAAGTTTTAATAGCGTTTTAGTCTTCCTTAAGATGTTGGGACCATGGAAATAAATCCATGGATTTAAGGCTTTAATAGCAAATATTAGGAGTCAGTGTTTTGCAGCTCAAATACCTGTGACTGACTTTAATATCCAAAGAGTCTGTGGAAAAAGAACAACCCAAAAAACAGCAGCAATAATGAAAAAAAACTCACACAATCCCATTGATGTTGAAAATAGAAGTTTGGCATAGAGATTGGAAGAGATTATACAGTATTCATCTATCATGTTATTGACCAGAAGTCTGTATGTACAACGTAATTACAATTTTAATTATAAACTACTAAAAAAAGTTGATAGAGTTCCTCCCTTCTCCCCAAAATTTAAAACCTCCCTGCAGATGGTTTGAATGCAGAATAAAGAGAGTTGGAAGGGACTTTAGAGGTCTTTAAATCTAACCCCTGCCCAAACAGGAAACCCTATACCTTTCTGAAGAAATGGCCATCCAATCTCTTCTTAAAAACCTCCACTGTTGGAGTACCCAACTTCTGAAGGCAAGCCCTTCCACTGATTATTTTTTCTAATTGTTGGGAAATTTCTCCTTAGTTCTAGGTTGGCTCTCTCCTTGATAAACTGGCAGCAGATTCAGACAGTGAGGAGGTTGGGGAGGAACATGGGCCAGTCCTGGAGTCTGGGGAAGGCTCTGATGAGGGCTCTGCGTCAGAGGCAGAGAGGGGGCCAGGGCCAGATGCCAGTTATCAGCTGCCTTCAGAGTCAGACATCAGTGAGGCAGACAAACAGCTGGAGCCTGTTCCCAGTGTGTGCATGCGCAGAGTTGCCAGACAAAGGGAACAGCTAAAGAACAAGGGTCGACTTGGGAGTAAGGCCATAGGTGGATGATGAATAGCCCTCCCAGGGGGAATAAAAGAGGAGCGAAAGGGGAGTGGAGTTTGCAGGAGACAATTACTTCACCTAATTGGTCTGTGACTCTCAGAGTCTCCCAAATTTTGAAGATATCAGCCTGGCAGCTCTCCAAGCCAGATGAGGTCTATGACTGTAAATTCTCCCTTGAAAGACTTTGCTGAAGGTGAATGAGAGGAATTCACTGTCTGTTTAATAAAAGGGGTTTGGTCGGGACTAGGATTCTGCTTCGTGCTTTTGGGGGAAGCCTAGATCAGAACAGTATGATCCTTTCTGAGCATTATCTTGCCTGAGAAGCTATAATTAGACTGAAGGATATATAACAAGACCACCCTTTTAATGCCACAAAAACTAGACAAGTGTGAAGCTGTGAGGCAAACTATTACCAATATTAATATTACTATCCTTGTTGAAACTATGTGCCATCAAATTCTTTCTAGATACATTCATTTCTTTACTTTGGAGGAAAAAAAAGTGGGAAAAAATCAAGAAAGCTCCCCAAAGATCTTTAAAAGTAGCATATTTATTATGACAAAGATTTATGGGTGCAGTTCACATATTTTACAAACATTTATGCCATAAACCAAGTCCTCATGGTGTCTAAAGATTTCTTGTTGTTTTCTGCCAAGGAATGATAGTATCGTCCTTCCACACACTAACACACACACACACCAGAGAGGGAAGGAGGGAAAGAGAGACAGAAAGAGAGAGAGAGAGAGAGAGAGAGAGAGAGAGAGAGAGAGAGAGAGAGAGAGAGAGAGAGAGAGAGAGAGGAGAGATGCTTAAAAGTTTGTGAATCTTTTAGAATTTTCAATATCTCTGTAAAAATATGGCCTACAATGTGATCTGTTCTCCACATAAATCCTAACTATAGGTAAAAGAATCCAATTAAACAAATGAGTACAAAAATAATATGCATGTTCGTTTATTGAAGAAAATGATCCAAAGCTATATATTTGTGTATGACAAAAGTATGTCAGCCTTTGCTTTCAGGAACTGGTGTGCTCTCTTCGGACAGCAAAACTACAACCACACTTTTCCCATAAAATTTTTTCCCCAAGTTTTTTATTTTATAGCACATAAAAATTCTATTTTCAATTAAACAGTGTATTGTCTAGGTACAAATAGTTTTAGGAAATAGTAATCAAAATATTTACAACAGTGTTCATTACATTTGTATTGATATTATTATTATTATTATTATTATTATTATTATTATTATTATTATTATTATTATTATTATTGGTTAATCTTTAGTGAGATTCACAGCCTTTGAGGCAGGTTAATAGCTCAGCAACTCGAGTCCTAACCAAGGACCTAGGAACTGTTAAGGTATCGTCGGAGGATGTAAGCTGTTCCGAGTAAGGTGGTTTTTTTGTAGACTCAAAATGTTCAAGTCCGGCAAATTTAGAATTTCTAAATAGCGGGGTAGCCCTTTGGGTATTGCTCCAAGGGCTCCAATTAGAATCGGGACAACACACGATTTCTTTTTCCACAGTCGCTCAACTTCAATTTGTAAGTCCCGGTACTTTGTGATTTTTTCTTGCTGCTTATCTTCAATTCGTGCATCACCAGGTATTGCAATGTCAATGAACCATACTTTTTTCTTTTCAACTATTGTTATGTCAGGTGTGTTGTGGACCAAGTGCCTGTCAGTCTGAATCCTAAAGTCCCACAAGATCTTGAGTTTCTCATTCTCTAACACTTTTTCAACCTGATGTTCCCAGTGGTTTTTGCTGTACTCAAATCCAAACTTCTGGCACAATTTCCAGTGAATGATTTTAGCAACACGGTCATGGCGTTGTAGGTAGTCAGTTTGTGAAATTTTGCTGCACCCTGATCAGGTGGTCAACTGTCTCATCTTTCTCATTGCAGAGGCGGCATTTATTATTGTTGTTGTTGTTATTATTATTATTATTATTATTATTATTATTATTATTATTATTATTATTAATGACAATGATGATGGTGATGTTTATTTGACCATTTTACCATGCTTCCCTTATATCATTGATCTTTTCCTTGTCTTTCCCTGTTTCTAACTCCTGTTTTTGTCAGCTAACCATTGATAAAATGAGTCCCAGGTCAAAAAGTATTCAGTTTCTTTCTTTTCCTTAATTGTAAGTGTTAGCCTATCCATTTCTGCACATTTTAATATTTTTTAATCACATTTTCATCTGTTGGGATCTCTTCACTTTTCCATTCTTGTGCAAATACAATTCTAGCTGCAGTCAGTACATATATATTAAGATATGCATTCCCTTTTTTGTACTTACCGGGTAAAACTTTTCCCATAACTTTTTATGAGTCCTACACATTGGCTTGGAGGAATTTTAGCCTATTGCTCCCTATAGAATACCTTCAATCCTAAAATATGAATGCGATTCCTCACATGAACTGCCCTCTTTGGGTCCTTCCAAAGCATTTCTATAGGATTAAGTTCAGGACTTTGACTTAGCCTTTCCAAAGCATTGACTTTCTCCTGTTTTAACCTTTCATTGGTCATATAGTTTATGGATTTTGAGATTGTCTTTCCACATAATCCAGTTTCTCTTGAGCTCCAGTTCATGGATAGACACTCTGACATTTTCTTGTAGTTTTCTAATGCAGCATTCATAGTTCCATCAAAGAGAGCAAGTCAACCTGGTCCAGAAGCAGCAAAGCTTCTTATCCAATCTGCAGTGTTTGAATTTCATCAAATATAATGCTTTTCATTCAAGCCAAAAAATTCTATTTTGGTCTCATCTGTTCATAGAAATACTTCTAATAGCCTAAGTGGTGTTTTGCAAATAATAGACTGTCAGCAATGTTCTTTTTGGAGAGCAGTAACTTTCTTCTGGCAACTCTGCCCTTCACTTCACTGTTTTCAATGTTCTTCTGATGTTCTGTTGATTCCTTGGCTTCCATTTCCAGTAAAGATCACCATTATTCAGACAAAGGTGATTGTTGAAAAAGAAAGTTCTTATAGATCTTTCTATCAATGGTTATCAGGAGAGATCACTCTAATAAAAAAACTGAGGATTTCTTATTGCTTGGAAGAAACAAGACTGGAAAAGCTAAATGCATCCATTTTTGTTCTCAGTCCATTTCTCATCTCTCTCCAAATAATTTAGTTTGCCCCATTCTGTATCAGTCTGAGAATTATTTCACTGAAGTCAGAACTGAAGAAGCTGCTTGGATGAGAAGCGGAATGTCTTCAAGGAAAAGTCCAGCTGCCTTTTGAAAAAGCACCTTTTTGGGATATCCACACAATTGTATGCATGGCAAAAAGCAGAGAAGGAAGAATTGTATAGTATTTTTTTTCATTTCAGCTTATATTTTGATCATTAATCGCAGGATAAATCATGAAACAATCAAACTTTGTTGTAATTTCAAATGCAAGCCGCAATGTTAGCAGTTATTGACTTAAACGAGGGGTGTCAAACTCAAGGCCCACAGGCCAGATCCGGCCTGTGGAGTGCTGAAATCTGGCCCACGGAGCCGCCCTGGAAACAGTGAAGGACTGGCCCGCAGTGCCTCTGCCAGTGAAAATGGAATTCGGGAGGGCCGTGCACAGCCGTCCCAGGCTCCTTTTTCACTGGCAGATGCACCAAGGGCCAATCCTTCGCTTTTTGCTGGCAGACGGCTAGCAAAACAAACTAAAAACAAAACAAAAGGAGAAATGTTTCCCCGTTTGCATTTGAGCATCCAAGAAGGAACAGGGAAGGAGAAAGGGAAAGAAGAAAGACAAAGAAAAGGAAGGAAAGAGGGGAAGAGGGGAAGGAAGGAAGGAAAAAGAAAGAAAGAGGGGAAGGAAGAAGAAAGGAGAATGAAGAGGGAAGGAAAAAGAAGAAAAGGAAAGAACAAGTCCTGGGGCCCATTGAGTTAAACTATTCAACCCAACCCATTTCACACTGTTGTTGTTCTGGGGGAAATAGGAAAAAGGAAGGTATGCTGGATATGTTGGCTGTCTTGTGTTATTTAAAAAATAAAGGAAAGAAGAAAAGGAAGGAAGGAAGGAAGGAAGGAAGGAAGGAAGGAAGGAAGGAAGGAAGGAAGACATTGCTGACTGGTGGCTACTACTTCCTTATTACACTCTTATTACACAAGGAAGGAGATTATAATGAGAGGGAGGAAGGGCCTCAGGGAAGTCCTCCCTTAGCACTTGGCCACCACAGGTGCCCCTGACATGAGTGACATCAAGTTGGCCATGCCCCCCCCCCGCCCCCAAGGTCAAACACAACCCTGATGTGCCCTTAATGAAATCGAGTTTGATGCCCTTGACTTAAACCAAACACTTCTGAAGAAAACATAGGTACATTTTAAATGTCATTTTTGACATTTAATTGACAAAATCAACTACCTTGGTGTTTATTGAGATGGAAGCTACACTGATAATGACCAAATGCAAACAAGCTGACTCTAGCATCAGTGTTTAATTTATTAGAGGAAGAAAATATAAGCACGATCTAAGATCAACAATTGAGGTATTGTGAAATGAATGTACATATTTGATTGTGTTTGTATTTGTCTTTCCTTTCTTCTGTTTTTCCAGGACATCAAGTTACAGAATATAATATTCCTTCCCCCAACTCTCCCTCCCCCCGAGAACAACCTTCTGCATTTCATTAATATAAGGAAGATTATAAATAATCTAACGATCAGTTTACTCAGTATTTTTGAGCAATATTTAAAGAAGTTAGGCTTCTTCAGTTTGCAAAGAGAAATTCCAGAAGAATCTGTGGGGAAATTTCTATTTCGGTTTCATCCAGGATATTGCCAAATGAAGTACTTTGTTTTTCTGCATGTACATAATTTTTGGCTGGGCCTGCCTCCATGTTGTCCAGAGTGCTTGTAAGAAGCCCAGCATATTGGGAGCCAAGTCCTCAAAGGTTTTCCAAAAAAACAGATCACTCTAGGGATACTTGGAATCATTCTGCATTCAACTGGAACGCAAATAGAGCATATAATGTCCTTAAAAAGTAAAAAAGACTTTTCCTGAATTTGAATAGATCAGCAACTTCGATGCAATAAAATAAAATTACAATTGTAAACAATTGCAGCCTCTGCAGACCACTCTTCATCTGAACCTACCAGAAATCAATCGATGCCTCAGAAATAGACAAATTCAGTTTTTTAGATGTTCAAAAGAATTTAAACCTGATTGTTTTATTCTGTTTCTATTCCCCCAAAGGTAAATTATCGGCAGCCATCTCTCCCTCTGTCTAAATTTATATATGCAAAAGTTGCATTTGTATAAAAAATGTGTGTGCGTGTGACTTTTTCCCAATTAACATATTTTTGTATAAATTTTTCCTAATATGGATAGTTTTCAAAAAGAGTTTTATTATTATGAATCATTCTATATATTTTCTGAAATTTATTTATTTATTTTATTTATTTTAGAAAGTTTATATTGCCGCCTACTCACACATGGTGATTCAAGGCGGCTTACAAGGATATTAAACCATATAAAAGAAATAAAAATAATAAAACAATAAATTAGTAAAATAATAACATCCCCATCCCCCACCCCCCAGGTGAAAACACACATTCATACAAACCAGAGGTGGGTTTCAGCAGGTTCTGACCAGTTCTGGAGAACTGGTAGCAGAAATTTTGAGTAGTTCAAAGAACCGGTATTAAAATTCTGACTGGCCCCGCCCCCATCTATTCTCTGCCTCCCAAGTCCCAGCTGATTAGGAGGAAATGGGGATTTTGCAGTAACCTTCCCCTGCCATGCCCACCAAGCCACGCCCACCAAGCCACACCCACAGAACCGGTAGTAAAAAAATTTGAAACGCACCACTGATACAAACCATTTAATGGTATCCATCCCGCTTTGGATTTCCCCTCCCAGGCTGGCAGATCCAGGTCTTCAGCACTTTCCAAAAGAATGTTGGGGGGGGGGGTGCAGTCTAATGTCTGGGGGAATGATGTTCCAGAGAGAGAGAGACACCATGGAGAAGGCCCTTCTTCTGGGTCCCGCCAGGTGTATCTAGGGGATGGGACCCACAATATTGTCTCCCCGCTCTAGTAGGTCAGGTACATGTGACCGGCAAGAGACAGTCCCTCAGATAACCTGATCCCAAGTCATGGTGACAACCAGCATCTTGAATTGCACCTGGAAGCAAATCAGCAACCAATGCAGTTCCCGCAGGTGAAGTGATATATGTGCACACTGGTTTGCACAAAACCATGTGGGCTGCTGCATTTTGCACCAACTGGAGCTTCTGGATGCTCTTCAGGGGCAGCCCCATGTAGAGTGCATTGCAATAGTCAAGACGGGAGGCAACTAGGGCATGAGTGATCATGAGTAGGGATTGTTGGTCCAGGAAAGGGCATAACTGGCGCACAACCAGCAGTTGGGCAAAGGCCCTCCTGGCCACCACTGCCATTTGCTCTTTGAGCAGGAGTCACGAGTCCAGGAGAATCCCCAGATTACGCACAGGGTCTGCTTGTGCCAGTGCCACTCCATCAGAGGTGGGTTTCAGCAGGTTCTGACCAGTTCTGGAGAACTAGTAGTGGAAATTTTGAGTAGTTTGGAGAACCAGTAGTAAAAATTCTGCCCCGCCCCCATCTATTCTCTGCCTCCCAAGTCCCAGCTGATTGGGAGGGAATGGAGATTTTACAGTATCCTTCCCCTGCCACGCCCACCAAGCTATGCCATACCCACCAAGCCACACCCACAGAACCGGTAGTAAAAAAAATTGAAACCCACCACTGCACCCCATCCATGATCAAAGGTGGCAATTCTCCATGGACTAAAGAACCCCAAACCCAGAGCCACACAATCTTTCCAGGGTTCAGTTTCAACCCATTGCCGCCCATCCAGTCCCTAACAGCCTCTAGACACTGTGAGAGGGAGGTCACAGCATTGCTTAACTCACCAGGGCTGAAATGTAAAATCATTTTGCAAAATTCTGAACTGTTTTCCATTCAACTTTTTCAAATGGGAATGGGTGAATTTTTGCAGAGCAAAGAAAATTTCTTTTCTATTGCTAAAGGTAGCCTGAGTATCTTATTCATTCTCAGGTCCAATATTAGAATTTGATATCAATGATATCAATTGGTATCAATGGACATTTATGTCTTGCTGTAAAAGGGCCCCTTACTGTTCTCTGGAGTCTTCTATTCTGCTACACTGTCTCCTGCCATCACCTTCTATTTTAGTTGTGCAATAATAAAAATAAAGAGGAAGGTGGCGTTTATGCTTTCTGTGTAAAAGCATGGGTAAATCTGATGTAAAATGAACGGAAATGGACAAATAGGACAACACTTGGAGTAAAGACAATGGGCTACAAGGGAATTGAGGCTGATTTTGCAATCATCTTACCATCTGTTTTGCCAAGTGTCAGGGCAGTGATCAGATGCCCAAGCAATTGGATTTTTTTTGGAGAGAGAGAATGACTGCAGCAGCACACCCAATAAAGGGATTTTAAGCTTTATTATTAGTTCAAGTGAACAGATTTACATATAAAGCAAGACGATGCCCAAATCTCTTACCAGCTGTCAGGAGCTCCTTCATAGTGAAAGTAAAAATACTCCAAGGGTGGCCAGTTCCCACAGTGCTTCAAGTTAGATTCTGCGCAGAAGCTCAACAAACAAAACCAACCCCAAGACTTTTATCAAAACCTGGCATAATGACTTCATGGCCCTGCTATGGTCATGAAGACTGCAACCTGACCCTCACTGGGTGGCACATGACTTTGGAATGGGAGCCAAAAGTCTGACAGGTTTGCAGGTATGTGAAGATTCACACTTCAATCTGAGTCCAAGGTTGACTCAGCCTTCCATCCTTCCGAGGTGGGTGAAATGAGGATCCAGATCGTTGGGGGCAATAGGCTGGCTCTGTAAACCGCTTAGAGAGGGCTGCAAAGCACTGTAAAGTGGTATATAAGTCTAAGTTAAGGTGACCAGATTTTAACATTGGTAAAGAGGGACATTGTGGGCATGACTTATTTTGTGGGCGTGGCTAGCTGGTCATGTGACTGGGTGGGCGTGGCTAGCTGGTCATGTGACTGGGTGGGTGTGGCTAGCTGGGCATGTGACCGGGTGGCCATGGCTATGCGTATAGGGTAAGGTGAACAGATTTTAACATTGGTAAGAAGGACACCATTGTGGGTGTGACTTATTGTGTGGGCGTGGCTTGGAGGCCATGTGACTGGGTGGGCGTGGCTAGCTGGTCATGTGACCGGGTGGCCATGGCTATGTGTATAGGGACTACTCAGAGGGCTGAAAAGTCATTTCTGACAGGTCCTCACACTTTTGACTGGTCCTCACACTTATGACCATCCTCACATTTATGCCCGTGCAGTATTCTTAACAACCATGTCACTCATTTCACAACTGCTTCTCTTCACCATTGTGACAAGATAGGGCAAAAACGTAAAATGTGAGGACAGTCGTAAGTTCGAGGACTGGTCAAAAGTGTGAGGACCAGTCAAAAATAACTTTTTCAGCCCTCTGAGTAGTCCATATGCATTAAAGGATACAGCAATAGAGAGGGATGAAGGAATGGAAATTAGAGTAGGAGTGAGGGTAAGAGAGGGAGGAAGAGAGGAGGAGAAGGAGAAAGGAAGAGGAAGTAGGGAGGAGAAAAAGAGGGTGGGGGGAAGAGAAAGTAAGAAGGAAAGAAAAGAGAGGTGGTAGGTTTGAGGAGAAAGATTGCTGTACAATAAAAAAGATGAAAGGGAAGAAAGCCAACCCCAAGCAAATATAAAGATATTAAGATGAAGAATGAATTGTTAAACTTTAAAGAATAAAAGAGAACAAATATGAATAAATAGCAATAATTAGAAACACACATACAAACATGCAATGTATTTTCTTTG
This sequence comes from Arizona elegans, assembly GCA_022577455.1. Lineage (NCBI taxonomy): Eukaryota > Metazoa > Chordata > Lepidosauria > Squamata > Colubridae > Arizona > Arizona elegans. The sequence continues at coordinate 3,620,546 of JAKOOJ010000013.1, read as the reverse complement.
AACAGAATATTTGGCTGGTTCACAAATTTAAACAGCGTTTAGTCGTTTCAATTAAATTTACAATTTCTATATTTCCTTTTTGCCATATTTATTCCTCATCTATTTTTTAAAAAAAACAATATTACCCTTCATCCTCATCTCTAATCTTAATCAAATTCAATTTTTCCCTTCTATTCTATATTATACCCCTTCCCATTGTCATCTATTTTTATATCCATCCTCACATTGGTTAATTATGTAATTATGTAATACAGTTGTTTAATACAAATTCAACATTTTAATATAAATCAATTAGTTATATAACTATCTTTTTTGTATATTAATCAATATGAACATGAATATTCCAATTATTTCCATGCAATCCAATTTCTTACAAATCAATTAATTATATTTACCAATAATAATAAACCAAATAATTTCCCCCATATATTCCTCCAAACCACAACTTAACCATTTCTGCTTTCAACACAATATACAATTATTAATAGTATCTCAATTATTACAATTCCCTAGTTAAATAGAGCTTTTTTTCTTTTGTGTTTTAAAATCTTGAACTCTCCTCTTTTGCCCAAAATTTCCCATTGTTTGCAGTTTTGTACCTATCTTTTTTGGTGAGGAAAAAGAAAAAGAAAAAGAAAGAAATCTCTCTCTGCCTCATTTTGTCATGTTGCAGGTTTAGTTTCGCTTTCGCCTTTGTTTTCAGTATAATCTGCTCCAGGAACTTTTTGCAGCTTTTTGCAGCTAATTAATCTAGCGGAAGCTGTTAACAGGGGCTGTTTTTTCTATTTTTGCAGGCATGGGTCTATTCATTTTTTTTTAACACTGATCAGCTGTAGGTCGGCCCTTTGAAGCCCCGCGGCAAGAGTTTAAAGAGTTTTTTTTCCCTCTAGCCATCAGCGGGGATTCAGGAGGCAGAATGAAAAATCGGGACTTTTTTAAAACGCCGCGGGACGCGGGACAAATTGCTCAAAAGCGGGACTGTCCCGCCAAAAGCGGGACGTCTGGTCACCTTAGTCTAAGTGCTATTTCTATTTCTATTTATTGGATTTCTATACCACCCTACTCCCGAAGGACTCAGGGCGGTGAACAGCCATAAGATAAAACACATAAATACAAAAATTTAAAATAGAATAAAAATGAATTAAATAATTTGGCTGAAACAAATTTAAAATACCCAATAATTTAAAAACAAATTAAAATTTACATTTAAAAATGTATGGGGGCACCTACCTTCTGGAACCAACTCTCCCCAGAGATAAGGAGAATCCAAGACCTCGGTGCCTTCCGCCGTGCCCTTAAAACCTTCTTTTTTCAGCAAGCCGGGCTGGCTTAACATTTTTTTTTCTTAATTTTTTTAAATGTTTTAAATGGGTTTGTTATTGTTCTTAAATTATGGGGCCAAATTTATATATATTCTTTTAATACTATTTTAATGTTTGTAATTTATGTTTTTATTCGGCTGTACACCGCCCTGAGTCCTCAGGGAGAAGGGCGGCATATAAATTGGAAAATAAATAAATAAAAGGGGAGAAGATTTAGGCCAGGCCACCTTGATGGCTATTGCTATTGCTATTCTCCCTACTTAGAAACATATATATGATTTTATTTTCTTTTTGTCTGATGATGGATATGTGTTTATCCCAAGCATGTTTAAACTCAGTTACTAATGACTGACCCACTACTTCCACTGGAAGTTGGAACTTCTTTATTCTGGAATGAAAAACCAGCAGGCTGGCTAAAAATGAGCCCTAAACTTCTAGATCACAGGTCCCCAACCTTTGCGGCTTGGCAGCCCAGCTGGGGAGGGAGAGGGGAACTGGGCCACATAAGCAGCAGGCCGGCATGCACAAGTGCCTGCCAACTCGCCCTCAGGTAAGTTGAACTGCATGTATGTGCCAGGGATGGGTTCCACTTATCTTTACTACCAGTTCGCAGTGGGAGCTCATGCGCATGCACATGCACAGATAATCCAAGATGACGTCATGGCAAGTGGGCGGAGCCTCCCGCCAGTTTTACTACCGGTTCTATAGAACTGGACCGAACCGGGAGCAACCCACCACTGGTATGTGCGTACTCCAGCCAGCTATTTACACGGTCCAATTCTGAATAGGACATGGCCTGGTAGTAGGCCCTGGCCCAGGGGTTGGGGACCCCTGCTCTAGACCTTTCTTAATATGGACAGTATCAGGGTTCCAATTAACATAACCATTGCAGTCAAAACTCTGAGGCCTGGATTTTCCTCAGGGCATAAATTTATTAGGAATGTCATATTGGCACAGCTGGTGAAAACCCAACTCTGAAGGTCCCGAGGTTTTCCCCATCCAATTCAAAAACCAAAGTTCTTGCCCCCAGGTCACACATCCATCACATGGTCCAATCAGGTCACAGTCCCATCTCTGGTTGGCTTTAGTCCATGCCTTGCCAGCACCTGGTGTGAAAATCCTTGGCTACAAGGGAAATAATTTTATTTTGGCTACACATTCCCCCACTATCTCTATCTTCCCCCTCATGCTCCCACAGCTCCAACTCGCCTTGCTGTGGCAGCCCTGAAGATGCTCCAAAATGGCTTCAGGGCTGACAGACAGTCTATATGAGATAAGTGGTTCTTATCTAATGGTTCTAATTAACCACTAGGAGTGAGGAAAATCAGCTTCACTTTCACTGAATGGCTTTGGACCATCCATTTTCACTCTCTGTCAACCCAATTTACCTCACAGAGGGCTATTGTGGGTAAAACCAGGAGGAGGCTGATGAATGAAGAACAAGGTATACATCTAATAAATAAATAAACAAATAAAGAGAACATTTCCTTTTGATAGTCACTGATAAAATTTCTTATTTCAGTTTATTATAGCTTAGTGAAATATCTCAGCGAACCTTGATAAATTAGTCTAGAAAAATAGAAATAGAAAAATTAAGAAGGGGTAATATGAATGACATCATTTTGTGGAAAATTGTTGGTATTTGAAACAAATTATTATAAATTAACCATGGGAAGCAAACTAATTCCAGATGTAATGGTCTCCAGATCATCTCATGACAAGAAATAGATAAAGTAATGTTTGTTCGAAAGGGCTCTCAAAAGACTTTCCCACACTTTTTTTTTTCAAAAAAAAAAAAAAAAAATCACCAGGAAATAATTTGCTAAAATGAACCTTTTTATATCCAATCCATGATGATCAAAGCTTCTTCCAGATAGCTCTATCTATTAGGTCAGGCTTTGGTCCTAGCTTGATCCTAACACTTTATGTTTGCTTCTTTATGTCTAGATAAAATTCTTCAATTCTATCTTTGTCTTTTACGCCATTTTTTTTTCGTGTTAGATCTTCCAATTCTAATTAAAGAAAACAAAGGTCTGTTTGTTTTCTTTAGGGTACTTCATGTCTGAAGGTACCCTACTGCTTAAAGGGCTAATTTCTTCATCCCAATATCCTTCTTTTAGGAGAAAGGTCAACTTTTCGGTAAGTTCAGAGCGCTGAATTCTGATCAAAACATTCCCAAGCATAGAGACGAGCTTCCTTTCCCAACAAATTCACTTGCAAAATTCTTGTCTGTTCTACATTAATGTCAATCAATGATTCTTCTTTCTCTTGTTACGGTAATCACCTCCCCCAGCAAGAACGGAAAGTTGTAGATCTAGTTGTCCAGGAAGGAAACTTGAACCCTCCCTTGTGCCTGTAGTTCTCAACTGAAATAGGAACCTTAGAAACTTAACTCAGTCCATATTCTAAACCTGACACTCAGACGATCAAAACTCAGAAACACAACTGTGGTGTGTTGCATAGCATGCTAAGGAAAAGGCTGGGCACCCATAATAACCTGTTAGAAAATTCAGACCAAGCTAAATTGTTGTAAGTGGAATGATGATGAATACGTGTTTGTGTGTGTGAGTGTGTGTGTATCCCTACATGTTTCAGCAGTTGAAACATATTAGGATCAAAGTGGCTTTAAGGAAAGCCTGTCCCACAAAATCAATGGTATGATTAATCTTGTGGGTTTGACATTCTCTGTGGCAAGGTTGGTTTGTAAAACTTCAACCACTGGAATTCAGCCAAACCCTGTGCATTTACCACTTGAAGAAAAGATTAAAATATGTATTTAGCTTGGCTTTTTATAGCTATTGTGCTTTGCTATTTTTATGGACATTTTTATTAAATCTTTACAAACAGTTCAAAACTGGTGGGAAGTAAGTAGTATTTAATTCTTTAAAAGAAAAGTAATATGTGCAACATTATATTGCTATTTCAGAGTACCAGTTTGAGAGTCTGTTTTTCTTTTAATGTATCTATCTAGCTTTGTGAAGTCCTTCGCATTAACAGGTAAGTCCTTATACCAGTTGCCCAAAAGGGATATCTATTCTCTTTGTGCTGTACTAAAAGTTCAGCTGATCTTTTATTTTCTTTGTATTTGATTTCTTCTGCCAAGTGTCAACCTGGCTGCTTTCCATCTTTGGACAGCTGAAGTGGTTATCGGATCTTGCCTTCTTCTGAAAAACGAGATGCTTAAGTGTCTGGGTTATCCTTTGAAGTGTCCAGCCAAGCCACAGAAGAAAAACAACTCTGTTTCTGAAGAGCTACTTCAACAGGGAAAAAGTAATGGCCATGCCTTGTGAGAATCACGCCAAGGAGCAAGGGCTTTTTTCTACTGTACAAGAGAGATTAAAGACCTAAGAGATAAAGTGGCACTCAATGGATGATCTTTGCCAGACTGATAAATTGCTAATCAAGGATCTCCTATGGACTGATGGACAAACCTTGGCAAAAAGCCCATAATCTTGCTGCATGAAATTGATTTGTTTACCCCTTCATTCCATCATCTCAACGCCCAATGAATCAAAGCCACAGTGGATTCTATTTTAAATCCACTCACTCATTCTGATGTGTGAGTCATGCACACGCCCACTGAGAACCAACATTCATGGCGATAATTCCACTTTTATTTTTAATTCCATGCACCACCACCCTTTCCAACATCAACTAGAATAAGACTTTATGCTTTCATTATTTCCAATAAAAAAAAAAGTACAGGGAGTTGGGACTCTGTTCACCAGTGTGATGACTCTCTAAAACCTGAACAGAATTAATTCAAATGATGTATAGGGAAGAATTCAGTAAAAAAAAAAAAAAAAGCTTTTTAAAATGTTATATACTGTTTTTATTTTTAATATTTTATTTGTACACAGAGCCCCTCTTAAAAATTTGATACATAAATATAGCAATAGCAATAGCACTTAGACTTATATACTACTTTACATAGTGCTTTTACAGCCCTCTCTAAGTAGTTTACAGAGTCAGCATATTGCCCCCAGCAATCCTCATCTTATCGACCTTGGCAGGATGAAAGGCTGAGTCAACCTTGAGTCAGTCAAGATCGAACTGCTGGCAGTTGGTAAAATTAGCCTGCAGTACTGCATTCTAACCACTGTGCCACCATAGCTTTATATAAAAATCAAGTTAGCAAATGAGCCAAATTAGACCACAAGATGCGGGGGGGGGGGGGGAATCTAGGAAAACTTTCCACAATGCATCCCTATGAGAGAGGCAGTTAGATAGTTGCTCATAATGCTACCAGCTGCTCCTTTCTAAGCTCCACCCAATCACAAGATTCAGAACCTCACCTGTGCATAGGTGTCAAACTCGCCATTTCACGTTAACGTGAGTTTTTTCCATTCATGAAGCTGGAGTGGACATGGCCTATGAAGGACACATCCCCTGTCCTAGTGCATCACACAGCCAAGCACATATAGACATAACATAAGGAGAGAGCAGAGAGATGTGTCGCATTATTTCGTTACACAAAAGACATATAAATGCCTCCTATGGCCACTATGAAAAATGTTCTGCATACTTTATCTTTCCATAAAGATTTTGTGTATAACCAATGTAAACATATCTCTTTTTTTCCCCCTCTGCTACCATTCATCTTTGATCAGTGGTGGGATTCAATTTTTTTTACTACTGATTCTGTGGGCGTGGCTTGGTGGGCGTGGCTGGGGAAGGATACTGTAAAATCTCCATTCCCATCCCACTCCAGGGGAAGGTTACTGCAAAATCCCCATTTCCTCCCAATCAGTTGGGACTCAGGAGGCAGAGAATAGCTGGGGCAGGGGCGGTCAGAGGTGGTGTTTACCGGTTCTCTGAACTATTCAAAATTTCTGCTACCGGTTCTCCAGAACTGGTCAGAACCTGCTGAAACCCACCTCTGTCTTTGATCCTGAACAAATGCACTGAAAACATACAAGTAAGTTACAAATATGTTGACAACATTGTGAGTTTAAATTAAATTTAAACTTAAATTTCTAATCTACAAATCTCTATAGGAAAAAAGAAAGAGGAAAACTAATGAATTCTATTATAACCTTTCTCATTTTAGGACTGAATTGTTGTGGGATTTCAATTTCCACAATTTCTTGTCGGCAATATCCAGAAAGGCAAGGGATTCTGGGAATTATCACATCTGGAGGCATCAGGTTAGGAAAGGCTGTGCTAACAAATTAAATGCAGAATGAAATTCCTGAAATAAACGGATCAGCTGTATCAGCTGTCAGATGCTCCTCTATTGTGCATGAAGTAATATAAAACTCATTTTATTGCCATGTAGATTTTATTTCCCTATTTATAGAGATGGAATTTTCACTTAGGAATAAACCCATTTGGTGGCTTGATAGAGCTCAAGCCCCCATTGGATAAGCCGAAATAATGGAACAGTGATTTGTTACCAGCATTTTAATGAATTTATATCTAAATATCTATCCACAACAGCTGTTAGTTACATTGCTTTTAATCACTTCCCAGCATTCATATTCATTACAGTAAATGGAAAAAAGGTTTTATTATTATTCTTCATTTCTACTGAAATAACTGCCAAAGATGATTTATCCCTTTTGGACTAGACGCAATGAATCATAATGTTATGTTAAAACAAAGTTAGTTTTTTTTTTTAAAGTTACCTTACAGCTAAACAATATTCAGTAGAAAGCGTCTCAGATAATGGTGCTCAGTTTTCTTGATGGGGGACAAGAAAAAACTGCTTAACTAAGATATATATATATATGTGTGTGTGTGTGTGTGTGTGTGTGTGTGTGTGTGTGTGTGTGTGTATATATATATATATATATATATATATATATATATATATATATATATATATATGTATATATAGCACTTACCCTTGCTTTAAGTTTTCTCTGAGATGCAATGGCTCAGTGCTAAGATGCTGACCTTGTTGATTGAAAAGTCGGCAGTTCAGTGGTTTGAATCCCTGAGGATTTACTATCACTATATAAGAAGGGAGAGCTGAATGACAACTATCCACATTAAAATAAGTATATTAAAATAGCTATAATCAATGTGTCTAATTCTGACACGCTTCTGTGAACCAATGTGGCACAGTAGTTAAGCTGTTAATGGACAAGCAGAGAAACTCATCACCATCAGCCATGGAAACTCACTGGATGTTTTAGGGACAGTCTCTCTTTCTCTCTTTTTTTTCTAGGGATTTATGGCTAGCCAACTAAAAAAAAAAACCTATGGATGATTGGTTTGGCATAGGGTGACTGTAGTGAGGTTATTATACGCACAAAAATGGAAAAAATACTGAAATACAATAGAAGAATGGACTATGAGTATGACAGACATGGCAAAATTGCCATGTTTGATCAGAAATAAGACGACTTTATATAATAAGATTATATAATAAGATTATATAATAAGATATATATATATATATATATATATATATATATATATATATATATATATATATATATATATATATATGTAGAAGAAGCGATAGACATCACGATCTCCGGAACGTTTAAAAGTTTAAAAAAAATTATTTTAAAACTTGTGCTAAGCTTTCGTCGGCTCCTACCGACTTCGTCAGAGTATAAAATCACCATTGAAGAGCTGCTTGCTTTTATGTAATGCTGATCAATTTGGTCATTGCGCATGTAACAGGCCCACACCCTTGCCTTCCTCCTGTAATTATCTTATTTTCTGCCTTAGTCATGCTGACAGATGACGATGCACTTTCCCCTGCCTCCTGCCCCATTGTGTATTGCCTCTTTCTCTCCCTGGGGGGTAACGCAGGGTTATCAGGCATTGCTTTGAAGGTATTACTTATTGTTTCTCCTAACTTTTTTCTTTCTTTTCCTTTTTCTAATTTCACTTCAAAGTAAGCACATTTACTTGTGCTTATTGCTTCTACCTTACAGTTTGATTTAATAATTGCTCAATCCAATAATCATGTTTATAATTACAATCTAGAATGAGGTTGGGACTGTTATTAGATGGTTCTAAAAATAATTACAGGATAGTCCTAGAAGGACTGAGATATTTCTTGGATTGGGTCTCACAAAAGTATTAGAGAAACTAAAATGCCATACTTTAAATAACGATCGAATTACCCCACTGGTTAAAGCCAATATTATTTAATCAACAAAGCATACACACAATGTGTGATAGTTCAAAGCCTAAGCAAATAGTCACTTTGCATCACAATGGTTCCCAGTCAATTTCACACTAAGCACCAGTGCTTTGTAACATCAAAATATGCATCATTTATGCAACGAAGGAAGGAGTGAGGCATGAATATAGAATGCCTCTGATGCATTATTCATTAATATTGATATTGGGATGAAGAAGACTGGCAAAAAAAACCCAGTTGACATTCAGTTGCTCCAGAATTTTCAATTAGTTGATGGACACATAGGATCTGGTGGATTTTCTTGTAGATGGAGAAATATATTTTAAGTGTGCAAAATCTTGGTGCAAAATCTCTTGAGCAAGAGAAATTTCTATTGACCAAGACTGCATTCTTCTAATAGCTCCAAAATAAGGAGCTGTCTATGAGTAATCCCCATCACTGTAGCATCAAACAGTGATGACTCGTTGTAAGTATTGATGGCAAACATAAATGAAAGGATCATTGGCTTGAACTAGCATCAATGTCTTTAATGTAAAGGTTACAAATTTGGCAAATGCTGATAACAAAAATCTACCAAGGATTCAGAATTTTCATACAGCTCTGGTTGCTAATGTATTTTTATTTTTATTTCTTTTAGAAAAAAATAAGCTAAGTGGAAGTCTTATACTTATTAAAATATAAAGTGAAAAATTGTAAAGGTTTCCCTATCCAGTCCTGTCTCACTCTAGGGTTCGGTGCTCATCTCTGTTTCTTGGCTGAGGGAGCCAGCATTGATATTTCCATGGTCAAGTGGCCAGCATAGCTATATGCCAAAGGTGCATAGAAGGTTACAAAGTGGTACCTATCTGCTCACATTTGTCTGCTTTCTAACTGCTAGGTAAAGGGATGTGGTAGCTCAGTGGCTAAGTCACTGAGCTTGTCGATCAGAAGGTCGGCAGTTCAGCGGTTCGAATCCCTAGCGTCACGTAACGGGGTGAGCTCCCGTTACTTCTCCCAGCTTCTGCCAACCTAGCAGTTTGAAAGCATGTAAAAAATGCAAGTAGGGATTAATGGGAAGGTAACAACATTCTGTACGCCTTCGGTATTTAATCATGCCGACCACATGACTGGCATGAGACATCTTCGGACAGCACTGGCTCTTCAGCTTTGAAATGGAGATGAGCACCACCCCCTAGAACCGGAAACAACTAGCACACCTTTACCTTTAACTGTTATGTGGGCAGGAGCTGGGGCAAGGAATGGGAACTCACCCCACTGAAGAGCACTCAGGTCTCGAACAATCTCATGTATATAAGCAACCTGATAACTGAATGCCTTATTTGATATAATAAGTTGAAAATGTCTTAAAGCATTCTATGACATTGAGAGTTGGATGATTTAGACATCTGGGAACTGAGAAACTATGATCATCCTAAACAAAACTGAGTCCAAAAATGCTAGAGAATTCCTAGAAGCCTGGAATTCTGACAAATTGGCCATCAATGGACACAAAGATATAAATAATATCTACATACCATTCAAAAGAGACAATGAACAAGCCAAAAAAGGAACAAAACACCAGAACACCTCCACACCAACAATCAACACCCAGATGAGCAAAGATTAACACCAAGATCGACATTAAGATCAACAATCAAGAAGCAAAAAATTCTCCAATCAATGTACTAACAAGCCTACAGAAACAGCAGCCCAATCAAGAAACCACCAAGGCCACTCCCACCAACACGGACAGGGAAAGCCACTAGAATGCAAAATGAGAACAAACCCCACTCCCTCCTAGCACTGATGATGTTACTGTCAACTTGCAAAGCTTTCAAGTTGCCATGAGCAGGCGGGAGGGAGAACTGAAGTGAATTCCATACATTCTTTCTGACCGCAATCAGAAGGAGGGTGTTAGGTTTCACAGCCAGCCAAAGTGGTTAATTGGGGAATGTGATTTATGACATGGCCAGAGAGGAGGGGAGAGACAGGGTCATAGGGGAACGTAAATCTACGTGGGATCAATCCTAACTGCATCCAAGTATTGCCGGAATGTTGCTCCTAATAAATGACTGTATTTCCTTTGAAGTTTGGATCATGGCTCATGAATTAATTAGGGCATCTTTCGGAAACTTGACAGTTACCTAGTTTGGGTAATGAAACCCAAGACAGTAAGAACAATCAACCAATGGAACAGAAGTTGCCTTCAGAAGTTGTGGAAACTTCATCACTGGAAGCTTTCGAGAAGAGATTGGACTGTCATTTGTCAGAAATGGTGTAGAGTCTCTCTCCTGCTTGGGCAGTGGGTTGGACTAGATGACCTACAAAGTCCCTTCCAACTCTGTTAATCTGTAATCTAAACAACTGCAAGAAAACAACCAAGCTCAGAGAGTACCAAGAATCCATGATCTGGACATCTTTCTAGTTCACCTTTTAATTTGTATTTTTAATAAATAAAGATCAAAGTCATAGTAAACCAAAGATAGTCCCCAATTTATGACTGTTTAATGATGGTTCAGAATTATAATGACCTTGGAAAAAGTGATTTATAACTTATATTCTCACTACGTGTTACACAACCTCCATGACTACCTCACATTTACAACTGATTGCAAGTTCCTGTAGTCCTGTGATCATGATTGCAATGTTTTTGCTGATTTCTGGCAAAAAACAGTTATTGGGGAAGCTGAATTTACTTAATGACTATGTTATTCACTCAAAAAGCATCTTAAACATTGTCATAAAATCAGGCACAATCTGATTTATGACAACAACTTATGACAGAAATTCCTGTTCCAGTTGGTGTCATAAGTTCAGAGCTACTTCTGTGTGTTTTTTAAAGCATTTGAATAGCTGCCCATCTTAAAACCAAACTCTGGATGACAGAATAAAACAGTACATTCAACAATAAATAATATATAACAATATAACTCTAAAATATATTGCATTATATGTGACCAAGGTTAAATATATAATCTGAAATATATTGTAAATAAGCCATGTCAGTTAGTTTCACATTAAAGGTAGACTGCACTGTTTAATGTTGTTATTAGATTTAAAATATTCCCATTTTTCTTCATCAAATGACTGTTATTGGCAATTATCCCTAAATTCAGTTTTTGGCCAAAACATATTCTAAAAGAATTTAGCAATGTTTCTATTTGTCTATTCTATTCTTATTTAAGGATGTAGACAATTAAATAATATTATTAAAGGAGATAATAAGTTTCTTAATACAGTCCAACATCCTTTAGTGTTTGTGGAGAAAACAACAGAAAATTTTCTGACATCTTAAAGATGAATACATTTATTATGGCATAAACCCTCATGGAACTACAAGTTCCTAAGAAGAATGGAATGCTTTCTGAAATCATTGTATGTTCACACACACATACAAACACACAAAATTTATTATAATTAAGTATTTTTATGTATATATCAGCAATAAAAATTAAGGGAAAAGAACCAAAATAAAAAAATAAAAATTGAAAATTAAGTCAGTCATCCTGGTAATTGTGATAAACTTTATGGAAGGACTGCGTGGATTGCCATCTTTGCTCTTCTACTCACACAACACATACACACATTCACACATGTTCAAATTCCTGATCTTCACATATACACCCAGTACTAGAAATGGAAACCCTATTATGTTCTGGGAGGCTGGAGGACTCAGCTGGACTCTGTAGGCTGGATTGGGAAACCACATGAGTTGAGTAGACAATTGGCGAAAAGATGGCTAACAAGAAGAGAAGAGGGCATGGAGGTGGTAAGGCTGAAATTTGGGGTCTAATGATTTAATTTCAAAACATTAAAAATGCAAAAGTTTTCTACATCCTGGAATTATGGCTGTGATATTTGATGGCAAAATGGCAAAGATTTAATAGCATAATTTTAATACCGTGTTTCTCTGAAAATAAGACCCTGTCTTATATTTTTTTGAACCCTGAAATAAGCGCTTGGCCTTATTGCATTGCGCTCAAAAGCCCGATTGGGCTTATTATCAGGGGATGTCTTATTTTGGGGAAAATAGGGTATTTGAAGGTTGTTTATGGATGTTTTGGTAAAATATGGGTAGAAATGAATATTTTAGCAGCACTTCAAGGGAAAATGCACCCAGTTCCATTCTTAAAACTCTTAACACCCCAATCCAAATAATGTAAAATCTTCTTCATATTTAATGATATGGTATGCATAGTAATATCTCCACTGGCTGTCATAGTCAAAAAAATGGAATGGTTGGGGGAAAAAAGTACCCATTCCTGTCTGATATCCCAGCTTCAACAGACTAATAAAAGTCCAGTCTAAAACTCCAACATAACTTGTGGAATATTTTTTTTTGTCTTTAATACCCATGTTAAAATTACACCCTGCAGATGTTCAACAAATTTGTATTCTCCTTATTTCTCATATCCTTATTTTTCAGTGTTATTTGCAATGACAAGACTAGAAAGCTATCATTCCTTTTTCATGGGTTTTTGAAAGGAGCATTGATTAGGAAGAACTGGATTATTAAGCATCCCTTCCTGGAGATTTCCTTATTCCCCATCTGGCTTCAATCACGATGTCTAAGGAGAATATAAACACCCCAATGATGATTGAGGATTCTGTTTAGTTTTTGCATTCTGATATATTTTGCTCCAGGGTCAGCTACGGATTAGTCCTTTTTTAAAGCATCTGTTTATATAAAACATCTGATGAATCAGAATCCAATGAACCAACATAAAATATGTTTGAGAGTATTCTCACAGAAGGAAGAGAGAGTAGTCTTCTTTAGCAGTGATATTTTGTGTCATGCCTCTGATTCTAATGTAAGTGCAAAAGTTATTTAGCCTGTGATTTCGAATCACTGTTATTGGTAAACTGGCTTTCATTCCACAAGCCATTCATGAATGGATCTAATTTTTTTTTTTGAATGGAAGCCATGTTTAAACCTGAAAAATCCATATAAATATATTCAAGATGCTCTCATATTTTTATGGTTAAAGAAAAGCACTTTCTTTAAGAATAGGATCACTCATCTTTTTTGCAATTGTATTAGAACCTACTCCCAACTAAGAGAAGGTGGATTCCTGTTGGATGAATGCATACATAAAGTTACATCAATGTGAAGTTTGGAAGAAAAAAAATAGATTTGGTGAATTATATAAGAAATAAAGGGGAATCAATTATAATTCTGTGGAAAAATCTATTCTGGAGGGTTTCACCAGTCTCATTCAATGGGATGAAAAGCAATTACTTATAGTTTGTCTATTTATTTATTTTTAATGAAGAAGAACATTTCAGCAAAATTTTCAGTGGGGAACAAAGTTTTGGGATTCCAATTTACAAGAAAATAGTTGAGAGATGAGTGTTTGTCCCCAGTCTTCCTCTGTAAAAAAATGTTACTAGAATTAAATCCCAATGGGAATTAGATCCCAATCGAAGGAAAGTCTCCCCAGGATTTTTCATATTGTAAAGTGGGAGGGCAAGGCTTGGACGTAGATTTTAAAATAATATTTTTTTTAAAAAAACAAAATTCTTTTGCAGACAGAAGAAAACTTTATTGTTATCCAAGCACAGACTTTGCAAAATCTTTCATTTATACAATATGCAATATGCAAACAGCTTTCTACTCCATTCCCACTACCCCCTTGGATAAACTCCATTAAGGAATCCCCCTCCAAAGGAAGGGTGCCTAGATGCCCTTCATTTCTGTAAAAGGTAAAGGTAAAGGTTCCCCTTCCACATATGTGCTAGTTGTTCCTCACTCTAGGGGGAGATGCTCATTTCGGTTTCAAAGCCAAAGAGCCAGCGCTGTCCAAAGACGTCTCTGTGGTCATGTGGCCAGCATGACTAAATGCCAGAGGGGCACAGAACACTATTACCTTCCCACCAAAGGTGGCCCATATTCTTCTACTTCCATTTTTACGTGCTTTCAAACTGCATTCTAGGTTGGCAGAAGCTGGGACAAGTAATGGGAGCTCACCCTGTTATGCGGCACTAGGGATTCGAACCGCTGAACTGCCGACCTTTCAATCGACAAGCTCAGTGTCTTAGTCACTGAGCTACCGCATCCCATCATTTCTGTAGAAGCAGTCAAAAGTTGTGTTTTGATAAGGACTTTGTATCTTTGATACACCTGTTGTACTGTTATTTATAATCAAGGTCTATCTAGTCCAGCATCAAGTTTGTTAGTAAAAAAATCATCTTTTAGCACGCCAAATGATCCCTCTAGCTAGGGTGTAGCATTTTCTTCTCCCGCAAAATAAAATTGCAAGGGTTTCATCCGTCTTTCATAAATTTCCAATTCCTATAATTAGAGTCAACGTGTTTCTCTAAGGCATTTCAGCACAACTCTCCTTCATGATGTCATAGAAACATAAGGCTGGAAGGGATCTTGGAGGTTTTCTAGTCTTCATCTTGCCTGTGGCAGGAGACTGTATATTATCTTGGACAAATGGTTGTCCAATCCTTTCTTAAAAACATCCAGTGAAGGAATACCAACAATTCTGGGAGGCAAGCTGCTCCATTGATTAATTGTTCAGAAAATTCCTCTTTAGTTCGAGGTTGGCTCTTTCTTTAAGGAACCTCCATTCATTGCTTCTTGCCCTGTCCCTGTCCCTGGTTCTGTTTTCTGTCCTCCCATTTCTATTACCTTTATTATAAGAGCCACAGTGGCACAGTGGTTAGAGTGCAGTACTGCAGGCTACATCTGCTGACAGCTGGCTGACAGCAGTTTGGCAGATCGAATCTCACCAGGCTCAAAGTTGACTTAGCCTTCCATCCTTCTGAAGTGGGTAAAATGAGTGCCCAGATTGTTGAGGGCAATAGGCTGGCTCTGTAAACTGTTTAGAGAGGGCTGGAAAGCACTGTGAAGTGGTATATAAGTCTAAGTGCTATTGCTATTGCTATCTTCAAAGCAGAAAGTTACATACAGCGACTGATTTACCCTTTTGGCAAGAGGGAAAAGGTAGAAACACAGCTTTGGCCCTGATCTGTATGAATGAGGAACAAAGGGGGGAAAGAATCTTCCTTTCCATGTGATACTCCCTACCTGAGAGGAAGGAAAAAGTGAGGTCCAGCCACCTGCACCTTGAGTTCGTACATTTGCAGACTCACAGAAAAGTGAGGACTATCCTTTGCACTTCTATCCCAACAAAATGCTGAGACTGCATTTCTTTTTATTCCCACTTCATGTGTCAACACAAAACAAGTGCACGATTATATGCAAACATTTAGAAACCTTTGCTCTAGATGGTTTTGCTTTGGTGATTGTTTGCTAATTGGGCAGGTGGTTTCTCTTTTTTTTTCCCCCAACCTCCTTCTGTAAGGAGGTTTTTGAAAGACAAGAAAGACGTCATTGAGCTTTTGCAAAAAGTTATACAAACATCTATCTACAGGATCTAAGTGGGCACATCACTCAGGAGCTTACAAATCATTGCACAGAGCTAACCTTTACCAGGAGAGTTAATCCATTAGATGCATTAGAGGACTAAGGGGGTATATAGCAATAATATGTGCTTTTCATCCCTTGACCAGTATTGACATTGTGTGCACACTTACTTGGGAAGAAGTTCTATTTATTTGGGGAAGGGCCTGACTTCATTCTCTGGGTAAAGATAAGGTGGGCTGAGAAGAATCAGATGGGAGTTGGGGAAGGTATGGAGGAGCACTGGGAAGGGTTTATGAAAAGTAAGAAAAGGGAGAGAAACAGTAGAGGAAAAGGTAGCGGAGAGAATGCAGAAAACAGAAGTGGATCTTGCCCACCCATGTCCCGACAAAGGCCAAGGATTGTTCAACTTGAGTTGCTCCAGCGTTGGCATCAACAGTCGTAAATGTAATCATCAGGCTTAAAATATTTTTAAGATCCTTGTACATTGCCTTAATATTGTCATATGACAGCAGAAAACCAAACATTTGTAAGCCAGCCTCATTATGAAAGAAAAATAAAAGTACTGCAGACAATGAGTAGAGTAGAGTAGAGTAGAGTAGAGTAGAGTAGAGTAGAGTAGAGTAGAGTAGAGGAATGGAGGGTGAGTGCAGAGAGGGAGGGAAGACTTGAAGTCAAGAATATCACATTTTATCTTTTTTCCTATGGAACTATAATGACCCCCGGGGGTATCCTTGGCATTCTATTTCCATCTAATTTCCATCACATTTAATTTTTTTATGCAACTCAAGCTCCCCATTGAAAGCCCACCTTTCTTATTTGCTTCAACACGTGACAATACCTTGGAAGCTAAGCAGAGTCAGACTGGTTAATACTTGGATGGGAGACCACATAGGAGAGTTACAGGAAAATTAAAATATATTGCCCAGAAGGCAAAACTGACCCTTTCTATAGTGTTGCTAGGATGTTTGGTTTAGGGAGCTATAGATGGGTCCTACGGGTGTACACCAATGTACCTTTTAGATATGTAAACTTCAAAATGTTACTATGAGTCAGATTCAGCTTTTCATCATCATCCAGTTTTTGGTTTTTTTTTTTACATTGAGTTTTACTAAATGGAAAAATGAAAATGGAATTCAGTAAAAGAGTTCCTGCAGATTTTACTCTGTTAGTTGTTGCCAACTATAGGGGGCGGTGTTCATCTCTGTTTCAAGGCTATTGAGCCAGCCCTATCCAAAGACATTTCCATAGTCATATGGGCAGCATGTCATGAAGCGCAGTTACCTTCCCAACAAAGTGGTATACCTATTTATCTACTTGTATTCGCATGCTTTCAAACTGCTAGGTTGGCAGGAGCTGGGGCGAGAACGGGAGCTCACCCTGTCACGTGGCACTTGGGTCTCAAACCTGAGCTGCCAACTTTCCAGATGAAAAGCCCAGCATCTTAACTGTTGAGGCACTGCGTGGCCCCGAATCAGTAAAGAGAAAGTATAAATGGGATTACTCTTAAAATAAAAAGAAAGCATGAAAAGGACACACCATCAAAATGGGATGACAGCAAAAAACGTCCAAGTTTCAGGAAGATTTATAGACCAGGAATAAGGAGACCTTTGCTTAAAAACAGTGTGTTGGGGATTTCAAACATAAATCTATCTCTTGGGGTTGAAAGAACGCATTCAGAATTTAGAGACTGAATTCTGCCTCTATTATTGCCATCTATTACATTATTATCAATTTTTTTTTGCCTTCTGCCCATTCAGAGCACAGGCGAAGATTCTTAGTAGCATGAGTGGAAAGTAACCTTCAGGTGATGAGAGTAATCATATTATTTTGTCCCCGTGGCTGGGGGAAATGAATTTGGCAGGGGTGGGCTTCAAAAATTTTAGCAAGGGGTTCTCTGCCCGGTTCTGGGTGGGTGTGGCCATGGTGGGAGGGGCTTAGTCGGCCTGCACCACAGCGGGAGGAGGGCATTTTTGTCCTTCCTGGGCTCCAGAGGCTTTCCTCCAGCCTCCGGGAGGGCGAAAATGGCCTCCCCCAGCTCTGGAGGCCCTCTGAACTTCCGGTGGGCCCAGTTTTTGGCCTCCCTGAGCCCTGCACTTACCTGCATCCAAAATAGGCTCCTGGGAGAGGAGGGGTGGGTGGGGCCAGCCAGGAGTGGGATTTGGGGGTTCTCCAAACTGCACAGAATCTTAGCTAGAGGTTCTCCCGAACCCCTGCGAATCCCCAGCAGCATTCACCGCTGGAATTTGGGCTGGTAAAATGAGAAGTAGACTCTCTCTTGGCAAAATTTGTTTTCCTTTAAATTAAAACACCAGGAAAACAACACAAAGTGTCCATGCTACAATTTTGCCTTTAACGTCATCCTAAGAAGATCTGTGCTTGTTCATCTGAGTAAATACTCCAGGAAAAGACAAGTGTCCTATGTTTGCGATAATCCAAGAGATAAGCACTGTTAGTAAATGATTTCTAACAGTAATGCCACATCTCTGCCTGCAGATCAAAACAAAACTGCTTTCATTGCTTCCCTAAATGGAAAAAATAATATTTGTTGCTACAATGCTACAATATTTGTCGGTATGATGTGGTGGATATTTAATTTTAGCTCCATTGAGGATATTTGGGTTAATATGTTATTAATCCCCGAGCTTGTTATTTATTTATAATTCTTCCTTCGTAGTTATCCATTCAGGAAGCTTATAGTAGCTTTTATGAATCCAACATTGGTTTTTCAAGCCAAGCACAAGTCTGGAGTAGTGATAGATGAATTTGTTTTGGATTGCATTCAGAACCCCCTTGGTGTTTATATTAGCTTTTCTGCGACTTTAACATTTATCAAAGTTTTCTTCCAGCTCATAGTCATGATGTATGAACAGGTATACATCAAACCAGGTATATAGCCTTATGTGGGTCATCCTGTGTCATATTCCATCCTTCCCTCATAAGCATTAGATCCAGGAACGAAGAGGGACAAAGAAATAGAGAAAAATTGGGTTCAAAATCAGTGTATAGTGATTGTTAAGAGAAGATATTATAATGAAAAGATAATATTTAATGTGTAGTAGGTATGTATATTGTGTAGTGACTATATGAATAAGTATATAACAAACCTGAGCCTTGGTAGCACAGTGGTCTAAAGCACCCTGTTATTAAGACCAGCTGCATGCAATTACTGCTGGTTCGAATCTCGCCAGGCTCAAGGTTGAGTCAGCCTTCCATCCTTTCTAAGGTAGGTAAATTGAGGACCCAGTTGTGGGGGCAATAAACTGACTTTGTATAAATATACAAAAGGATGAAAGCTATTGCTTAGCGCATTGTAAGCCGCCCTGAGTCTCCGGAGAAGGGCGGCATATAAATCAAATTTAAAAAAAAATGCATATGTATATAATTGGTTGAAGGATAAAATGGATGTTACTAAAGATGCTGGTATTGGAAAGCTGTTAAAGTGTAACTAAGATTTTAAAGATGTAAATGTTGAATAAAAATAATTTTTAAAAGAAGAAAAGAAAAGAAATAGAGAAAATTTTATGTAAGCCTTGCATTTAAGAGCCGTGCTGGTGCAGTGGTTAGAATGCAGTACTACAGGCTAATTTTGCTGACTGCTGGCTGCCAGTAGTTTGGCAATTTGATTCTGACTGGTTCAAAGTTTACTCAGCCTTCCATCCTTCTGAGGTCAGTAAAATGAGGATCCAGATTGTCGGGGGCAATACGCTGATTTTGTAAACCACTTAGAGAGGGCTGTACAGCACTGTGAAGCAGAATATAAGTCTAAGAGCTGAGGTGGCACAGTGGTTAGGGTTCAGTACTGCAGCTACTTCAGCTGACTGCTAGTTCAGCAGATCAGCAGATCAAATCTCACCGGCTCAAGGTTGACTCAGCTTTCCATCCTTCCGAGGTGGGTAAAATGAGGACCTAGATTGTTGGGGGCAATATGCTATTTAGTATACTGTCTTTGGTGTAAGCCACCCAGAGTCCTCGGAGAGTGGGCGGCATAGAAATATGAATAATAAAAGAAAAATAAAATAAAGTGCAATTGCTATTTAATAACTTGCAAATTGTAATATTCAGTTTCCCAAGTTTGCTTTCCCTGCTGCCAACAGTACCAGCAACAAAACCAGCAGCCATCCTGGTCAGAAAGAATTCTGTAGATTTACTCTTAAATTCCTGTAAACTTTAATTTAGGCATCAGAATTCACCAGGAGCACCAGAAAAACCACAATAATACTTCTCGGTCACCTTGCAACTAAGACACATAGAAGAATTTAGTGCCCTACCTATGAGAAATGTAAAAAAAAAAAAATTTCGTTCAAAAGCAGTAGTTTCCTTAATCTATTCGGAGAAGGACTCAAAAAAACGGAAAAAAGCAATTTTTAGCACAGCACTGTTTTTATCTGCATTGTTACTGCATTAAAAAGATTCCCAGAGCTTCTACTTGTTTCGTAGGCAAAGCATATAGTTATTATTTTACTGCTCCTCAGGGGAAATTAGAATCTTCAGGAAAAAGGATTTCGGTGGGAAAGTTCAGCATACAATAGAGGGAAAGAGTTAAAAGTTTGTTCCTTAGCTCCGCTGTCATGTTCTGAGTCATGGTTCCAGGTGGCTTTCTACAAACAGTACAAGCAAGCAGATTGAGATGAGATATATTATTTAAGTTGCCTCTTGTGAGAGTGCAGTTTGACTCTTTCGCATGTCTCAAATCAAAACAGGCTTATTAAAAAGTAATAATAAAGCTGAAAGGATATGATTAAAACCATGCTTAGATAACACCAGAACTCTGGTCCTGCTAAGGTTGGAAAGAAAATTGCTTTGGACAAGAGAAAAGGGAATAAGCAGAGAATTACAAGAGACTGGAATCTATAAATTGAATTGGTTAATAGCACAATTTCCAAGAGGTCCATTTTCCGGGTCCATTTTAGTAGTATGGATGGTAGTCTAAATTGGAAAAACTAACGTTTTTCAGCCCTATATAGAAATATAAAACTATAAGAACAGTCCTGCTTGATTAATCCCAGAGTCCTGGGGCCAAAGTGGCTCAAGTGATTAAGACACTGCATCAGAGGACTATTAAGGTCCAACAGCTCAGAAGTTCGAGGTCTGAGAGTGATGGAGTGAGCTCTCATTATTTGCCCCAGCTCTGTCCACCTAGCAGTGGATGCAAATACAAGTAGATAAATAGGTATCTCTTCAATGGCAAAAAACAGGGGCATGAAAGGAGTCATCTGAAGATTGCATTCTTGGCAATTAGGTGTCCTTTGGGCACCCATGATGTCCCTGGTTAATCCTTTCAACCCAGAAGCACCCAAATGCTGCTTCTGACACACATACACACAAAAATCCATTTTAGCCCAGCATTTTGTTTCTCACAGCAATCACCCAGAATGTGTCTGAGCATCATGTGGCCCTATCTTATTGCCCTTTAGAAGAGCATTGAACACATGACTCTTTCCCCATGCCCTGAGTTAGGTGATGAGGGAGCCTTTTGCTTGTGGATAAAAGACAGAGTTGGCTACAGCTCCCTCCAGATGACACTATTGCAATCAATAAAGGAGAATATTTGTAGCTCAGGGTTGGCATGAGGACTCCTTGGTGCTCTCTGAGCTTGGTTGTTTTCTTGCAGATGTTTCATTACCCAAACTAGGTAATATCAGGCATTGGAACCTTTAAATTGTTTCAAAGTTTAAGTTGTTCAGAGTTTTTGCGGTTGGGTGGCCTCCTCATTTGAAATATAAGCAAAATCGTAAAAGTTTGTAAGAAAGAAATTGAGTCAGATCCCTCTCCCATTATATTTTCCCAGCAACTGGCATTTGGAGACATGCTGCCTTCAATGCAAATATTGAATTTCAAAACTAATGGCCTTAAGAGCCTCCATGACTTTATCTAATCCAGGGTTTAAAGCTCTACAACTATCACCATCTATTTTATTGGCCATTCACCAAGTTTCAAGATATTTTTACTAGATTTCCACTTCAGTCACCATGAAGCTCAATAGCAAATTTTCAAACATTAAAGAAACCTTCTCAAAGTAGCAAAATATGCCCTTTTTTAAAATTCTAAATCCAAAAAGAAGGGTTGAGTTAAAGCTAGGTGGCAGCACCTAGCTAACTTTTGCTGACTAAAAAAAGCTAAATCAAGATCAGATCAGTTTAGTTGTTATGTAGGGCATGAGCAGAAAAAGCAAAATCTGAAATTTACTTAATCCATCCTAGACCACGCTTTGCATAGTGGGAAAGTCAGAGGTGGGGTGAGAATAAAGCTTCCATTTAACATTTCCAAGTTTCAAAGACTCTGCATTCTTGTTCTCTGTCTTCGTAATTCTTCATTTTAAAAACACATATATTTTCCAAAGCATTTTTTTAACAAAGTGGACAAGAGCCAGGTGTCTCTTGTCAAATGTTCTAATTAATTTCTTAGAGCTTCTTCTATATTATCACTACTAATATTAGCAGCTGCCATGGATAAATAATGGTGAATTTCATGCAGCAAAAGCATCTTTTTCACTGGTTGCTCTGATCCATTTCTTTCTTTCCTTCCCTTCCTTCCTTCCTTCCTTCCTTCCTTCCTTCCTTTCTTCCTTCCTTCCTTCCTTCCTTCCTTCCTTCCTTCCTTCCTCCCTCCCTCCCTTCCTATTTATTTATTAGCTTTAAAATACTTTATTCCAAAAGCTTTTATGTATAATCACAAGACAATTTGCAGAGCATATACAGGTATACAAATCAGTGTTTATAAATAAATTGCTCTATACAGAATTAACATTTTAGAATCTTTATTATAGACAATATTGTTAAGGTTTTTATGAACTTTTTTTTAAAAAATAATAAATTTGTGGAAACAAAACACCGACGATATATACAGAATGAAATTTAAATGCCAACTATGGAATGAAATTTCAGCCTAGGTAGAGTTAAATGTCAAGCTGAACATTTATCAGCAACTGAATTACTTTGGTATTACTTGAGGGATATGTTTCCAAGCCTACATCTCTCTTTCTGTGTGTACTGTATATGTGAGGTAGTAAAGATTTATTCCCATGTACATCTTTATATTACATTTATATTACAGGTATCTGAGTTCTCAGTCCAATATAATTTTCAATAAGATGGAAATTCAATATGTGACTAAGTTTTTGAGTTAAGGTTTTCATGATGTTATTCTACTATCTAAATGGACTAATAAAAGCATACAAAAAGAGCAATAATATTGCTGTTTTTTAAAAAAAGGACAAGGCACAATACAAGAATATAACTGTATAAAGGAGGGAAGGAGGGAGGGAGGGAGGGAGGGAAGGAGGGAGGGAGGGAGGGAGGGAGGGAAGGAGGAAGGAAGGAAATTTTAAAACAGAGGCATACAGAGCTGCAAAAGAATCCTGTTCTATGGAGCAGAGTCAAAATAGTACACTATAGTGAAGATTCACAGAGACTCCCATTTTTTGGTTAAATGAATGGTCTTCATATAGACAGAAGACTTAACACTAAAGGCTATTAGAGAGCTAGGAAGCTACCTCAGATAATTGATGGGATGTAAAATGACACACCATTGAAATGTTTCTTATTTAAGAAAAGCATAGGAAAAAATAGGAGGGTCAGAAAAAAAGAAAAAAAATGCATATATTTCTACCATGTTTCACAACAGTGAAGTCTACTTACAGATGAGCCATTGTGCTAGCATTCGTAGCAAAAGTATGAGTAGGTGTTCAAGTGGCTAAGACACTGAGCTTGTCGATCAGAAAAGTCGGCAGTTTGGCAGTTCGAATCCCTAGTACAGGTCTCATGTGTGAGCAGAGGGTTGGACTAGATGACCTCCAAGATCCCTTCCAACTCTGTTACTGTTACCTATATCTAGAAGTAACTAGAAACAGGACAGTCAGAAGTAATTTTTAAGGTTATAACTGCAGGTATGTGTATTTTGACTTTGTACATAGAAATTTGGTTTAGTTTTGTGTATGTAGATCTATATGTACGTACATTTACACACAGAGTAAACATGCCTATAGAAATGAAATCTTGGTCATTCCTTTCCTGAGATTAAAAAAAAATGAACACTCAGGAAGCAAAATAATTGTCCAGGGGGAAAATCTAGCAGCCTGCAGCTCCAAGATGGAATACCTTGTAAACTGCTCCCAGAGCTTTTCACTCCAGACTAGATTTTCTAAGATTGCTTATGTCAGGCATGAGTAGTTTAAACAGTCGGTGTGGATATGCCCCAAGTCTGCACAGATGCTTCCATTTCTATAATAAACAATTCCCCCATGCAAAGACAAGCACGTTATTTGCACAGGATTGCATCGAACTATGGAACAGTGAAGCCACCACCAGTTCCTAGAAGTATCAATGTCATTGGCAACAATCGTGCCTTGCATCCAGAGGTGGGAAATTGATTTCTGCTGCCATCTCATCCGTGCCCTGTGGACACCACATTCAAAAAGCCTAGGAAATTAGAACTGCCAAGTAAATGGACTCATCACCTTCTCGGCATTTTGCAATTATCAGGATTGGGGAAGTGTGACAAGGGTGGGGGAGTTGATTATTGGAAGCAATGTGTTCTAATTCCCTGCTGAAATTCTGGTCCCCCCCCCTTTTCCCCTTTAAGGCATGAGAGTGAAGTGTTCAGCTGTTGCAAAGCAGACTGTTAGCAGACTAAGACTAAATGTTTTTCTACTTAAGGTAAAGGTAAAGGTTCCCCTCGCACATATGTGCTAGTCATTCCCGACTCTGGGGGGCAATGCTCATCTCCATTTCAAAGCCGAAGAGCCAGCGCTGTCCGAAGACGTCTCCGTGGTCATGTGGCCAGCATGACTAAATGCCAAAGGTGCATGGAACACTGTTACCTTCCCACCAAAGGTGGTCCCTATTTTTCTACTTGCATTTTTTATGTGCTTTCAAACTGCTAGGTTGACAGAAGCTGGGACAAGTCACGGGAGCTCACCCTGTTACGCAGCACTAGGGATTTGAACCGCTGAACTGCCGACCTTTTGATCGACAATCTCAGCGTCTTAACCACTGAGTCACCACGTCCCTTGTTTTTCTACTTACATCTCCTTTATTTCTTGAGGCACTAGGACCATATTACACATCCTAACATTGTCTAGTAAAACAGTTATTTCTCATTGCTGTTAATTTTAGAATGTTTTCACAGTTCAGGGGGACAAGGTGACCGACTAAGAAATGCCTCTTTATGTGTTTGTTTTTGCTGCAAATCAAATGGAGAATTTAAAGAGATACACATATTCCACACGTAAACTGCTTCCATGCGTTGATTTCCAGATAGATATTTCTGACTTTCATATCATTTACTTTAGGAATAATTCAAAATATCAACATCCAGATATTAGACTCCCAACTTCTCAATATAAACAACTAAAAATACAGAAGGACAGTATTTAACTTCTAAATATTGATTTAGTTGTTTTCAGTTCTGAGCAGTGTTTTCACTTTCTACTCTTGCACGCCGAAAGAACCTTCATTGCAGCATCAACATTTTATAAATAATAATAATAATAATAATAATAATAATAATAATAATAATAATAATAATAATAATTGACTTTGGTTGTTTGCTTTTTATATTTTTCTGAGTTTTTATTAGTCTTCAGTATTTGAGAACACTAATAAAATTATTGCCAAAAAACCCCCTCCCTCTGCTTATTTTAAACTATTAGCCCTTTGTTATACCTATCTGCTAGAAGGGAAATTAATAGGATTGCTTATTTATTTGTTGCAATCATATTGTGCATATCTTCCTGGGTGCTGCAGCTAACGTCACTGAGTGCTAACTTGGTGCTTTTCAACCCCTCTGCCTTGTGAGGAAGAGAAATGACATTGAGTATGGAGAAGATAAGCCTGCAATGAGGCATGATAGCTCTCTACAAGTATCGGAAAGGTTGTTATGAAGATGACAGGGCAAAATTGCTCAATATTGTTTTAGAAGTTATGTCAACAAACAGTAGGTTCAAATTACAAGGAAGCAAATTTCAGTGGACGTCGGGACAAAGTTATCGACAATAGGATCTGTTCTGTGATGAAACAGACCATTAGTGGCTGGTGATCCTGCATCCATGAATCATATTGTGATTTTAACAAACTGAAATTGCTTAGGTTTAAAAATTGAGCACCTCTTAGTTTTGTGACGTTAGATTTTTTTTTAACCAAATGAGTTGAAAATGTTTCTTAACTCCCTAAACAAGTGATTGCAAGTTTCTTCCTCTCAAATGGTTAAATGCAACTAACAAAATGAAATTTAATGGTGAAAAAAGTAAGGTTCTACATTTAGGCAAGAAAAATAAAATGCACAGGTACAGTATATGTGGTACCTTGCTCAATAGTAGTAACTGTAAGAGGGATCTTGGAGTCCTAGTGGACAACCATTTAAATATGAGCCAGCAGTGTGCTGCAGCTGCCAAAAAAGCCAACACAGTTCTAGGCTGCATAAACAGAGGGATAGAATCAAGATCATGTGAAGTATTAATACCACTTTATAATGCCTTGGTAAGGCCACACTTGGAATACTGCATTAATTTTGGTTGCCACGATGTAAAAATGATGTGGAGACTCTAGAAAGAGTGCAGAGAAGAACAGCAAAGAGGATGAGGGGACTGTAGGCTAAAACATATGAAGAACGGTTGCAAGAACTGGGTATGTCTAGTTTAATGAAGAGAAGGACTAGGGAAGACATGATAGCAGTGTTTCGATATCTCAGGGGCTGCCACAAAGAAGAGGGAGTCAAGCTATTCTCCAAAGCACCTGAGGGTAGGACAAGAAGCAATGGGTGAAAACTAATCAAGGAGAGAAGGAACTTAGAACTAAGGAGAAATTTCCTGACAGTTAGAACAATTAATCAGTGGAACAACTGGCCTCCAGAAGTTGTAAATGCTCCAACACTGAAAATTTTTAAGAAGATGTTGGATAACCATTTGTCTGAAGTGGTGTAGGGTTTCTTGCCTAAGCAGGGGGTTGGACTAGAAGATCTCCAAGGTCCCTTCCAACTCTGTTATATATATTATAGGTTATGGAAACTCCAGGTGCTCTGCTCTAGCAAAAGTGCTTAAACCAACTGTGCTGGTGAGGACTCCCTACTTGAATTTCTCTTCATTCATATTGATTGATCAGGATTTGAGGGCAGCAACAGTAGTCCTAATAGATAAAAAAGAAATAGAGCATTGCTAGTCAACTATAGACCTATCCATCTTTTGAATATAATAAATAAGCTATACTCTAAACACCTGAACCAGAAGCTTTTAGATTAATAGAATTCTGAAGGCAGAATTAGAGCAAGCTAGAGAGAACATACCACCATAGATCATGTACTGGTACTCCATTAATATATACTGGTACTCTATCAACATATACTGGTCATATACCATCAACTTATGCTGCACAAAGCATTTGCACAAATTAAAATCTTTATGGGTTCTTTCTCAACCTCAAGTTGACTTTATCTCATGAAGAATCCTGCAGAAAAGTCTTTGAAATACAAATATAGACAAACGCCCACTTTTCTATATCTAGAAACTGTCTTCATGTACACTCTCAGAGGGAGGTGTGTTCCATCTGGGAGGTTCTTTAGATCCATATGGGAGGACTATATATGAGCTCCAGCACTGTTCAACCCACAAAAACCACCGCTTTTTGCCTAATTGCCTAAATGACCTCGACTTCTATGCTCCCAAAATTATTGGATGCAGAATCTCTTCCTTTAGCACAGATAATGCAGCAGTCCAATGAATTCCCACTGGACTTAAAAGGGCCTTAAAAGCCATCATTAAATTCAGGAAAGTGAATAAGCCAGCTATGAATTGCTAAAAATCAATACTGTTTTGATTGACAAGAAAACCAAACAGTTCATTTGGATAATAAATGGAAATAAAATCGAACAGGTCCTTACCTTTAAATATTTGAGAGTGGTGTTCCATGGTCAAGGAAGCTGGAGACCTACCAGGAACTCATTGCCCAAATAGCTTCAAAATCTTCCATTGCTACTAGAAGGTGCTTTTATACAAAATCAAGGAAATTAATAACTGCAACCATAAAAATATTTGAGGTTATGATTGGAATCCATACAGGAAGCGCAGGACTTCACGGAGGCCTATATTAATCTTAGTGACCAAGAGAGTGAAGGTGGTAACCTAGGTAAGAACCAAGAAGAGGTAGCCCAGGAAACAACACCCACAGAGCATATTGGACATGACAAAGACACACCCCACTCTGGAGAAGAAAGAGGAACAAATTTCCAAATGGAGACCAGATCCCAGAAACTCAAGAAAGCAGGTAAGTAGAGGTAGGATGAGGTGCTCAATCTGTTTTCCGTTAACATCAATGGCCTGAATGCTCCCATTAAGAGGAAAACGGTCTGGGCTAAACTTCACAAAGATAATTATGATATTATATGTTTACAGGAGGCCCACATAAGGAAAGACCACTCTAAGATTTTAATTTATCCTAAACTGGGGAAGTTGTATGTATCCTTGGCTGACCAGAAGAAAAGGGGAGTTGTTGTTTACGATCGGAGAGGCCTGGTGAAACGTTAAGTATATGCAGATACAGAGGGTAGAATACTGATGTTAGAGATTAGTATTGGCCAAAAAATAGTATTGTTAGTAAATATATATGCCCCTAATGTTAACCAAATGGGTTTCTTTAAAGATTTGTATAAGAAAATTAATGAATTAAATTACGAGCATGTATGCATAGTAGGTGACTTCAACGCGATTGCTGATACTTCAATTGATTATGATCCAGGAAAGGGCTCTCCTAAATATAAAAAAGGGCATAGGAAAGTACTCCCTAAAACATGGGATAACCTAAAAACAGAAATAGGGTTAAGAGACGTCTGGCGAGACTTCCATCCTATGCAAAAGCACTTTACATATTTCTCCCCCAGGCACAGCTCGTGGTCTAGGATAGATATGGTCTGGTCAACATCAGATCTGAAAGAAGACATAAATTCAGTTGAAATCGGGACGAATATATGGGCAGACCACCACCTCCTGGTAATAAAATGGAAGGGGTCCACTAGAAGAGCGAGATGGTCTATGAGGGCTGAGATCATGAAAGACGAGAGATTTATAAATATGATTTAAAAAGAATTAGATCATTTTTTTACCGAAAACAAGAGAGACAATACTTCCCTTCAAAATATTTGGGATACTGTTAAAGCAGTAGTTAGGGGATTGGTAATAAAATATACAGCTACCAAATGGAGAAAGGAGAAAGCCAAACGGATTGAGTTAATGGCTGAATTGGAGAAAGCTGAAGGAGAACTGTGTTTAGATCTGCATAATAATTTGATTAAGGAGAAAATTGACTTGATTAGGCATGAGTTATCTATCCTAGACCAAAACCATTTGGCGAATTAAATCCGGAAATGTCGATAAAATCAATTTGAGCATGCTGACAAGCCGGGCCAGTGGTTGTCATATAGGTTAAGAAAAGAGGCAGAATCTAGAAAGATTGAATTTTTACAGGACTCTATGGGAAATTTGGTAGGTACTACAGAGCAAAAAGCAAAGGTGGCCCAAGATTTTTATACCTCCTTATATAGCCAAGAAATCTATCAGGAAGATAAACTCAAGAGTTATCTCCAGAATCTACAATTGGAGTTGATTCCGTATCACTGTAAAGAAATTTTAAATGCAGAAATTACAGTTGGGGAAATAGCAGTAGCTATCAAGAAACAAGCCAATGGCAAAACTCTGGGACCGGATGGGATTCCTAGTGAATTTTATAAAGGAGTCTTTGACTCACTTAGTTTGCATATTAAAGATCTATTTAATGAGGTTTTACTATACTCTAAGGTACCCCGGTCCTGGACGGAAGCCTACATTTCCCTAATCCCGAAACCCGAAATAGTTAAAACTCTGATCCAGAGCTATAGGCCAATCTAGCTCCTGAATGTGGATTATGAGATTTTTGCAACAATACTAGTTGAGAGACTCCGGGTGTTCCTGTCCCGATTTATCCACCAAGACCAGAATGGTTTCCTGCCTCATAGGCACCTAAGAGATAACGTAAGGGTGGTATTGAATGCCTTAGAATACTATGAGACACACTCTGATAAACCAATGGTAATGATTTTTCTTGACGCCCAAAAGGCTTTTGACAGAGTCAGCTGGAATTTTATAATACAACAATTGGAAGTGATGGGTTTTGGGCCTCAATTTACAAGGGCAGTTCAAGCCATCTATTCTAAACAGTCAGCAAGGCTATTGTTTAATGGATCACTATCAGATGAGATACAGATTTATAAAGGTGCCAGACAAGGATGCCCTCTTTCACCGCTGCTATTTATTTTAACACTTGAACCACTTCCTAAGACGATCAGGCAGGATTCGGAAATTAAGGGTTTAAAAGTTAAAGGGGGAGAATACAAACTCCAAGCATTTGCCGACAATTTGGTTTTCATATTAGAAGATCCCCTTAATACGGGACCAAAATTACTTACAAAATTAGATGAATAAGGGGAAGTAGCGGGATTAAAAATCAATAAGGATAAAACCAAAATGTTAACAAAAAATTTGTCAGGTGCCCAAAAGGAACAGATCCAAAGTATTATGGGGATTAATTGTGTCAAAAAACTTAAATATTTAGGTATTTGGCTTACAAATAGATGTTCTTCTATCAAAGAGCTCAATTATTCTAAATTATTAATAGACACAGCGAATGAAGTGGAGAGATGGCGGCATATTCAGATTTCATTTTTGGGTAGAATTGCTGCGATAAAAGCCCATGTTTTACCGAAATGGATCTTTTTATTTCAAACGGCTCCTGCAAGATTGGCTAAAATTTTTTTTAGGAAATTAGACCAAATTCTAAGTAAATTTATTTGGCAGAGTAAAAAACCCTGTATAAAAAGAAAAATGCTGCAAGAGCACAAAACAAGGGGCAGCTTGGGGCTCCCTATGTGGGAGCTTTATTACCAAGCTTCATCCCTGGTTTGGGTAAAAGATTGGGTGATCCTCTCAAGAAAGCGCATTTTAGCAATTGAAGGATATGGTTTGCAGCAGGGATGGCATTCCTTCTTGTGGTCTCAGAAAGACAAACAATCCAAATATTTTACAAATCATTATATTAGAGGAATTTTATTAAGGGTTTGGGAAATGGTGAAGAAGCAAGTTTACACACAGATTCCTAAATGGGTGTCTCCATTAGAGGCAGTGACCCTTCCGACTGTGCACAACACAAAGAGGAACTGGGTTTATGGTGACTTGTTGGATGAAGTCGGGAGACTTAGACCTAGAGCCGATCTCCAAACTAAAGGATTAGATATAGATTGGTGGTCCTATGCGAAAATTCAAACTAGATTCGCTAGGGATAAACAGGAACATGGTATTTCCCTTCATTTACAAACTTTTGACAAGTTTCTCCTAAGTGGCCAAAGGAAATTTATTTCCAACGTTTACAATTTTCTTCTATCCAATTTTATGGCGGAGGAGATTGTAAAGGACACGATGATTGCCTGGGGGAGAAATATTGGAACAACAATTCATTTCATTTTCATTTCATTTTATTAAATTTGTATACCGCCCTACTCCCGAAGGACTCAGGGCGGTGAACAGCCATAAAATAAAACATATAGATTCAAAATTTAAAATGGAGATAAAACTAATTAAATAAATTTGGCTGAAACATTTTAAAACCCCAATAAATTTAAAACCAAATTTAAAATTTAAAATTCCATTTTAAAAAGAGGAAAAGTTTAGGTCAGGCCAGCTTGATGGAATAAGAACGTCTTAAGCGCGCGACGGAAGGTACGCAGATCCGGAATTCTCCGTATCTCCGGGGGGAGCTCGTTCCAGATCGTAGGTGCCCCCACAGAGAAGGCTCTCCCCCTGGGGGCCGCCAGTCGACATTGTTTGGCCAACGGCACCCGGAGGAGCCCCTCTCTATGGGAGCGTACTGGTCGGTGGGAGGCTATTGGTGGCAGCAGGCGGTCCCGTAAATAGCCAGGTCCTAAGCCATGGAGCGCTCTGAAGGTGATAACCAAAACCTTGAAGCGCACTTGGAAGACCACTGGGAGCCAGTGCAGCTCACGCAGGAGAGGCATTACATGGGAGTGCCACGTCGCTCCCATCACCACCCGCGTGGCCGCACTCTGCGCCAGTTGGAGCCTCCGAGTGCTCCTCAAGGGGAGTCCCATGTAGAGAGCGTTACAATAGTCCAGACGGGAGGTGACGAGGGCATGAGTGACCGTGCGTAACGAGTCCCGATCCAGAAAGGGACGCAACTGGCGAATCAGGTGGACCTGATGAAAAATCCTCCCGGTCACGGCCGTCAAGTGCTCTTCTAAAGACAGCCGTGAATCCAGGAGGACACCCAAGTTGCGAACCCTCTCCGTGGGGGCCAGTGCTTCGCCCCCAATAGTCAGCGATGGCACCAGCTGACTATATCGGGACGTCGGAAACCACAGCCACTCGGTCTTGGATGGGTTGAGCCTGAGCCTGTTTCTCCCCATCCAGATCCGTACGGCCTCCAGGCACCGGGACATCACTTCAAGGGCATCGTTGGGGTGGTCTGGGGTGGAGATGTACAGCTGGGTGTCGTCAGCGTACTGATGGTACTCCACCCCGAAACCACGGATGATCTCGCCCAGCGGCTTCACATAAATGTTGAACAGAAGGGGCGAGAGGACCGATCCTTGTGGCACCCCACATATAAGGGGCCTCGGGGTCGACCTCTGCCCCCCTGTCAACACAGACTGCGACACAACACAACACAATTCAGCTTGATGCATGGCAAAATCTATGGAACAAAACTATGAAACTGACCCTTTCTTCCCCATTCAAAGAAAACTTTTATAAGATGATCTACCGTTGGTATCTCCCCCCCGCCAGAATCGCTAAGATGTTCCCAGGATCCTCTGATAGATGTTGGAAATGTGGGTCGGCCAAGGGTACTTTCTTCCATCAGTGGTGGATTTGTCCGTCGACTAGACGTTATTGAGGGAAAATACAGCAGTGGCTGCTGGAAATAACAGGTGTGAGCTTTCCCCTTCACCCAGACCTCTACTTACGCAGAATAAGACCGGACCACATTGACAACAAGGATTGGTACATATTTGTCCATGTCTCAACAGCGGCGAGAATGGCATTTGGTCAACTGTGGAAAGATGCAGATACGCCCCCTGACCATCTGATAATAAATATGATTCTTCAATGTGTTGAGATGGACAGGTTAACATATATATTAAAAGATAAGAAAGACTCAATATATAATAAAAGTTGGGACAGATGCTTTGTCTGGCTTTAAAAAAGGTCAAACCTAGGAGATAGGTGATAAAATCATCTTATTAGATTAAATAGATATCTAATAGGCTATATAATTCTTTATAATTTTGAAAAAAACAGGCCAATTGTTTTGTAGATAATTAAAAGAACTTGATTGTATTGAAATGTTTGGTTAGGATGATATTAGTTAATATTAATTGGAGAGTGAGTTTAACTCTCGGTTAGTCATGTTTGTTGTTTCGTTTTAGTCTTGTATTTATGTGTTCCTACATTTCATTTCTTATATTGTTTTCCAATCATTATTATGTGTTAATTTTACTGTAAATATTTAATAAAGATATATATATATATATATATATATATATATATATATATATATATATATATATATATATATATATATATATAAGGCTAAACCTTGCTCAACTTTTACATGGAGCCCAGGCAGAGCTTTATAGTACAGGAACAAAAATATTCTGAAATTATACAAACAATGTTTTCAAGGTCCATGTCTGTGGATCCAAGGTGTGTCCTTAACTCAGCAATTAGGCACTTGATGGGAATGCCCAAAATGGACATGGCAATTCATTTAACATATTAATTAGTTGAAGATAACATTCTTTCTTAAAGGCCTATTTCCAATTTGAAAGGACACCGTCTCTCACCATAGATCTTAACAATGAATTAGAGACTGAGATGCTATGAGCTCACCATAGATTCACTTCTATCATCCAGTTTTGTTTAGGCAAAAAAGACACCCTGAATAATACTGAATGCCAGACTGAAGTTAGTAACCTGGAATAGCAGAGCCTTGATAATGAAAGGAAGCTGGCAACCAGCAAGCTACGGGTAGTTCTCAGCTTATAACCATTTATTTAGTAACCGTTTTAAGTTACAAGTTACAAACAGTCCTTTAACTTGAAGTCACATGATCCAGATTTGGGTGCTTGGTGACTAGCATGTATTTATGGTGATTGCAGCGTCTCAGGTGACATGATCACCATTTGTGACCTTCCTAGTCAACTTCTGAGAAACAAAGTCAATGGGGGAAGCTGGGTTTGCTTAATGACTTCATGATTCACTTAACAACTGTGCTAAAAGAGGTCATGGCTCACTTAACTAATTTGCTTAGCAATGAAAATTCTGATCCCAATTGTGTTCTTAAGTCAAAGACTACCTGTATTTACACACACTAATTTTCCCAAGATTAAGGAGAGAATTTTTTTTTACAATTAGGCAGAATGTATTTCATCAGCTTCATTACAGGGCAGATTTACCAAAACCTGATTAACAGATCACACCTAGGAACATGGAAATTATACAATATGTACAGCTTCACTATTTTACAGGGGTCTGCATCGGGACTGTGCAAAATCTCAGAAAGACATAAACATATTACACTCATCATCTACTTTTAGAGTACCAATCATGCTTCCATCAACACGTGTCCAGTGTTTTTGTGGCTGCAGTGAAAACTGACCACAACGATTATAAATGTGACAAACCTGTTATAGTTTGGACTGATCACTGATTCAGCAGTAGAATGGCAGAAAGAGAGAGAGAATCAGCTCACGGATTCTACTTTATTAATCTTATTTTTGGGTTTTATCTTCATTTTCAGCTGCTGATCTTTACAATAAAAATCGAATTTGAACATTTGTCTGCTTGAGTAACTCAAGAAGGTGGGAAAGGCATGGCATGACCACAATTCTATATACATGGGGACAGGGGTGGAATTTTGGGCTTCTTTTGATGTCTTTCCCCTCCCCTACACATTGGGTGGATCTTCTCACCCTTCCCTGGAAAATATTGCAAAAAACATCCCTTAATTCCAGCAAGTTCTAATGTAACATTTGGCAGTGTCAAAGTTTGGGGTAGTAAGGAAATTTGAAACACTCACCAAGAGGGCAAAAAGCAATAATACTTTATTTTAAATTTTGAGATTTTATTTTAAATGCTGGAGCTATGAGATATGTAGCACAGGCCCTTCTCTCTTTTACTTTTGCTTATCCTCCCTCCCTACATGTCTATGGAGGTTCTCAGTTATTCAGGTCATGGTTGTCCCAAAGGTTCTTTTTCAAGAAGCAACTGGACTTTCTTTGTTTTGCTTGAAGACATTTCACTTCTTGTCTAAGAAGCTTCTTCAATTCTGAATGGCTAAGGTTCAGTCAGAACTGAAGAAGCTTCTTGGATAAGAAGCGAAATGACTTCAAGGAAAAACAAAG
Source organism: Arizona elegans (assembly GCA_022577455.1). Taxonomy (NCBI): domain Eukaryota; kingdom Metazoa; phylum Chordata; class Lepidosauria; order Squamata; family Colubridae; genus Arizona; species Arizona elegans. The sequence goes on along the minus strand of JAKOOJ010000013.1, from coordinate 3,585,331 downwards.
AAAATCCAGTTGCCTCTTGAAAAGGGACCTCCCTCCCTACAACATTTTACATATTAGTTATACATGGGTAAGCTTTATATCAAGACAATGCAAACAATGGAGAAGAAATCATAGAAACATCAAGAGAGGGAATATGTGATATAGCTATCAAGAAGCTGAGCTAGTAACATTGGACAAGAATAGGACTAAATAAACTGATTCACGGTACTTATTGCAATTTAAGCACTTAACAAAAGTCCTGCAGAGTGTAAACAAGAAGAATTTTAAACAAGCTACAAGTTGGGTTTAAGAAAAGATCACTCTTAGTAAGAATGGAAAAGCAGCGACAAAAATGCAAGTGTAGAGGATCAGAAGGAAAGAAACTTTAAAGTGGTTTAATATGTTCACTCTTGTGTCTTTTTTTTTTCTTTTTTTCTTTGTAAGGCAGAAGCAGGAGTGTCCAAAAGAAACCAGCATGCTTCAAAAGAAAAATCTGGATGATGGCCATAAGCATATAATCATGCTATCAAAGCACCCTTTTTATGTGTGACAAATGTAGAAAGGAGCGAGGATACAATTATGCAGTTGCAGCTGTTTTCTTGGCCTCTCCTATGAATGTTGTCGTAAGTGCATTAGCTGAAAGACCATAACCACTAAGTAGCCTCTAAGACTCTCAAGTGGACCTCCCAGAACTTTCCTCAAAATTATAATTTTAGTGGGACAGAAGAGATACTGATTGAAGACCTGTGCTAATGATACTTAAGGAGCCCTGGGTGGTGCAGTGGTTAGAATGCAGCATTGTAGACTAACTCTGCCCACAATTTGAAGTTCGATCCTCAACAGACTCAGCCTTCCATCCTTCCGAGGTTGGTAAAATGAGGACCCAGTTTGTTGGGGCAAGATGCTGACAGAGTTAACTACTTAGAGAGGGCTGTAAAGCACTGTGAAGCAGTTTATAAGTCTACACGCTATGGCTACTTAATTTTTAATTAAGTCCAAATGCAGTGAAATAGAACTTCGTTTTCCTCCTGGCCTCATCCACCCAACACCTTGGAATAAAGTATGTGGAACATCATGTTGTGAAGTCGAGGTTTTTTTAAAAAATTAATTTTACCTTTTGGCAATGTTGAACATGGCTGATGTCAAGTTGCTGAACGATTCAATGTATTGCTAAATTGGTGCATTTCTGTGCTTCCCCTGCTCCTCTCTTGCAGAAATGTTCTTCAGAAGTTTGGCAAAGGTTTCCGGCAGCTTAACATCCTTATCAAGATACACAGTGTGTAATTAGAGCAAGCATAACTATTAAGGGATTCTTATTCTAACTTGGAATCATAAAGAGAAAACAAGATCAGGAAACTTAAAGCTGTAATTAGAGCTAGTAGATTGTTGCATTTTCAACAGAGTTGAGCATGGAGAAAGAATTTCAGGTGACAGAAACTGTCTTTATTTTCATAAGAAATGTGGGAAATAATTTTAGGTGACTGCAGCAGAACTATGATTACAAGGCTCTTCCTGTACAGCTACAAAAGATTTTCTTGCCAAATTTAGGCTTTGTTAAGGCCATCCACTCCATCTGCAATATGCATCTTAGGTTGGAACAAAAGTAGATTTGAAGGGCATTTTTTGCCCCACTTTTTAAAGAAATGATAGCTAAAAGTCTCAAGGTATGTGGAAGTACCATGATCATACCATGCTGCTGGGGGAAACTAGAACTTCCTTCATCCCAATTTATTTGTGGATATTTTTAATATCCTTCCTCCATTAAATAAATAACTCATTCATCCAATAGATAGAATGTCCCTCTTCTCATTCCCCACCCCCAAAAAAAGTTGAGTTGAATGAGAAAAAAAATTACTCCATGAATATTTCAACCATTATACCAATATACATTGTTTAAGTGGTGGGCGCTATATTAAGTTCTGAATATTTAACATACTTCTTTGACTTGATTCTCATCCAAATACGGACTGAAGTTCCACCAATTTTACTTGATTAACAGATTAACAGAGTTGGAAGGGACCTTGTAGGTCATCTAGTCCAACCCCCCACTCAAGCAGGAGACCCTACACCATTTCAGTCCAATCTTTTCTTGAAAGTCTCAAGTGATGAAGCTCCCACAACTTCCGAAGGCAACTTCTGTTCCATTGGTTTATTGTTCTCACTGTCAGAAATTTCCTCCTCATTTCTAGGTTGAATCTCTCCTTGGTCACTTTCCATCCATTATTCCTTCTCTGGCCTTCAGGTGCTTTGGAAAATAGCTCCTCTCTGTGGCAGCCCCTCAAATATTGGAACACTGCTATCATGTCTTCTAGTGGAGGGTTTCAAAAAATGTTACTACCGGTTCTGTGGGTGTGGCTTGGTGGGCGTGGCATGGCTTGGTGGACGTGGTTTGGTGGTGTGTCAGGGGAAGGATACTGTAAAATCTCCATTTTCTTCCAATCAGCTGGGACTCGGGAGGCAGAGAATAGATGGGGACGGGGCCAGTCAGAATTTTTACTACCGGTTCTCTGAACTAGTCAAAATGTTCACTACCAGTTCTCCAGAACTGATCAGAAGCTGCTGAAACCCACCTCTGATGTCTCCCCTGGTCCTTCTCTTCACTAGGCTAGCCATGCCCTTGGATGGTGTACTACTGAATTTTTGTGGCACAAATTTGTGCTCCATGGACTAACCTCCCAAAAAAGGATGCCGGGGGGCTTTTTCTCAGTCATGGGTTATTCTCTATGGCTAAGAAAAATTAGGGAAAGGGTCAGTTCCACACTGGCTCATTCAGTTCTTTATGAGGTCAGTGCTAAAGTTAGAAACTGGGTTGCATGGAGACAGAACATGAATCACACAGGAAAATGATCAAGGGAAGAAATTCTCTTTTGCTTTGATTTGATTTGATTAAATCCTAGGATAATGTTTTGGGGTTTTTTTTAGAAAGAACATGGGAAAATAAAGAATAGTCCTGAGTTTTCTGTGGGATCTGTCCTTGTATCTATATTGTTTAGAGTATTATTTGCAGTAAATGGATATTTTAGACTAGGATATAAATTTTAATATCTCAGAATTCAAGGAAAAATGTTATAGAGAATTATAATGCATTTCCAATGATGCATAAAATTGAGTGAAGCAGACTGAAAGAACATAGCATAGCAGGAATCGAGGGAAGCTTGAGATTTAATCATTTGTCTCTCGTACCTGGTGTATAATAATTTAAACATAGGGTACAAAGAGTTGCCCAGAAGTCCCATGTGCCTACAATTTTGCATTGTACTTTTGAAATATTTCAGAGGGGAGGAATTCAATTGTGTTTCTAAACCCCCAGGATTAAATATTGGGAAACAACAATACAAGCATTTTTTTTTACAAAAATTTTTTTACTATAAATTGTTTCTTGGCTGTAAATTACAGCTCCCAACATATTCTCACATTAAATCCTTCTGAGAATAAGAACAACAAATATATGGGCTATAATTTACTATTCAGGAGAAAAAAAATTACATTTATTATTGCAATGTCTTTCCAGTAATATTTTACGAGACTTTAGCCATCATACCATTTGTACAAGTTTTATCAGATACAAGGCACAGTTTTGCAAGCTGAAAAAGCTAGGAGAACAGGCAGATGGGTAAACATGCAGTCATGTCATAAGAAAACAACAGTAAGAGATTTCACATAGTTCCCATTGGTTCTATATACCTTATTATGGACATTTTAGATATTCAGGCTGTGATTTCAGAGTTAATTGTATCCAACTTTATAGGATAAGTACATGGATAGGTAGAGTTTGTCTTTGCTACAATCCTGATTTTTACAATGCAGCTGATATATATAGATATCAGTGCTTGCCTCCAGAATTTGTGGATCTTCATCGCTGGAGGTTTTCAAGAGATTGGACAGCCATTTGTCCACAATAGAATAGGGCAGGCATGGAAAATTAATGTAGAATAATTTCTTTTGTGTAGGTTAATACAAAAAGGAGCAGAATGGATTTAATATGGACATCTCATGGATGGAATTTACATCAAGTCAGAGGATTGACTAATCTAACCCAGTAAACTACACCTGACCTGACAATGGCTTAGCAGATTTTGAAGGAGTAATTTTGCCAATTTTAGAGTTCCTTGGAATTGAGACAGGATCATCGTGCAAAACATGTCTTCTATTGAATCAAGACCCTCTCCAGTAAACTACACCTGACCTGACAATGGCTTAGCAGATTTTGAAGGAGTAATTTTGCCAATTTTAGAGTTCCTTGGAATTGAGACAGGATCATCGTGCAAAACATGTCTTCTATTGAATCAAGACCCTCTCCTAAATCAAATTCATCCTTGTCCATTAGAAGTAGAAATGAGAGCAGATCTTGATTCCGTTGCTTTTCCTTCACCGTCACTATTTGGGAATTACAAGTAACTAGGGGAGTTTCAATCATAAATTCTAATACTGGCATTTTTTTCCCCTGTAACTTTCAGCTCCTTTCATTAACTGCCCTCTAGGTTAACAAATCACCACCTCTTTATTATAGTATCTGACTCTCTGTAGCATGTAAAAATGCTTTCTGAATTCAGTATGTTTCTTAAGATACTCTTCAAGATCACCAGTTTATCTTAACCACAGAGATGTCTCTGAGTCTTCTCATGCTTTGCCCATAAGATGCTAGTATGGGTCATAATAGAACACATCAATCAAATCTTTTATTACGATCATAGATCATCATAAGAAGAGTGTAATACATAATTTTAAAAGCTAAAATATATAAAATACACAAGGTTAAAAACCATTTTATAAAATTAATGTGTGTGTGAGTGTGCATTTTGTATCTATGTATGTATGTATAGAGGTAGAGGTAGAGGAGGAGGAAGAGACAGAGATATACATACCAGTGGTGAAATGTAAAATGTGTTACTACCGGTTCTGTGGGCATGGCTTAGTGGGAGAAACGTGACTGGGTGGGCGTGGCCAACTTTTTTTTTTTTTTACTTTTAAAAGCATTTTTTCTACAACCTCTTTGGCTACCAGATCGGGCGATCCAGTCTGAACTGGGAGCATTTCACCCCTGATACATACCCACAAAACATGGATGATGTGTGTGTCAGGAATCCTACTGTGACGACAAGGGAAGGAATTACAATGTAATATTGTAGAACAATAAATAATATAGTTTGGAGCATGCTGTACATGGATCCCAAATTTATCCCTAGGCACCTAATTAAAACAATGAGGTAGGGTAAAATACCTTTGGATTTCACTAGGCAGTAGCTGCATGAAATTGAAAAATAGCCAAATAAAACAACAGAAAACAGCTAATGTGTTGATTCCCATTTTGGGAACAAGGCCAGGTGAATTAAATATGGAGGAGAAATTTCAACGCTGACAAATTTGACAGCGCATTTAATTGCACCACTGACAATTTGTTAACTCAAGAATCTTTATTTACCGCACTCTTTTGGCCTATTCATCAACCAAAACTAAAAAACTAAAAGTAAAAATTGAAGAATAGGCTGCTCACCTAAAGTAGCCCCACAGCGAAATTGATGACAAAGAAATTTAACAAATAATGAGTCCCGTGTTTAGAAAACTCGATGAATAGATGGCCCTTATCTAGGAAATACTGCAAAGGGAACTGATGGATGAAACTGGGTACCTTCAGGACCGATTGTATTCAAATTTGCACTAGGTTCATTCTCAAATCAGAGTGTGTTTCAGGCCTGTTCTTCCTGCCATTACTTTCATCAGGGCTGTTGCTGGCATACAAGGTGCCCTTGGAAGAATTCCAATTCTCCATCCCCATCAGCAATGTTTTAATATTCAGGACCTCTTCTTTTTTCAGATAATCTCTTTTCTATGTTACCATGCCATGTGACTCTTGGTTTTTTTTAAACTTGCAACTGCACCACCTACCCTCCGCTCTTAAGAGAATGCTTGATATATTTCTTTTCTTCAGTGAGACGGTTAGAACAATTAATCAATGGAACGGCTTGCCTTCAAAAGTTGTGGGTGGTCCATCACTGAAGATTTTCAAGAAGAGATTGGACAGCCATTTGTCCAGAATGGTATAGGGCAGTGATGGCTAACCTTTTCCAGACCAAGTGCCCAAAGTGCGTGTGCAAATGCACATGTGCCCAAACCCCCAAAATGCAATGTGTGCACGGGCCCTGTGCATGCACCCTGCCCCCACGCATGCATGCATGGCCCCCTGCATGTGCCCCACTCCTGGGTATGTGTGTATGCCCCCCCTGCATACACTCCCCCCTATGCATTCGTGCACAGCCCCCTGCATGCCCCCCAGTCTCCACATATGCACGGTAGCGGGGCAGGCCCACCCACGATTTCTGCTACCAGTTCGGGTGAAGCAGTATGAACTGGCTGAATAGCACCTTTGATGCCTTGTCTATTGCAGTGTTTGCCCTATGAAACACCATCTTATCTCCACCTGCTTTTTCTTTGAGTTCTGTATAGTTCAGTCACTGTTAGCTTTTAGGAAGTAAAACGTGTTTTCCCTCTGGGATTGGGGCCAGGCTGTTAGTGGAGCCGAGTTTGTATGGGATTTTGGTTATGAGAGGTTTTTTAGAAGACTTAGTGTAGAGTACATCGGAATGTGTATTTATGATATCCTAAGTTTTTATTGTCTTGTACATTATGAGTCTCCTAGATTCCCAGTGTTGAGATGATGACTACATAAATTTGACAGTGAGAGAGGAGGGCCACCAAGAACTGAAGCAACTTATCAGACTCCTTGTTTTTCTTCTTCTTCCCTATAAAAGAGTTTTAGAAAGGTTCATCAAAACAGTTCTCCCAACCACAGAATGACTGAAGGAGTCTGGATTCCGTTTCTTATAACTACCATTTTCACACAGACACAGAGATAATGGTTTTTGTGCCAGTCACAGTTCTCATAATGGTGACCACCCTTTTCCCATCTTCCTGTTGTCCAGCCATTATTCCATCCATCTAAGAAGACAGTGCTAAACAGGGCCATCAAGCAGAGGTGGGTTTCAGCAGGTTCTGACCAGTTCTGGAGAACCAGTAGTGGAAATTTTGAATAGTTCGGAGAACCGGTAGTAAAGATTCTGACTGGCCCCCGCCCCATCTATTCTCTGCCTCCCAAGTCCCAGCTGATTGGGAGGAAATGAGGATTTTGTAGTAACCTTCCCCTGGAGTGCAGTGGGAATGGAGATTTTACAGTATCCTTCCCCTTCACACCCACCAAGCCACACCCACAGAACTGGTAGTAAAAAAATTGAAACCCACCACTGCCGCCGAGAGGGTTATAAAGTACTGGAACAAGAGTAATATGGGCCCCCCGTGCATGGGGGGGATACAGGTCCCCTGCATGCCCCATGTGCATGTGTGACAGAGAGACCCAAAGACCATTTCCACAAAAATTAAGTGTGGGACAAAATTTTCCCCTTCATGGCAAGTAGTTGACAAATTGGTCACTATGTCTATATAAACTACATTTGATTAACCTTCAGACTTTACCATTTTAACTTTCTGATCCCTTGTGTGTGGAGCAAGCCTTACTTTCCTCAGTTACAATGTTCTGAAAGGCACTAAAGACTTTCCTTCTGAGGAGAACTTTCAATTATCATATGCACATGATCATCTTCATAAATAATTATTCCTCTGGCACCCCCACCCCCCATAAATATTCCCACATCCTTCCCCAAAGATGATGAATTCAGAGGGGAGAGAGAAAAAATCCCTCATGTGGAGTCGCAAAATATGAATCATTTTATCATCATCCTAGTTATGGAAAATTGCCTCCCACAAAGCTAAGGAAGTAAAGAAAAAAAGATCTCATGTTTTGTCTATGGACATTTGAAAAATGACTTTGGTGAGCATCTAAAATCAGCAGAGCATCATTAGAAGACATAAATTAGTTTTACAACGATTAGTGGGAAGTCAATCTCAGCATAAGCAAAACTCAATTCATAGAAAAATACATGCCAGTCATTATCCTTAAAATATTAATGGAATATCAAATGTTGATTAAAAGGACTGAAACTACCCCAGCTGTTTTATTTGCTTCAAAGCACAACTCTAGTCCACTTTTAGAAAAACAAAGATAGAAATGAAATTCACCCGAGTGTGTAACTACTTGTGGGAACTCTTGTACCTCATCACTACTCCTCTGAATCACACAGCCCCCTGACACTTAACAATAATTTCCTTTTGTTGGATGACAGTTTCTGAAATGTTGATTTGTTCCAGATGCTAAGTCTCAGGAAGGAAGGAGGCCAACCAGCAAAGCTGAAAAAAAAAAAAATAGAGAGAAAACAAGTTTGCAAGAAGCAGCTGCTAGCTGAGAATGGTATTCAAGCCATTTTCTGAATACATGGGGTTTTTTTTTCCGCCTCTTCCAGTTTAGCATTCACAGACCAAGCTGAGTTCATCATTCACAGATTAGAACTCAGATTTTTGAAATAGAAGATCCTATTTACAGCTGGAGCAACTTAGAACAAGTTAAAAAAAAGGAGAGAGACAAAAGCAGGAACATGCCAGATGTATATTCAATGGATGCTGTCTGAGAACCATGTGGGGATAGAAAATACCTCTATTCCATGAAATACAGAAATTGCTGGGTAAAGTATTCAAATCTAATTATCCTAAACACACTCCCATATTTGGTGTGTGTGTATGTCTATATTAGGAACTGGCCACCTTTAAAAGACATCTGCTGTCAATGAAGCATGAAAAGGTTAATATGGTTTTTCAACAACCAAGCAAGTCTAAAGGTTGAATTGTGGCAACTGGACCAAACTTTGTTAAACTGAGATGTTCCATTGTTCATCCAAGCAACTTCATCAAAATTTTGTTGTTGGACAAAATGCCTCAGATTAACAAATTTTGGTCCAGTTGCCATGATTCAACCTTTAGACAACTTTGGCCTGGGTGATTGAGTCTTCATTGACATAACCAAGCAAGTCAGTTTAATAATCTGAACTTTTTAAAATAAATAAATTTGAATTTTTTAACACATACCACAAGATCACCAGCCCAGGAACTGATATTCATTAATATATTGTATGTCTCCAACTATAGCATCACAATGTAGTGTAAGCTCCAAACTAGATTTGAAGTAGGTTTTATGGATAAAAAAACCAAACTAATAAAAAATAAATTTGATCATTCTGGGTAATGACCAAAAAATCCCAGTCCTGCTATGTATGTGGCATGGCCTTGTCTTCAATGTGCCATGCATTCATTCTTTGAGTCTCCAATTTTCATTAAAAAATATTAACTGTGGCCTTCTGTCATCAAAAAGGTTCTAATGAATGCTTGGAACTTGCTGTTATTGAAGTAGCATATCATTTTGAGTAAACACTTTCTGTTTTTACATTTATTTAGGATACTGTATATTTCTAAGTGTTTTTTCCAATCACCTCCAACTAAGTATGAACAGCACTCCAAAAGCCAGAGCATTAAATCTGCTTTCCTCACTAGGAAACTATCCTGCCACAGACATCAGGGTGACAGGTGACACTGTTTTCACTTAATGTGCAATCTACATGCGTATTACACGGTACATGATCCCAGAACAGGAATTATTAAATTCTCCTAGCATGTTTCCTCCTTGTCCCACCAGAACATCCATCAATCAATCTCCTTAAATTGGATGGCTGAGGGTTAGGCTGAGTTGGGGGGAGGGGGGCATATCTTTGACAAGTGGCTAGAAAAGCACGTTGGACCATCTACCAAACTTAGCTTGGTTTTCTGCAAAATTAATTATTTCTCCGTTTGTTTTTCCAGCTTGCCCCACACCTATCAACTGTTTGTAAATAGCAATAGCACTTAGATTTATATACCACTTCACAGTGCTTTTCAGCCCTCTCTAAGCAGTTTACAGAATCAGCCTATTGCCCCCAACAATTTGGGGCCTCATTTGACTGAACTCGGAAGGATGGAAGATCTTGAGCCTGGTGAGATTCGAACTGCCAAATTGCAGGCAGCCGGTAGTCAGCCGAAGTAACCTGCAGTACTGCATTCTAACCACTGCACCACCGCAGCTCTTATTGTTATTATTCCAAATGAACACTGAATTGAACACAATATTCCAAATGAACACTGAACCCAAATTTAAGAGTATCCCAAACAATATTGGAAAGCTATAGGAAGAGCTGTGTATCAGGATGTAGAGAGAGAGATTATTTCAGAGGACTTCAGTGTGCACTGTTCGCGCTATGCTCAAACAGTCAGATGCTGCCCATAGCTAATTTCAGTTTCCAAACCAGAAATCATTGGAGGTATGGAGGGAGGGGAGAACCAAATTGAGAGAATCAAAGTTTGTCCCTGCCGAAATCAAACTTCCTCTGGAAGATGGCATTTCACACAAGGAAACCAAGAGTTGGTGGGCTGATCCCATTCCCTGGTTGGTCATTGACTGCACCACCAAATGAAGAATCAATTAAAAGAAGGAGCTCGTATCCGTGGCAAAATTAAGCCAGGATAAAGAGGAAAATCATACTCTAATGCTAGTATAACCAAGGATGACTTCAGGCTGCCTCAGAGTGACAATAAAGTTCATAAGGGACATTTATGATACAGTCTATGCATGCAAGGGAGGAAAAGCACAAATGTGCCAGAATCAGGGGGAAAAAAAGAGACTTCACATCACCATAGCAATGGCTGGGTCATCCTATGTGGCTTTGTGAATTGTTTCTACTGTATGAAAAAAAATACCATAATCAGAAGATCTGAAATATAACAATCGGTATTAAAAAAAGAGACCTTATGTCACCATAGCAATGACTGGGTCACCCTACAATTGCTTGCATGTAAAATGTTATAATCCGAACATTACAAATATCATGAATATGTTCTATGGTTCTGCAAAATAGGTTGTATGACTCTGTCTGGAAACTTTTCCCCCTCTAAATAAAAGTGTGGGAGGGAGAAACAAATTCTCAAGATACAAGGCAAGATTAACTAGAAACTGCAATATATGGTAGCCTGAGACTTGTTTAGTTTTCAACATTAAAAATAAAACTCTGCTATTTGCCTGAATTCTTTCCAGAAACATGACTACTACACCATTTCTATGTTGTAAAGAAGGAGGAGGATATTCTTCATACCAACTGAATTTGAACAGAAAACGGTTGGTGAAAGTAAGTAAATACAGGATGACAATCTTGTCTAATCTTTAGTAATGCATAAAGTGTTGGTGTGACTGAAATCCAGGGTTTTCTAAAAAGACCTGCACAATTGGCCTTTATCAGGGGATGAGGAAGCCATTTTGTTAATGTATTAGAGTCCATTAAGCACTTTATCAATGGAATTCCCTTAGTCTGCCATCATACTGTCCAAAGCATTACAGTAATATACTGTATATCTAGAGTCATTCTGGATAACAAGATAGGCAACATATGAATTTAATAAATATAATAAATACATACTTTGTGTAATGTTGGTTCTGGTGATATCCACAGATAACGTAACATATGCCCTGCCATATGCTAATAGTGGATTGGAAGTTTTGCATTATGCTAAATACAGTCTTTTTTTTCACTTGTCATTATTATTATTATTATTATTATTATTATTATTATTATTATTTAATCTTTAGTGAGATTCACAGCCTTTGAGGCTGGTTAATAGCTCAGCAGCTCGAGTCCTAACCAAGGACCTAGGAACTGTTAAGGTATTGTCGGAGGATGTAAGCTGTTCCGACTAAGGTGGTTTTTTGTAGAGTCAAAATGTTCAAGTCCGGCAATTTAGAATTTCTAAATAGCGGGGTAGCCCTTTGGGTATTGCTCCAAGGGCTTCAATTACAATCGGGACAACACACGATTTCTTTTTCCACAGTTGCTCAACTTCAATTTGCAAATGCCAGTATTTTGTGATTTTTTCTTGCTGCTTATCCTCAATCCGTGCATCACCAGGTATTGCAATGTCAATGAACCATACTTACTACTACTACTACTACTATTATTATTATTATTATTATTATTATTATTATTATTATTATTATTATTATTATTATTATTATTATTATTTAAATTTGTATACTGCCCTACTCCCGAAGGACTCAGGGCAGTGAACAGCCAAAAGATAAAATACATATAATACAAATGTTAAAAAACCATTAAAATACAATTAAGTAATTTGGCCAGGAAAACAAAATTTAAAACACCCCAAATTTATAATTTAAATATAAATAAATATAATTTAAAATTTAATTTTTTTTAAAAAAAATGTAAAAACAGTTTGAAAAAGAGATCATAAAATATGATTCTTCATTTGGGGAAGCAATTAAATGTTATTGAATGAGTATTCAAACCTCTGTAAAGATCAGTACAAGCTAAAATGAAGTTAAAGTGAGGCAATGCAAGATCCTCTCAAAATAAGGCAAAGAAACATTTCTTCCAAAATCAGTCAGGCAATGAATTGAGATTGGCCAAAATGAGATATCTTGCTTATGGTCACATATTTATTTTGGTGACCCAAGTAGGGTCTCTTTGGCCACAGTAACCTTTTACTACAGAGTTCTCTCAGTGGGGTGAATGTCACTGAACCCATGTTTTCTAATTTTGAGCAAAAGATTTAAAATGTCTTAGTTCAGCTGGATACCTCTGAAGTAAAATTCTCCTTTAAATAAAATATGGTACTATTACCAGTATATTTATATTCATTTACATTTCTTAAATGTTACTATTTCAATTGCTCTACCTTGATAACAGTATATTTATTGTTCTTTACACTAATGTTAGCTCTTTGGAGAAGAAGGGCTGTATTAAAATGATATAAATATGCTACAAAATATTGCATCCTACTCCCAAGTTAGGGTCAGTCAAGTTGTTTCAGAGTCTAAGGCAGAATATCTTGCAAGAACTATCCCTTTTCACACATGGTAAAATAATTATTTCTTATAATAACAGTAAACGATGCCCTTGAAGTGATGTCCCAGTGCCTGGAGGCTGTACGGGTCTGGATGGGGAGGAACAGGCTCAAGCTCAACCCTTCCAAGACTGAGTGGCTGTGGCTCCCGGCATCCCGATATAGTCAGTTGACTCCATCACTGACTATTGGGGGTGAGTCATTGGCCCCCACTGAAAGGGCTCGCAATCTGGGAGTCCTCCTGGATACGCAGCTGTCCTTGGAGGAACATCTGACGGCTGTAACCAGGGGGACCTTTTGTCAGGTTCGCCTGATTCGCCAGTTGCGGCCCTTTCTTGATCAGGATTCCCTGTGCACAGTCACTCACGCCCTCGTCACCTCTCGCCTTGACTACTGCAACGCTCTCTACATGGGGCTCCCCTTGAGGAGCACCCGGAGGCTCCAGCTGGTCCAGAACGCAGCAGCGCGGGTAGTGACGGGAGCAGCATGGCGCTCCCATGTAACACCGCTCCTGCGCAAGCTGCACTGGCTCCCAGTGGTCTTCCGGCTGCGCTTCAAGGTGCTGGTTATCACCTTCAAAGCGCTCCATGGCATAGGGCCTAGCTTTCTGCGAGACCGCCTGCTGCTACCGATGACCTCCCATCGACCCGTGCACTTCCCCAGAGAGGGCCTCCTCAGGGTGCCATCAGCCAAACAATGTAGGCTGGTGACCCCCAGGGAGAGAGCCTTCTCTGTGGGGGCACCTACCCTCCGGAATCAGCTCCCCCCAGAGATAAGGAGAATCCAGGACCTCAGTGCCTTCCGTCATGCCCTTAAAACCCATTTATTTAAACAAGCCGGGCTGGCTTAAGATGAAATTTTTAACTGTTTTAAATGTTTTAACCGTTTTAATTGGTAATGAGTTTTAATTGGGCCAAATTTATATATCTTTTAATTGTTTTTTAATATTTGTCCTGCATGTTTTTTAATTTTGGCTGTACACCGCCCTGAGTCCTCAGGGAGAAGGGCGGTATAGAAATTCAATAATAAATTAATTAATTAATTAATTAATTAATTAATTAATTCCATATCTAAGAATGTTATTTTGAAAAATACAAAATTGTTTACCTAAATATAAGGCTGCTGGTCCTAATTTTACATTTCTCTCTCAATTTTGATGTGTTCATATTAGAATGCATTGCAATCCATTTAAATCCTCTTATTTTAATAGGAAATTGCTAGATCTTTCCATCATCTTTTATTTCCTCTCTTGTTTGCTTTTCCTGTCTCTCTCTTACATCCACACTAAATATGTAAGGACAAGCTAAGAACAAATGATAAATCTCTTTGGGGAATGTTCCTTTATTTACAAATACATTCTCATTACGCATTTAATCTGTCTGCTGAATTTTGCCTGTTCTGGATTCAAATAATCCCTTAAACCACATAATAAGAAAATGGGTTTGGCCTAGAATACGCACAAGGTTACAGAAAATGTAACTGACATGAATTCATTAGCATTGCCTTGTGCGTACATCTCATCTGCTATGTCCTGGCCAGACCTCGCTAAGCCTTTTTAATAATAATAATAATAATAATAACAACAACAACAACAACAACAACAACAGAATAACAGAGTTGGAAGGGACCTTGGAGGTCTTCTAGTCCAACCCCTTGCTCAAGCAGGAGACCGTATACCATTCCAGACAAGTGGCTGTCCAATCTCTTCTTAAAAACTTCCAGTGATGGAGCACCCATAACTTCTGAAGGCAAGATGTTCCTTTGGTTAATTGTTCTCACTGTTAGGAAATCTCTCCCAAGTTCTAGACTGCTTCTCTCTTTAATTAGTTTGCATCCATTGTTTCTTGTCTTGGTGCTTTGGAAAATAGGTTGACCCCCTCTTCTTTGTGGCAGCCCCTCATATATTGAAACACTGCTATCATGTTGCCCCTAGTCCTTTTTTTCACTAGATTAGACATACCCAATTTCCGCAGCCATTCTTCATATGTTTTAGCCTCTAATAATCTTGTTTGCTCTTTTCTTCACTCTTTCCAGAGTCTCAACTTTTTTTATATAATATGGTGACCAAAATGCAATGCAATATTCCAAATGTGAAGGCATTATAAAGTGGTACTTGTTAAGGATATTGTTGTTGTGTTACCAACCAGCAGAGTGTAGAGCACAGAGAAATGTTGCTGAGAGCAATGAATAAGAGATGTGCAAACTGGTTTATCAAAAGTTTACTTTATAGTGAAAAAACAATCTCATAGTCTTTAAATCAATCCAAGTCTGCCAGTTAAATCAGTCCAGTGATACAAAAACTCTTCTTACCACACAAACAGTAGTTGGTTAGAATAACAAACTCACTCTGGTTCACAAACCACGATGGTAGCAGATCCATCCAACGGTGATAGCACAATGGTAGCAACTCCTCACACTATGGTAGCTTATCATCAACTGAATACGTTACAGTACCTTTCTTAAATACGTTTACAACTAGTGATTGTCTAATTACAGCATGACTCAGCATTACAATGAATCAGTAGTAAAACTTTAAAGTCACACAATACAAATTCATATTAAAGTCACAGAACACATATATTGCCTGGACAACCTGTTAGGTTCAAACCATACCCTAACAGTACTAACACTTCATGTGATCTTGATTTTATCCCTCTGTTAATGCAACCTAGGATGGTATGGGGTTTTCGGCTGCTGCTTATATTTAAGTGATTGTCCACCAGGACTCAAAGATCCCTCTCAGAGTTACTGCTATTGAGCCAGTTTTTGCCTGATCTTGTTTTTTTCTTGCCTAAATGTAAAACCTTACTTTTCTCTACATTGAATTTCATTTTATAAACACAGCCAATGATTATACTTGAAGAGTTGCCAAATAGAATATTGATCAGTTCTACAGAGTCACAATAAATTTACTTCCCATTTAAGGTTTTATCAACATATATCATTCACGTACAGCAGAAAACCCGTGTGTTTATGAGCTAAAAACACAGGGCCAGCTTCACATCTAAAAATCCACCATTTAAGGAGAAGGAAACACAAGAGCATCCAGACAGAAATAAAAGAACAAAAGAGGAATGTCAGTTCAATGCTACTTGTAAATAACATATGCATTCCCTTTGGCTATTTACAAGTTGAAATCACAAGAGATATTATCATAATTGTAATAATATTTTTTATATATATCTCCAGCCTTCCTTTGTGCCAAAACCCATTCTCCTGGCAGCTAACAATGGAGCTAAAATATTAAAAACCAAATTCATGAAAAACATAATTAAAAATGAAATTAAAACTCCAATACAGAAACAGCAGTAGTCCAGCTCAGCTGCCAAAGCCGCTTTTTAAAAATCCTCTTGAATGCTTCCTCTCTACCCACCCGCAAAAGGATCGCAGTGTTGGGGAAATATACTGTAAGCAATATTACTATCGGACTGTATGTGACTATGGATTAAAATGTATAGAATGTGAAATATATACAGCATCATTGTACAACTATGAAAATAAGGGACATAATTATGACATACAATATCATGTATTTAAAATAGACTATGCTGTATGATTACGAGAATAATGGTTATGATCAAGGTGTATAATACTATGCATATTTAAAAAGGACTGGATACAACCAGTACACTGTTGTTGCAAAACTGGAAATGTGATGTAGGATAAAGGAAAATGCATAATAAAAACATTTTTTAAAAAAAGATGTTCTAACTATTGTGAAAAGAGAATAACTTTTTAAACAAGCCCTAATAAAGAACACATTTCTTTGGATCTCTTGGTTTTAAAGAATTGCTTTCGGTGAGATGGGAGAGAGGAGAGGGAGATGAGAAGAGAAGGTGGAAGGGAGAGGGAGATGGGGAGGGAGAGAGATGGGGAAGAGGGAGATGGGGAGGGAGGGAGGGAGAGGGAGGTGGAATGGGAAGGAAGAGATAGGGAGGGGAGGGAGGAAAAGGGAGAGGGAGATGGGAAGGGAAGGTGGAAGGGAGAGGGAGATGGGGAGGGAGAGAGATGGGGAAGAGGGAGATGGGGAGGGAGGGAGGGAGAGGGAGGTGGAATGGGAGGGAGAGATAGGGAGGGGGAGGGAGGAAAAGGGAGAGGGAGATGGGAAGGGAAGGTGGAAGGGAGAGGGAGATGGTGAGGGAGAGAGGAAGGGAAAAGGGAGATGGAGAGGGAGGGAGGGAGAGGGAGGTGGAATGGGAGGAAGGGTGGAAGGGAGGGGGAGATAGGGAGGGGGAGGGAGGAAAAGGGAGAGGGAGATGGGAAGGGAAGGTGGAAGGGAGAGGGAGATGGGGAGGGAGAGAGGAGGGGAAGAGGGAGATGGGGAGAGAGGGAGGGAGGGGAGGGGGAAGGGGAGGGAGGAAAAGGAAGAGGGAGATGGGAAGAGAAGGTTGAAGGGAGAGGGAGATGAAGAGGGAGGGAGGGAGGGAGGGAGGAAGGAAGGAAGGAAGGAAGGAAGGAAGGAAGGAAGGAAGGAAGGAAGGAAGGAAAACATTGCTGACTGGTGGCTACTACTTCCTTATCTTTGCTAAAGGGATATTTGCTCATTTGCAAGGGTTAATTTTTATGTAGATGAGCAGAACATAAAGCAACCGTAGGAGTCTTCAAAGGAAGGAGTGAAGGCTGCCTTTAATTCCCCCACCTTCATCCGGCTCTGCTTATGGAGCAGCTCTGATGGAGCCCAGTTGCTACAAAACATCTTTGCAAGCTGCAGGGGCCCTTGAGGATATGTGTCAAACAAGAATCCTTTGGATGCCCTTGGGTAGAAAAGGGGGATATTTTCCAGCACGTCTAGTTTTTTTAATGGCAAGAAGCATGCAGGAGTTGGCACAAACAGAGAGAACTAACAATCAAGCCCATCTGCTTGGAATCAGTTTACCCATTTCTTCAGCCTGCTGCATGGTGTATTTGTCCCTATGAAAAGCACATTAGGACATAGAGAAAATGAGAGCAGGGCAAAATGACTGCATAAATTGGAACCCTGATTGGATTTTTTCTCTCTCTCTAGAAGATACAGTTTCGTGGCCAGGGTGAATGTGCACCATGCACATTGGAAAGCAAATTCAAGTTATGGCAGCAGATCAGTAGATGTTTATGCCAAATTTAAGAGTTTGGAACACAAGAGAGGTGAGTGAATATGAAGAGAACTACAACGTAGGTTTAACAACATCAATAATTGCAGGTTTTGTCATTTTAGACAGGTATCAACCGCAAGTTTGATAGCAGCTCTCAGCTTGTTAAAGCATAATAAAGAGTTGTGGTGTCTCAGGGGTTAGAATGCAGCATTGCAGGTTAATTCTGCTGACTGCCGATTGCCAGCAGTTTGACAGTTCGAGCCTCACCGACTCAAGGTTGACAGTCTTTCATCCTTCCATCGGTAAAATGAGGACCCAGATTGTTTTGGGCAATATGCTGGCCCTGTGAACTGTTTATAGAGGCCTGAGTCAACCCTAAGGTGAGCCTGGCTGAGGCCATCTTGGAGGCTTCAGGGTTGCCATAAGGAAGAAGAAGGGACAGGGAGAGGGGGAAATATATAGCTGGGGTTTTGTAGTCAAAACAAAACGTTTTCCTGTGGGAACTAAGGACATTCCAACAGGTGGCTGGGGAGGAGAAGGAGGAGTGGAGTAACCAAGCAACTGGCCAGCACCTCGATTGGACAATTGGACTGATGACTTGGGGGGAGGGGGAACGTGTACTTTTTAATTAGGTGAAAACTGCGGGAACCTTCAGAGTTGGTTTTCACCAGTTGTGCCAATATGAAGTATCCAATAAACCGTTCCTTGAGGAATCTACCTGCCTCAGATTTCTGCTTTCTTTGGGTGCATTACTTGGAACACTGACAGGCTGTAAAGCCAGGAGTGGGATTCTACTGGTTCGGACTGGTTTGGGAAAACCAGTAGCTCCAATGATCAGCTGGGAGCGAACCGGTTTGCTCCGACAATCAGGTGGGCCCACCCGCCTGCCCCTGCACTTTACTGACCTATATCTTTTCAGCTGATTCATGCGTAAGAGCAGATTGCCACGCCTCAGCTGTGTTACGCCCAGAGGTGGGTTTCAGCAGGTTCTGACCAGTTCTGGAGAACCAGTAGCAGAAATTTTGAGTAGTTCAGAGAACCGGTAGTAAAAATTCTGACTGGCCCTACCCCCATCTATTCTCTGCCTCCCAAGTCCCATCTGATTGGGAGGAAATGGTGATTTTGCAGTAACCTTCCCCTGGATTGGGGTGGGAATGGAGATTTTACAGTATCCTTCCCCTGCCACACCCACCAAGCCATGCCCACAGAACCGGTAGTAAAAAAATTTGAAACCCACCACTGGTTACTCCCCAGCTGTAATGCGGAAGGTAAGTTTTCATAAAACTGTACACACACGCACAGCAATCACCAAAAAGGTTGTTAAACCGGCAGGATCCCACCACTGTGTAAAGTACTGTAAAGTGGTATATAAACATAAGTGCTATTACTAAGGGCTATAATCATTGTGGTTTCTTCTTGAACACAGGATCCTCAAGTAAAGACCTATTTTATTATTTTATCACAAAAGTCAAGACAGTGCACATATGATTCCAGTTTGGTATCTGACCCACGTAAAAGTTAGTATGAGCTTCAGAAACCAGCATGATATTTATCATAATACCTTCAAAATATCAAAGGCTAGTCAGTCCCTCTAAGAGCATCACTCACACAGGGGTAACCAGCCTAATGTAGCCAAGCACCAACACCACTTCAAAGAGAAGGAAGTAAAACTATAATGTTATAAGCAATTTGCAAAATGAAAATCTACCATGTCTGTCTAATTTTATGACTATGTGGCATCAGATAACCACTCTTGGCTGACTGTTCTAAAACTAAGCAGATTCAGGCAGGAAAGAACACCAGAATAGACACCCTAGCATTGTTTCAAACTAGATGATGATGATGATGATGATGTAATGCAATAATGCAATGAGAAAGATGAGACAGTCGACCACCTGATCAGTGGATGCAGCAAAATTTCACAAACTGACTACCTACAATGCCATGACCGTGTTGCTAAGATCATTCACTGGAAATTGTGCCAGAAGTTTGGATTTGAGTACAGCAAAAACCACTGGGAACATCAGGTTGAGAAAGTTTTAGAGAATGAGAAACTCAAGATCTTATGGGACTTTAGGATTCAGACTGACAGGCACTTGGTCCACAACACACCTGACATAACAATAGTTGAAAAGAAAAAAGTATGGCTCATTGACATTGCAATACCTGGTGATGCACGGATTGAAGATAAGCAGCAAGATAAAATCACAAAGTACCGGGACTTGCAAATTGAAGTTGAGCAACTGTGGAAAAAGAAATTGTGTGTTGTCCCGATTGTAATTGGACCCCTTGGAGTAATACCCAAAGGGCTACCCCGCTATTTAGAAATTCTAAATTTGCTGGACTTGAACATTTTGACTCTACAAAAAACCACCTTACTCGGAACAGCTCACATCCTCCGACGATACCTTAACAGTTCCTAGGTCCTTGGTTAGGACTCGAGCTGCTGAGCTATTAACCAGCCTCAAAGGCTGTGAATCTCACTAAAGATTAAATAATAATAATAATAATAATAATAATAATAATAATAATAATAATGTACTTGGTTGATACCTAGGACGCTGGCAGCAACCCGTATCAACCATTAGCACCAGTCAATGGTATTTGTGATGCATTTTTGAATGTTCAGTTGACTGAGTTTCATGTTTAATGAATAAAGTAAATAATAATAATAATAATAACTTTATTGTCAGTGTACATGTATACACAGGATACCCATACAACAAAATTCACTTAACACCCAAAGACCAGATCCAACACACATAACAATCCCCAAACACACACACACCCACCACAAATTCCCCACCCCTAAACCACCCAAACAACAGACCATATACCACATATTTGTATATGAAAAACTATTTCAGTCTAAAGATTTAACTAAAGAAAATACAGTGACCTTGAATGTCAAGTTTTTAAGAGTCAGATCTATTTGTACTGAACGGAGTTATGACAATGATCTAAAACATGCCTGCCAGGTCATTAAATATATCAAATTTTAGAGAAAGGTCATAAAAGTTACCAAGAGCCTCAAAGACAATATAGACAGGTAGTCCTCAACTTACGACCACATTTGAGCCCAAAATTCCTGTTGCTAAGTGAGACATTTGTTAAGTGAGTTTTGCTCCCTTTTACGGTATTTCTTGCCACCATTGTTAAGTGAATCACTGCAGTTGTTAAGTTAGTAACATGGTTGGTAAGTGAATCTGGTTTCTCCATTGGCTTTGCTTGTCAGAAGGTCGCAAAAGCTGACCACATGACCTTGGGACATTGCAACGGTCATAAATATGAGTCAGTTGTCAAGTGTCTGAATTTGGATCACATACCATGGGAATACTGCAACAGTTGTATGAAAAACAGCCATGAGTCACTTTTTTCAGTGCCATTGTAACTTTGAATGGTCACTAAATGAATTGTTGTAAGCCAAGGATTACCTACATTCTCTTTCCATCAAGATTTCTTCATGAACATAATTTATTCACCAACACCTTCAGGTTTCATCTATCCATGTAGTAGATTGATATGCTTAGTGACAAATCGAATGTACTTATTTCATCTGCATTTTATATTCCCTTTATGGAGTTCATAAAGTTCCATAAAGAGGAAATAACTGACACAGTTCTTCTAAATACAGGTAGTCCTCAACTTACAACAATTTGTTTAGTGACCGTTCGAAGATACAACGGCTTGTGGCCATTTTTCACACTTATGACTGTTTCAGCTTCCCCGTGGTCACGTGAGTTACACTCAGATGCTTGGCAATTGAGTCACATTTATGACGGTTCCAGTGTCCTGGGGTCATGTGATCACCTTTTAAAATTTTCTAAGAAGCTAAGTCAATGGGGAAGCCAGATTCACTTAACAACTGGGTGACTAATTGACCAACTACAGTGATTCACTTAATAAATGTGGCAAGAAAGGTCGTAAAATGAGGCAAGACTCACTTAACAAATTTCTTTCTTAGCAACGTAAATTTTGGGCTCAATTGTGGTCATAAATTGAGGACTACCTGTAACTCTTATTCCATACATTATAATAGCAGTTATTCCACATTTAAAAAAAAAAAACTGGTTAAATCTAAGTTTGCTCAAGTTTTAATCCGGCACTTAACTATAATATCCAAATCCATACAGATTTCAGGCGTTGCTTCCATAGATGTTTGTGTGTCATGTGTCATGCTGAATAAAATTTCCTGAAGAACTAAGCCCCAAAATTGGGTAATTAAATCACAGCAGGAGTAAAAACGAAGATACTAAGAACTTTCTTTTTGATTCTCAAAAAAATTAACACACACATCAAGAACAGAACAATCTGTTATGTACTATCCAATTATTATTAATGCCACCCAGAGTGATGTTTTGGGAGATGGGTAGCTATACAAATTTGATTTTAAAAAATGAAATTATTAGAAGCAATTCAGAACAATAATTTAAAGTACTTTTAAAAATTCAGAATAAAACAATCGGGTAATACACTAATAATAAAGCACATTTCTGATCACTTTTTCACTTAGCGTCCTCAAGAGATAATGGATGGGAAAGATGAC
Organism: Arizona elegans; assembly: GCA_022577455.1. Lineage (NCBI taxonomy): Eukaryota > Metazoa > Chordata > Lepidosauria > Squamata > Colubridae > Arizona > Arizona elegans. Next base: position 3,562,912 of record JAKOOJ010000013.1, on the reverse strand, counting down.
AATTAGGATTGGTACTGGAAAAAACAAAATAAACCCAACAGCCTGTATCACAATGCGACTTACAGATCTATTAGTAATAGTTTCAAGTCTGCCAAATCAGATCAGAACAAAAAAGTTCTCCTGAAATTGTGTCACTGCTAGAGATTGATGAGTTTATTTCATGTAAAAATATTCCTAGCATCTGTTGGATTTATGCAGCTGTATCACTGAAGGAGCAGTGGCTCAGTGGCTAAGACGCTGAGCTTGTCGATCAAAAGGTCGGCAGTTCAGCGGTTCAAATCCTAGTGCTGCATAACGGGATGAGCTCCCATTACCTGTCCCAGCTTCTGCCAACCTAGCAGTTTGAAAGCACATAAAAAATGCAAGTAGAAAAATAGGGACCACCTTTGGTGGGAAGGTAACAGCATTCTGTGCAACTTTGGCGTTTAGTCATGCCAGTCACATGACCACGGAGACGTCTTCAGACAGTGCTGGCTCTTTGGCTTTGAAATGGAGATGAGCACCGCCCCCTAGAGTCGGGAACGACTCGCACATATGTGCGAGCGGAACCTTTACCTATCACTGAAGATCATTCTTTCATCTAGTACCCCATTACCTATGCTGCTAAAGACCTTGATCAGAAATATTTCCTATTAAATGGAAAGCCAATAGAAAATGGCCATTATTTTAAGTGGAACTTGTAACCTACAAATATGAGTTCCATCTCTCAACCATGGTCTTTTTTCTCATACTACTATGATATATATGTCTGGAAACATTTGATTCTGTGATGCAGTCCTATATGGCCCCATACATGAATTCCATAATATCTAAGGGATTTTGTACAATTGATACAACACACAAGAAGCAGAAGGCTGTTCTGCATCCTAATTCCAAATAAAGATAACATTTTCTGAATGTGACTTAATGACTTAAACTTAATTAATATTAAATTCCGCACATAGCTTATAGCTGAAAATACACAAAACAACAATTTAATCCATCAACTTGGATCCAGGACATAGGCAGCAAATCATCAGTCTAAATGCAAATCGCAATTATTTTCTTGATTAAACTCCCTTATTGGTCCCTTACTGGTCCCTTATTGTTGAACCAAAAAAGGACTATATTTTACGAAAAGCTACAGCTTAGCAATTAATTTTATGATTTCTTCTCTGAACGTCAAAGCTTGGGTTACTAAACGTCTTCAGTTACTGGGTCTTATATGTAAAGAATGTAAATATCTGGGTTTGGAAAAGTGATGTAATGGAGTCACTGGTATGAAATGCCTAAGCAGGGGGTTGGACTATAAGACCTCCAAGATCCCTTCCAACTCTGCTGTTCTGTTCTGTTCTGTTCTGTTCTGTTCTGTTCTGTTCTGTTCTATTCTATTCTATTCTATTCTATTCTATTCTATTCTATTCTATTCTATTCTATTTTATTCTTCTATTCTATTCTATTCTATTCTACTCTACTCTACTCTACACTACGCTACGCTACTCTACTCTACTCTACTCTACTCTACTCTATTCTATTCTACTCTACTCTACTCTACTCTATTCTACTCTACTCTACGCTACTCTATTCTATTCTATTCTATTCTATTCTATTCTACTCTACTCTATTCTATTCTACTCTACTCCACTCTACTCTAGTCTACGCTATTCTATTCTATTCTATTCTATTCTATTCGACTCTACTCTACTCTATTCTACTCTACTCTACTCTATTCTATTCTATTCTATTCTTCTATTCTACTCTGCTCAACTCTTCTATTCTCTTCTATTCTATTCTCTTCTACTCTACTCTACTCTACTCTATTCTACTCTACTCTACTCTAGTCTACGCTATTCTATTCTATTCTACTCTACTCTACTCTAGTCTACTCTATTCTATTCTATTCTATTCTATTCTATTCTATTCTATTCTTCTATTCTACTCTACTCTACTCAACTATTCTATTCTATTCTATTCTATTCTATTCTATTCTATTCTATTCTATCTTTCCAAACTACCAGTTGTCTGTTGAAAATTGGTGTTACAGCAAAGAGCAGTAAGCTTGGTAATTTCTGTTTGCAAATCAAATTGAATCTGGTTTTCTTTAGTCTATTCTCAGGATGTGATTATCTACAGATGGTCCTCAACTTACAATAGTTCATTTAGTGACCATTCAAGGTTACAATGGCACTGAAAAAAGGGATTTATGACCCTTTTTCACAATAGCAACCGTTGTAGCATCCCCATGTTCACACGATCAAAATCCGGACACTTGGCAACTGAGTCATATTTATGAGGGTGGCAGAGTTCTGGGATCACGTGATCCCCTTTTGTGACCTTCAGAGCCAGATTCACTTTACACCTGTGTTACTAGCTTGACAACTGCAATGACTTAACAACTGTGGCAAGAAATGCCTTTGTGACATGACCATGTTTCACACTTACAACCTTTGCAGCATCCCCATGATCAGGTGATCCAAATTCAAATGCTTGGTTCACACTTATGACCATTGCTGTGTTCCAAAGTCATGTGATCAACCTTTTAAAACCTTCTGACATTAATCTGTCAAGCAAATTCAACGGGGAAGCCAGGTTCATTTAATAACCATTTTACTAACTTAACAACTGCAGCGATTCACTTAGCAACTGTGGCAAGCGATGTCATAAAATGGGGAAAATTCACTTAACAAATATTTTGCTTAGCAACAGAAATGTTCGGCAAAATTAAGCCCATAGGTCCTACCTGTACTAGAATGATAACTATCTCTCTGAGCCAAAAATTATCCATACTCCAGATGGGTTTGATTGCCGGACATAAAATACAGGCCCATAAATACTGACTGGTTAAAATGTAATTAATTGGAAGTAAATCATGCAGAATTGCAATCACCGGATTTTTTTTTTCTTTGTTTTCAGTCCTTTTTACTCAGCAACTAGCCTGGTGTTCGATTTTTTTTTCAGATAGTATACTTTTCTTTTTCATGTGATGTTTCACCTGATGATCCTGACAGCAGTTTCCATCCTAGGATTTTCTTTAAGAAGGAATTTGTAGGCCATGTTAACAGTTCTGTCAACAACCTTCACTGGAAATAAATCAGCCAGTTTGGTTTTAGATAAAATAAATGATTTCCTGACTCTGTCTAAACACACTTTTGGTCTTTCCAACGTAAAACAATCTATAGTTACAGAAGAAGCCAGAAACTAATGAACAGCCTTTCCCTCTTCATGAAATGCACCATTTTTCATCAAGCATAAATAGTCCGTTAACTTTTACCAAGGTAACAAGGAACATTTCAAATTAAACTACTTAATATGGATAGGGGTTACTGCTCTGTGTGCCTCAAAATTTAATCAGTATTTGTTGTACCTACAGCCAATTTTCTTAGTTTGAAAAAAGATTCTTATCTTTCAATATTAATTTGGGGGGAAAAATAACTTTTAACAACATGTACAAAAGCAAATGGAGTTCACAAAATGATCCTTGTTCTTAAAACTGTGAGAGTTTTTCTTCTTGTTTTGTACTTCTCCCCAGTGGTGGGATTCAGCCAGTTCGCACCATTTCAGAAGAACCAGTTGTTAACTTTCTAAGCAGTTTGGTGAACTGGTTGTTGGAAGAAATCATTAGGGCAGAGAACCGGTTGTTAAATTGTTTGAATCCCACCACTGCTTCTCCCCCATATCTTCATTGGGAAAAACTGGGGTGGGGGTGGGTGGGATGTACACATTATATAGCCAATCAAAACTTGTCATGTGTTTGGCCAAAATAACAGAAAAACATAAAGAAATCTCCCATTTCAATTATTATTTTACCCTATTCCTCATTTTTTACTAACTCCAGTTTTGGAGGCAAGTACTAGAAAAACGATGCTCAAGAAGGAAGATAGAAAATGCTGTGTGATGATGAATTTTTTCCATTATATGGAAATTAAAATACAGGATCTAAAGCAAGGGGGGCATTGAATTTGGGATCTTTGGCCCTCCCACTCCATATATTATCCAGCAAACTGGACTGGCAAACTATTCATTCATCAAAATGCAATTTTTCACTGTTTTTGGTTTTTTTTGTCCAAAAAAAATCTATGGAAAACTCTTCAGATGGATTTCATAGAAATAAATATTTTTAAAACCCTCACCTAGGGGGAAAAAATAACCTGGACTCCAAACTATCAATTTACAAGAGAACCAAGCTAGAACTGAGGAAACATTTCTTGACAGTTAAAACAAGTCACCTGCAACCAATCACCAAAAGATTGTTTTGTGGCTCTGAAATTGCATTTTCATAAGCAAGGCTGAAGCTTGAAAGTTTGATAAAGTAAAGCAGCTTATAATAATTATAGCTGGGGTTACAATGGCAGTGGTTGATTTATTTTCACTGAAATAAAGCCATAAGTGAGCACTGTATCTGGAAAAGGTCATCCATTTTTGGTCCTCTATATCTCTTCCAGTCTCTTCAGTCTTCAATCAGTGTTCCTTGGTTTTTCCATTCTCTGTGATGTTCTTACATGCAGCCTAGTCTGGAAACAATAGAAGAAAAAGCACTGGTCCCTGGGAGATGTAGTTTGATATAGAGGAAACAGCAAAAGGGATTTGGCCCTGAACCTAGAATAATTTAATGACTGATATATCTATTTCTGTAGCCATTACATTAGAAAGACAAACTTGTCTGTACTGAACATAGGGTTCAGTTGTATGACATAGCAAACATTTTGCTAATTATCTTGAGTGTTTAATTCTAGAGGCTCCAAGGAGACTGAAGGATTTCAGGTTTCCTTCCAACTTCCACAAATCTATGTTTTTATGAAGAATGTGTCATATTTTAACCTCCTGGTTCAGTGAGTGATCACAGCTGATCTTTCATCAGTCACAGAATTTCACAGCAACAGAACTGGCCTCAGAGGACAATCTTTTGAATCCTTGTAAATCTTTGAAGGTTCAAATCGACATCTTCTACCTGCAAGATCATATAGACTCCTATAAATGGCTGAATTATAGGTGATAAAGTGCAACATCAACTAAGTTGGGGATGTTATTCCAGATAAAAAGAAGGTACAAACAAAATTGGTCATAATAACATCACTAGATTATGTCAGAATGTCATCTAAGCCAACATTCAGCATCATCCATAGCCAATCGGATGCATTTCAGTTTCAGTCTTAAACATGAGGGTGACACATACCTTCTATCATCACTTCCTAGCAGCAAGTACATGCGCTATCCACATTAAGAACATAGTGTACAGCCATTGAAAATCTAGGTCTTTCTGAGTTTGTCTAGCCTCCCTTTTAATCCTCTAGATTGACGATCATTAGAAATTTCAAAAGTAACAAATTCCATCATTTTAATTATTATGTAAAATGAATACTCCTATATTTCATTTTTTCCTATCTGTTGTTTCTCTGGATGAGCCTGATTTCTAACATTGAGAAAAATGTTAGACTAAACTTATCTCTCTATATATTTTGTACTCCATGCAGAATTCTTTAAATTTCTATCATGCCTCTCTTATCTCACTCTAAAAGCTTTTAAAGGTCCACAAGTTGTCAGTTTTCCTTCTTCAAGAAGTACTCTAAACCCATCACATCCTGCATTTTTTTTAGCACATAAAGGCTGTGCCCTGGAGAAATATGATTAACAACAGCTCTTGAGGATTTCAGTAATCCTTGAAGGTGATGCTAAAGACTGAAACTAAGGCTTTTATCATAGCAAAGATGTGCTCTGTAAGTGATCTGTAACCCTTGCTCAAAATCTATATATGCGAGTTTGTGAGTTAGAGTTTGTGTCTATGAATAAAAGAATGGATTGGAAGGGACCTTGGAGGTCTTCTAGTCCAATCCCCTGCTCAGCTCAGGCAGGAAATCCTATACCATTTCAAACAAATGACTGTCCAATCTTTTTTTTAAAAAAAACCTCCAGTATTGGAGCACCCACAACTTCAGGAGGCAAGTCATTCCACTGACTAATTATTCTGTCAGGAAATTTCTCCTTAGTTCTAGGTTGCTTCTATCCTTGAGTTTCCATCCATTGCTTCTTGTTCTGCCTTCAGGTGCTGTGGAAAATAAGTTGACCCCCTCTTCTTTGTGGCAGCTCCTTAGATGTTAGAACACTGCTATCATGTCACCCCTAGTCCTTCTTTTCATTAAACTAGACATACCCAATTCCTGCAACCGTTCTTCATATGTTGTAACCTCCAGTCCCCAATCATCTTTGTTGCTCTTCTCTGTACTCTTTTTAGAATCTCAGCATCTTTTTGTATTGTGGAACCCAAAACTAGATTTAATATTCCAGGTGTGGTCTTACCAAGGCATTATCAAGTGGTACTAGCACTTCATGTGATCTTGTTTCTATCCCTCTGCTAATACAGCCTAGGACTGCAAATGTATATGACTCCCAAGTCAATATATTTCTAGTGAAATTGATTTCACAATCTCCTGTTCTATTCCAATTTATTATCAGGGGATTTTAAAAGTTATTATTATACTAAAAATGTGTTTCAAGAATGCATGGGGATCCAGATATGGCAGTTTTATAGCCAATAACTGTGATTCCAAGGATTTTCTGGGAAACTTCCACAACACTTTAAAATCAAGTCTGAAAAAAATAAAGAGTTCTTGGAAGAAGAAAACAAAATTCTGGAGTGTTTTAGGACACAGAGTTAAAGAAAGTTAGGATTGATTGCCCGACATTATCTCTCTCCATTCCTTAAATACCATTAATTAAACCTTATCATCCCACAGAGCACTAAAATCACATTTACCCATATGCATTTTCTCTGTTATGCTTCAGGGTTACATGATTTTTAATCTAACAGTGCATATATATATATATTTAAAGAAAGTAAGCTTAACACTTTTTTTTACTTTGATATATTGTTTGTGGTAGAACAATCCTTATTCTAATGTATGATTGATAAATGTTTACATTTGAGCAATCTCATGCAGAAGACATTTGATCATCTTGGGGCTTGCTCAACAGATATATAGATGACAGAAGAATACAAGGAGTTCTTGACTTACGACCATAACTGAGTCCTAAATCAAGGCATCATGTGACCAGATTTGAAATTACCACTTTTTATTATTGTTAAGCAAATGCCATGGTCATTAAATGAAAGCATTTTCCTCAAATGACAATTTCTTTTCCAGAAGTAAACGCCGAAACCGGCCCAAAAAAAAAACCATTGCAGATATCGTGGGATACTTCAAAAGGTCATACAGGGGAACCAAGACCCAAAAATGCAATTACACGAAATGGGATGGGGACAATGTAGCTCTGAAAATGGGTCATGTGTAATTCTGGGGAGGTTCATTATAACTTTAAGCAGTCGTTAAGTGATGTTAAGTCAAGGACCATTGTCCTGAGAATAAACCCTCCATCTGCTTATTTGCACTCATGTCACAAGCACTGAGGCACTAGCCTATGACATCACTGTTGCCTTGGGAACACCCAGTTTGGGGCAGAATGGTTTTATGTAACACTGGGCAGGAAGTTAGCGAGCCCACGTTTGAGATTCTTTTATGTCTCCAGCAGGAGCTGGAATGAAGGGTGAGAGCTCAACCCTGCCCCACGGCAGCTCTCGGGTCTCGAACATGGACTCGCTAACTTCCTGCCCAGTGGTTCCATCCACTTGAGCCACTGTGCAAAAACGGCTTTCTCTCTGCTGATTCTTACTTTCTTTCTTGCTGTAAATTGTTACATAAAACCGTTCTTAACCTTCTAAGTAGAGAGTTAAGAATGATTAATGCATATGTGCCAGTGTGGAATGGAGAAACTGTGAACATTCATCTCTTTTCCTTTCTACAATTTCCTCTCCCATGTTATCTTTATTCACAACTAAGACTCATTACATCCGATGGGACTTCCTCTGAGGTGATTTGGCAGATTTAATGGAGTGTTCTAAAAAAAAAAAAAATGGCTGCTTTGGTAAAAAAAGCAGGTAACAGAGGTCAGACCAAAATTGTAGAAGTAGTTAATGTTTTTTTTTTCCCTTTTCTCATCTGGATTAAGGTCATTTTCCTTGTCTAATCCAAAAGTGCAGTTGCCTATGTGATTTAATGGAGAACGTATTTCTATTTTGTAGGCCTCTTGAGGGAAATTATCTGAAATGCCTCATGCCGTAACACAGAAGTTCTTAATAAGTCAAAATATGTTGCTATTGTGAATTTAATGAGCATTTCCTCTCCCTGCTGGCATTTTTAGAGGAGAATTTGAATGCTACTCAGGTGGGAAAGCCTGTTTCTGTTATTTTGTTTTTCATGAAATAATAATGTGCAATTATTAAAGAAGAGAAAGGTTGGCCCAGGATGATTAGAAAAAGAAATCAACTAAACAAATAAACAGAGGAGGAAAGAGAAGAAAAAGAGACACAGCAACAAGTCACTACAAAGCTCAAATCTTCATGAGGATGTCACCATTCTTGGCTGTAATGACCAGGAAAAATTCACGTGTCATAGCCAAAATCTCTGGTTGTGCTATAAACAGAAGTAGTGTTTCTCTAAATTAAAGCACCTGTGTGTGGTTTGCATATTGGAGAAAAACCAGAAAGATTATAAGCCACACTGAGAAAAGAAAAAACATTTTAAAAAATCTCAATCAATTTCAGAAAAGATTATTTACTTTTAATGAAAAGAAACTGTGAAATTATCTTGGGTGGAGTATGCATTTATTCAGTTATGAGATAACCAAAGGTCTGCAATAATTTTTCAGTAGAATAAAAGGAGAGAGGAGAGGAGAGGAGAGGAGAGGAGAGGAAAGGAAAGGAAAGGAAGGGAAAGGAAAGGAAAGGAAAGGAAAGGAAAGGAAAGGAAAGAAGGAGGGAAGGGAAGGGAAGGGAAGAGAAGGGAAGGGAAGAAAAGGAAAGGAGAGGGGAGGAGAGGAGATGAGGGGAAGGGAAGGGAAGGGAAGGGAAGGAAAGGAAAGGAAAGGAAAGGAAAGGAAAGGAAAGGAAAGGAAAGGAAAGGAAGGGAAAGGAAAGGAAAGGAAAGGAAAGGAAAGGAAAGGAAAGGAAAGGAAAGGAAAGGAAAGGAAAGGAAAGGAAAGGAAAGGAAAGGAGGAGGGAAGGGAAGGGAAGGGAAGGGATGGGAAGGGAAGGGAAGGGAAGGGAAGGGAAGGGAAGGGAAGGAAAGGAAAGGAAAGGAAAGAAGGAGGGAAGGGAAGGGAAGGAATTATCATTTCCATCCTTCTTTCTATTAAGTAATTATACTCTTCCCCTCTCTTCCCCTTTAACCGGTCTTATCTACAATCTAAATTTCAGTCTTTTATTTTTTCAGCAAAAAGTCCATATAAGATTTCTACACTTTTAAAAACATAACTTTTTTTTCCCCCAATTTGGGTCCTCACACTTCAAGAAAATCCTAACATTGGTATCATGACTGAAGTTCTCTTATGTGATTTTTAGATTGTAAACAGTGACAAAATGATGGAAAAATGTGCAACAGAGAAGTCCACCATTAAGACCCTCGACCATTTTTTTTACCAATGAAGTAATTTCAAAAACACCACCAAGAGAAATTCAATAGACAATCTCAAGCAGCCTAAAACTAAAAAGGAAAACAGAACCTTCCATCACAGGGTATAAAACATTGAGAAATTCAAGACAGATTCTAGTATGGCATCAGTTTCATCTTTGGTGCATTTGTGCCAATGTTTTTCATTGGTACTATGCAATCAAAAGAGAACAGCATGGCTCTAACAATACAACACAGCCCAAGTTAATAAAAATCCTGTCTATGTCAATTTTGGTTGTATTCAGTCCTAAATGTATTCCATCTGTCCATGAAATTAACAAGAAAACACGTGCATCCTTTTTTCTATGTATCTACCCAAATATGTGCAAAAGAATTTGCAACATTTCCTAATATGTCCATTTTATATTCAGTATTCAAGCTAAACACTCCTCTTCCAAGTGTGAAATCTAGAACTCTGTGTCATCTGCATTTTTTAAAAAAAAAATCACATTGCCACATAATTTCTCCTATAGTAAAATATTATTCCAAGACTTGCCAATGACATCACTCTATAAACACCTAAAAACCAGGAAATCCCAGTGTTTTAAACTTGACCAGAGAAATGAATAAAAAGGAAGTATCAGCCATCACTTTCGCCCAAACATGTAGTTATAATGAGTCACATTTTAAAAAAAGGACTTTGCCTTTTAAGTATTAAATTCCCAATGTTTAAAAAGTGTGATGGGGGTGGGGAGAAGAATCCCATTATTCTCCAATTAATCCATTTTAATAAATGTGTTTGGGATGGAGCTGAGGATCCAGGGGTAAAATCCAGCAGGTTCTGAAGGTTATAGAAAACCGGTAGCGGACATTTTGAGCAGTTCAGAGAACCAGCAAATATCATCTCTGGCTGGCCCCAGAGTGAGTTGGGAATGGAGATTTTGCAGTATCCTTCCCCTGCCACACCCATCAAGCCACGCCCACAGAACCGGTAATAAAAAAAATTGTATTTCACCACTGTGAGGATCTGATTCATGTCCATGGGAGGGCCTCGAGGGTGCATCTTGCATACAGTAAAAAATATAGAAGGAGTGTGGGAGTTCACAACTTGGAATTTGGCTTCACGATTAAAGCTGAAGTAATTATTTCTCCAGCTCTCAGTTAGGTGATAGAATTCACAATCATCAGAGATGGTTATCGTCACCACTATATCCAGTTGGAAAAAAAGGATTCTGAAAATAGTGGAGAACCAGCCAATCAGTGGTTATTTGTGTTATGATGGTATATTATCTTGGAATAACAGGCAGTATATCATAAATTAGGAAGAAGGCGAGGGGAAACCACTTCTGAAAAAACCTTGCCAAGAAAACTGCAGGGATTTGTCTAGGCAGTCATCAGAAGTCAAAAACTGGCTTGAAGGAAGACAAAATAAAAATTTTGCATCATAAATACCATCTGCTAGGGAACTGTAGTGAAAAGGAGCATGTCCATGTCTCCAGACTTCTTGATTGACCATCTGATTGTGGGAAATAGAATGGTGGACTTGGCAGGCTATTAATTAAATCTAGATTTCTTTTGTTCTTATATTTTAGAACCATCTGTATCATGATGATGCAGATGTCTGATTTAACACACATGCTTTAAAAAAAAATAGTAGTAAATAGGTGTTACATTGCTTTCAATCCAAATTTCTATTTAAAAAATTGGCTCCAACAAATGAGAAGAAGAACCATCAAAGGAGTAGGTAAGAAGTATGTATGTATGTATGTATGTATGTATGTATGTATGTATGTACCCTGTTTCCCCCAAAATAAGACATCCCCTGATAATAAGCCCAATTGGGCTTTTGAGCGCATGGCAATAAGGCCAAGCACTTATTTCAGGGTTCAAAAAAATATAAGACAGGATCTTATTTTTGGGGAAACATGGCATGTATGTATTTATTTATTCTGCATTAATTTGTATGGATCTCTGAGCAATAATCAAACCAATTTAAGTTTAAATCTAAGATGATTAAATTTCTCTTCATCATGGTTTTTTTCTTTTATTTTCCTTAATTTTCTTTTCCTGTTGGATATTTTTCAGTTAAATGTCTGAACTTTAAAATCTGTCTTATTTCTATTGAACAATAATCCACTTCCAGGTGAAGGAATAAATAAGAGATAATTGTATTGACAAGGTTGATATGCAGGGCAATCCCCTTGTTGAAAGAAAAAAGGAGTGAACCATAATTCCACAAAGTAATTTACCATCAGCTATGCCAGAATGCACCCTCATTGATCTGCTGGCTGGTTTAAATTTTGACAGTGAAGAAATAAGAAAAATAGTTTGGCTGTTTCTGTCCCTGTTGTCATTAAATCAAAAGGGTATTTTGCAAAGCACTTTTTGTGAAAAAAGCCAACGATTCATCCAGCCACTTTCTATTGAATGAAATGTCCCATTTAAGCACCCACACCAGGCCTCTGCTGGCTGAAATGCCATAATATCCCTTAACTATCCATATTTTCCACAAAGCTATTATTGGATTAGAATGATGGATAGAAGAGAAGATATTATACCGATTCAGTTATGAACTTACAGATGGGATTTTTGATTTTTTTTATTTCAGTTTAGAACTGGATGACGTCTTTTCTACAGTGGAGGGAGGAGGAAGGTTCCAAGTAATATATCTAAATCCAAGACCTACACACGGAAGAATAGAATAGAATAGAATAGAATAGAATAGAATAGAATAGAATAGAATAGAATAGAATAGAATAGAATTCTTTATTGGCCAAGTGTGATTGGACACACAAGGAATTTGTCTTTGGTGTATATGCTCTCAGCGTACATAAAAGATATGTTCATCGAGAATCATAAGGTACAACACTTAATGATAGTCATAGGGTACAATAAGCAATCAGGAAACAATATCAATATAAATTGTAAGGATACAAGCAACGAAGTTACAGTCATACAGTCATAAGTGGAAAGAGATGGGTGATGGGAACAATGAGAAGATTAATAGTAGTGCAAATTTAGTAAATAGTTTGACGGTGCTGAAGAAGAAGAAGAATCAAAGGAGTAGGTAAGAGTTTGTTTATTTATTTATTTAAACTGCATTAATTTGTATGGATCCCTGAGAAATAACCAAATCAATTGGTTATTGATCAACTGAATCATCTTTGAGGAAGTCTTACTACAATGCTATAATATAAACACTATTCCAACACATCAGGAAAAAAAGCTAACATGAATCACCCAAGTGAGTTAATGAATGAGCCAAAAATTCTAACATTTCATCTGTAGAGAAAATAATTTAAGTATGGTCAATCAACCTAATGATCAGAGTTCATCCTCTTATTAAACACAGTCAAGTAGATGCTTTGCATGAGAGATTGAGAGGACAAGACATCAGTGGAAATCTATAGTCAAGGTCCTTCAAGACACTAAAACCTGTCAAATACAATAATTCAAACATACTTATACAAATATTCCTTGATTGACAACAGTTGTTGTAAGTAATACAACATACTTACAGTAAGTAGTACAACTTACTTAGGGCTACTTACAGTAAGTAAGTTGTTGTAGTATTTATCATAAAAAAGAAAGAAAAGGGAAAAAATTAAAGGAATGAAAAGTACAAAAAAGGGCCAGTTTAAACAGTGAGTCCTACAGACATGACCAAAAAAATATTATCTTCTCTGTCCTCTTAAAGGCAAGAAGCAAAGTGGCCATCCAAGTTGTGGGTAATAAACTGTTCCATAAATATGGATTACTTCAATAAATCCTGTTTCTTCATCCTATTCCTCTAATTTTCAGAAGGGGTCCAACATAGAGACAAAAGCTGGGTCTAATGGTCAGATATAAAGCAGTCTTGGAAACAGTTGTAGAGGGAGAAAAGGGAAGAAGAAGGAACCATTGTCATCATCTGGAAATATTATAAAATATCAGGTCTTGATTTAACAAATAAAATGCAAGGTTGTGGCATTAACTTGCACATTTGTCCATGTCATTTTGAAGCATTAGGAATAACAACAATAGCAATGTCAAAAAGTTGGAAAAATAAGAATTATTTGTCCTCATAAATTTTGATTCGCAAAATAATAATAATAATAATAATAATAATAATAATAATAATAATAATAATGTAGAATTTGCAAGCTTAATTCCTATACCAGGGATGGCTAACCTTTTTGCCATCCCATGCCAGGATGGAGAGGCGGAGGGTCGTGCGCACATGTGCCCACACCCATAATTCTATGCGCCCTGCCCCCGCGCATGTGTGTGCGACACACACACACAGCCTGCTCCCCATGCTCCTGGCATGTGATGGCCCGTTTTTCTCTCACACCTGGCTCCAGAGTCTTTCTAGGAGTCTGGGGAGGATGAAAGCGGCCTTCCCCACCCTCCCAGAGCCCTCTACAGGCCAGAAATGGCCTGTTTGCCAACTTCCGGTGGGACCAGAAGTTGGCAAAAGGGCCGTTTTCAGCCTTCGGAGGGCCTCCGGGGGGGGAGGCTGTTTTCACCCTTCCCAGACTCCTAGAGAGGCTCTGGAGCCATCTGATAGAGAAAAATGAGCCTTCCCCACTACCCCCCAAGGCCTTCTGGAGACAGGAAACAGCCTGTTTCCCTACTTCTGGTGGGCCCAGAAGGCCCGAAAAGGAGCTGAGCTTGTGTGCCCACTGATATGGCTATGTGTGCCACCCGTGGCACGCGTGCCATAGGTTCGCCATCACGGCCCTATACCATTATGGACCCGATCCATTTCTGGGCCCTATTAAATGCTGCCCTTCAAAAATCCTAAATCAATGATGGGATTATATTTGCTGTAGGAGGAGCAGGAGCCCCCATTTAGCATGGCTGTTAATGGTAAGCATCATTCAACCAGGTTTAGAAAGCCAGGTTATGCACCCTTACTTCAAATAGGGTATCTCAGGGGCCATTAATGCTTTATACCTTAGATCATGGGTGTCCAATATATTCCCTTGCTTAGGCCGCATTGAATGAAGAGAAATAGTCTTGGGCTGCATATCATATGTATACAGGTAGTCCTCAACTTAACAACAGTTAATTTAGTGACCGTTCAATGTTACAATGGCACTGAAAAAAGTGACATGACCATGTTTCACCCTTACGACCGTTCCAGCATCCCCATGATCATGTGATCAAAATTCAGATGCTTGGCAACTGGCATCTCATCCTTATGACCATTGCTGTCTCCCAAGGTCATGTGATCGTCTTTTACAACCTTCTGACGAACAAAATCAATGGGGAAGCCAGATTCACTTAGTAACCATGTTACTAACTGCAGTGATCCACTTAATAACTGTGGAAAGAAAGATCATAAAATGGGGCAAACGTCACTTAACATTTGTTTCATTTAATGACAGAAATTTTGGGCTCAATTGCAGTCATAAGTCTAGGATTACCTATATTATAGTTAATGCATATAAATCACATAATAATATTAAAGATTTACGATATTGTTGGCCCACATTTATTAGCTGTCCAGGGCTGAATGCAGTCCATGGTCTTAGGGCTGTACCTGTGGCATTTCCCCTGTATTCCTGCTGAATGACTGGTCATCAAATGAACTGGTCACAAAATTAAGGGTCAAGCTATTTTCCAAGGCACCTGGATGTCAGACAATCAATAATGGATGGACACTGATCAAGGAGAGATTCAACCTGGAAATAAGGATAAATTTTCTGACAGTGAGAACAATCAACCCATGGAACAGAAGTTGTCTTCAGAAGTTGTGGGAGCTTCATCACTGGAAGCTTTCAAGAAGAGACTGGACTGCCATCTGTCAGAAATGGTGTAGGGTCTCCTGCTTGGGTGGGGGGTTGGACTAGATGACCTACAAGGTCCCTTCCAACTCTGTTAAATCTGTATCTGTATTTATCAATTGAATGCCCTCCTTACTTGATTGACAAAGGTTTTCTCTTTTATGCCAAGGCAGGAGGAGATTGCTCTCTTCTCAAGCATTTCAAGGACTGGGCCACAGATCTTATAGACTTCACCGCTTTAGAAGATTTAAGCAACATATATAGTCAGTAAGTAATGGAAAATGATATCTCTTGACCAAATCCAATGAATTGTCTAGGCTCATAAAACTTTTTTCTTGTTCCTCTTTTAAAATGTTATATAGCATAATATTGCTGATTCAGAGATTTGAAAAGGAGTTAAAAGGAACTTGGTCCTTAGTAGTTCAACTGCTGCAAGAACGTAACTTTACATGAAAAATGAGCTACGATTTAGGAGAGAAACAATTTAGAAACCAAAATGGGCAGTCCAAAATAAACTACACAGACCCAACTGGGAATTGAACAGTTTTTTTAAAAAATGGCAAGATGATACCTTTATGCTGTTCATCAACACTGGATGGCAACGTTATGAATTTGCAAGTAAAAAATAATAATAATAATAATAAACTTTGCTTCTGTAGCAACATTAAAAGATAAGAATTAACCTCAAACTGAAAGCACTTGACTTTTGCAACAAAAATAAACGAACTATGCCTTTCATGAAAAAAAAATAAGATCTCTTGAACATCCTTAATGCAATTATGGAACTAGATACATTATTCAGGATCAAGATAGCCCAGAGACACCAGCCAACTCAACTTAGGGGAGAACAGAAATGATTCCTTCTATCTGTTTTTTTAATATATATATAATTCTTTTGATGCTGCTGAAAAAAAGTACAAGTAACAAATGGTAAGTTTGCCTGCATCCAGCAAATTCAACATGTCTGCCTAAGGATATAGTGAGGGGAAAGAAGAAATAGCATGGACAGTGTCTCTATTTGAATTGGTGGGTTAAAGAATACTTCTGAGTGTGGAGATTCATAGAAAAGTTGGGAGATTTGCTACATTTTCCTATGGCCCAGCCCTGCTCTGCTCTATATATTCCTGGTTTTCCTTCAACTGATCAGATGATAACCATGAAAACCAATCAATTTCAATCTGAACAGTGTGTTAATGTTCTATCCCTCTCATTTATCTAGCAATCTTGATCAATTATGATTTTCTATTTGTCACATCTCCCAAACTTTGCTTATAGGGTGTATCAAATTCATAGAATATTTTTAAGGCATAGAAAGGAAGAAATGCTACCAAGAGATGACATTGAACAGATCAAATGCAGGACCCAGAGAATTAGATGAGGCATGGTGATATGGCTCACATACACAGAGAGACTAGATATTGTTCTTGTAAAATCAGATTACTTTTCAAAACTACTTTCTTTCCCTTTTACATTTTAAAAGATGGCCTTCCCAGTTGATAAAAATTAGGTGAGAATTTCTGAGAAGACATGGATGGCTTAGAAATGAAAAAAGCATGTTACATGGGCCTCTAAACAAACTTTAGTAACACAATAATTTAACTTAAATGGGTAGGGAATACTTGTTTCATAGTTGTCCCAAAGGTGCTTTTTCAAAAGGCAACTGGACTCTATTTTTTCTTTGAAGACATTTTGCTTCTCATTCAAGAAGCTTCTTCAGTTCTGACTGAATGTTGGAGGATGGAAGGATTTTTATTCCTTGCAGTCATCTGGTCGTTAGCACTCTTTCTGAGAGTCCTTGAGGCCACTTGGAGGTTTATCTGTGCCCTCAGGGTCACCTGAATAGTGCAAATGGGTGTTGAACCTTCTTGGAACTGTTGAAAGGATTGTGTGGCAAACAGGAAATAGGTGGTGTCATATCCCACCCCTTGTGACCTCAACAACTCCCCCAAGTGGCCTCAAGGACTCTCAGAAAGAGTGCTAATGACCAGATGACTGCAAGAATATATAAACCCTTCCATCCTTCACCATTCAGTCAGAACTGAAGAAGCTTCTTGAATGAGAAGCAAAACATCTTCAAGGAAAAACGAAGTCCAATTGCCTTTTGAAAAAGCACCTTTGGGGATCCATGACCTGGATGACTGAGAATCTCCGTTGACACTTGCTTCATAGCTTTCAGACTCAGAAAACATAAGGATATTGTAGATCATGAAAACATTAAAACAACACAGGCGAAATATATATGGTTGCAGAATAAAACTGTTTTGAATATCTAAGCTCACTGTTCAAAACCACATTTTTCAATGCAAAGTTAGAGTACATATGATCTTAATTATAATAATCATGTCAGGAAATATGCCAAGGTTGTCTTTCATGATCAGCATGGAACTAAATAAAAAAAAAAACATTCATTCAGAGCCCATTGTTGTATTTATTGTCTTAACTACCCCATTTGTTTCCGGTATGCTCGTAAAATATCTTTCTGATTCATCTCTATTTAGGGAAGGTGCTGGGCATACATTTAAAATCTTGATTCGTGATGTACTATGGTAAATTAATTCTCCTTGCAGACTTTATGAGCTAAATATCAATGTCCTGGGAAAGGCAAACACTACTTAAGACAGACTTTTGTCATAATCACGCATACATTATTCAGTAGTGCTCAGTATTACCTATAAACCGTAAAAGGAGCATTTTTATTCAGATGTAAATCTCGCTTTGTTCAAGAGAACTAGCAGCACAATCTAACATATACCTTCAAATATTCTCTTTTGTATTCAAGGTAGTTTCTAACCTTGAATATGAATCAACCAACATACTAACCAAATCAGAGCTGTTTTCATTGGACAATCCTAAATTTCTATAGATCTGACAAACACGTACTTTAAAAAAACACCTCATATTCATTCATTCATCCATTCGTTCAACACTCCCATACAGCACAGATGTCAAACTTGCAGCATTACGTTGCCGTCATGTGACGTATCGCAACATTTTTTTCCCTTCATGGAGCTGAAGTGGGTGTGGCCTCACTTGACACATCTGGCCTGTGGGCCACCAGTTTGACATCCCTGTCATACAGTTATGAGGATTCGCAAATGTAACAGAATAAACCGAGTTGGAAGGGACCTTGGAGGTCTTCTAGTCCAACCCCCTACACAAGAAGGAGACCCTCTACCGTTTCAGATAAATGGCTGTCCAATCTCTTCTTAAAAACCTCCAGTGTTGGAGCTCCCACAACTTCTGGTGGCAAGCTGTTCCACTGGTTAATCATTCTCTGTCAGGAAATTTCTCCTTAGTTTTAGGTTGCTTCTCTCCTTGATTAATTTCTATCCATTGCTTCTTGTCCTGCCTTCAGGTTGCTTTGGAGAATAGTTTGACTCCCTCTTCTTTGTGGCAGCCCGTCAAATATTAGAAGACTGCTATCATGTCACCCCTAGTCCTTCTTTTTCATTAAACTAGATGTATCGTGGTTAAGGAAGGTTTTTAAAATGTGGCAAAATTCACTCAACTGTCTCACTTCGCAACAGAACTTTTGGATTCAATTACAGCCATCAGGCGAGTACTACCTGTAGTTTAGACATTCTGGACCCCAAATCTTTTTGAGGTTCTGTCCAACACTCCAAGAAGAGAAGACGCAATGTCTACTATATTCCTGTCTCTTCTATGGACCACAAAGAACACAGCACACACAAAGTCTGTACAAACCTTAGTTTACTAATTAAGGACTACTAATGAGCTTTCTTAGTAGTTGTTCAAACACAAGTACAGTTTAAATCAATCTTTTCTGAACAAGGGCTGTTAATTTAACTTCATTAACAGCCAACAAGAGTCCAAGGAATAATAACTCAATTCTGAGGCACAGTCTTTCAGATAACCGTAAGCTTACTATGGTTGGCAGAATGCCTAGAAGCAATTTGCAGGAAAAATGACAAGAGAGAAGCAGGAGCCGATCAGACATTTCTGGAGTCAATACGCGAAGGAATATGAACGAAGTTGTTTTCTACAAATTGCCTCAGTCGTCGTCATTCTTTAGGGCTAGGGGAGTGGCCAATTAGCCCCAAGCCTTACTCTCAAGGAGACCTCCTCCTGAGAAGACATTCCTGCCTTTTGGCAGCTCTGCAAGCCCATGCATTGAGAAGAGGCTCCTCCTCTTCTTCCTCTTCACTTATGGGAGCTTCTGGAGGTTCTAAAGGCCCTGGCTGAATCCCCGCCTCTGGCACCAAATCTTCTCCAGCCTTCTCAACAGTGGTGGGTTCCTCCCGGTTCCGCCCGGTTCCGCCGAGCCAGTAGTGGTGATGATATGATGTCACCGAATCAGTTCTGCCCCCTCCACCCACCCCCCGTCCCCCCCCCTGCCACCTCCCCACCCCCGCATTATTCTTATCTATTTATTTGGCCCCACCCCCAATCTATTGCTGCCTCCTGAGTCCCAGCTGATGGCTAGAGGGAAAAAAACTGTTTAAACTCTTGCCACGGGGCTTCAAAGAGCCGCCCTACAGCTGATCAGTGTTAAAAGAAAACAAATGAGTAGACCGGTGCCTGCAAAAATACATGAGTAGACCAGTGCCTGCAAAAATAAATGGGTATTTATTTTTGGTAGACCAGTACCTCTGGTAGACCAGTACCTCTGCTAAATCCTAAATAATTGTCACATGACCATCAAGCCATGCCCACAAAATAAGCCACACCCACAAAATAAGCCATGCCCACAGAACCAGTAGTAAAAAAAATTAGAACACACCCCTGTTCCCAATTGTCTGACTCGGGTGCCAGCTGCACAGGCTGCTGGCGAATCATCACACCAGACTCCTCACTGTCGGAATCAGCTACCAGCTGCACAGGCCACTGGCGGGCCACAACACTGTCCCTTCAAAGTACAGTCCCTCAATTTCTTAATTTCTATGCCTTAATTTCCTTATCTAGATAGAAGGCAGTAGCTTGCTGAAGTTCACTAGTTCTAAAAAGTCAATTAGGGCAGGACCTGGTTAATAGCCAGATGACAAACCACGAGATAATCCAAGGAACGTAAGACAAAGTTAAAATAAGCGTCCTGGAGACATGTAAAAGCAAACCACTTCCATATTCTTGCCAGGAAAACTACCTGAAGGTCTCCCTGAAGACATTTGGAGTCAAGCAGATTTCACTTACTATTAATTACCTTAATCAATATACTGTTCAGTTTGTCAGTTAAGTGTTGACAATGTCATTTATCTCTGTAAGGACTAAGTAATTTCCTGAGGGAACTTGGCAGATCCTTTCAGCCAGATATATTCACACATACCCTTAAAAAAAAAAACATCAGCAAGCCTCTTTCAGGACAAATCCACAAAGCATCGATCTTGGCCAACTGTGACCATTTTTCCACCACAATCAACTAACCCTGCAGATATAAGCTAAATATTAATGTCCTGGAAAAGACAAACACTACTTAAGAGAGACTTTTGTCATAATCACGCATACATTATTCAGTAGTGCGCAGTATTACCTATAAACCGTAAAAGGAGCATTTTTATTCAGATGTAAATCTCGCGTTGTTCAAGAGAACCAGCAGCACAACCTAACATGCAAACTAGGACAATAAATCAGGAGTCCAGTAGCATCTTTTCCAAAGAGCACATTTTATTAAAGGGCACAAGCTTTTCTGAGCTGATTATATTTTTACTACCACAGACTAACAATGACTTTCTTCCTACACAATCTAAATGAGAACCATCAGTGGTGAAATCCAATTTTTTTTTACTATGGGTTCTGTGGGCATGGCTTGATGGGCATGGTAGGGGAAAGATACTGCAAAATCTCCATTCCCACCCCACTCCTGGGGGAAGGATGTTGAAAAATCCCCATTCCCACCCCACTCTGGGGCCAGCCAGAGGTGGTATTTGCCAGTTCTCCAAACTACTCAAAATTTCTGCTGCCGATTCTCTGAACTGCTCAAAATTTCCGCTATCGGTTCTCCAGAACCTGCTGGATTTCACCCCTGAGAACCACCCTGTAGAAATCTCTCTGAGGGGATCATCCATGGTATATCTACCCCCAACTCCATACAATCAGATCAGAATCTGGTGCAGGAAGTCTGCATATATGTTAACTTTTTGACCAAGATATATGAGAATAGAGAAGTTGACTGGTGTGTAATGAATCCTAGTAATCAAAAAAATAAAAACAAGAAGTGCTTCACCATAATGTAATATTTGTATCCTTCACCTAAAGATATTGTCAAGCCATTATGGTCCAGGAGATTCCCAAGATTATCTCTAGCTCAGATAAAGTCATCATCACTTCAACATTTAGAAGCCAACAGTCAAAGCCTTGAAGTTAGAATTAAGTGCCTTTCTTATTAAGTTTTACACTTTTTACCCCACCTTCATTATTTTTTAATCAACAACCGAAGGGGGCAAACCAGTGGTGAAATCTAAAATTTGTTACTACCGGTTCTGAGGGTGTGGCTTAGTGGTGGGGGGGTGTTAATGTGACTGGGTGGTCGTGGCCAATTTTTTTTTTTTTTTTTTTTTTTGCTTTTAAAACCATTTTTTACATGTAAAACCATGTAAAAAAATGCTTTCAAAAGGCTCTGACGATCCCAGCTGAGTTGCCTGATAGTCAGAGCATTTAAAAGAAAAAAAGCCTCTGATGATCGCCTGGCTCAGCTGGGCATGGGAGGGGCGGGGGCAGGGATTTTTGCTACCGGTTCTCCAAACTGCCTACTCGCCCGAGCCAGTCCGAACCGGGAACATTTCACCCCTGGGGCAAACATATATAATACCCCTTCCTCCTCCTATTTTCCCCACAGCAACAACCTTGTAAGGTGGGTTGGGCTGCGAGAAAGTGACGGACCCAAAATCACTCAGTCATCTTTCATGACTAAGGTGGTGCTAGAACTCAGTCTCCTAGTTTTTTAATCAGCACCTGACTAAAAAAGATCTCTGTACACAACAAATAGATGTGTTGAGAAACAGCTTTCAAAAAAAGTTTGGAGGTCCATGTGTCCAGAATGGTATAAGGTCTCCTGTCTTGGGCAGGCAGTTTAAAAGACCTCCAAGGTACCCTATGATTCTGTTTCTCTTGGTTCTAATTTGATTCAAGACAAAGAACAAAAAAGAGACGGCAAGAAAAAGCGAGTATCTTTGTTTTCTGCACCTCTAAGTAAAAACTTTCCTCCCCACCCCAACTATCAACAACTGGGCAGCCCCTATTAACAAACTGGCAGCATCCCATAGCAATCCAAAGTGGGAAGACTATAATCCATTTCCATATACAGAAATATATGTTTCAATTGAGGGGGGCAATTAAAAGGCAAAATGAGGATCTGAAACTCTTGAAGACACTCATTTTGTCCTTTAGAAAAATAAATAATAATAATATAATAATAATAATAATAATAATAATAATAATAATAATGTTGTGTATGATGTATGAAAAACAGTGAGCATTATATAGTGAGAAGGAGGTATGTGCACACACTGTGGTGGCACAGTGGTTGGAAAAACAGTATTGCAGGCAACTCTGCCCACAGCCAGAAGTTCGGTCCTGATCAGCTCAAGATTGACTCAGTCTGCCGTCCTTCTGAAGTCAGTAAATTGAGGAGCCACATGCTTACTCCATAAACCACTTAGAGAGGACTGTAAAGCACTATGAAATGGTATGTGAATCTAACTGCTACTGCTATTTCCACTATGTTTGACCTTCCTGCTCTTCCAACTTGTTAGCTGATAGCTGGACTGCCTTTTTTGTAAGCTGAGCAAAAGGGGCAAGAGGAAAAAGCAAGAACTACAGCTCAGCATAAGTGGTCTTTCACAATTCTGCCCATCAAATGCATCATAGGCAAGAAAGTTCCTTGGAAAGAGCTTGGAAAGAGCTTTTTTTGAAGTCTGCTCTCTTTAGATTTAATGAAAAAGTGGGAAGGCCAGAGAGGTTGCAGATGCCTCTGGAAAGGTTTATAAGGGCATTCACGCAGCTCATAACAAAATAGGTTACACATAATCTTGCATGAGATTTTCTTCCAAATTATCTTCTCCTTTGAAAGAATTTTTAAATCCAATTTAGATTGCAAATATATTACAAACAGCTCTGGGAAAATTCACTTTTGAAGTGAGACGTTTTTTAAATGAAATTAAAACAAAAGAACTGAATTCATACGGAAAATGCAGTAAAAGGTTAAACTTCTGAACATCAGAAAGGTTAACATGTCCCTTTTTGGAACTATTATACAGGTTGCTAATGGTAACTTTTAAACAGCGATAGAAATTGTCATAATGGAGCTCTGACAGGTGTCAATCTCAATACACTCCAGAGGTTGTGAAATAGCAATTCTGTGAGCAACTGCAAATTATTCTCTCAAGAGCTTCATATCAGCTCAGATAGAAAATGTTGCATAAACCAAACAGTAAGGCCATAAATCTCCAATATCACCCCTCCATCTATAACCTGGAACATCATTACTTGTTGCATTTATTTCGAAAGAAAGAAAGAAAAATATTGGCTGGACTTTTGATCCTTCTGGGAAATGGTTGTGCAAAACATTTGCTGAAACTAAAATAAAAACCTTCTCTCAACTAGTCTTTATTTCTCTGGATTCTGTTACGGTATTTTCAGTATTCAGGAGAGAATCTACTCAACTCTTTCGACCATCTTTCATGGAAAATGAAAAATGAAGAACACAAAAACCTTGCATTTATTTCTTTCATTGATGTCAGTCCTGGGAAACTGATAGCAATGGATACACTCGGCTAAATATGATGGAAGGAACGTTTTGAAATTCTTCCTTCTCCCTTATCTTACCTTCCATGAATTGGCTGAAGAATTCAGGCCAAACTTCTCAGAATTTTGCTATCCCCAGGACTGTTTCTCTGTTGGGAAACATATTCAGGGAAAAGTTAAGTATACTCTTTTTGGTCTTTTTTAGAGATGAACTACACTTTCATATCCTTCCAAGTGGTGGAGGAGCCAAGATAGCAGCTTCTTAAAAAACTCCTGACTTATGACTAGCCTCTCCACCTTCCTGAAATACAGTCCAGGAGGGAAAAATAGATTCTGGATATGTCCTCACAAGGATACTGGAGCCATAAATACAGTAAAGTAGAGAAATGTACAAGGTTTGATATCTATCTTGAGAGGACAGGGGAGGGGAGGGGAGGGGAGGGAGGCGAGGAGAGAGGGGAGGAGAGGAGAGGGGAAGATTCATTAGAATAGAATAGAGGTGGAAGGGACTTTAGAGGTTTTACAGATTAACAGATTATCAGAGTTGGAAGGGACCTTATAGGTCATCTAGTCCAGCCCCCCACTCAAGCAGGAGACCCTACACCATTTTTGACAAATGTCAGTCCAATCTTTTCTTGAAAGTCTCAAGTGATGAAGCTCCCACAACTTCTGAAGGCAACTTCTGTTCCATTGGTTGATTGTTCTCACTGTCAGAAAGTTCCTCCTCATTTCTAGGTTGAATCTCTCCTTGATCAGTTTTCATCCATTATTCCTTATCTGGCCTTCAGATCTAGTCCAAATCCTTGTTCAAGCAGAAGATCCTATACCCATGATGCTGAATCTATGGCACCCATGCCACCTGTGGCACACGGAACTATATTAGTGGGCACGCGAGCATTGCCCTAGCTCAGCTCCGGAGGGCCTCTGGAGGGGTGAGGAAGGCCGTTGTTGCCCTCCCCAGGCTCCAAGAAAACCTCTGGAGCCTGGGGGGGTGAAAAATGGGCTTACCGGGCCCAACGGGCCATCACGTGCCAAAAATGATGGGAGCGTGGGGGTGTCACATGCACATACGTGGGGGGCGGGGCACATTGAATTATGGGTGTGGGCATGCACGCGTGTGACACCCCCCCACTTCCCCCGCTTTTGGCACATGACGGCAAAAAGGTTAGCCATCACTGCCCTATACCATTCCAGACAAGTGACTGTCCAGTCTCTTCTTCAAAACCTCCAGTGATGAATCACCCACAACTTCTGAAGGCAAGCTGTTCCACTGATTGAAAAGTAAAAAGCTGGTGTAAAATAGGTGATTTCTTGGGTGATTGGACCTCAGCTATTCAGGGTTTTAAAATGTAAGTGCTATTTTTGAATGTATCCATTATTAAAATATACTTAGAAGTGTAAGGAGATAGTAAATTCGATGTGGACTAAGTTAAGTGAAATGTGTTACCGCTAAGTTAAATGAAATTAGTTATCACTAAAATCACTGAGATTTAAATACTGACTAACTGGACAAAGTGATTTCCATGGAGAAAGCTTAATTTACTTAGCTTGGATTCAATCCAACATCCAGCCATCCTTCATCCATGTTCAGCTACATTATAAATGTTCCAGGTTGTAAAGACTACATTCAGCACTCTAGAAATTGATTATAAAACATAATAACTCATTAATTCATTGCCTTTGCTTTTTTCCCCCTTCTTCCCGCTACTGTCTTACTGATGAATTTAATTTCTAACATAGTATATTGCAGTTTTTCAATTTCCTATAATTACTTCTAAAAGGGATTTCAGAGAAAGAAAGAAATTTAGTAAGTTAGAAGGCTGATCAGAGGAACATTCAACAAAAGGGGTCAAAATTTCTCTCTCTCTCTCTCCCTCCCTCCCTCCCTCTCTCTCTCTCTTCTCTACCTTAAATTGTGAGATGGTTGTGCAAATGGAAAGCTATGTATAAATGAGTTGCTAGCCATAATTACTTCCAACCTTGCTTTACCCATTCCTCCTCCAGTTTAGCATTTGGCATGGCTGTGAATTTACCTTCATTTTATATATGAACATGGGTGCCAAAAGGGAGGTCACAAGGTGTGAGCTGGCAGGTTCCACAATTCAAACTTAAGAGTGCTTTTGGAAGGCAAGGATGTCACGGTTTTCTAAAAACAAAACAGCATCGATGCAACGAACCTCCTTCCCTGAGGCACACAGCAAATGGCACCGATACAGTTGAAAATGGAAAATGAGTCATTTTCTGAGTCACGTATTCATGCGGTGCATCCAATTCAAATAACTATTTAGATGCAGATTTATCTACCACCTTCTCCATTGGGGAGTTTGCAAAGCAGACATTAAAAATCAAAAAAGGCCCAGTACAAAGCAAGTCCCATAAAAGAACCCCAAAATGTAACCTTAAGAATGTCAGCACAGAAGGATGCCCCATTTCCACAAAGTCATTGGGAGCAATATGATCTTCACTTTGAAAGGGTGGAAGAATGGGCCATCGTTAAAAAGGAATGCCACCAGACCAGACGTCTTACTCCTCTTGGGATTGGTATCAACAAGGAGGGATGTCCCAAAGGTGCTTTTTCAGCACCTTTCTTTGAAGATGTTTTGCTTCTCATCCAAGAAGTTTCTTCAGCTCTGACTAGGTGGTGGGGAATCAAACATGCCAATTGCAGCAATGTGGCTGAAGCTATGCTCTTTGCAAATGTATACAACCTTGATGGACGGGGATTGTCATGTTGCTGCAATTGCTGTCATGATGATGATGATGATGATGATGATGATGATGATGATGATGATGATGATTGGTTAATCTTTAGTGAGATTCACAGCCTTTGAGGCTGGTTAATATCTCAACAGCTCAAGTCCTAACCAAGGACCTAGGAACTGTTAAGGTATCATCGGAGGATGTAAGCTGTTCCGACTAAGGTGGTTTTTTGTAGAGTCAAAATGTTCAAGTCCGGTAAATTTAGAATTTCTAAATAGCGGGGTAGCCCTTTGGGGACGATGATGATGATGATGATGATGATGATGATGATGATGATGATTTTGGACACTACTGTGGGAGCAGGCATCAGAAGATCTAAATCTGGGCAGCAGACACCATGGGAACTGAGTCACATAGGGCTTCATAGGCCCAAACCAACATTTTGAGTGGAGCCAGATCACATGGGTTCCTGGGGCAGCAATGAGAGCACCAGGATTAGCTGACGCACAATAATATAAGCCCCTACTTTTGGATCTATAATGGAACTGTGGGGAGCCTCCCGCCTCCACAGAAGAATGAAATATTTTCTTATTGGGAATTATAGAAAGAAAATATAAGAAAGATACAAATTATTTATTACTGCATATACTCACAGCGGCACAAATAGCCTTCGCTCAAAAATGGAAAGAGAAAGATATTCCAACGGAAGAGGAAATATTACTGAAAATCTTTAACTGCACAGAAATGGACAGACTCGCTTTGGAACTCAAGGATAAAAGCGAAACTAAGTACTACAAAATCTGGGAACAATTTTATGATTGGATAGATAACAAGAGGGTAGCCAAGACAAATGTATAGTGTTAAAACAAAAATATAGATGTTATTATAGATAAATGTATGTTTAAGAGATGAATAAATATACAGAAATAAGGGAAAAAGTATTAATATCGTATCATTTTATGCTTAAATAGTGAACAAAGCTTAAGAACTATATGTTTATATGAGTACTAATATTATTGTAAAGTGACGGAAGATGTTTGGAACTAGTGATTTCATATCTATGGCCAATGTTTTTTTAATTTTTTATTATTAATAAAAAAACTTTTAAAAAAAGAATGAAATATTTTGGGAAATATTTAAAAAAAGGCAGACTATTATATTTCCCTAAAGCAGGGGTGAAATGCTCCCGGTTCGGACCAGATCACCCAATCCGGTAACGATGGCGGCGGGTGGTTCGGAGAATCAGTAGCAAAAATCTCACCCACCCACCCATGCCCAGCTGAGCCACGCGATCATCATAGGCTTTTTTTTTTACTTTTAAAAGCATTTTTTCTACAACCTCTTCAGCCGAAAAAATGCTTATAAAAGTTTTTTTAAAAAGCCTCTGATGATCACACGGCTCATCTGGGATCGTCAGAAGCTTTTAAAAGCATTTTTTTCTGCAACCTCTTTGGCAAAGAGGCTGTAGAAAAAATGCTTTTAAAAGTAAAAAAAAAAAAAGTTGGCCACGCCCACCCAGTCACATTACCCACCACCACCAAGCCAGGCCCCAAGACCCAGTAGTAACAAATTTTACATTTCACCACTGCCCTAAAGGAGACATGGAAAAACGTGTTTTTAAAGGAAGAAAGCAGCCCCCAGTCTTTTTTAATATCCCACAGCAGATGCCAGCATTTAAGGAGATAAAGAGCTTATTGAAAGAGGAAGCCAACTATCTAGATGGCTCCATTCATAAGCAAAGCAAATACTGCCAGCAGAAGTCCATTCAAGATATTTTGAAACCCCTTAAAGCAAAGTTTGACAGCTAACAAAAGCAGAATGGTAGCAGCCTCTCACCCACAATCCAACACAGGATGAAAGCCCTTAGCCACAGTAGGAATTGCCCAACACCCTTTTAGAAACATAAAGTCCATATTGCACAAATCCCAAACTTCAAAAACACAGAACCATATATGAACCCTTCCTCTCACTCAGCTAGTTGTTCAGCTGACCCAGAACTGCACATTGTCTTTGTGTGTGTTTCTGTTCATCAATCAACTTTCTTTTCAATCATCCTCCATGTTGTTTCCAGCATCTTTCTCCCAGCTTGGAACTGGACCAGATAGATTTTCCTTCCAACAGAACCATGCAGATTCATAATGATGACAAGGCCAGCAACCTTCCAGCAATATCAAGTGGCGTATAAGTACTTTTAGCACAAAAAAAGGAGTGTGGTGGCTCATGAGGTTAGAACTCTGGGCTGACAATCAGCAGGCTTCCATTTGAGACCCATTGCTGCCAAGGGGCGGGGTGAGCTCCTGTCACATGCTCCAGCTCCTGCCGGCCTAGCAGTTTGAAAGCGGGCAACCATGAGTACATTAGTGAGTACCACTTCGATGGGCAACTTCACAGAGACACAAAGGGAGTCCCCAACTGGGCATCCCCCAGGGAAAGGTGATGTCACCAGCAAATCCTTTCATCACGGGAAGCACTTCGATGCTTTCAACATGAAAAAAGAAAAGCACAAGAAGAATTGTTTCGAGTGACCTGCCTAGAACATGTTCCATCATGCAAAGATCCATCTAAAAGTTCCTTCTTCGTAACCCACTTCTGTGTCCGCTGGGCTGATCTGGGATAAAAGAAATTCCAGTTCATTCCCACATTCAGCCATATTTGTGGTTGCAACTGCAATGAGCCTTGGTAGCACAGTGGTTTAATGCACCCTGTTATTAACACAGCTGCCTGCAATTTCTGCAGGTTCGAATCTTACCAGGCTCAAGGTTGACTCAGCCTTCCATCCTTTCTAAGGTTGGTTAAATGAGGACCCAGTTTGTGGGGGCAATAAACTGACTTTGTATAAATATACAAAAGTATGAAGGCTATTGCTTAACGCATTGTAAGCTGCCCTGAGTCTCTGGAGAAGGGCGGCATATAAATCAAAGTAAAAAAAAAAAATGAGAATGAGTGGACTTTTTTTTCCTCCACTCAAATCATCCTTTGCCTCCATATAATCACTAAACATGGCTCATCTCTCCTTCCCTCGCATCTAGATACAAGCAACAAACCATATCCAGTGGTTTGTCCATATCCATATCCTAACTTTCAGATTACCCTGCCAAAAATGTGTACTCAGATTTTTCCAGTTTTTTTGCAGGAAGGAACAAATTGGTTGGTTGCAGAGGTGGGTTTCAGCAGGTTCTGACCAGTTCTGGTGAACCGGTAGCGGAAATTTTGAGTATTTCGGATAACCGGTAGTAAAAATTCTGACTGGCCCTGCCCCCATCTATTCTCTGCCTCCCAAGTCCCAGCTGATTGGGAGGAAATGGGGATTTTGCAGTAAACTTCCCCTGGATTGGGGAGGGAATGGAGATTTTACAGTATCCTTCCCCTTCCACGCCCACCAAGCCATGCCCACCAAGCCACACCCACAGAACCGGTAGTAAAAAAATTTAAAGCCTACCACTGATTGGTTGGATGTATAAACTCCATTTCATGCACTTGCTGAATTTTCTGAGTTTGCACAAAGCACTGGATTACAATTATTCAAATCAGACGCCAAGATTGAATCCACTTCCCTGACAAAGATTACAGAGCATGGAGGATTTTTCTAAAAAGAAAAAAGGGCAAAATGCAGAATAAAGAAGGAGGACTAAAACAGTAGAAAGACTAGGATGCAAAGAAAACAGAAGCAGCTTAGAAAAAGCTAAAATAACTTAACTATTAAATAAATTAAATAAATACAATCCAAAATTACTGAAT
Source organism: Arizona elegans (assembly GCA_022577455.1). Classification (NCBI taxonomy): domain Eukaryota; kingdom Metazoa; phylum Chordata; class Lepidosauria; order Squamata; family Colubridae; genus Arizona; species Arizona elegans. The sequence continues at coordinate 3,532,587 of JAKOOJ010000013.1, read as the reverse complement.
GATGAAATACCAAGATATTGTAATTCTGCTTTAATGTTGGCTAAACAACCCTTAAAAATGAATGGATGGATATGTGCATGTGTGAACCTGTGCATGAAAATCATTACAATTTTACTTACTATTTCAAGTGTAAGAAATTGTATTACACAGTGAATTATATGCACCTTAGACAAATTTGACAAGATCTATCTGTCTATTCTTAGACCAAGAACATAGATGGTAATGACAACATTCCTCAACACTCAGAGGTGACCAAGTGAGTGAAATTGAGCATGTTAAATGACCAGGAGAAGGGGAAACAATCTAATCAGTCACTAAATCATCAACTGATCTAATTAAACATGCTTTACTATTTAAATTCTGATTAGTATCGCTGTTTCCCCTTTTTTAGAAAATCCAGGTCGCCCAGAAGAAAATGAGAGGCTCAAATTCCTGACCTAGCCAAAAGGTTAGATCATTTCCTATTCTTCCATTCTCAGTTGAAATGATTGCTTTCATATCTCCCCTGGTCCTTCTCTTAACTTGACTAGCCATGCCCAGTTCCTGCAACCGTTCATTGTATGTTTTAGACAAATCCCATACCCATCTCTGTCATGATGACTGACCACTAGATAATCTTAGGCTCTAAAAATCTGCTTTCTAAAATTATAAAATTGTTGTTTCTACTTCATCTTCTCCTTTTTCTTCTTTTTCTCCTGCTATTATAGTATATATATATATATATATATATATATATATATATATATATATATATATATATATATATATATGTGTGTGTGTGTGTGTGTGTGTGTGTGTGTGTGTGTATGTATATATGTATATATGTATGTATGTATGTATGTATGTATGTATGTATGTATGTATGTATGTATATATATAATATATATTTTTTCTCCTGCTATTATACTTATTACTATTGGCATTTAACTTTTTGAGAATGGGGAGGGAGGAAAAAAAGGAGGGGGAAGTCAAAATGAATCAACAGAATTTACACGCATCCTAAAATTAAATTTCTTAGATAACAGTTTTCAGTATTTCATTAGCTGGTTTGACATAACTAAATTTAAAAAAAACAATAAAAGCCGGTTGATAAAATTCACGTGGCATGTAAATATCAATGGCAATGATCAGGAAAGAATAACTCATAGAGCAAAATAACCAAACATTGAAAGTTAGAATATTTAAGAGAAAGAGAAATATTTCCTTAGATTGGCTTTTTCCATACAGATGAATTGTATATGCATAATTCTCATAAGCAACATTAAATCACTTTTGTATATCTTAGCATAGGGATCCCCAGGTTCTTTGTCTTAGAGCCACAGTGATGCACTGGTTAGAGTGCAGTACTTCAGGCTACTTCTGCTGACTGCCGGCTGCCTGCAGTTCAATCCTCACCAGCTCAAGGTTGACTCAGCCTTCCATCCTTCCGAGGTGGGTAAAATGAGGACCCAGATTGTTGGGGGCAAGAGGCTGACTCTGTAAACCACTTAGAGAGGACTGTAAAGCACCGTGAAGTGGTATATAAGTCTAAGTGCTATTGCTATTAAGCACTAAGCTTAGTCCAAGAGATCAAGAGCTACACTCCAAAAGTGAGTGAGTGCAGTTTATGATTCCAACACTGTGGTGAGTTCAAGTGTTTTAAGACATGAAAAGTTGATTAAAGCTTCTATCCCTAACCTTCCTCCAGCACTTGAAAATAAAATAGAAGAGTCATGTTTTGGGTATACAGGTAGTCCTTGACTTACAACAGTTCATTTAGTGACCATCCAAAGTTACAATGAGACTGAAAAAAGGGACTTATGATCATTTTTCAACACATATGACCATTGCAGCATCCCCCTGGTCATGTGATTTACATTCGGATGGTTGACAACGGATTCATATTTATGACGGTTGCAATGTCACAGGGTCAGGTGACTCTCTTTTGTGACCTTCTGACAAGCAATGGGGAAGGCCAGATTCACTTAACAACCGTGTTACTAATTTAACAACTGCAGTGACTCGCTTAACAAATATGGCAAGAAGAGACATAAAATGGGTCAAAACTCACTTAATAAATTCCTTACTTAACAACATAAATTCTGGCCTCAATTGTGGTCGTAAATTGAGGACCACCTGTGTCATTCCTAGAGATTAGGAGGACTTCAGATGGAGGTCAATCGTACTTGGTTCCCCTCCCCCTTAGCTATGGTTTCAGTTGTACGATGAAAAATAAGCTCCCTTGAATGCAGTAGGAATTCCTTCGGAGTCCAAATGAATGCAATTAATGGTGAGTTTTATAAGCATCAGAAATAAATGGAATTCACTTAGGTATAGTTTTCTTTATAAAAAAAACAACTCTATAATGACTGCTTTATCTTTAAGCCTCTTGAAGCATTCTGCCCCTCTTACAGAGTCATTAAAATGGGAGAAATACTTAAATATCTCTATTGAATGACCAGACTGGGTTTTTTTTTCTCTCTCTCTCTTTTTCTCTTGTTTTCAAGCCACAGCAGGAAATATTGAGTGGGCACAATTGACAGAATCAGATGGAAGATACGGGGAGCACTGCCACTTTTGGGGAACACCAGCTGCTACCATGCTGCTTTTAAACGAAAAAAGAAAATGATTCAGAGCAAGATTCCTTTCAATGTCAAAATGTTTAAAAACTGTCATTTTATATAAATAAATGTTTATATTATGTATTCTTTCCTGGAATTCTTTGATATACATGCTGAATGTATTTTGCCCACAGTGACCAATTATAGAATTTTAGCCTCTATATTTAAAGTATTTATCCCCAGATATTCTCAGTGAAGAACTGCCTTCTGATGGGTCCTAAGAACTATAGCATCTACATTATGGAACTACCTTCTCCTAGGGATACAGGTGGCCCTAGGATCTGTTTTTTTCTTCCACCAGGCACTGAGGCCCAAATGTTTTGGGGGAGTGATTTGGGAAGAAAACAAGTGATTTGGGGAGGAAACTTCACACTTTCTCTATTCAACACTTCTGTAGGTTTCCAACTTTGCAATGTAATTCTATCCATTTTAGATTTTTTTTTCCTAGTGCCAATTTCAAAATGTTTTGTGATCTTCCGTGCCAAACTGCTTCAAAAGTGTTTGAAAGAGAGCAGCATATGTATCCTTTTAAATAATCACACAACAGCTAATCAAAAATGTAACAATCACATTAAGGGAAGCCATCAAAGTCTGCCTTTTTGTAAAAGAGATGTCTGGCCAAAATAACCAAAGATTTGGATGGAGAGAGTCAGAGAGAGGGGTGGATATTCGTAGGACAGTGCAAATTTTCAAAGATGTGCTTCATTTTGAGGAAGGTTCAGGTAAAGCTCTCCCTAAAAACTGTCCCATTAATAATGTTGTCCTACACATCCAAAAGCAAGCTGGAATGACCATGGTGCTTTGCTCTGTTTCACTCTGGAGAAGGTGCTGCTCCCTTATCAAATATGTTGGCATGCACCGTTGAGGGAACAGGATGCCAACTCAATTCCTGCAGCCTAGTTTACCCCATTCATTGACAAGTTATTACAGAAAAGATGCCTCCAACTTCTTTGGTATGCCCTCTCATAAACCCAAGGAGACCTTGGGTTTAGGAGAGGTCACCACACTATGAAAAAGATGTTGAGACTCTAGAAAGAGTACAGAGAAGAGCAACCAAGATGATGAGGGGACTGGAGGCTAAAACATACAATGAATGGTTGCAGGAACTGGGCATGGCTAGCCTAGTGAAGGGAAGGACCAGGGGAGACATGATAGCAGTCTTCCAATATTTGAGGGGCTGCCACAGAGAAGAAAGGGTCAAGCTATTATCCAAAGTACCCGAAGGCCAGACAAGGAATAATGGATGGAAACTGGATAAGGAAAGATTTAATCTGGAAATAAGGAGAAATTTTCTGGCAGTGAGAACAATCAACCCATGGAAGAGAAGTTGCCTTCGAAAGTTGTGGGAGTTTCATCACCAACTCTGTTAATCCGTTATCTTTACCTCATTCTGGATACAAATCTTGGACAGAAGGTTCTGACAGGAAGGTGAGGGAAGAAGGTTCAAAAACAACCTTGATTCTTTGCCAAAATAAAGCATGTGGTGTGGTGTCATTGGTGCTCTCTGAGCTTGGTTGTTTTGCTTGCAAACATTTCAGTATCTGAGTAGTTAACATTACCAGTGCTCCAATGATGTTACCTAGTCAATCATAAATCACCTGCAAGCAAACAACCATTCGCAGAGACAACCAAGGACTCTATAGTTCAATCCTGAGCTACATATATTCTCTTCTAAAATAAAACATGTTCTTTCAACACGAACATTTGGGTTCCCTCTTGGTATGAATCTCATTGTCAAAGTCAATGGCAATTGACATTCTACAAATACACACCTACCCACTTACTCAATGTACATCTTTTTCTTCACAATCTTGTTACTCCTTTCTTCCCCCTCCCCCTCTTCCCCCTTCCCCTTAACAAACTGCATTTATCTGTAATTCAGAATGTGCAAACACCCAGCATAAATACGATAGGTGGTGTGTAAATGCTAACTAGCTTCTCACCAGCTTGCTGTTGTATTCCTTTGCCACTTAGTTTCTTTCCTCCCCTTCTTTAAAGCAGACTGAGTAACCAGTATTTGCTCACAGCTGTCAAGCAGACTCAGACAGAAAGAGGGAGGGAGGGAGGGAGAGAGAGAGAGAGAGAAAGAGAGGGGGGGAAAGAAAAGAAAGAGGAGTCAACAGAAAAAAATGTTGACAACTGTCAGAAGTGCCCTTTCTGGTGCTGAAATACGGTAACCAGCAAGAGATTACGGTAAATCACAACAGGGACCGTAGTGCTGCCTGCATCGGCTCCTACAGCACAGTAAAGTTACTGCTTCTCCTTGACAGTCGAGCAGGGGAGCATTATTCACCGAGGAAGAGGGAGGTATCATAAAACCAGCACTCAGCCACCCTTAGCCATTGGGACAGAGGGAATTCATGTAATTGTGAGTCATCAAAATATACTAGGGGGGAGGGGGGATGCTGATTTATTTTTGATTTATTTATTTTATTTTTGTTATTTGCAAGCAAAGTGTCCCACTGTGCCATTCGGATGACTGCCTGTGATTCGTCCCCTTTCAACCAGCCTGCAACAGGAGGCTTTCAGGAGCTTGAAGGAAGTAAGTAGAGGGAGATCTTGGATATCTATGTAAAAGAAGTCCTTAGCTAAAGATAATATACCTGCCTATTTTCCTTCCTTCCTTCCTTCCTTCCTTCCTTCCTTCCTTCCTTCCCTCCCTCCTTCCTTCCTTCCTTCCTTCCTTCCCTCTTTCCTTCTTTTCCTTCCGTCTTTCCTTCCTTCCTTCTGTCCTCCAAGTAATGTTGACAAGGTTGACAACATTTTTTTTATTCCCTGTTTGGGATATGCCTCCATTCTACATTTTCTGAATTTCCCGTATTTATTTAATTCCCCAAGTCCACAACAATCAACAGAGAAGAAGTAATGAAGGGAAAATTGACTAGAAATGTGTTGTGATGTTTTTATTTGCATGACTGCTTACTAATATTCATCATTTCCTAACATTTTATACTGGGTCGCATCCCACTCCCCAAGCCCTGTTTTTGGTGCTGTTGTGGCCACATTTATTGTTTCAATTACCAATTGGCTAAGAAATGTTCTCCCACTAAAGGTATGTCTGGATTTTCACCTATTTTCTCCATTGCAATAGAAGCATCGTCAGCTTTTTAAAGAAGGAATGCCTTTTTTTTTAAAGAAAAGAAATATGACTGGATGAAGTTTTTTGTTTTACAAAAATTACACATTTAAAATCAAATGATCTTCTATTAATTATTAGTTCAATTATCATTTGTTATCTTGGGGGTATCTATTTCTATTTCTATTTGCAGGAAGAGTGTATCCTATTAAAGACAAGGAGGGTGCTTTTTTTTAACTGCATGGAATTTAGCTTATCAGATGGATAGATTGTTGTCCTTAGTTGACCAAGCTTCTACCCACAAACATGGATAACAGTTGTAAACAGTGGGTCCAAAGGGCCAGAAAATGCAAGGCGCCCAACAGATCTGTGCTCTATACTATTTGTATGCAAAACCCCATTTGTATCCAAAGAGCAATGACCCTTCAAGTCAGAAACAACTGGCAATAACACGATGTTCTGAGCTTTGCTGTTAATTTGACCCATGCTGTAGGAAAGAAACCCCCGAGCCCTAAAGGAACAAAATCTAAGTTTAAAAAAATCATTTCTAAAGCAGCACCGCTGTGTCTTGTGTGTATGTATGTGTATTTGTACTCTGCTTATGGGAGATATGGTCAAACTCATGCACGATTTCATTTTTTGTCCCCCTGCTATTATTAATCTTATAGAAAAGAGTTCCTATAAGAGTTGTATGATGTTATTGTCTCTGCTATTCTTAATTGGGAACAGCCCTTTGGCGAAATCGTAGCTCAGGAACACAAAACATGTTTTGTGTGCTAGGTGCAGTTCTTGGACTGTCCAGATGTTGCTGGAAGGACACTTTGCTGTTGTTCTGGATGCCGATGCCATGCTAATAATCCAGGGGTCTAGAATAGTCCTATGCCTTTTGTTTTCTTTTGCTAGAACAAGCTTAATCAGTCTGCTTTGCACTGCCAATTGTTTTTGTTCTCTGCCTAATAAATTTGGGTTGACAACATCGATGGGCTATCGGTTGGACCCTAAACTTTTAATAGCCTCTGGAATTTCCCCAGATTACTGCACTGAATTTTGGCTGCAAACCAACCAATTACCTTGGGTATGATTTCCAACTGTGTTCTTTTTTTTCTGGGAAATAAAAAGAAATCCATAATAGGCTTAACACACCTATTAAGAATTAATTAAAATCCTCAAAATCACAACCCATAAACCAGAGTTTCAAAATGTCAGTCCTGGTGTTGCTGATGGCATCAGATTCAGACTCCAGAAGCACTCAACAGCCAAAGAATAATATAATAATTTATAATGTAACAAATTTAATCTAACGATAAGAACATTATTTCTTCCCATCAGCCAAAATATGGTTGCCCACCTCTAAAATAAAAAATAAAGAACCTAGTGACTTCCAAGAGCTCTTAATCTATAATTCCCAACACCTCTAACCATTCTGACTAGCATTAATTGAACTTGGAATCCAGCAAAATCTGGAATCCCAAAGGAAGATTAGCCAAACCCAAGTTAAAGAAACTGAGACTAAGAAAAACTCTTGAGAATCTGTGAAGAAAAGAGATATCGGTATTTCATGGTTACACAATGGGATGATTGCTTGGGTTTAGCATGGTGGGAAAGGAGGGGAATTTTAAAATCTGTGGACACTAAATGAGTAAACTATGCAACTAACTCCTGTGCTCGCTTATTTGGAGCACCCAAAACTGAATCTGTGGAGATATTGATCTGTCCTCTGTAGAGAGAAATGCATGTACTGATTGCACCAAGGATACATTTTCTATTGTGGTCTAATATACAAACCTAATTGAGACACCAGGAATGACATGCTGTTGCTTTCTTGAAAACATGCATTTGTTCAAAACCTCTATTCTATTCTATTCTATTCTATTCTATTCTATTCTATTCTATTCTATTCTATTCTATTCTATTCTATTCCATTCCATTCCATTCCACTCTATTCTACTCTATTCCATTCCATATTCTATTCTATTCTATTCTATTCTATTCTATTCTATTCTATTCTATTCTATTCCATTCCATTCCATGAATGTCCAATATTCTAACCTTGAAACATGAGAAGCTTTATTTTGCCAAATCAGACATACAGTCCAATAGTGTTTCGTCTTCACTTTTAGAAGTTTTAGATAAGCAATTGGTCTTTATAGTCATTGTTATTTGTTCCTTTTAATTAGAGATCCCCAAATCTGCCCTGGGATCTCCTGCATGTGTATTACAATAGACGTCATCTATGCCGAAGGTATTTCTTACTGAGCCCCGAGCTAAATTCAGATATTTCAAACAGATCATTCCCTGATACCTATCAATCTGTTTTGACCAGACCAAATAAAAACTGGGCTGCAAAGAGAATTCCATACCTAGTAAGCATCGCAACTTCAGCCATGCATCTCAGATGGCAAGTGGAGCTTTCTCTGTTATCCTTTCAGTTAACGTAAGGCTCATTTGTAATGCAGAGCAGGAAGAGGAAGAGAAACCACTGGAATATTGGTTCTCTTGTGTTGCAAACTAACATGGAGATATCCGTGATTTCTTCTTAACATAAAGCTGCAGAGTTAACTGAAAGAAGGCTTGTTCTAAAAGACCCAATGTTGCCTTTTTATTTTCTCCGGGGGATTGGGGGGGCTGCAGGATAATCAATGGCCAATTTGTCAGAGATCAACATTTTTATTGCCCAGGATTCAGAGGTGTGATTTGATGAAAAAAAAGGTAAGAAGCAATCAGGCTGAGGAGCATCAACTGATGAGCAAGCAGTGTCAACAGCAGTCTGTACGCAATGATAAAAACTCAGTAAAGTTTGATTCCTAATTTTGGGGAAATGTTGCCATCGGGATATTTGCCCAGTAAGAAGCCTGGTGTTTGAAATGTGTTTTCTCCTTTTGACTTCTTTAGGAAGGATCTCAACTGTCAAGCAGAAGACCACATATCATCATCTCCTCCGAGTTCCTAGCAGGTCCATAACCATTGTTTGTTAAAAGGATGATATGCTGGGTCAAGGTGTCACAACTTTAGAATTATTACAGCTTCTTTGGCAACTTGGAATTATAAAGTTAGTCATGGATGAAAAGACTAGACATTGAGAAGTGTCAGCCAGAGTGACAGACAGCAATCTTCTTTCACCTGGGAAGATTTTTCAAAGTCAAATACGAAGAAGACATAAGAAAGAGGAAAGAATACTCTGCTATTATTTGTGCTGCGTCTTTCCATGAAGAACTTTTAAACAGTCTGGAAGTTGATGGCCTTTCTACCACTGCAATTTTCCTTGCTTAGTCACAAAAAGCATCTTGTGGCTCAATGGGTATTATTTTAAAAACTAAACAGCAACTAAGAAAAGGGTCTTTAGCTCAGTCTTTAATATGGTTTCATCATCAAACGTCCAGCAAGGTATGGTAAACTTCAAAGAGACTGTTCCAAAGAGAACCATTATAATTGCTTTGGAATTATTTATAGGACAAGAAACGCCTATGTTTTTTCTTCAGAGCAAATGCAAAAGAAGAAATGTGGATTTTCAAATATGTTCATTAGTCTAGGGTTTTGCTCTCTCCTCTGCATTTATAAAGAAGCCAGACTAGTATTTCCAATTAGTTTCTATCTACAATGTGGAAATAAAGCTTCTCCCAACACTACCAAATATTTGCTCTTGGCTCTTTCAAAAAAAGGGCAGAGAGAACCACAAACACACTGGATGAACATTAACCAGTTTTGATAATGGGACTGACCTCTGAGAACATCTCTGCCCTTGAGTGCTTCAATTGCACCCAGACTGTGGAGCAAGTAAATATTTCCAAGGCCATATTATTAGGAGTTATCTTTGGAGGTCTGATTGTTTTTGGGGTCCTGGGCAACATTGTAGTTATCCTTTCAGTAGCCTGTCACAAACATCTACAAAGCGTAACCCATTACTACATTATCAACTTGGCTGTGGCTGATCTCCTCTTGACTTCTACTGTTCTCCCCTTTTCTGCTATTTTGGACATTCTGGGCTACTGGGCTTTTGGGAGGATCTTCTGCAACCTCTGGGCAGCTGTTGACGTTCTGTGCTGCACAGCTTCCATCATGAGCCTTTGTGTCATCTCTATAGACCGATATATTGGAGTAAGCTACCCACTGAGATACCCAGCCATAGTGACCGAAAAAAGAGGCCTCTTGGCTCTGCTGTGTGTGTGGGCATTGTCACTTGTGATATCCATAGGTCCCCTCTTTGGCTGGAGACAACCAGCTCCAGAAGATGAAAAAAGCTGCCAGATCAACACTGCCCCGAGTTATGTCTTGTTTTCTGCTCTTGGATCCTTCTATCTCCCCCTGGTCATCATACTGGTGATGTATTGCCGGGTATACATGGTAGCCAGAAGGGAAAGCAAAGGATTGTCATGTGGCCTGAAGACTGAGAAGTCCCGTTCAGAAGAAGTGACTCTCCGCATCCACCGCAAGAACAACACTGAAGCTGTAGGAGCTACTCCTTCCACCAAGCACAAATCCAATTTTTCCGTAAGGCTTCTAAAGTTCTCTCGGGAGAAGAAAGCAGCCAAAAGCTTGGGAATAGTTGTGGGATGTTTCATCCTGTGTTGGCTTCCTTTCTTTGTAATCATGCCAATTGGTAAGTAAATTATAAATACACTGGCCAATGAGAATGTGGGGTTGTGTGATGAGGAGTGAATATCTGAGATTCTAAATGAGTTCTTCATCTGACGTTAATGAGGAATTTACGTCGAGTCTCTCTGAGTTAAGTCATATATAGGTAATTTATGAGGTATGAGCGATGTTATTTTTGTACTCCTCTGTCCTTTTGCTCTACTGTTGAGGATGTACATATACAGAGTTAAGCAGCTAGGGGATAACTGATACTGGCTAAAAGAAGATGAGATTTTGGCACTGGTCATAGGGATCTAGATAAGGCAGAGGATGATTCTCGTTTTTGACAAGAAATTCAGATATCACATCCTGTTGGAGTCATAATGAAAACAGGAGATGATCAAACAAATGTGGCACACTGGGCATCATTCTGTGAAATCTTCGTATTTGTGGGATTTATTTTTTAAAACTAGGATATTGAGCCCAACCATTCAGAATCTGTAAGGATATATATCAGGGTTCTCCAAACTTGGCAACTTTAAGACTTGTGGACTTCAACTTCCAGAGTTTTTCAGCCAGAGTTGAAGTCCACAAGTCTTAAAGTTGCCAAGTTTGGAGAACCCTGATATATTTGGTCTTAATTAATAACAGAATGCCTCTGGGAACATAATCAGGCTAGGAATTTGTGATCCCTGGACCAGAGCCAAGGTCATAATTCCTTTCACCCAAAACTCCTCCCCTTGCTTCTCCTCAAACATTTATTATTATTTTCAGCAACTTAGTTTATAGGCAATGATCAACAAATCAGCTGTTTTGATGGTTAAGTAAATGACAAGAGTTTTTGACTTCTAGTCTTCTGCAGGTCACTCAAACATCTATCTATCTACACACAACTATCCCCACATCTATTTGGGGTTCTCCTTTCACAAAGTCCAGGTTACATTTGAGTAAACATGCACAGAACCAATCTTCAAAAGGTTTACTGTCAAGATAGAGCTTTGGATTGCATTGACCTTGTCTTACTCTTATTTGTAAGAAATTATCTTTTCTGTGATTTTCAAAAAGTTTATCTTTCTATCAAATGTATGAAACCTATTTATGAGGGTTTATTAAAACTATTTTAGCACCTGTTGCTGGAAAAAATTGTAAAAAAAGGTCATGGACGACCCAATTCAACACAACACTAGCTAAGGGGAGACATCTTCAATTCTTCTCTTATGTATGTTGAGTTGTAAAAAAAGGGGGACATTAAAAATGAGTAAGATACCTGTGAAAGGTCTTAATGTGTGTGTTTCAGAAATAAAAGTGAGCAATTACACAGGCAAAATGCATCTGGAAACAGTTCAAGTCCTGCTTTCAATCAATATCATTCCCAGCTTAGAAGGATTGTTGATATTTGTTTTAAATGCTGGATATGATAATGTTGAGGTGTCCTGCTTGATCTCCTTCAGACAGCTCAAGTGCCTTCCATAATTTAGACTAGGGGACTTCAAATTTGGCAAGTTTAAGACTTGTGGACTTCAACTCCCAGAATTCCTCAGCTGTTCATGCTGGGTGAGGAATTCTGGGAATTGAAATCCACAAGTTTTTAAAGTTGCCAAGTGTGGAGACCCCTGACTTAGACATTTGGATGGCAATCATACTGCTTGGGTACAGCTTAGATTAGAGTCCACTAACAAATAAAGGTTTGCTGAGCCATTGAAGAAAAAGGCTGAATGTAGGAAGGGATTCTCCTGGAAACGCAGAACATTGGATTCAAGAAAAAGAAACGTAATTCTAATGGTGCTTTTAGGCCAATTTGTCTTCAGCTGCCTGATTATTGTCTAAATGTGTGGAGGTGAGAAAGCAGAATAATAAAAATATTAACAACAGTGAAAAATAACCATTAGTCATGTTAAAGTAACAGAGATGGAAATAGCTCTCAGCTCATGGATCTGTTTTAATTTAATTTAATTTTAATTTAATTTAATTTCCAATTTATATACCGCCCTTCTCCCTGAGGACTCAGGGCGGTGTACAGCCAAGATAAAAAACATAGAATACAAATATTAAAACATTTAAAAATATATATAGATTTGGGCCGAAAGTTAAGAATAACAAACTAATTAAAAAATTTAAAATTTAAAAATTTCTTCTAAGCCAACCCGGCTTGCTGGAAAAGATGGGTTTTCAGGGAACGACGGAAGGCATTGAGGTCATGGATTCTCCTTATCTCTGGGGGCAACTGATTCCAGAGAGTGGGAGCCCCCACAGAGAAGGCCCTCCCCCTGGGGGCCACCAGCCTACATTGTTTGGCTGATGGCACCCTGAGGAGGCCCTCTCTGTGGGAGCGCACGGGTCGATGGGAGGTCGTTGGTAGCAGCAGGCGGTCTCGGAGATAGCTAGGCCCTATGCCATGGAGCGCTTTAAAGGTGATAACCAACACCTTGAAGCGCACCCGGAAGACCACCGGGAGCCAGTGCAGCTCGCGCAGGAGCGGTGTTACATGGGAGCGCCATGTTGCTCCCATCACTACCCACGCTGCTGCATTCTGGACCAGCTGGAGCCTCCGGGTGCTCTTCAAGGGGAGCCCCATGTAGAGAGCGTTGCAGTAGTCAAGGCGAGAGGTGACGAGGGCGTGAGTGACTGTGCACAAGGAATCCCGATCAAGAAAGGGCCGCAACTGGCGAATCAGGCGAACCTGATAAAAGGTCCCCCTGGTAACAGCCGTCAGATGTTCCTCCAAGGACAGCTGCCTATCCAGGAGGACTCCCAGATTGCGCGCCCTCTCCGAGGGGGCCAGAGACTCGCCCCCAATAGTCAGCGATGGAGTCAACTGACTATATCGGGATGCCGGGAGCCACAGCCACTCAGTCTTGGAAGGGTTGAGCTTGAGCCTGTTCCTCCCCATCCAGATCCGCACAGCCTCCAGGCACTGGGACATCACTTCAAGGGCATCGTTGGGGTGGCCTGGGGTGGAGATGTACAGCTGGGTGTCATCAGCGTACTGGTGGTATCTCACCCCAAAGCCACGGATGATCTCGCCCAGCGGCTTCACATAAATGTTGAACAGAAGGGGCGAGAGGACCGATCCCTGCGGCACTCCACAGATGAGAGGCCTCGAGGTCGACCTCTGCCCCCCTGCCAACACAAACTGCGACCGGTCAGAGAGAAAGGAGGAGAACCACCGCAACACAGTGCCTCCCACCCCCAACTCTTCCAGCCGGTGCAGCATGATACCATGGTCGATGGTATCAAAAGCCGCTGAGAGATCTAATAGGACCAGAACAGAGGAATAACCCCTGTCCCGAGCCCTCCAGAGATCATCCACCAACGCGACCAATGCCGTTTCCGTGCTGTGCCCAGACCTGAAACCCGACTGGAACGGATCTAGATAGGATGTTTCCTCCAGGAATTGCGGAAACTGTTGCGCGACCACACTCTCAACAACCTTCGCAATGAAGCGAAGGTTGGAGACAGGACGATAGTTGGCCAATATTGCTGGATCCAGGGACGGCTTCTTGAGGAGAGGCCTCACCATCGCCTCTTTCAGGGCAGCGGGGAAGTGACCCTCACTCAAAGAAGCATTAATGACGCCCTGGAGCCAGCCTCGTGTAACCTCCCGGGAAGCCAGTACCAACCAGGAGGGACACGGGTCCAGTAAACATGTGGCCCCACTAAGTCTCCCCAAAATCCTGTCCACATCATCGGGAGTCACAGCATCAAACTCCTCCCAGATAACATTCTCAAGACTGTTCCTCGTCACCCTGCCCTGATCTACCCAGTCAGAGTCCAGATCCCCCCGGATCTGAGCGATTTTGTCATACAGGTATTGTCCGAAATCCTCCACCCTGCCCCCTGTTGATTTAGTAGCCACTTTTCTAGTTAGGATTTCTGTTTGAGTGGAATCCTTGAGTGGATTCATAGATCTCAAAGAAATAATTTATGTATAGGAATCTATGCAAATGCCCAGAATTTCTTTGTTTAAAAAAGGCACCTTTTCTTTGTAATGTTTACTAGATTTTTGAAAAATTGATATGAAACTCAGTTTTAATAACAGCCAAGTCACTTTGGGGAACAAATTTCATTATAAAACCAATAGACTGCGGTTGTGTCATTTGGTAGCTGTTAATTGCAGATGGTTTACTTGGCAGCTATTTGAAGTTCCTCCTTACTGGAGTTCCACTTGGAATCATGAAACTATGTGTTTCTAGATATACTGTGTGTTTTGTAAGATATATGAGCTGATGTTTCTCAGGAATGCGGCAGTCTATTGTGGATAGAAACTGTTACAGGAATTCAGCAAATCACATACCCACAACTGTGATGGACAATCCTAGCAATGCTTCTTAGCTTGGAGTCAAAATAAGTGTGTTGAACAAATCAAATATTTCTGATTTGTATAATTATCACTCGTGTTGTCTGTGGAGATTCTCAGTCATCCAGGTCACAGTTGTCTCAAAAGTGCTTTCTTCTTCAAAAGGTAACTGAACTATTTTTTTTTTCTTCTTTGAGGAAGAAGAAGAAAACGAAAAGAAGAAAAATCTTCTTCTTCCTTGAAGAAAAAAAATAGTCCAGTTGCCTTTTAAACAAAAAAGCACCTTTGAGCTAACATTTGTGTTTGATTTTTTCCTATTCAAAACTCTGAGAATTACTTTTTCCCCTCTTTTAAACAATTTCTGCTACATTAATTATAATCCAGACCTATAAAATATAGATTTCTACAAAGCAAAAAATAAAAATAAAAAATAGCCAAGAACTGCATACAATTCTTCTTCCTATTTTGGAAATACTTTGAATGAAACGTCTTTTACAAATTCTGGATATTGAATTAGTTCTAGTTCATACTTGGTAGACCTTTAAAATTGCCAGCATGTTAAAACCTAAAGTGTGATCAAGCATGGCCAGGGGGGTGGATGGATTAAGCAGTTTTTAAATGCTGGCATCTTATTCTGGGAAGTATAAATGCCAAGAGGGATTTAACAAAGTTCATCAAGATGCAGCCTGATTCAATTAATTTAAAAAAAGAGGTTAATCTACTTTTGCTTAACTTTATTAAATACATCGTACCTAGTTTGGGCTTGAAATACAAGAGAGTGGACAGTAATAACTGAGAGGAATACTTTTAGGAAAAAGGTTTCATTGGAATGGCAGGATTTCATTTAATACAAACAGTAAGTTTTGTAATCCATTTTATTGTTTTATTACTTTCAAATGGCAAACTCAGTTTGGAAAAAAAGAATCAGGCTTTGGTTAAAAATGCTAAATCCTCTTTCATCTATCCTTCATTTATTTCAAGGACTTGTGGTCAGCAAAGTTCACTATCTTAATAATTAAAATATTATTTAACTTGAGGTACATCCTTCAATTATTAATTCCATTCATTCTTTTCAAGGGACAAAATGAATTTTCAGGATTATTATTTTTTTAATTAATATTTAATTGTTCAGCAACCTCAGGAAATGCCTTTCTGTAGATCTGTTCCCCAGTAGTTTTTATGTCAAGATTTTACTTAAACACCTTTGAAAAGCCTGTAATTCAGTTCAACAAAAGAATCTTATTATATTTTTTCTTCCTACAAAATCAATTAACTTATGTTTAAAATCTTCCTTTATGTACACTTCATCAAATAGTAAAATTATTAAACCCAAATAATGGCAGTTTAGTAATCACAATTTGGGATTGTGTGAACAGCTGGTACAACTAAATATTATGATTAGTATGTGGATTAGAAACAATTGAGTGCTAGGTTTATTTTTCTTTTTAAATTATTGTTTATCCATCATAAGAGGCAAATAACAAATAAAAATTAATGATTAAGAAATACTGCCAGTGATCCTATTACTCTGAAAATAAAAAACATAGTAACACAGAAAGTTTGTTCTTTAAAGCAGCTTTATTTACATTATTTTTATTTATTTATTAAATTTATTTGATGCCCATCTTACTACAGGGTGACTCTTATGTTCTCATGTTTAATAAGATGTTCTTGCTAGTAAATTTACAATTGTTGCTTTAGCAGCCCTCGTATACATTTACTTCTAAAAAGTAATCACATTATTTATAGTTACTAAATTGATAGGAATCCACGGTTAATGCATTTATTGATGGCTTTTCTAATTGGCTGAAGTCTTAGAGATGTTGATTAAATTTGCTTTCACATTCTGGTTTTGAATTTGGCATCACATATGAACCTACCCCATAGTTGTTTATTAAATAAATTGTGTTAAAGCAAACCATTGCTATGTCCAGTCTTGGAGTTCCTTTCAGTGATGCTTATGTTAGAGATGTTTAATCAAGAAGTGAACAATAAACAACCCAAACCCCCCACTCAAAAAAACGCACCCCACCACATCAAAACCACTTCCACCAACACTGACAGAACAAGTCAAATATAATATAAACTGAAAGCAAAGTCCATTCCCATACTACCACTAGTGATATTACCTAGTTTGGGTAATGAAACCTCTGCAAGAAAACTATTTATTTTATTTTATTTTATTTTATTTTATTTTATTTTATTTTATTTTATTTTATTTTATTTTATTTTATTTTATTTTATTTTATTTTATTTTATTTTATTTTATTTTATTTTATTTTATTTTATTTTATTATTTTATTTTATTTTATTTTATTTTATTTTATTTTATTTTATTTTATTTTATTTTATTTTATTTTATTTTATTTTAAATTTATATACCGCCCTTCTCCCTGAGGACTCAGGGCGGTGTACAGCCAGAATTAAAAAACATGAAATACAAATATTAAAAACAATTAAAATATATATAAATTTGGCCCAAAATTAAAAATACAAACCAATTAAAACATTTAAAATTTCTTCTTAAGCCAGCCCGGCTTGCTGGAAAAAGTGGGTTTTAAGGGCGCGGCGGAAGGAGCTAAGGTCTTGGATTCTCCTTATCTCTGGGGGCAACTGATTCCAGAAGGTAGGTGCCCCCACAGAGAAGGCCCTCCCCCTGGGGGTCACCAGCCTGCATTGATTGGCTGATGGCACCCTGAGGAGGCCCTCTCTGTGGGAGCGCACAGGACGATGGGAGGTCATTGGTAGCAGCAGGCGGTCTCGAAGATAGCTAGGCCCGATGCCATGGAGCGCTTTAAAGGTGATAACCAGCACCTTGAAGCGTACCTGGAAGACCACTGGGAACCAGTGCAGCTCGCGCAGGAGTGGTGTTACATGGGAGCGACATGCTGTTCCGATCACCAAGGACCCCTCATGTCAACCCTGAGCTGCGAATATTTTCCTTTATTGACATGTTTCTATGTACAGATAGTCCTTCACTTACAACCATTTGTTTTGCAATTGCTTAACAGTGCAACAGCGCTGGGGGAAAAAAGTTACTTACACTTTTGGTCCTTGCACTCACACCATTCACAGCATCCCCGTGATCACATAATCAAAATAGCAATAGCAGTTAGGCTTATATACCACTTTACAGTCCTCTCCAAGTGGTTTACAGAGTCAGCCTCTTGCCCCCAACAATCTGGGTCCTCATTTTACCCACCTCGGAAGGATGGAAGGCTGAGTCAACCTTGAGCTGGTGAAATTTGATCCGCTGATCTGCTGAACTAGCAGTCAGCTGAAGTAGCTGCAGTACTGCACTCTAACCACTGCACCACCTCAGCTCTTTAGACACAGTGTTCCCCTTCCCCCTCTGTGAATAGGGCAACTGAGTAAAATTCTTGCTGTACAAGTTCTTAAGTGAAATGCTTCTCATTTTGAAATTTAAACCCTCATAACTAGGAGCCCTTATAACCGTGATGGTGAACCTATGGCACGCGTGCCAGAGGTGGCATACAGAGCCTTCTCTGTGGGCATACATGCTGTTGCCCCAGCTCAGCCAGCTGGTCATCAGGTTTCCAAGGCACACATGCACACCGACCACGCTCTGGTGTGCGTGTGCATACAAGCACACCTTCCGATTTGGGCACTCTGTGCCTAAAAGGTTCGCCATCACTGCCTTATAAGGACAGTTGCCTACAGAATTTCTATCTTTGCATCATCCACATTACTTTAGAATCACGTTGTTTGTCTTTCTTCTCAAGTCTGGCCCTTGGCAAGATTCCTGTAAGGAGATCCAGTAGGCTTCTCAGTAAGTAAAATTCGGAGTTATTTACAAGGGAGATAAAAATGAGCTGCATTCCTCCAGATCCCTACTTGGGAATAGATTGACCTACTTTCTAAGATCTCTCTGTGGTGATGTGCAAGATTATTATTTAACTGAGAGCCACATCAGCTTTGGAGTAGAATACCAGGGAGGGGTGTCTCCTTCCAAAATTTGAAAGTATTGGGCCAGTAATTGGATAGAGCCAAGACTTAGCTCTATCTCAAGAGAGATGGATGGTTAAGAAATATGAAATATAAACAAATAAATATCCAAGTCAGTTATTGTAGGAGGAAGAGAGATAGAATCTGGGGGTGGAGTCAAGAGAAGAATTGATCTGGTATCATGATGTTGCCCCAAGCAATCCAAGTCTAGCAGGAGTGAAATCCAGCAGGTTCTGACAGGTTTTGGAGAACCGGTAGTGGAAATTTTGAGTAGTTCGGAGAACTGGCAAATACCACCTCTGGCTGGCCCCAGAATGGGATGGGAATGGAGATTTTGCAATATCCTTCCTCCAGGAGTAGGGAGGGAATGGGGATTTTGCAGTATCCTTCCCCTGCCACACCCACCAAGCCACACCCCTCCCACCAACTCACGTCCACAGAACCAGTAGTAAAAAAATTTGGATTTCACCACTGAAGTCCAGCCTCCCTTGAATTCTATTGACTCTTATTTAGCGACAATTTAGTATTGACCATTAATTGACTAGATTCTTGTGTATAGGCTTGAGCAATAAATCTTTTGAAATAGAATTTAACATGTGATTATGATTCCTTGCACCTGGCAGTTACATGTCTAACAGTTCATATAACATGCTAATCTTGGTTAACTTAGCATGAAATGGTTATGATGCAGAGTATTGTGCAACTCAGAAAGTTGGTTAATTCAGTAGCCAATTTAAGTATCATATATGATTTATTTCACTGTTGGTTTTAATTGTATTTACTGTTAAAATTTATTTATTATTTATTTATTATTCGAATTTCTATACTGCCCTTCTCCTTTCAGACTCAGGGCGGTGAACAGCCAAAATTAAAACATTTATACATAAAATACGATTAAAAATAGATTTAAAATAATTAAATTTGGCCCATAGTTTAAAATTTATCAATTTAAAATCCATATCAAAATTTAAAACCAACCATAAAATCATAAAATCAAGAGAGACCGGCTAACTGAAAGAGATGAGTTTTTAGGGCCCGACGAAAAGTCCAGAGGTCGGATTTATTAATTTAATTAATAAATATAGGGAATATAGACAGTCCCCATGTCTTAAAGCATTTTCCCTACTCAGTTACATTTAAAAAAAGACAGTTCCTGACCAGTTTTGGAAGGGTTAGGGAATATTTGTCCTTGGGGGAGAAAATGCATAAATTGGGGACAATGCTCAGATTTTTCATGGCATAACCTAGTAGGCTGGGTCCTATTTGTTTCCCCCTTTTTAAACTGCCTTTTGTCTCAGCAGATCAGGATATCTTGTTACTCAGTCTCAAATACGGTGTATATAATATACCAGTATATACTGTACACCAGTATAATATACCAGTATATAATATAACACATCGTTATGGAACTTTTTTCACCCAGGAATTGACCATCAGAAAGTATATTTGTTCCTTCCTGGCTTCTTAGTAGGTGTTTATTCAAAATTCTACTTTCTATTTAAGAAGACTAAGGTTGGCCAAAGCAAAATACATAGATAATTCGGTTCCATTGCTCCTATTGTATTTGTTCTGGCTTCCGCAAATGAATAATTAGCATATTCATTTTTTAACCTCTGGCATCATTGAGATGTGAATTGCCTTCTGAGTTATGAATGGAAATGAAGCCTAAGAGGAGGGGCAGAACAGGGGGATAGAAATGCAAGCAATGGAAAATCAGCTTTGCCCAATGGTTAGGATGAAGGATTCACAACCGAACTGATCTCACAGATTGTTATAATGATAAAATTGGAGTGACCAGGTGATGAGGAGAGCCCTAACCATAACTTTGGAGGAAAGATGGCTGTAAATAACGATTATGTGCTATCATGTCACTGCCAATTTAGCAATTACATCAGTGGTGAAGTCCATTTTTTTTTACTACCGGTTCTGTGGGCGTGGCTTGGTAGGCATGGTGTGGTGTGGCTTGGTGGGCGTAGCTTTTTGGCCATGACAGGGGAAGGATACTGCAAAATCCCCATTCCCTCCCCACTCCTGGGGAAAGGATATTGCAAAATCTCCATTCCTTCCCGACTCCTGGGGGAAGGATATTGCAAAATCTCCTTTCCCACCCCATTCTGGGGCCAGCCAGAGGTGGTATTTGCTGGTTCTCTGAACTACTCAAAATTTCCACTACTGCTTCTCCGAACTGCTCAAAATTTCCGCTACCGGTTCTCCAGATTTCATCCCTGAATTACATAGATATTGGCATGACAAACTGTCTCCAACCTACTTTTTTTGGTTTTTCAATGGTGCATCCAATACCTTTGTAACTTACTCTATCCACCTTGCTGCTGATCATTCTCTTGTTCCCTTTCCTTTCACATTTCCCAGCACTGTAGCCTAATTTATAAAATAATAAGGCATTAAGCTGATTGTTAAAGCTCTGACAAGTTTAGTAGTAGAACATTCAAATGAAGATACCCACATTCACAGATATTCCTGCCGAGACACTTTCTTCTCATTGCTTACCATGTCAATGTAATTTCCCCTCTACGCTGCCTTTTGTTCAACAGCTCAGTAAATAATGGATGAAATTCAAACTTCCGAAATTACTGTTGCATTCAACTTGAATTCATTAGTTTCACTACCTTGAATGAGAGAAAAAGATCCATTTTTATCACTCCAAGCACTAAACCATATTTGGGATGGAATGTCCTCCATCTGCGGATGCTTCAGACCATTCTCTCATCTTTGAAAATAGAAATACTAATGTATTTGTTCATCTGTTTATTGATTTATATCCGGTAGCTTTCATCCTACCTTTCCCCAAGGAGATGAAAATAATATGCACAGGATAATGTCCTTTTTTCCTCTTCATATAGCAGTATTTTGGGGAAGACAGAGCCAAGGAGAAGTAATTGGCTCAGAGTCACCTGAGGTTAGATTTGACCCTGAATGTCCTGCATCCTAGTTTAACTGCTTAACCATCACGGAACAGTGGCAATCCCAATCCTCTATAAGGATTCTCCTGTGAAGGTTTTGGATCAATCCCATCAGGTACATTCATTAATAGGACTATGCAAAGGTTCAGATTTAAAGGTAATCTGATGTAATCATCCCTTCCAATTCCATCATCAAGGTCATTTAGCATGCTAAATTGAATCAGGTGCCTTGAATCAGTTCAGAGATCTGATGGACTGCTAAAAACAAGCCTCCATGCTTTTATCATGTCTTCAAATCTTTTTGATTCAAGGGCACAAATTGTAAACTTGAAGTAGCTTGGTTCTTTGAATCAATCAAAATTCAAAATGAACTGTACTCTCCTAGTAATTGCATTCTTCCACTGGATTCAACAGAAAGGTGAGAGATTCCAAAGTATAAATATTACATGCTTTTAAAGGTCCAGAAACCTTTGTCTTTGCCAGCATCATCCAGTGCTTCTAAAGAACTTGAATTTTCTCACATCTTCTATCTAGACCAGGACTTAAGAAATTGAGTTCTCTTCCCTTTATCCCATTTAGGATTTTTCTGCCAACTTTTAGAGTTTCCCAAGATTTAATGGGAGGAAGTCATGACAGGGAGATCTTGGTATGTAGCTTCATCGTGCTTCTCAAGATGCTGTCTCTGAAATCCTCTACTTCTGCAGACATGCTTGGCAGCATCTGGATTCTAATCATTCTTCCATCCATTTTCATGAAGTTTTATGGCAAGGTTCATTTGCAAAAATAAATTGAAATGAAATAAAAATAGAGGAACTGTTCCACAAGAGCAAAGACATCTTGCTTTGGGAGCAGACTTAATCCATCTTTCTTATAATAAAACCCAAAACAGTTTGTGGGGGAAAGGGGTGGAATGGGATACCATAAATTTCAAAAAAAATCATAGTCATCTAATGCTTTGGGTTTGAGTTTGCTTTGTTTCTGAGGGCCATTGCAACCAATGTGTGCTGTCTGGGTCTTTTTAACCTCCAGACCAAATACAAGGACCATTTCCTATATACTATTCTAAGCAGAAATTCACATATTCCAGATGGCACATCATGTTTAAATGCTATTGATAGGTGGGAGCAGGGGTGGGTTCTAAATTTTTTTACTACCGGTTCTGTGGACGTGGCTTATTTTGTGGGTGTGGCTTGGAGGTCATGTGACTAGGTGGGCGTGGCTAGCTGGTCAGAGTCACTTCTGGAAGGTCCTCGCACTTACGACCCGACTCATTTGTTTGCTTTTAACACTGATCAGCTGTAGGACGGCCCTTTGAAGCCCCGCGGCAAGAGTTTAAACAGTTTTTTTCCCTCTAGTCATCAGCTGGGACTCAGGAGGCAGCAATAGATTGGGGGTGGGACCAAATAAAAGGTAAGAATAACGTGGGTGTGGGGGGGAGGGCGGGGGGGGAGAACCGGTTCGGTGACGTCATATCGTCACTGCTACCGGCTCGGCCGAACCGGACCGAACTGGGAGGAACCCACCACTGGGTGGGAGTGATCATTCAATTGCACTCTTTCTTTTTTTGCTTATTCTTGTCAACTTTGGATACATCATAAACTTGAATGTCATCAGCATCTTAACTATTGTTGGGTACAGTGGCCCATAAAGGGTCAGAACAGGATGGAAAAAAGAAACGGCGTTACAATTTTTGGACATAGCATAATAGCCTTCCAGCTTTGTTAATATTTCCTGAGGTCGAGATTTTAACAAATTCAACTATAATTCAGTAAGCAAACAAATGCATTGTCTATAATGTATCATTATTTCTCTGTTAGATCCTCTCATAATATAGAGAGAGGGAGGGAGGGAGGGAAGGGGGGGAAACCAGCCATTTGGGGGGAAATGAATTAAAAGCTGCTAATTTCCAGTTATGTCCAATTTTTTTGAGTGGTGCTCATCTCCATTTCTTAGTCAAGGAAGCCATCATTGTCTGAAGATACTTCTGTGGTTATAGTAGCCAGCATGACTATACGCTACGGTCATGGAATGCTGTTACCTTTCCATCTAGGTGGTACCTATTTATCTATTCACATTTGCATGTTTTCAAACTGCTAGGTGGACAGAAGCTGGGGCAAGTAATGGGAGCTCCCTCTGTTGCCCGGCACTTGGGTCTTAAACCCGGACTATTAGTTTTCCAGCTGACAAGCTCAGTGCCTTTAACCACTGAGCCATTGCGCCCCCTGCTCTGAATGTTTAAAAATATACCATTTTGCAGTGTTCTGAGCTCCTTTGCAGGGTAGTAGAGAATATGGTGCTCAGTTTTGTTTGCTTTTACCTTTTTGTGTGTGTGAATTGCCTTGTCCCTGATCTGAAAAAACTTCATAAATGAGTCCCCTCCAAGACTGGAGTGAGATGCAAGAAGTCAGAAAGGCTGATAGAAAAATATTTGAATGTGCCTACAGATTTGATAAGCTACGTAGAAAAGTGTTTTTACTTATTAATAGAAAAAAAAATGGAAACTACTTGACTTTCTGTTACAGAATTCCAAATCTTATAAGTAGCCACCGAGAAGGTCCACTCTCATGTTTCCACCACATTGATCTCTGGCAGTTGTGTGGAAGCAAGAGAACATCTTATGATGCAGATCTTGTTCTTCAGAGAGATTTAAGACTCGAGACTAATGGGAAGTGTTGCTATGTGATCAGAATGTTCTATCTATGATGCCTGATTCACACATGAAAGTTCCCATTTCTTGCTACAACTACCACATAAACAATGCTATTTTAAGAAGCCAGGAATCTATTACAGCAGTTGTTTCATCAAAGGATGTAAGACAACCGCTAAGGAGCTAGCCGGCTTCGTAGATATGACTGTGCAATTGTTCATTTTAAACCATGAACATCTTGCTGGTTCGACTAATTGCATCATTTATCTAAACTCTATTAGGGCAGACAATTTTTAGTAAGCAGTGAGCTAAGAGAGGATTTAGGAGAAGAAATTAGCGAAGCAGCCATTGAATGTGGCTTAAGGGAGGGGAAATGGCAAAATACATTCTGTACAGCTTGCGTCAGAACTGAAGGAATACAGAATAACAGAGGCACAAAATTTCTGCACTATTGCAAATTATTACCCTGTTTCCTCCAAAATAAGACATCCCCTGATAATAAGCCCAATCGGGCTCTTGAGCTCATGGCAATAAGGCCAAGAGCTTATTTCAGGGTTCAAACAAATATAAGACCGGGTCTTATTTTCAGGGAAACATAGTAATAATTGTGTAATTTGCCTTTGTTTCTATAAAAGAAGGACTGCACATAAAAGAATATGTCCATTCATTGGTCTTGCCAACCACCCACAGGTTATCATTTTTAGGATATAATGATCTATTCCCCATCTTCATGCCAATGTTGCCTCTTTTGACCCCAAGAGACCTTCATTCTTCTCTCTTAGCACTGTGATTTGCTTATCTTATTACAAAGGAGGAAGAGGAGTCTGGCAGAAACAGCCTTCCAGTGCGGCTGCCATTTCCTTTCAATCAATCAATCAGAATAGAGTTGGAAGGGACCTTGCAGGTCTTCTACAAGGTCCTAGTTTGTAGGTCCCCTGCTTAAGAAGGACACCCTATACCAGTGTTTCTCAACCTTGGAAGCTTGAAGATGGTGGACTTCAAGAGCCTTGTTAGTACAGTGGTCTAAGGCACCCTGTTATTAAGCTGGTTATTAAGACCAGCTGCCTGCAATTACTGCAGGTTCGAATCTCGCCAAGGCTCAAGGTTGACTCAGCCTTCCATCCTTTCTAAGGTAGGTAAAATGAGGACCCAGATTGTGGGGGCAATAAGCTGACTTTGTATAAATATACAAAAGTATGAAGGCTATTGCTTAACGCATTGTAAGCCACCCTGAGTCTCCGGAGAAGGGCGGCATATAAATCAAATAAAAAAAAAAAAACCTCCCAGAATTCTGGGAGTTGAAGTCCACCCATCTTCAAGCTACCAAGGTTGAGGAACACTGCCCTATACCATTTCAAACAATTGACAACTGACTGTTCAGACTCTTCTTAAAAACCTCCAGTGATAAATCACCCACAACTTCTGGGGGCAAGCTGTTCCACTGATTAATTGCCCTCACTGTTAGGACGTTTCTCCTTAATTCCAGGCTGCTTCTCTCCTTGATTAGTTTCCATCCATTGTTTCTTCTCTTGCCTTCTGGTGCTTTGGAAAATAAGTTGTTCCCATCCTCTTTGTGGCAGCTCCTCAAATGCTGGGATACTGCTATCATGTCACTCCTAGTCCTTCTTTTCTCTAGACTAGCCAGACCCAGTTCCTGCAACTGTTCTTCATACGTTTTAGTCCACAGTGAAGGGATTGTGCTACTTTAATTACAGCACCCAAATCATCAGAGAAGATAAATCAGAACACACAAGATTTTGCAGCATTTTTCTTTCTAAATTTCTAGCCAAACTCACTGCATTCCTCAAGTTGTTAAATCTCATCCTGCTCCTAAAAGAGAATTATAAATGCTAATATAAGCTCTTACCAAGTCCAAATCAGATGACCTCACCTATTTTCACTAGTCCAATATATTTTCTCCCTTCCTCCCAAATGCATGGAAAAAATCAACTTTTACAACCTGGTTATGCAGCACAATAATTCAATTTTGGGGATTGCTGTGGTGTTGGCTACCAGCTTTTTTGACTTCAAAACAGGGTTGGATCAAGTCACAGGGGATCAATGGATGTTAGCTTTGATTGGCTCTGAAGGTCATCAGCTGGAAAAGTGGGCTTCTAAGTTACGGTAATTGGCCTCAATGAGAATAGACTGCTGGGGGAAGGATCTGATCCATAAGGCACTACATATGTTTTCATCTGCTTCCTTTGAGAGATGTTAAACATGTGAGAAAAAAATATCAACCTAATTCAACAAATCAGATGGATTTCAGCTAAGGATATAACTGAAGGATATAAGGATAGATGAACCTGGACTCTCTACCCAAAGCACCTTTCCCTACTGATATCTAATCAGGATACAAGAATGTCCTGGCTATGTATATTCTTCACCATTGCACGACATTGCCCTTATCTTGTCCAAAACTCATAGGTGAGATGGATCATCTTCATTTGTACCACTGTTAAAACAACATTTCTTCATTATTCTAGCACCACCTAAGGAAAGTCTTGGAGTGTACAAAATTCTCCAGGCCTCTTAACCATTACCTTGGAGGGAAATCAAAGGACTTCAAGAGTTTAAAGCAAAAGTATTAAAGGAAAGATAAGGATCATCCACAAGGGCAGCAAATTTCAAGCAAATACAGATTTGGAATAGCTCAGTGGCATCTGGATTAGCTCAGTGGAATAGCTCAGTGGGACAGATAGGTACAGCTGTGGGGAAAGGCTTTTAAAGAGCTCTGGGAGATTCCAAATCCAAGCAGGAATCCTCTATAAATCCTCCTCATGATCTCACTGCAGGATCCAGACTGGGTTAGTCACTGGGACCAGAGGTTTAGTCTTCCAAGTTTTCAGACTTTTTCTGGATCCCTTCCTCAGGGAACTTCCCTCTAGCAGAAGGTTAGAGAGAAGTCCCCTGAGGATGGGCTCCAGCACAAGCCTGAAAGCTCGGAAGACTAAACCTCTGGTTTCAGTGACCGACCCAGATTGGATCCTGCAACATTATCCTGGGACACGTATGTTTTTCTTCATTCATATATCCCTTTTAACCAGTGGTGGGATTCAGCTGGTTCGTACCAGTTCAGGCGAACCGGTTATTAAATTACCCACCCCACCCCTATCAAAGTGGATCCTGGGTCCTGCACTGCTCTGCAATGGAGAAACAGGCAACTGAGCAGCCAGCATAAGGGAAGGAGAAGGCAGCCTTCCCTCTTTCTTCTCCCTGATCCTCCTCCTTCCCTCGTGCCGGCCACTCTGTTGCCCGTTTCTCCATTGCAGAGCAGTGCCCAGGATCCACTTTGATAGCAGGGGGGAGGGGTGTAATTTAACAACCAGTTTGCCCAGGATCGTCCCACATATGCAGTGGAACTGGAGGAAGGGGATGGGCCACGCCTCCCACAACAGCCAATCTGACCCTGGGCAAACTGGTTGTTAAATTATTTGAATCCCACCACTTCTTTTAACTCCCTAATAGAGCAGCTGGCATTAGTTAGTCTTCATTTTTCTTGCATGATGCCTTGAGGAACCAGCCAAAGGACAAAGTCACAGGGCAGACCAATTGTGCATGAAGTTAAATCAGCATATACAGTTCAGATACGGTTCTTTTAATCTGGCATTCAGTGACAACTACTTACAGTAACCCATAGAAGATCTTGGCACAATGTCATTATTTTCCTTTCAGATACATAGCCTGATTCTCAGATTTCAAATAGGCATGGGAATAAATTGTGTTAGAGCTAAAAATGGCTGTTTGTTTGGAGATAGGATGACTTGCAACAGTGTGTGTCCATATTGGGCTCGCCTGGCCACCAGTCTTTGAGATGTTTGTGTGATCTCAGTTACACAGTTACTTGTTAGGTTGGCACGGTGTTCAAAAATAATCTTTTTTTTTTTTAAGAAAGAGTGTGAGAGTAATTAATAAACTTTCAATAAAGTTTTCATCTGGGCCTTACAAACTCAAGCAATTTCAGAATGGTCTCTAGGATCATTGTTTGAAAAATAACAGGAAGGTTTTACAAGAATTGCACTCTTTTTGATAGATCAGACTTTTCAGGGGTGTCCTATGCAATTTTCTTTGTTTAGAAAAAAACTGGGGGTGGTAGTTGTTTCATTTTTGAAGAGCTGATACTTAACAGATCATTGCAATCAGATAAATGGTGGGGCGGGGGGGGGGGGGCGCTTTTAAAGAAGAGAGCCAGGCAACCATGCCACTAAATATCATAATAATAAGAATTGAATTAAGAATAAAAAGAATTGAATTAAAGTTGCCATCTTGCATTAAGGTTCTTACTAGCTCATCAACATAATCAAAGTGAGTTACCTTACAGGTAGTCCTTGCTTACAATCATTTGCACCGTTACGATGGTGCTGAAAAAGGAGACTTACAATTGGTCCTTGAAGTTGTGGCCATAATAGCACCCTTGCAGTCACGTGATCATGATCTCAGCTCTTGGCAACCAGATCGCACTTAAGATGGTTGCCATATCCCCTGGTCACATGATGGCCATTGGCAAACCTTCCTTCCGGTTTTCAGTTGCACACCCTGCCTCACCTACCTAATAATGCATGAGCCACTCTTAAACAATGACAACTGGGAGTGCCAGGATCATTGTCACTAAGCAATGCGGTCACATGACATTGTGCTTTACAACAGCATTTATTAGCAACAGAAATTCTGGCTCCAATTACCTTCCTTAACCAATGACTATCTGTATTCTATTTCAGACCAAATTAGTAATGTTAATTAACAGGAGAATTCCTGGCTTA
Source organism: Arizona elegans (assembly GCA_022577455.1). NCBI lineage: Eukaryota > Metazoa > Chordata > Lepidosauria > Squamata > Colubridae > Arizona > Arizona elegans. Next base: position 3,503,748 of record JAKOOJ010000013.1, on the reverse strand, counting down.
ATGAAGGGCTTGTGATGTTAAAGTAGGAGTAGCAGAAGCCCTGTGCGTCCACACAAAAATAATTACTTGTATGTAAGATTTTCTTCTTGAGAAATTAGCTTTGAAAATGGGATTGCAATGTGCTCAAAGCATAGCATTAACTGGAATAACAATATTTTATTATATGAAAGAAATGTGTTTTGTCTGCAGAAGGATTTGGGAGCAAACCTATGTTTTCCAGATAAAATGGATCAGAAAACATGTCATGCTAAATATTTCTTTGACCCTGTAGCTCAAGGCAAGCCAACTTTTCTGCATCCAAGGATGCACTTGATTATTAATATAATTGCTCCTGAGGGAGCAATAAAAACTCCTTTAAGTATTATGACAAAGATATCAACAAGCTGAACAAGGCTGGATGTTTTCAGCCCCGTCGAGAATAAAAGATGGAAATTGATGTGTTGTGCATCGGAGAGTCATCCACTTCTATCCTTGTTTTGCTTAAAAGTAGCAAATATAACACTCCTGAAAATAATGTTGCTGCTGAATCTCAAGATGCTCTACCACAGGTACACTTCACACCATGAACTGTTTCCTTATTCTAAGCGTTGGGGTGGCCAATGGGGCTCAAGAAAATCAGGATAGATGTCGCAATTGTGTAATCAAAGGCCAACCCTTTTTAAAATATGTTGAATGTAAAAAAAAACAAGAACAGGAATTCAACTGCACAGACACACCAGAGCCTAGTGGCGCAGCAGACTAATAGCCTGTTATTAACATTCAGCTGCCTGCAATTACTGCAAGTTCGAATCTCCCCAGACTCAAGGTTGACTCAGCCTTCCATCCTTTCTAAGGTAGGTAAATTGAGGACCCAGTTTGTGGGGGCAATAAGCTGACTTTGTATAAATATACAAAAGTATGAAGGCTATTGCTTAACACATTGTAAGCCGCCCTGAGTCTCCGGAGAAGGGCGGCATATAAACATATGAGCCATGGTGGTACCATGGTTACAATGCAGTATTGCAGACAAACTCTGCCCACAGCCTGGAGTTCAATTCTGATGGGGCTCAAGGTTTTACTCAAATCTTGAGTACTCAAACCTTCCAAGATCAGTAAAATGAGGACCCAGTTTGTTCAGGGCAATATACTGACATTGTAAATCACCCAGAGAGTGCTGTGAAGCACTATGGAGTGGTATATACAGTAAATCTAAATACTGTTGTTATTGCTGTTGCCATTTTGACTTTTGTGATTGCCTCCCACATATGATGGATTATTTCCTCTTTACATTCTCAAATACTTCCATTTGTACTTCCGTACATTGTTTTTTGCAAATCATCTTCCCAAAGCACATTATTACTGTAATGAATGTGTACATTTTATAAGAATACTTCATACAGATGTACACAGACTTCGCTGCAAAATCCACTGATGTGCAAATTTCAAAAGAATGCTAAATTTCCATGTAGGTGGTTCAAAAATATAAAATTAGGTACATTAATTCAAGTGCAATTTTCCCCATCTCTGTTTACCTCTCTCTTCCAGCAGTCAATAAAACCGACATCAGAAGCAAAAAATGCTAATAGCAATTCATCAGACAAGTAGCAAATGAACAGGGAACATGTGTTTGTTAACACTCATTAAAACACCCCATGAAGGAAGGACAAAATCTTTGAGGTTACAAAATTGTACTGATAACATTGTAGTCTTCTTATTTCTTCCTTCCTGTTAAAAATCAGAGGATTAGAAAAAAGGAAGAAAAGAAGACCTACCGTATATCATTGGCAAAGGAGAAAGTTTTGGTTTCCAAATGCAAAATTTAACAAATTTTTTTTTAATTTTTTTAAAAAAAATTTAAAAGTTTTAACAGATCTGTTAAATCTGTTAAATATCATTGGTAAAGGAGAAAGGGGTTAACACAATGACAAAACAGCCACTACTAAAAATAATCAAGAAAAACTTTTCATTTTTATCTTAGAGTCACTATTCTTCAAAGTAGCTTGATGCCACATTGTTGATATCAGTTGATTCCCTCTTTCATGAAAATATGGACAAAATTACTGCATTGGGGAAAAATATTTGCAAAAAAATGTAGACTGTTGCTAGTGGTTTTGGAGAAATGTAATCTAAAATACAGATTCACAAAAATGAAGAGAACTAAACCAAATCAAGCAGAATTCCTGCCACCAAATTGGTAAACCCAATGATAAGAATTGGTTTACTACTTGTATGAAATAAGCCTTGAGTTAAACAGATTAAAAAGCAGTTAGACGGTAGTGATTATCAAGATATGGTTAAACTACAACTCATGGCATTCTTCACCATTGGACATGGATATCAATTATCATTCTTGGAAAACAATTTATGATAGGTATAAGCCAGTGGTGGGATTCAGCCAGTTCGCACCTCTTCGGGAGAACCGGTTGTTAAATTTCTGAGCAGTTTGGTGAACTGGTTGTTGGAAGCAATCATTAGGACAGAGAACCGGTTGTTAAATTATTTGAATCCCACCACTGGTATAAGCTAATGCCAATTAATGTAAAAAATCTATTTGCTGTATTTATTTGTATTTATTTATTTAATGTATTTATTAATACATTTGTAATACAAAATGTAATTTATTAATAAACCTCCTATACAATAAAAAAACAATGAAAGCAATTCCATTGAATGTATTTATTAATACATTCAAACAAGTGACAAAATCTGGAATCAGAATTCAAAAAATCATTGCATTATTTTATAAAATTTTGGAAAGAAAAGCGAAAGGGAAAGGGAAAGGGAAAGGGAAAGGGAAAGGGAAAGGAAAGGAAAGGAAAGGAAAGGAAAGGAAAGGAAAGGAAAGGAAAGGAAAGGAAAGGAAAGGAAAGGAAAGGAAAGGAAAGGAAAGGAATTTTTCTCAAGGCACTAGATTATTCAAAAAACAATGGGAGACACGTTCAAGAAAAGCCAGATTACAAATGGGAGGTAGAATTCTTTACATGTTCATTAATTCTACGTTTCCACTGCACCTCCAAAAGTGTGCACCTCAAAATTCAATATTCAATGAACAGTACAAGGCCTTACAGTATATACTGTTACGCAAGCATTTGAAACTTCCTTTCACTATTGCACCCCAAGATTGGGAAATGTGCCATCACTATTTTTAGCAAACTTGGCATTATCTCAGGATTCCACTTAAAGTTTGCCAAAAGTTGCAGCAAAGTTGAATTACTGGGGAAATTTTCTCCAATACCTAACTCTGAATGATTTAATAAATCATTTTCCGTGTTGCCTCTTGTTTACCTCGGGTGTAAGACAGTTGAAGAAGGAAAGCTAAAAGGAAAATATTTGTACTTTGTTGCTACAGAGAATTAATACTGATGCGTTAAACACTTTTTTTTTTTAGTACTGGCCCCAACTAGCTCTCCATTTCTTCTATTGTTTTTCCATCAACATCATCTTTCTAGTTATCTTAACCTTTGATTCACACCAAACACAAACGCTGCACAGGATTGATGTATCATTACTATTTTTGTTAGCTTCAGTCCCATTAGTCATGTTTCAACTAGAACTATTTTAATCAGCAGGATTTTGATTGATGCTACTCTACTGCAGTCATAAGTAAAGATTGTCTCTCTTGAGTTGAAACACTATGTAATTCTAGTGAAGACTCATTATGAAGAAAGAAAAAGAATCAAAGAATTATACGGTTATGCAATAACCGTTAAAACCTCCTGTACAATAAAAAAAATAGCAATGAAAGTAATCCCATTCAATTGATTGAATGTAATGGATTCTCAATGCAGAGAATGATATATATTGATCTGCAACCAGTCTACACATATAAAACCAATGGATTCAGAATTATGATAAGCCAATGAACACAACCCTTTTGCTTGCTATTCCCCCACACACAAATATGGTCAATTCAACGTAGCTATTTATTGTTTGTAAAAACAATAAATTTATTTGTAAATTTTATTGGCCATCCATCTTACCACAGGGTAACTCTGGGTGGGTTACAATCTTAAAATTAAACACTAGTAATCAGTAATTTAAGCAAAGTTTGTAGGATCATAGGCCTTAAACTAAAATTACTCAGATCAAACTATAGCAACATATGCCATATTACCCCGTTTCTCCGAAAATAAGACCCAACCGGAAAATAAGCCCTAGCATGATTTTTCGGGATGCTCATAATATAAGCCCTATCCCCCAAAATAAGCCCCAGTTAAGATTGTCAGCCAGATGGATGCATTTAGTACCGCATTTCCCCCCAAAATAAGACCTAACCAGAAAATAAGCCTGAAAATAAGACCCGATCTTATTTTCGGGGAAACACGGTACCAACAAGCGATGAATACAAAATTCCATACTATAAAGTTTGACAACTCCCTAACTATTCTGCTTTTAAGTAGTTAGCCAATGTTTTTAGGGTAGCTATCCATTAAGGAATCCTAGTTTCATTATCTCATAAGCAAGAGAAAAAATGTTTTTCCTTGATGAATTCAGTTCATGAAGAATGAATCATTTCTATCACACAGATAAAGAACTGAAAGCAATAATAGGCAAATCTATCTGGGCTTAGCCACAAATGCAAAATCTACAGCCAAACAGATCTGGCCAACTTACTTTGAAATCTTTAATCTATAAACCCCAGGCATGGTGAAAATAAACCATATTACTTACATACATAACTCTTTCATTAGTGATGGTCTTTGTTTTTTTTTTTAAAGGACATTTAAGAATCTGTGCAAACTTTCATCTGGGCTTTATAAATTGATGGGAAATTAGTACAAAGGAATATGCAGTCAACAACAACCAAACAAAGTAAAATTGACAGTTTGCCAATATACGATAGCAACATTAGAAGAAAACATCTGACAATATTTGATAGCAAAGCTGCAATAAAAAGCCCGAAATAAATTCTGCATTATCACTGAAACCTAGTACAGTAACTGTATTTCCTATATTGAAAATGGATTCCCTGAATCTGTTAAAAATAACAACATCTGTAAAAGAGGCAAATATTCAAAGTCAGCTACCCTGAGTACTGAAGATAAACTATCAGCCAGAGGCTTAGGGTCTGGCTGAGCTTTTTATAGACCAAACAGCTGTCCCCAGAATTCACTGGGATATTAAAATCTTTGAACACCATTTATATCAGCCATCTCTCTTTTTACTAGATTACAACGTGGCAAAAACAAGACAGGGCCGTTTACTGCTTAATCCTTGCCAAGTCTTCGTTCCCATAGGATTTCGTGTTTAAGTCAGTTTAGTGAATATATTTCAGTATAAAGAGAAGTGTTGACATATTTTTTTCCACTTAGAAAAGAAAATAACATGGAAATTACTCCAGCTGTTTTATAACAAACATGGTCACTTGTTGAAAGATATAACAAGAATGGGGGAGTTTATGGCCTTCCAGATAATACTGGAACTTTCACCAACACGGGCAATCGATTATATCAACCCTTCAAGACAGGGGTGGATTTCACTTACCTTTGCTACCATTTCACTCGTGCTTGCTTTGCTTGTGCGTGCGCCACTTCCGCACATGTGCAGAAGCTTCTGTGCATGCACAGAGAGTATTTGATGACATCCGCGTGGTTGGGCGGAGCCTCCCACCACCACTGCTACTGGTTTGCCCGAACTGGGGCGAACCGGTAGCAACCCACCACTGCTTCAAGATAGGACTTGTTAGGAAACAGGTTATATACACTGTTATCAGGATTATTAAATTAGAACACAATCTTGAAAGCTTGGCTGTATCTTACCCTACCCTCCCTCTTATATACCAGGGTATTAGGATGAGACAATCTGAGCTTCTTTCTAGTACTTTCTATGTTTCCTGCATTTAAAGCATGCTTCTGTTTTGTAACCATTTCTCCATAATTTCTCCAAGGTCAGCCCCCAAGCCTGATCTGTACAATTAGGAATGTGAAAGAGACTGCTTGAAATCTAGAAAGACTTTTAGTGAAAAGAAGGACTAGGGATGAGATGATAGCAGTCTTCCAATATCTGAGAAGTTGTCACAAAGAAGAGGGAGTCAAGCTATTCTCCAAAGCACCCGAAGGTAGGATAAGAAGCAAAGGATGGAAACTAATCAAAGACTAGTTTGGCTTAGGCCCGGGGTACTTGCAGGACCATCTCCAGCCACTCTCCCACTGTCCTGTGCGCTCTCACAGAGTCAGCCTCCTCAGGGTGCCATCGGCCAAACAATGTCGGTTGACGGCCCCCAGGAGGAGAGCGTTCTCTGTGGGAGCCCCAACCCTCTGAAATGGATTGCCCACCGAGCTCAGGACAGCCCCCGACCTTCTTTCCTTCCATCGCGAGCTGAAGACGTGGCTCTTTCGTCAACTCAACTGATCCGTTTGGAGGTACACTGCCATAATTTTAAACTGCTTTTAATAGGGTTGTTGATTTTAATTTATTTCATTGTGATTTGTATTGGAATTTGTCATTTTGTAAGCCACCTTGAGTCCCCAGGGAGAAAGGCGGCATATAAATCGCAATAATAAATAAATAAATAAATAAATAAATAAATAAATAAATAAATGAGAGAAGCAATCTAGAAAGAAGGAGAAATTTCCTGACAGAACAATTAATCAGTGGAATGAATCAGGCCTCCAGATACTCCAACACTGCAGGTTTTAAAAAGAGATTGGGCAACCATTTGTCTGAAATGGTATAGGGTTTCCTGCCTGATCAGGGAGTCAGACTAGAAGAACTCCAAGGTCCCTTCCAACTTTGTTACTCTGTTTTTCTGACTTAGCTTCCCCAGACATTACTTAATAAATTTTCTGGGAAATGTTGGTTCATCCCATAGTTCTAACAATAAAGTATGAAATGGAAAATGAAGCTGGACATAATAGAACAGGGTGTCACCAAGCATCTTTATAAAACTTTCTCCAGCATAATGTGTTTCACATAGGTTAAATTTAACTGTCCTGATTTCTTACAATCTTAGCCAACGAGCGTGCTTATTCAGAGATTGGGGAAACCGAATATATCTTGTAGCCATAAGGTTAGTAAAGGTTATTACAACTTGTATTCATTTCACTTTGTGAAGTCAGGAAGCATTGACTTTTTAATGCCTAATTACTGCTTTGAAGTTGATACCTGATTACCAACTGATCCCTTGGGCCAGATCCAACTGTTTGAAGAGTATAATTTTTCAGAGGTCAGAATGCCTGCATATTGGCTCATTACAATAGGGATAAAGGGCCTCAGTTCCTGGAAGACAAAATATCTGGCAAGGTGTCATTGTATTAAAGTAGTCAGGCCATCTGTTGGTCCACCAACAGGGAAAATGAACATGATATTGTGTTTCCTCAAAACAGATTCTGCCAACTCATAGAAATCCCATTAGGATTGGTGTCATTTATTTTACATTGTGTTTTTAAAATTCACATTCATCTGCTTTTTCTGACCAAGGATTTTCTGCACTCTGAAGGACAGAATTAGTTCATCACTCCCCCTTCTTGAGTTTAAGGGCCAGATTGCACAATCCACAGAAATCAAATTATAAACTTTCAATCTTAAACTGCATATTATGGGGGCAGAGGCAATTAATACCCTAAAATGTTTCCCCTAGGAAAAAACCAAAGTATCTCTGCGGGTAGAAAAGCAATACCTATTTCTGTCTTTGATGATCTATTGGTTTTCATTATTCTTTTTAAGTAATCCATCAAGATAAGTGTTTGTTATTGAGTGAAACTACCTTCTTGCTTTCCGTGTGTGAGGAGTTGTTCATTTGTTTTTGTGGAACCATCTGTAGTTTGGAGCCTTCCCTCCATCTGTTTAGTGAAAAGTTAAATTTTATTTCGTAGGTTTCTGCTAGAAATAAGAACACTGATGTCTATGGAGATTCTGTCATCCAGGTCATGACGGTCTCAAAAGTGCTTTTTCAAAAGGCAACTGAACGTTTTTTTTCTTTGTTTTTCCTTGAAGACATTTACTTTCTCATCCAAGAAGCTTCATCGGTTCTTGGAGAATTGTGGGAGAGATGGAAGGCTTGGTACTGACAGGATTCCTGTCAGAACTAAGCCTCCTATCTCTTCCACCATCCTACCAGAACCAAAGAAGCTTCCTGGATGAGAAGTGAAATGTCTTCAAGGAACACCAAAGGAAGTCCAGTTGCCTTTTGAAAAAGCACTTTTGAGACAAGAACATTGATCTAACTATTGAAAGCAGGGGTGTTAAGTCTTTTTGAACATATCAGAGGCATGTCAAAAATTATCCCCTAGGACAGGGATGTCAAACTCAAGGCCCGGGGGACAGATCCGGCCTGCAGGTGCTTAGATCTGGTCCATTAGGCCACACTGGAAACAGCAAAGGACTGGGCCACAGTGCCTCTGCCAGCAAAAATGGAGCTCGGGAGGGCTATCCACCCAAGCTCCATTTTTGCTGGCAGAGGATTTCAGGAGGCCGTTGCAGCCAAATGCAGAGCTTGGGAGCCCATTTTCATTGCAGAATATCCGGGCCATGACAGGCACCCCCAACATGAGTAACGTCGAGCTGGCCAGGTCCATCCTGGCTACCCCCACCCAGGGCCCCCAAGATCAAACACAACTCTGATGCGGCCCTCAAATGAAATTGAGTTTGAGACCCCTGCCTTAGGACCAGGGGTGAAATGCTCTCAGTTCAGACCGGATCACCTGATCCGGTAGCGATGGAGGCGAGTGGTTCGGAGAACCGGTAGCAAAAATCCCTGCACTCCTCCTCCCATGCCCAGCTGAACCAAAATGCTTTTAGAAGCCTCTGACGATCAGGCAACTCAGCTGGGATCACCAGAGGCTTTTAAAGGCGTTTTTTTTCCTACAACCTTTTGGCTGAAGAGGTTGCAGAAAAAAATGCTTTTAGAAGCCTCTGACGATCCCAGCTGAGCCGTGGGATCATCAGAGGCTGTTTTTTTTTTTTTTTTACTTTTAAAAGCATTTTTTCTACAACCTCTTTGGCCAAAAAAAATGCTTTTAAAAGTTTTTTTTTAAAAAGCCTCTGATGATCCCACGGCTCAGCTGGGATCGTCAGAGGCTTCTAAAAGCATTTTTTTCTGCAACCTCTTCAGCCAAAAGGTTGTAGGAAAAAAAACGCCTTTAAAAGCCTCTGGTGATCCCAGCTGAGTTGCCTGATCGTCAGAGGCTTCTAAAAGCATTTTTTTTCTGCAACCTCTTAAGGTTGTAGAAAAAATGCTTTTAAAAGAAAAAAAAAAGTTGGCCATGCCCACCCAGTCACATTACCCCCCCCCAAGCCACGCCCACAGAACTGGTAGTAACAAATTTTAGATTTCACCCCTGCCTAGGACAAAATGATTCACTGATTCACAAAATGGCTACTGTGTTAAGCATTACTAATCATAAAAGACCCATTTTTAAGAAGACAACCGATTGAGTTTCCTCCCAACGTCTTTCTGTACCCCTTTTTGCCAAAATTCTTCAACTCTCCAACTTTAACTTCCTTTCTTAGGAGGTAATGCTAGTCAAATAGCATATACCCACCCATGGTTTTTGATTTATTTTCTAAGGATGCCCCATGTGACATCTAACCATTTCAAAAGAAAGACAACATTAGAGGTTTGTGGTTCATTTTGTGATATGGCTGTTTATCCCTTCTTTTATATAAATATCAATTTTAAAAAGTGAAGCGGAACAACAGACTCAACTGAATATTCTTGATAAGTTTGCAACAACTTTTTGAGAGGGTTCATTTGATGCATGGATTTAGCATGGTTATCTGATGTTCAGAAGTTCTTTTCTTATTGAACAATATGCTAATTAAAGTTTCTGGATATCAACATCAGAATCCAATCAGGCAGTACTATCTTACATGCATTACATTTTTTTAAATCCTAGGTTCACCTGCAGGCATCATCAATGCAGGTAATGTTTTTAAAAAAACTTTAAGTTTATGAAAACCTTGTGCTATTTCAGTTAAAGAACATTTAACCGTTACATTTTCACATACTCAATATTCTGTCTAAATGGCAGGCTTAGACTTATTTGCAAAATTTATCTAGCAATTAGAGTATACAGTGCTGAAAAAATGACACTTCGGGAGAACCGGTTGTTAACTTTCTGAGCAGTTTGGCAAACTGGTTGTTGGAAGAAATCATTAGGGCAGAGAACCGGTTGTTAAATTACTTGAATCCCACCACTGCATATAGCCATATCCTAGTTTAGTTTAATTCAATGACTAATAATACTAAGTTAATACCTGTTGAAGGATACATTAGAGTTATGTAAATACACAATCCTGAGTTTCAATCTGGAAATGAAGTTGATTCAAAATGTTGAATCAAATATTTTTACATTGAGTTAGATGGATTTGGATGAGAGTCTACGTGTATAGAAATATCTGTTCCCAAAATGAATTGGAAATATAAATCTATTCAATTGTAATGTCCAAATGAAATAGAGTTAATGTTCTGAACTGATTTAAATCAGATATCTTTGGTCTGATTATTCACACAGGACTTCTGACTAAGAGATTATAATCTAAATTTATAATTTGGAATAAGAGAAACCATTTGGCAAATTAATAAAAATGTATCAGGAAACGGTCAAGAGAGAAACAGAAGAATTGTACAAAGTGTAACTGTTGTAGCAACTAAACATATTGTTAAAAAGGAAAGTATTGATTGGATGAACCTTCTCAAATATAATCCAATTATAATACTTAAGCAGCTGATCATCTGAAATAAGTATATTCCATCTTTTCCTGAAGTTTGTAACCTCCAGGTTACAATAATCACTGTCTCTTCTTGATGATGGTGATAATGGCTTCTGGAATAAACCCTAATGATATCAAATGTTGCCTCTAGATGAGATGAGCGTCATATAAATCTAATAAATAAAATGACACATATGTGTGCTGATTTCATAACTACCATAATCCTGCACATGCATATATGACACAGGTATGCAAGTCATGGCATTGATGTGACAGTATTATATCACATACGTCACCACTGACATATACTTAATATACTTATTATATATTAATGTACTTAGACATAAGACATACTGTTTATTTACCCATGTAGTATGGCTGTATTACTGTTATCCTTCTCATCTTTTCTACTACTATTACTGGTATCACTGTTATGATTACTATTACTTTGTTGTTTTGTATGCACACTGCACCGGAGACAAATTCCTTGTGTGTTTAATCACGCCTGGCCAAATAAAAGTATCCTATTCTAATCTATGGTACTTGTCTCTGCCTCCCTGAAGACATTCAAGGATGGTGGGAGTTTTAGCCCACAGCATATAAAAGATGCCACTTTGGAGAATGCTGCAATAACCTTGTTTTATAAGATGCAAATCATCCAAAGTGCTCTCTCTCTCTCTCTTTCAAAGATGTAATCAAAATGTTTGATACACCTGTCAGCTTCGTCTATGCTTACATGAAGGTAGAATGGCACTGTTATTAAGGGAAGGGATGGCAGTTTGCTAATTATGCATTAAGAACAAGCTGAAACCATTTTTTCTGATCGAAGTTACTTTAACTCTAGCTATCTTCCCTACCCACCCACCCACCCCTGCTAGAGAATCTGAAAGACTGCCTTGGCTCTGTGCCATTTTGCTTTCCACGTTATAATTACTTCAACAAGAAAATGCCTCTTCTTTCAGTGTTGGAATTAGAAGCTGCCCTTGAGCACTCATTGCAAAAACTCAGGCAGAAAGTAAGATAATGTAACAGTATTTTAAATGGGTCTTTTTGCAAAGGGGGCGGGGGGATAAATCAGCATGGAGAAGATCCGAGTTTTGCTCTTACCATTCAGACTAAAAAATTTCCAGATTGCATGGCTAATAAACTTCTAATACCTTAGTGTTGACCTTGATGAGGTGATGTGACGTGCTGGTTAAATATAAAACTATTTTCTATTGTGGCAGCCCCCAACTTTTTCGGCACCAGGGACCAGTTCCATGGAAAGAGGTTTTTCTGCAGAATGGGAGTGTGTGTTTTATTTATTTATTTATTTATTTATTTATTGGTTCGATTTATATGCTGCCCTTCTCCGGAGACTCAGGGCGGCTTACAATGCGTTAAGTAATAGCCTTCATACTTTGTATATACCTGCTTAGTAGGGCCTTCGGAACCCCCCTAAGCGGTGTTCTTTTTTATACAAAGTCATCTTGTTGCCCCCACAATCCGGGTCCTCATTTTACCTACCTCGAAAGGATGGAAGGCTGAGTCAACCTTGAGCCTTGTGAGATTTGAACTTGCAGTAATTGCAGGCAGCTGGTGTTACTTAACAGCACTTTAGTCTGCTGCGCCACCAAGGCTCTGCATCCCACAGATGGGGCTTCACTTGTTTGCGCTGCCTGGTTTCTGGCATGCCATGGCCCGGTGCCAGTCCATGGTTTGTTTATTATTATTATTATTATTATTATTATTATTATTATTATTATTATTATTATTTGATTTATATGCCTCCCTTCTCCGGAGACTCAGGGCGGCTTACAATGCGTTAAGCAATAGCCTTCATACTTTTGTATATTTATACAAAATCAGCTTATTGCCCCCACAATCCAGGTCCTCATTTTACCTACCTTAGAAAGGATGGAAGGCTGAGTCAACCTTGAGCCTGGTGAGATTCAAACTTACAGTAATTGCAGGCAGCTGATGTTAATAACAGTGCTTTAGTCTGCTGTGCCACCAGGGCTCTTGTTCTATTGCATTTCTAGTTTCTAATATTGCATATCTGGTTTCTCTTTCTATGATATACCCACACATACTTGTCACATATGCCACTGAGTACACAATTTCATGTAAACCTATAATTGTAGGAGATGACCAGGCTGAACGCAAAGGAAGGGTCAAACGCATCGTAAGTAAGTCATGAGTCCTTGCATGCTCACAAGAAATCTATGTCCAGCCCACCTTGAATGCTTTTATTCTCACTCATTTCTCTTGACCGTTAGTAGGTCAGATTTTTATAGAGAGTTTAAGATTGCACTAAACCAGAGGTCTGCAACCTTAAACACTTCAAAGAGCCATTTGGACATGTTTCTCACAGAAAAGAAAACACCCGGAGCCACAAAACCCTTCCTGTGCCTGACAATTTCTTGAGTGGCCACAAAACTAGCATATGTAGTTGAATTAGACGTTCTGTTTTCTTCTGAAACTTTTCTTTTCTTGGATATTTATTTTACTTTATTTATTTTAATTTGATTTATATGCCACCCTTCTCCGGAGACTCAGGGCGGCTTACAATGCGTTAAGCAATAGCCTTCATACTTTTGTATATTTATACAAAGTCAGTTTATTGCCCCCACAAACTGGGTCCTCAATTTACCTACCTTAGAAAGGATGGAAGGCTGAGTCAATCTTGAGCCTGGTGAGATTCGAACTTACAGTAATTGCAGACAGCTGGTGTTAATCACAATGCTTTTAATCTGCTGAGCCACCAGGCCCTATATCCATGGTTGGCCTACTGGGGGCTGAAAAGCTCAATAAATTGCGTGCCAGCAGGTTTCACACATTGGCGGTTGTGACGCATATTTTGAGTGACAGGAAGCCGCAGCCGAGGGGTGAAAGAGACACATGTGGCTCCAGAGCTACAGGTTGCTGACCCCTGCACTAAACCTTTAAATTCATTTGAACTGCCTGAATCTCCTGAGGTGCTTGACAAGAATCTGCTTTGGAATTAGTCCTCCCCATGCATAAACCATGCTTTGTGACAAATTGCTGGATCAATGCAATATACTTAACTTGGTTACTGAATTGACACATTTTTCTGCCTTTACAAACATTAAATCATGAATTAACTGAACACTTTGGGCTCACACATACTAAGCCACAAAAAAAAAAAAAAAAACTTGACAAGGTTAAAACTAAGCCTAAACGCAGCCACTAGGATTTTGACCGGTTTAAGCATATCATTAAACCATGAATGGTCATGGTGAGCCATCCCTGTTGGGATTCTGCTATTTTACAAAAGTATTTTTCTGTACCAGCCTTGTTTTAACAGAGTTATTAAAGAGATTGCCTGAAGGCTTTTGCATAAGGCTGGAGAAGAAACCTGGGACAGATACATAACAAAATAAATAAATTGTGGGATTTCGGAAAAAAAAATAAAAAACTTACTCTGATGCAAAATGTAACATCCAGTTGATGACTCCAAGACAGCAGGGGATCAGTTCTCCAAACTACCTTCATTGATTTCCCATCTGTTTCTGGACCCTATTAAGAATGATAATTTTACTCTTTAAATCCCTAATTCAGCCACCTGAGCTTTTCCAGACATTGCTGAACAGCAACTCCCTAAATTCCACTGTCACTTACCAAGTTCTTGAAATATTACCTCTTGGCCTGTTTAATACAGGAAAGCAATCCAGCATTTTAAGACCTAGATGAAATTAATTCACCATTTTTCTGTTTATTTTGGCAAGCTACCAGCAACCAATTTCCACGAGTTTCATAGAAAGAAACTGATTAAGGAAGAAGAAAATAGGTTTGAGTAACTGCAGATGTTCCTTAGAGTCTTTTAAAAAGGGGGTTTGCAATTCGGAATGATTATTAAATTCCATTAGCAGCTCTCTAAAGTGTTCGGTATGCTGATTTAAACTTGAAGCAAAGAGGCTTTGGGAATCTCATCCTACAATGCTGAATTTTACCATTAATGTTGACACTGAATAGTCAATTAACCTGCATGGGGGGGGGGACCTCTTTTAAAAGCTGAATTACAGAAGGTCTCTTAACTTTGTATTTAGTTTAATTATTATAAGCATTAACCACTTTTCTTGGAGAAACCACTGTAAGTAAATATCTCAGTTTCTGAATCCTGAAGACGCTTTCCACCTTTAACAACTTCAGACAATCTGACCTATCTAAACCCTCGTCTTTCTTTCTTTCTTTCTTTCTTTCTTTCTTTCTTTCTTTCTTTTATTAGATTTATATACCGTCCTACTCCTGAAGGACTCAGGGTGGTGAACAGGCACAAAATAAAATACATAAATACAAAAGTTAAAAGATATAATTAAAACCAGATTAAATAATTTAGCCCAAGACAATTAAAAAATCCCAATAATTTAAAACAAATTAAAATTTCAATGTAAAAGAATTTTAAAACAGCGGAGAAAATTAGGCCAGGCCAGCTTGCTGGAATAGAAGAATCTTAAGAGCACGGTGGAAAATGCGTAGATCCGGGATCCTCCGTATCTCTGGGGGGAGCTCGTTCCAGATAGTGGGTGCCCCCACAGAGAAGGCCCTCCCCCTGGGGGCCGCCAGTTGACATTGTTTAGCTGATGGCACCCAGAGGAGCCCCTCTCTATAAGAGTGTACCGGCTGGTGGGAGGCTGCTTGTGGTAGTAGGCGGTCCCGTAAATTCCATAAATTCTGTTTTTCCCATCTCCCTTTTTATTCGCTTTAAGCGAATAAAAAGTCTAATCATTCAGCTACTGATTTCAATATCAGTCCTGTGTATTTGAGATGCGAAGAGCCATTAAAGCTCAGTGTTGAGCAAAATCATTGCCACGCTAGATCTATCTGGCCTCTTCTGCTGCTGTGCTCTGCAAGTATATTGCTGTTGCTTGTAATACAATAATGTTTGATAAATGTTATTCCAAGTCCATGACGCAGGGCACATGAATGATCCAGAAGGCCATTTTAACATCTTTTCCTCCAGTCTATGAGGCGTTTCTGAAATATTTGCTTTATCTGAATAGCTTCAGTAACAAAATGCTGGTTGGTACCAAACATTTATTGCAGGACATGTTAAGATGTGGGGATTAGTGGCCATGTTTCTCCTCACACCAGCATCTCAACATAAGCAATCTTAGTCAGGTTGATTGATAGTGCCACACTGCTTCACGTTCTCCCTTCCACCAGCAACCCAATGGGTCACCTACAATGCCTGATCTTCCATCACTGTCATCCCCATTTCACAGATCAGATGTTGCAGATGATTCATGCAATTGGGCAGGAGCTCAGAAGCACAGCCTGCCTGTGATGGGTAGGAGGAAGATAAGCAGGTCATGTACCATGTACTTGATCTAAAATTACCTCCAGCCAATTCAGCTTCCTTTGAACTCATATTCATGTTTTTCTTCCAAATCTCTTGGCTGTTCTGCTGATAGATGTGTTGATTCATTGCACAGGGAAGACAGCACACTGGGTGGATTTTAAAGGGAAATAATCCTCTGAAATAAGGGTTGTCTCTACCACACAATATCATGTAGGTTTGCTCATAAATTATTCCCATATATCCAAGTGCTTATTAGCAAGTAGCTCTTTTTTAATATTATTGCCTAAGACTTCTATAAGATGCTCTGACTGTCTGAAGTAGAATGACATTTGCTCCGTAATATCGGTACTTGTAGTGTACAATGAGTATGATTCCAGCATGAGAGGCTCTACAGCCTAAATTTGCAATGAGGGTGGTTTCTACTTCACTTGGATTAAGCTTAATTATGTGCAACAAAGGCATAATGATTATCTACACTTAGTTCCCTGATCCTAGGTAATCTCATTAAATAAGGTTATGTGCGTTTTGCTTCTATGCAAGGGCCACTCTACGAAAAATTGGTACTGCATCTAAACAAATAAAAAGAATAAAACAGAATAAAACTCCGACCGAATTAAGCCTTTCAGGAGTCTATGGATTTCAGTATTTCAACCTCTCCTGGCAAAATAAACAGAGATTTAAAACATTTAGCTGGATGTTTTCTTACATTATATTCTGAAATAGTTTTTCAGTTCCAATAGAAGAGAATATCTGTAGCTCATGGTTGAACCATGGAGTCCTTGGTAGTCTCTGAGCTTGGTTATTTTCTGGCAGATGTTTCATTACCCAACTAAATAACATCATCACTGTACACTACACAACTAGATAAGACACAGCACACACTGATGATGTTACATAATCAGGTAATGAAATGGTTGCAACCAAACAACCAAGCGCAGAGAGCACCAAGGACTCCTCATACATTTTCTTGCCCAGAGATTACCTCAATTATGATGATTGCTAATTAAAAACTTTGTAAAAAAAAATTATTTGCTTCCTTTGATTTCTTACTCTTTGATCCTATGAAGTTTTATAAATCCATTAAAATTCTTGTTTGCTTTTGTTTCCATTTCAGGTTCTTTCTTTCCTAACAGCAAGCCCTCCGAAACCATTTTTAAAATTGCCTTTTGGCTTGGGTATATAAACAGCTGCATCAACCCCATCATTTACCCTTGTTCGAGTCAAGAGTTTAAGAAAGCATTCCAAAATATCCTAAGAGGCCAGTGTCTCCACAGGAAGTATTCCTCCAACAAATACTCTCTGAGCTTCACCCTCAATCACCCAAGCAACCATGTTCCTGAAGCTCCCAAAGATATTGTACGTATACCTGTTGGCTCTGGAGAACACTTCTATAAGATTTCCAAATCGGATGGTGTGTGTGAATGGAAACTTTTTTCAGCCATGCAGAGCATGTCAACCAAGAGCAATGCTTTGAAAGAGAGGTCCAGCTGTTCTACGGCCAAAGTGAAGAGCAAAGGTTTCCTGAGAGAGTGCTGCTGTGCAAACACATCAGGAGAAAACCCAAAGGACCAGCAAATACCCTCCATTAAAATACATACTGTCTCCATCAGTGAAAATGGAGAAGATGTTTAAAGACTTTCCATCATTTTGATGGGAGTTCTGCACTTTTACAGCGTGTTTTCATGGTTTGAAAGGTCTGCATTTTCAATGGGTCACAAGAGGAGAGCAAATAAAGTTCAGATCAGGCCAACCTCTGTAGAGATGGAAACCATGGGAACACTTCCATCCATGCTGTTCCATTGGATTCTATGGGAAGTAGAACAGGGGTCCCTGTGGGGCTGGATGAATTCTGATTATTCAGATTTGATTTCTTATTCTTTTAAAGGTTTTGTTGTATCTTGTTATTTTAATTCAAGTTATCTAGCCTTTCTTTTTGTAATGATCAGTGGCGTAAAAACATTCTTGTAATATATCCTACAACAGAGAACCATTAATATATGTTCCAGCTTTCATTGCAAGTGCTTTTCTTTAGTTGTCAGCTTTTTTTTTATTATTGTGGAATAACTCTGCATTGTGAAGATAAATTTGACCAGGCTGCAGTGTAGGCTAATAGAGAAATTTGGGAGGGAGGGATATGACATGAAGGTTCTTAACGTGACCCTCACCTTTTTATTAATGGAATGATTGTGGTCTTGTGAAATTGTGAGTACCATAAAGGCTCAATTGATGCAACGGGAGCTTATAGCTAAGCCATGACTCCAATTTTTACTTTTTAAAGTTTGAATGTAGCTGTCTTTCCCCAAACAGGTTTAGCTATACTGCTGAGTTGTATAGAGTTCATGCCAATTTAATTTATGCCTTCCCATCAAGAATGCTGAGAATTATAATGCATTTTGAGTGTTCAAAATTGTCTTAGACTCAATAGAGTAACTTTGGGAAAAGAGGGTTGCTATTAAATTTGTTAATTTGTTAATATTTGTAGTATAGCTAGGGCACAGAGCTTTCTTTCAATTGACTTTAGCTACCATAAAATAAATTGCTTTCCCTGAGATTACCAAACCATAAATCAATCCTCTACAAATTGGATGAAATCATTCATCTGTCAGTTACTTATTTTCTATGAGAAATTTTCCTCATGAGTATACTATTTAAAAAAAGGAATGCAGTACTTTCTCGTTAATCCTGATTATTTGAATTTGGTTTATAGTTCTAAATCAACCAGGAAATCATGGCAATGCAAAGTTCTGAATGTTTTCAATTTATGAATGGACTCCAGTACAATAAAACCTCATTGTCTTCTATTACCGTAGTTTCAGCATTGGAAAATTATCCTCATTCATAAAGAGTTGTATAGAATATTCCTCAACGCTCAGATTAATGAGAAGTCTTCAATTCATGTGAAACTCTTGGCAGGCTCATGTATTTATATTTCACATGTTGTCTCCTGGAAAATCAAGTGATGAGTGAACAGGTAATGAGACCATTAGAAATTAAAACAGAGTAGACTGGATCTAGGCAAATTTAGTAACAGACTACATTTAGATACTACATTAAACATTGTGGTCTTGGCTTCAATTTAAGGTGTTGCTTAAACCCAGCCATAGTTTAGGGAAATGTATGAGCCTAGTCACATACATTCATTTATTTTAACCATTAGTAACTTGGGAGCCACAGATTTTGATGGGAACAAACCAAAAATAACACGGCAATTCTTACCAGCAATAGTAAACAATAATATATAGATCAGAATAACAGAGTTGAAAAGGACCTTGGACGTCTTCTAGTCCAACCCCCTATTCAAGCAGGAGACCCAGTACCATTCCAGATAAGTGGCTGTCCAGTCTCTTCTTAAAAGATGGCGCATCCACAACTTCTAAAGGCAAGTTACAGTAATTGTTCCCATTGTTAGGAAATTTCTCCTTAGTTCTAGGTTGGTTCTCTCCTTGATTAGGATATTTCTGGATTCTTAGAACTTTAGGACAGTATAACAAGTGACACAGGATTAGGAAATGCACTTTAAATTGATCTGAATCCAGCCAAACTATTTTTAATGAAATCATTCACACTGCCAGGATTATTCAAGGAAAAATAAAGCATAAGATGAATTGTCCCATGTGTGTTATCTGTGTGCATGCAAGATTGAGGCTGTTGTGCCCTATTATTTGGGATTGCTAAATCATTTTTTTTTCCTGGTGACATCAATTTATTATTGATTAATATTAATCCAAGATCAAAGAATGTTCTCATTTCTCAGCAATTTTCTATTGCTATAGTGTCAAAGGATTACATGGAATGAATTACCCAAAATAATCACAAGTGTAATAGGAATTAGCCTTCTGTCCTTTTTGCTACAGCCTCGTGCTCCAGTTCTGCTCTGGGTTATATACCAATTCTCAAGAGGAGAAGAAATGGTACAATTTTTAAAAAGGAGACATCTTGTCCACCCGAAGTATCAAATAGAAAGGAAGTTCATGTCTTAAGTGTCTCTCAGGAAGTAGCTATTGTAGAAAGTTCCCAGGACCAAACTGGAATTGACTGAGTGGTAATGTTCACATGGGAAGTTTACCCATGGAATGTTACATTCCTTTTTTTAATTTATTTTTTTTTCATTTAATTTTCTTGCATGGTTCTTCTGTTTATACTGTTGTCCTGCAAACCAAGCAGAAAGTACTTAGAAAGTGGATTAAAAACTGCTTAAAATCCTAGCTTTTCCATTTTATTTTATTTTTCTCCACTCAGGTCATTACAGAATCACCTGGTGCTACTATTTTCATGCTGGAAAGATTTAGTATAGAATCTTCTTACACATCTTTCTTGCTTGCCTGCAGTGCTAATTTGCTAGCAGGTGGGGTGGAAATGCTTCTAGACTTTATAATGCAGAAGAGAAAATGTTGACTGTAGGTATGGCTGTAGCCTATGCACCTGACCTCTGTTTGCAAACATTTAGTAAAAAAGGACTCACTGCGGATTTTATTCTGCTAATCACTGCCAACTATAGGGGCTGGTGCTCATTTCCATTTCAAGGACATTGAGCCAGCGCTGTCAAAAGAAATTTCTGTGGTCATGTGGCCAGCATGATGTCATGGAGCATTATTACCTTCCCACCAAAGTGATACCTATTTATGTACTTGCATTTGCATGCTTTGGAACTGCTAGTTTGGCAGGTGCTGAGACGGAAAATAGGAGCTCACCCCATCATGTGGCACTCAGGTCTCAAACCTAGGCTGCCAGCTGTCCAGCCGACAAGCCCAGTATCTTAACAGATAATCTAAAATGCTGATTTCTGTCCAAAATCTAAATTGGGAACCAGAGTCTACCATTATTGTTTTATAATGTCCTGTGGCTGTGTATGTAACAGTGCATTGGAAATAGAAATGGATCTCTATTCAAAATGCTGCAATACCGGCTAAACAATTGTATTATTTTTTTTTTCCTGGTTGGCATTTTCATGATGGAAACTACTATATTGTGAGCACAGTAAAAAAAAAATTGTGAGAAACTTCAGTGCGTGACTAAGAACTATTTATTTTGGAGAAGTCATGATGTAATGATAGAGTACATTTTTTCATGGAGAAATTCCTTGCTTTAAGCCTCATATGTATGATTGGAAAGAAAACATGGACTGGTGGAGCTAATGCTATGCTAGATGGGCCAGTGATTTGGTGTAGTATATACTTATTTCATGCACCATCATTTGAAGATGGAATATACATTACTATACTTAATAGATATCTTGTAATAATTCTTTACCATTAGTCATTCTGATAGGGTTCAATGGGATCTGAAGATCAAATAACCAGAGGACAATGAGAAGATACATCTTGTTACCACATCTATGCAGAAAAAAGTCTAGATAATAATGATCTAATGTGATTTTTCAATATCTCTGTATAGCTGTCTAGTGGTCATCCAGATTTTTTCAACATAGATATCGTAGCCCTAACATATGTGATTCCCTTGGTTCATATTCAGGGGTGAAAAACCCATATCTCCAAATGTTATTGGATGACAATTCTTTGTGACCACTGTTGAAGACTACTGTTAGCTGTAGCCAATGGTGGGATTCAGCCAGTTTGCACCACTTCGGGAGAACTGGTTGTTAACTTTCTGAGCAATTTGGCAAACTGGTTGTTGGAAGAAATCATTAGGGCAGAGAACCGGTTGTTAAATTACTTGAATCCCACTACTGGCTGTAGCTCTACTACATCTGGAAGGATACATTACAGAATCAAAGGAAATCTCCTACCAAAAAAATCTCAAAATTTTGGGACTCTCCAAAAAGAAGAAAATAGTTCACTTATGTAGACCTTTTTTGACAGCATAAACAGAGAGGCAGCTACTAGCTTAATACATACCTAAAACTTTGCATGAAAAGGGGGTTAAAATTCCATCTTTGGTATCTCCAGATTGGTCTGGAAAGTTTTCTATCAGAAATGCTGAAGAGCTACTGCCTGCCAGCATAGTCCACTGGCCGACCCAGTATGGGTCCATTTCCTGTGCCTTTCCCATGTATAAATCAGCTTATTTATTTTTATACCATGGAGTCTTTTGTAGCCCTCTGGCTTTATTTAGCATCTCTACAATATTTTTAGTGTTCAGAAACACTATCATACTGATCTTGTTTGACCTTACACAAACTGTTTTTTCATTAGGGACTGAAAGGCAGAAAGGTTCAAAGCCAGTTACTCATATGGAGTATCCATTTTCAATGGTCTAAGGTCCATACGATTAAATATTGAAATTAAATTAAACAAACCTGCAAGAATAACGCCATCGGGGGTGAAGGTGGAGTGGAAGATCAGAATTGCCACTTGCCACTAGAACTTGCTTCTTCTGAGATGGATTATTTCTAAAAAATCAAAAATGAAGCATGAATTTCAAGTCCTTTCAAGGTACAATGAACAGGACAATGTGGCGCTGGGGATTTTAATAATGCATTCTGAGATCAAAGCAGTTGCTTGTGTATGCAGGAAGTCCTTGACTTACAACCATTTGTTTAATGATTGTTCAAAGTTACAACTGCACTGAAAAAAAACGGATCCTCGCATGTTGCAGCACATGGTCACATGATAAAAATTCTGGTGCTTGGCAATTGGCATGTGTTTATGATGATTGCAACATCTTGGGGGTCATATGGTCACTATGCACATCAGTGTTTCTCAACTTTGGAAGCTTGAAGATGGGTGGAGTTGAAGTCCACCCATCTTCAAGCTTCCAAGGTTGAAGTCCACCCATCTTCAAGCTTCCAAGGTTGAGAAACACTGGTACACATGGTCACAAGTCAATGGAGGGGATGCCTGATTTGTTTAACGACTGTCTGATTCACTTAACAACCACAGCCAAAAAAGGTCATAAAATTGGGTGCAACTCACTTAATAATCGCCTTATTTAACAATAAAAATTCTGACTGTATTTATTCAGTAATCAGATTCACATCGCTGCCCATTTCACCAAAAACAACTTCCTTTTCCATTGATCAGTTGAGTATTGAGAAGAAAAGAAAACTGGACATGAAGCCAATGTCCTACACTGGATCTCAGCATATGAACCTGTTTGAAGAACCCATAAAAGTAATATGCATTTATGCAATCCACATGAACCTGCAAAATGACATTATCCATATAGTTTAGTGTAGAAAATCTTAAAAAGTTCCCAAGATTGTGGATGAGAAAAACAAGCTCCTAACGTTGTTTGCAAAAACTGTTTCTAGGTGATTAAAACGTTAGTTCCTAAATTATATAATATCATTGTAGCATAATAGGCCAAAAAAAGAAAGAAAGAAAGAAACCTCAAACTGAAGCACAGAGACTCTGGATTAAAAAAAAATAAATCTAAGTAGCAGAGAGTAGTTCCGGATGAAAAGATAATATATAACTTGCAGGTTCAGTATGTGGCAGCTTCATATGTCTTTCTGGGAGAAGCCGCCCCAGGAGCAGGGATTGCAGCTCTCTTGTCACAGCCAAGAAATTGAAGATGAATCCAAGAGCTTGTAGCAATCAGCCTTGCTACTCTATTCAGTAGACAAGCACTAGTTAAAAATCCTACATTGGATACCTATATCTTCACTTAAGGTGCCCCCTGAGACTCTCCATCTGCAACGTGAGATGAGAAAAATTATAAAATAGATCAGACATCATCATATTACAATACAGACACCCTCACATTCAACTCCTAGTGACTACAAGGATGTGTTTGTATAGGTTTCTTGGCAGTACTATGGAAAAGTTTTGCTGTTGCCTTCTACCAGTGTATTTTTTTCCCTCTCAATCTAGCCTACAGTCCCCAGATTCCTTGATAGTCTCTTATCCAGATTTTACCAGATCTGCTCCTAATACCCCCACTCATAGGACTTCATTCTATTAACTGAATTTAATTAATCTAACTCAATTGTAATTAGGTTTTCATTTACAATTAGGTTTTCATTCAAAAGCCATGGTGGCGCAGAGGTTAGAATCAGTGGTGGGTTGCTCCCGGTTCTTGAGAATATTAAAAATGGCGGGTATTAAAAATGGTGGGAGACTCCGCCCACCTGCCCTGATGTCACATTTGATGATCTGTGCATGCGCAGAAGCTTCTGCGCATGTTCACGCTCCTGTTGCAAACTGGTAGTAAAGGTAAGTAGAACTCACCCCTGGTTAGAGTGCAGTACTACAGGCTACTTCTGCTGACTGCCGGCTGGCTGCCTGCAGTTTGACAGTTTGATTCTCACCAGGCTCAAGGTTGACTCAGCCTTCCATCTTTCCGAGGTGGGTAAAATGAGGACCCAGATTGTTGGGGGCAATAGGCTGACTCTGTAAACCGCTTAGAGAGGACTGTAAAGCACTGTGAAGCTGTATATAGGTCTAAGTGCTATTGCTATATTGCTACATTAAATGAAATCAAATTACTTTTTTTAGTCTAAAGGTAAAGGTTTCCCCTGTCCGGTCATGTCCAACTCTTGGAGGTAGTGTTATTTATTTATTAGTCCAATTTATATGCCACCCTTCTCCATAGACTCAGGGTGGCTTACAATGCATTATAGCAATAGCCTGCATACTTTTTTGTATATACCTGCTTATTAGGGCTTTCGCCCCTGCCCCAAGCGGTGTTGTTCTATACAAAGTTGTCTTATTGCCCCCACAATCCTCAATTTACCTACATTAGAAAGGATGGAAGGCTGAGTCAACCTTGAGCCTGGTGAGATTCGAACTTGCACTAATTGCAGGCAGCTGGCAGCTAAGTGCTAGCACTTAACAGCACTTCAGTCTGCTGCACCACCAAGGCTCTTTTATCTCCATTTTCTAGCTGAGGGAGCCACTATTGTCTGAAGATGCTTCCTCGGTCATATGGCCAGCATGACATAGGGCAAGGTGCATGGAATGCTGTTACCTTCTCACTGAAGTGGTACCTATTTATCTACTTGCATTTACATGCTTACGAACTGCTAGGTTGGCAGGAGCTGGGAAAATAGGGGGAGCTCAACCCATCCTGCGATCCTTAAGTATTGAGCATTCCCGTTGACAAGCCCAGAATCTTAATCGTTAGATAACTGTATCTTCCTCCTCCACCCCCACCCCCCGCTGCCGCTTTTTTTTTTTTTATCCTACGCTACCCAATTTTCAGATTGTAACTTTAAAACCATGCTTAAGTTGAATTTTTGCAAGAAACATAGGATAAATGCTGGCGATTCAGAAGAGACAGTGATAAAACTGATGCCTAATGACCTCAGCAGTTGATTGATTTTTAGATTCACTTTGGATAGCAATAACTATTCCACCACGTTCCCAGAAAAACTTGGCTACAGGCAAGCTGTTAAGTTAGCTCTCTGCAAAGAGAGAGGTATATGATGGTAGATCAATATAAAAGCATGCTTTGTATACAGAGGTCCTCAGGTTTCCAGGTTTAGGTAGGTGGTGTCTTCTGCTGTCTGAGAATTTTAGAGCTGCTATCAAGGAGAATAAGGAAAAACATTGGGAGAACATTGCTTTGGGAGGCAACAATCCCCAC
Organism: Arizona elegans; assembly: GCA_022577455.1. Lineage (NCBI taxonomy): Eukaryota > Metazoa > Chordata > Lepidosauria > Squamata > Colubridae > Arizona > Arizona elegans. The sequence goes on along the minus strand of JAKOOJ010000013.1, from coordinate 3,478,328 downwards.
AACTAGTTAAGCCAGGGGTCGGCAACCTTAAACACTCAAAGAGCCACAATGGTCCTAACCAGAAGCCCCCCGTTTAATTTTGGAGCCAACTGGAAGTCCAGTTCCCGCATCATAGTCTCCTCCTAGCACGGCATCTTTTTTCCTCTGCCAACTGGAATTCCAGTTCCCCCACCATAGAATCTTCTCCTAGCACAGCATCCTTTTTCCTCTACCTGTCCTAACCAAAAGCCCTATCAGTTGTGGAGCCGACCAGCAGCAGGGAGCCACAACAAAGGAATGAAAGAGCCATATGAGGCTCCAGAGCTGTGGGTTGCTGACCCCTGAGTTAAGCAAACCACATATAGACATCTGCTTCTCAAACTACTTTGGTTGATGAATATGTGCCTGCAAGTTAATGTCAACTCTTAACCATAACATAGATCATAGCCATAGATCTTCAACATAGATTTTCTCCAGGAGGATCTGTCCTCAAGCTAGTACAGCAGGAGGCATCTAATGGCAAGCTTTGGCAATCAACCATTTGCATTCATACCTGCAAAACGTGCTTCTTGTTTCAGTCTCCCAGTAGGGAGGAACAGCCTGTAAATGGCTGTGTTCCTTGGCTTTGTGCAGTGAACAAAGTATGCTAATCAAATTGATAGACATCTGGATCAATGTTTACACAGAGCTATTTCAGGGATTTTGTGAGGGTAAGAAAAAAAGAAGTCCAAGTTGCTGGGTTGTGTACAAAATTAAAGAGCCTCCTCTCGTCCTGTTCTTTAAAGTTACTATCTGATTGAAGAATAAGAAACAGCTCTGCAAGTTTTCAATTTACCAGAAGTAAAATGGGGAGGGGATAATTATTTACAATAAGAAGAGATCCCAGAAAGAAGCAGTGTCAAATCCCTTGCACAATACTGCCAAGATAGCTACGTACATGTGTTCATATAGTCTTCAGGAGTTAAGTTCAAGGCAAGGAAAGCTTTATTTTCATGATAAACAGGAACCATCAAGCAGATGATGATGATGATTAAAAGGCTAAAATGGGAGAAAAGAGACATACCTTCCTGGATAATCCAGTAAGGAAGAAGAACTTTACAAATTGATAGAACATGGAATAATAAAGTTGGAAGGGGCCTTGGAGATCTTCTAGTCCAACCCCCTGCTTGACCAGGAGACCCTATACTATGTCTCAGATATTTTTTTTCAGGATGCCTGAGAACTACCATATTTTCTGGAGCATAAGACACACCGGAGTATAAGACGCACCTTAGTTTTTGGGGAGGAAAATAAGAAAAAGGCTGCTTGGTGAGTGGATCGGCCTCCCGGAATACCCCCAATCAGCTGTTCCCAGAGGTGAATTTTAGCAACAAGTTTGTTGGTTGAGAGCTCTGTGCCTTGCTTTTTTTTCAGCCTCTGAAACTTCTGAAACAGAGCTTCAGAAAAAAAGCCTCTGAGGCTCTGCTTAGGAGTTTCTTTACTGAAGCTCTGTTTCAGAGGCTTTTTTTCTGATGCTTCCTTTCAGAGGCTTTTTTTTTCTGAAGCTGTTTGGGGGCTTTTTTTCTGAAGCTTCATTTCTGAGGCTTTTTTCAGCACCCAGATTCATCCAGATTTTCACCCTCTTTTTTGGGGGGGTGGGGGGAGGTGCGTCTTATACTCCAAAAAATATGGTAATTTTAACTTTTGAAATCTGGAGCTTTTGAATTGACTTCATTGTTGGAATTGGAATTGTGGTTTCTTGCTCTAAATCTTTCTCTACCTCTTGCCTATCCGTACTTTTCCAGCCTGGAAAAACTTCCTAGAGCAGAGGTGTCGAACTCAATTTCATTGAGGGCCACATCAGCAGTGGTGGGTTCCTCCCAGTTTGGTCCGGTTCGGCCGAGCTGGTAGCGGTGACGATATGACGTCACCAAACCGGTTCTCCTCCCCGCCCCCCACTCCCCTGCCCCCCCACGTTATTCTTACCTTTTATTTGGTCCCACCCCCAATCTGTTGCTGCCTCCTGAGTCCCAGCTGATGACTAGAGGGGAAAAAAAACTGTTTAAACTCTTGCTGCGGGGCTTCAAAGGCCGTCCTACAGCTGATCAGTGTTAAAAGCAAACAAATGAGTCGGGTCGTAAGTGCGAGGACTGGTTGTAAGTGCGAGGACCTTCCAGAAATGACGCTGACCAACTAGCCATGCCCACCTAGTCACATGACCTCCAAGCCACACTCACAAAATAAGCCACGCCCACAGAACCGGTAGTAAAAAAGTTTAGAACCCACCCCTGCGCATCAGGGTTGTGTTTGATCTTGGGGGGGGGGGGACGTGGAGGGGGTTGGCAGAGTGGCCAGCTTGATGTCACTCATGTGAGGGGCACCTGTGGCAGCCTGAGTGCTCTGCCAGCAAAAACAGGCTCCCGAGGTCTGTTTTTGGCTGCGATGGCTTCCTGCAATCCTCTGCCAGCGAAAACAGAGTTTGGGAGGGCTACAGCCCTAGTGAGCTCATGCAACCCTCCTGAGCTCCATTTTCACTGGCAGAGGCACCATGGGCTAGTCCTTTGCTGTTTCCAGGGTGGCCCTGCAGGCCAGATCTAAGCACCCCATGGGCCGGATCGACCCCTCAGGCCTTGAGTTTGACACCCCTGTTCTAGAGGAATTCTCCAGTGAAGTTTTCTTTTGGACTTAATGAAAGCACAGGAAGTCAGAAAGATTGTACAATGAAACGGGCCACATAAATAAATGCAAGAATGCCACATTCCAAGAATTTGTTTCTAATGCACTGTTCTCACTGTACCCCAAGCTTCTTTTCTTCCTCCAAAATGGATGCATGTATATTTGAACATGTTTTTAAGGAAATATGGGATGACATACCATTCCTCTAAGAAGCTATGTTAAGAATCTATATCTGTAACTTTTGCATTAGAGCCAAAAGGAATAAAGTTCATCTCCATTTCCTGCCCAAATATTTTCATAAGAACCAACAAGACATTCTTAGAGAAGGACAACATGGCTTTCATTTGTGATTTCTGATAACCTTTCATGACCCAATCAGCACTTTAAGCAAATAAACAGAAGAATAATCCTGCCCTTTGGAACTCTCCAAACGCCAAGTTTTGTGAGTTGAGTATCTTTAGGATAAACACTCTATAAATTCAGCTTAACAATCTATCTTTAAGGAAGGTTATCTCTAATTTCAGAGCACTGCTTATAAATTTTTGCAGTTTTTCTTTTCAGGGATATGGTTTCAAGAGAGTCTTCTGGAAGCCTTGAAAGTTGCCTGGAGTCCTTACAGATCATTATAACTTGCAATATGATCAAATTCATCAATTATGAAATAGGGAAACAGTAATCTTCTCCACAGCCAAGAAATTAAAAGACGCTTGCTCCTGGGGAGGAAAGCTATGGCAAAATTAGATAGCATACTAAAAAGCAGAGACATCACCCTGCCAACAAAAGTGTGTATAGTCAAGGCGATGGTTTTCCCAGTTGCAATGTATGGCTGTGAAAATTGGACCCTAAGAAAGGCTGACTGCCAAAGAATTGAGGCCTTTGAACTCTGGTGCTGGAGAAGACTCCTGTGAGTCCCTTGGACTGCAAGGCGATCAAACCAGTCAGTTCTAGAGGAGATCAACCCTGACTGCTCTTTAGAAGGCCAGATCCTGAAGATGAAACTCAAATACTTTGGCCACTTAATGAGAAGGAGGGAGTCACTGGAGAAGAGCCTAAAGCTAGGAACCACTGAGGGTAAAAGAAGAAGGGGATGGCAGAGAACGAGGTGGCTGGATGGAGTCACTGAAGCAGTCGACATGAGCTTAAATGGACTCCGGGGGATGGTAGGTGACAGGAAGGCCTGGAGGAAAGTTGTCCATGGGATCATGATCGGTCGGACATGACTTCGCATCTAACAACAACAACAACAATCCTCTCTACTGTAATCAACTTAATGTCAGTTGAAGAGTAATTCAACAATAGATTCATCTTTATCCTATCCTGTTCTAATTTGCTTTCTTGCAACTTCTGTATTCTGGTTTCTGGCATGCACTCCAAAGCCCATATAATCCTTGGGCTGAAAAACAGTTTTTCATTCTGCCTTAAACAAGGAACTTCATTCATATAAGCCCATGTCATTTTTATCCATTATTACCTGTATTTTTCCATTGGTCCACTAAATATACTAAGCCTTGTGGTGAGATGGATCCCTAGGTTCAGTCTGACCTACCTTGCTATTTCCTTCTTCTCTTCCCATGGAATACAAATACCTCTTTTTGCTTTGTGTTAAGCTATGATTTGATCAAATCCTCCAGAAATAGCTGATAGACACAGACCAAGACCAAAAATGGGAATCTCTGTGTTATTTCCAACCTACCATGGTTGAAATGCAATTTCCTGTAATGATTGAAAGGGCAAATTGACTTTTTCTCTCAAGCCAGGGAGAAAAGAAATTAAAAAAAATGGTTTAGGAGCAGACTCATTCCAAGGTGCTTAAACTGTCAAACAACAGTATTATACCATACCTGAAGCAGCCTACTTCAAAAGTAATATAGGCCCAGAGATATTTCCTTGCATTATCAATAAATACTAAAACTCCAAGATAGATGGAGCATCAACAGGGAAATTAGTAATTTCTAACTGCCTTTTTCCAAAAAAGAAAAAGAAAAAAAAAGATGATCTAAAACTAAAAAGACAAATTAATCTATTGGTGGCTTGTGCTAATTTTTATCTTTGTTCCAAAGTCATTCCATGCTATTTTTGCAGGGTGGTTAAAAATATATTTTCATGAAAGTCCATTTCGATGTACATTATTAAACCTATTATTATCCCCAACAATATATATTTCTGAATGTGTTTTTTCTCGAAATGTGTGATTAAAATGCATTTAGATAGTAATGGGGAATGAGAACTATGTGGCTCCATTGCTTCATTTGTATGTTTTGTTTGCATCATCCAGTATTGGGAAAGGCTTCTGCAGGAAGTGGTCAAGGCTTCGAATAATGGAAAGTACCTTGTTGAGCTGAGTCATGTCATCTCCTTGCATCAATGAGATGCATCTAATTCAGATTTCAGATTCAAAGAATCTTGTTGAAGCAATCAAAACCACCTACCATTGCATGGATGAATGAATGGATTTGATAGGTGGGTGGGTAGATTTATAGTGTGTATACGGCTAGGTGTGCATCAAACACAGACACAGCCTTCCCTCTTCTAGCTCAGACACATTAAATAAATAGAACGTCCCCATCAGCAGAAACATTTTAAGTAATTTATTAGCAAAAGAACACAAAGGCAAAGTCCTAGACATTGGCTGAATATTTTTGCATGCATCGGGATGACTACAGTCAGAGATTTCCAAATATAATTAATTCACTGTGATTTAATTACATTTGGAATCACCTGCAAGGCTGCATTGCAAATGCTTTGTGTTGGAAGAGAAGAAAGAGCTGTTGCTGGAGAACAAACAGTGCAATAAAACATCCCAGGTGCACAAAGATATAGGCACAACTAGTCTGCCGCATGATCTCCCCTTTTTTTGCCTGGCACTTTGCAGTAAAATTAATGACTAAACAAGAAGACTGATGCCACTTCCAATTTGACATAGTCAGAGAAATGTCCACAGGGAACATTCCCTTCTTTCTTTCTTTCTTTCTCCGCCCTCTGTATTGGAATCTAAAACCAGGTAAGAGAGTTGCCATTTTCTTTTCCCAGATTCTTATAGGATGCTGACTTATCTTGAGTTGCATTGTTGCTCCATTAAACTCCACTGGATGCAGTGGTGGGATTCAAATAATTTAACAACCGGTTCTCTGCCCTAATGATACCTTCCAACAACCAGTTCACCAAACTGCTCAGAAAGTTAACAACCAGCTCTCCCGAAGTGGTGCGAACTGGCTGAATCCCACCACTGACTGGATGTAAATGGAAGTAAAAACAAGACACAATCATTTCACATGCTGATGAGGGTACTCGGCACTCAGTTGGTATTTATAGTTCTGAATATTTTCTGGGTTTTTAAAAGCATCTCTCCATCCCTCACTCTCACTCTCCCTTCCTCCCTCTTTTCCCCTCTCTCCCCCTCTCCCCCTCTCCCCTTCTGTCTCCCTCCTCCTTTTTCCCTCCCATCTCCCCCTCCCCCACTCCCTCTCCCCCTTCTCTCCCTCTTTATCTCCCTCTCCCCCTTCCTTCCCTCCCTCTTCAAGAAGAAAGTCAACTTCCTATTGATGCACTGTAGAACAATCTAGTGTGGAACTATTAAACCAACAGACAAAAGAAAAGGTTTCACTGTGTGTCAAAATGGCAGAGAGAAATACTTGCTTCCAACTAATACTTGATCTGGAAAGAAGACGTATCCTTTGGTAGCGGTTTGTCTTTTTCCTCCCCCTCACTCCCCTCCGTGTTCTTAAATACATCTAACAAGAATAACCATGTTTTTATCTGTTAAATGCGGCAGCAAGTGAAACCCAGGTTTTCACTTGCACTGCAAATGCAAAGAAATTTGCTCACTTGGCTCAGAGTTTTCCATAACAGTGGCATCTTGAGCTGAATGTCAAAGTGTTCTGTTATTGATCCAGTGGTAGATTTAGATACGGCTATTAATTTTCGCCAAGGAGCCATCTGTGTTATGTTCACAAATCCAACCAGCAAGTTTATGCTTTTCTGGGACTAACTCAGTTGATTCCAAGCAATCACCAACTGCTGAGCGTGTCTCTGGTTTTCATCCCAAAGTCAATAAACCTATGGCCCAGGATATGCTGCATTTTGTTAAAAATGAACACAAGCAGACATCCATTCTTCCAATGCCTTGCCAAAACATGTGATTTCCTTGCTCTGGAAATCAGCGTGCAAACTCTTCCGAGTATAAACGGATAGTCCATAGTTTAGAAGAAAAGTATTTCCTCAGAATAAGCACTATATTACTTGAATATGAGTTAGGATACAAAACTGAATATGAGACATCTCCATGGGAAGCAGTGAGGTTCCCATGGAAATAGAGAAAAAAAACTGGTTCAAGGCTGAATATAAGTCTCTATTTGTTGCCAAATATGCATAAAGGCCAAGGAAACTCGAAAGGAAAAAGCATCAAACTAGACAAGGGTCTTTACTTAGCACACTGCTCAGCAAAGCCAAAGAAATGCTGATTTGTTTTGTACCTTCTTGTTTTTCATTTCAAGAATGATAGGGCTGGAAGAGACCTTGGCAGTCTTCTAGTCCAATCCTCTGCTCAAGCAGGAGCCTCTGTACGGGGTGAAATGCTACCAGTTTGCACGGGTTCAAGCGAACCGGTAGTAATAAAAGATACCAGTTTGGGCAAACTGATAGTAAAAATATGCTACTGGTTCGTCTGAACTGGTATTTCCGACCATCAGCTCTACCACGCTATTTATATTTGCTAGAAAGCAGGAAATCCTACTTTCTAGCGAATCTAAATCGCGCGGCACAGCTGTTTCCCCCCCCCTCACTGTTCTACTTACCTTCTTAGGCACATGCACAACCAGTGTCAAACTGCAGAGGATTTCACCACTGCCTCTGGACCGTCTGGACCAATGGCTATCCAATCTCATCTTGAAAACCTCCAATGTTGGAGCACCCACCACTTCCAGTGACAAGCCGTTCCACTGATTAATTGTTCTCATTGTCAGGAAATTTCTTAGTTCTAGACCGGATCTCTTTAATGGTCTTCCAATTTCAATATTCAATTATCATCCAAGGTAGGTTTAAACATCTGAAGGGAATAAAGAAAAATTACATAGAAAATATTGTGGTGAGAAGGTAGAAAAAGCCTTTTCGTCACAATCATTCCTGCACTCTGTATTTCTGAAGAAATAATTTGGTGGTATGGGAATCCTAGGAAATTTCTAGTTCCATCTTTATAACAAATCAACACAAAAATGTATTTGTGCAATTCCTGTTTCAATCAGTTGCATCAAAAGAAATAATGTCTGAGTATAGAAAATGCTAGTATTACTCCAGTTTCATTACTATTTTAATGATTTGTTGTATCTGATACGTCTTGAACTAAATCAGGTTGGTACACACTTAAAACAAAAGATTTTCCATATGGAACACCAATGATCTGACTAATAAACTACAACAGAAATGTATATTTGGAAAATTACTTAATGTGTCCATAATTGTTTTGGTGGTTTCTTGGATACTGTCACTGGCTGGGCCTCTGTATTATGCACTTTATTTTTTATCTCTAAGGCAGTTTGACATCTGATACGCTTAATCCTGTGTGAATAAACCATGGGAATTTCAAAGAAATCTAACTGTAAATAAAATGGTATAAAGTTGTCCATTTTGAGTCAGAATGACTGTCTCTTTTCTTTTTGTATAATGGAACATAATTTTTATTAAGAATCTTTATTACAATTGTAAAAAAAGACAGATATTTTAATTGTTCACAATGGCCTGAAAATCTCCAGCTATTTAGAAAGAATCTACCTTTCTATTTTAGAAAGAAGACATTAACTACAAGAAAGGAAGAGTGAATTCAAAGGAAAAGTTGTTCAACCTTTAGATTAACTTTATTTGCTCTTAATGAAGCTTCCTTGCTATTGATTATATGATCTATGCTATTTATTCTGGGGAGGGGAAAAAAAAGATTTAGCATGTGGTGGGTGAGTTATCAGGAGACGGTTTAAAATCTCAACAGCAACCCAAATGAGAGCTATACAGATATTCCAACTAACACAATCTAAGTAATTATGGGCTGTCAAAAAAGCAAAAACAAAAGCCCATATTAGAAGCTACGAATCTTTAACTCTACAAGTTAATTGTACTATCTAGCTGCATGAATCTGTCACTCGAGTCTTTAGCTGAAAGCAATTTCAGATACAGAATGCCAAGCTGCTAACTGAAACTAAAATAAAGCAATTAGGGTTACATGTTCCATATTTAAAGAAACCCCATCTCTCTTTAAGTTCAGCCATTAGCCCAGCGGTTTGTGAAGCCACTTGGACTTCAAAATATATACCTTCCCCTTGAAACTAATCTCTTATGGTCTAAAATAAACCATACTTTTTCTTCAATCATTCTCTGAATCAAAAATTAATTCTATTTCATTTTAGTAAAATAAAAATGTAACCCATGATATGTGGCTGGTGTAACATGATTCACACAGTCACACATGCTTGATATATTTTTACCTCAGGGGCTCATAAATCTATGGTTAAGAAGAAAACCGAATTCTCCCTTTCAGAGCTGAGATAACATGTGCCCATGCACTATTTTTATACTTTTCTACCTTATTTGTTTAGCAATTAATATATCATACATGACAGAAATTTATGAATCCTTGTCTTAAAATAATATATTTTTTTGGCTTCTAAAATATAAAATATTTTTCTGCCAAGCGTCTTTAGCATTGGGGAAAATAAAAATTACTTAAGCAACATTAAACTCACAAACCCTGGAATAGTGGAATACTGTATCTACGCAGAACCTTCTTACTGTCATTCTCTCTGAAGGTCAAGTCAGTTCATAGAATCCCACAATGATTTTATGACTCAAACACTCTATCACCCTTTCCTGTCCCATTGGGATGGTCAAGAGTATTTGCAGAATATGGGGGTGGGGAGTCAAGATGGCAGCCCCAACAGTATGATTGAGATATAACACATAAAAACCAAAAAAGTTTGATTCATATCATTGTGGTCACCATCTTTTTTTTTTCCACCCATGTCAGAGCAGCAGTTTCTAAACCTTTTGCTAACATATCTCCTTTTAGTACAATTATTTTTTAAGATGTATACAACAAACGATAAAATACAAAAAATGGACAGGTTAGGGAAAGAGCTTAAAACAAAACCAGAGACTTTAAGATTAGGTGGTGGTAAAGAGATAAAATGAGTACTTTAAAATTTAATAGATAGATAGATAGATAGATAGATAGATAGATAGATAGATAGATAGATCATCAAATTTGCTGATGACATCAAGCTAGCAGGAATAGCCAAAACTTTGGAAAATAGACTTAATATACAGAAGGATCTTGGCAAACTTGAACATTGGGCACTATCTAACAAAATGAAATTCAATGGTGAAAAAAGTAAGGTTCTACATTTAGGCAAGAAAAACAAAATGCACAGGTACAGGATATGTGGTACCTTGCTCAATAGTAGTAATTGTGAGAGGGATCTTGGAGTCCTAGTGGACAATCACTTAAATATGAGCCAGCCGTGTGCTACAACTGCCAAAAGAGCCAACACAGTTCTAGACTGCATAAACAGAAGGATAGAATCAAGATCACGTGAAGTGTTAATACCACTTTATAATGCCTTGGTAAGGCCACACTTGGAATACTGCATTCAGTTTTGGTTGCCACGATGTAAAAAAAGATGTTGAGACTCTAGAAAGAGTGCAGAAGAGAAACACAGGTGATTAGGAGACTGGAGGCTAAAACATATAAAGAACGGTTGCAGGAACTGGGTATGTCTAGTCTGATGAAAAGAAGGACTGAGGTGACATGATAACAGTGTTCCAATATCTCAGGGGTTTCCACAAAGAAGAGGGAGTCAAACTATTCTCCAAAGCACCTGAGGGCAGGACAAGAAGCAATGGGTGGAAACTAATCAAGGAGAGAAGGAACTTAGAACTAAGGAGAAATTTCCTGACAGTTAGAACAATGAATCAGTGGAACAATTTGCCCCCAGAAGTTTTGAATGCTCCAACAGTGGAAGTTTTTAAGAAGATATTGGATAACCATTCATCTGAAATGATATAGGGCTACCTGCCTAAGCAGGGGGTTGGATTAGAAGACCTCCAAGGTCCCTTCCAACTCTGTTATTCTATTCTATTCTAAAGTTTTAACAAAAGGTAAAATATAAAAAAATGAAGAGTTTAGGGAACCCGGTTAAAACAAAATCAGGAGATTTTAATATCTAGATGGTGGTAAAGAGATAAATGAGTCCTTTAAAAGATGGGAGGGGACCCTCTTTATTTCTTGCCCTTCCTGAAACTCAAAATTCAGATATCTAAATGGAACAATGTGGGGTTTTTTTCCTTCCACCTATCTGGAGAAATCTTTGGGTATAGAGACCTGCAATAACATGTACAAAGTCCACTTTTCTTGGTTCTATTTCTAGACCTTCCTGATCATGTTTCTCTGGAGTCAACATCTGACCTTTTGGGAATTTAGCCACCTTTATTTTAAACGGGCCTGGTGGCTCAGCAGACTGATAGCATTGTGATTAACACCAGCTGTCTGCAATTACTGTAAGTTTGAATCTCACCAGGCTCAAGGTTGACTCAGTCTTCCATCCTTTCTAAGGTAGGTAAATTGAGGATCCAGTTTGTGGGGGCAATAAGCTGACTTTGTATAAAATATACAAAAGAATGAAGACTGTTGCTTAACGCATTGTAAGCCGCCCTGAGTCTCCGGAGAAGGGTGGCATATAAATCAAATTTTAAAAAAAACAACGGTTGTGGTGATTGTCCTTTCTCGAGAAGAAAACTGAACGCTTCCACATCTCATTTCCTTGCCATTGCATTATGTACACAGATCTGACCTTCACCACCAAAATTAACTGAATGATATGTAGAATGAGAGACACAAATAAATCGTTGGAATGAGATTTTGCAACATTTCAGTCTCGTGCCAAATCAGGGGGATTAGAGATATTTTTATACGCAGTGGGAACTGGGCTGCAATTGGCTGATGGCATCCATTGACACAGGGGCAGCTGAGATAAGGTTATTGCTCGCTCCTTAAAAGACTTGAGTTGCAATGTGTTCTCCCTAGAGAGATATGCACTCCTGTGACCCATGCATGTTCTTTACTGCTTCCAGCTTCGTCAGTTTATATAAAAGTATATGGTCCTTGTTGGTAAAAGCTTGTTGCTAGCACAGCAGTTCTTATCCGCTGCTGAGCACATTAATCAACTGAATTATATCAGATGTAGTAAGCCCATGATGGTGAACCTATGGCACACGTGCCACAGGTGGCACGCATAGCCATATCAGTGGGCATGCCAGCTCAGCTCAGCTCTGGCGAGTATGCACGCACCGGCCAGCTGATTTTCGGGCCTTCTGAGCCATCTACTAGAGAGGCTCTGGAGGCTGGGGACAGCAAAAAAGTCACTTCCTGTCCAACTGGGAGTTGGGAAATGGGCCACTTCAGGCCTCCAGAGGGCCTCCGAGAGGTGGGGAAGGCTGTTTTCACCCTCCCCAGATGCATAGAGAGGATCTGGAGCCAGGTGAGAAAGAAAAATGGGCCTACTGGGCCATCACGTGCCAGGAGCAGGGGGGAGGGGGGTTGCACGCACATGCGCAGGGCGGGGCACATAGAATTATGGGTGTGGGCACGCATGCGCCCGAACCTCTCCCCCACACCCTTCCTGTCACACGATGGCAAAAAGGTTACTGTAGTAAGCAAAAGTATCACTGTAGTAAGTAAACTGAGGTCAAAGATTCAGCAAACCCATGACAATGTTGCATCTGTATAAAATAGATTCCCTCCTGTCACTTCATGGTGCTTTTTCAAAAGGCAACTGGACTTGGTTTTCTTGCGTGAAGACTTTGCATTTCTCATCCAAGAAGCCAAAAATTGAACTGATGAAGCTTCTTGGATGAGAAGGGAAACGTCTTCAAGGAAAAAAACAAAGCAAGTTCAGTTGCCTCTTGAAAAAGCACCTTTGGGACAACCATGACCTGGATGACTGAGAATCTCCATAGATATTTCTCTGATGGCACTGCAACAGAAGGGAAGGGGAAAGGCTAAAAAGATTATGCTACCTGCATTTAACTCATTTAACTTTTGAACAATTAGCCTTGCAAATACCCGTATTTTTCGGAGTATAAGATGCTCCAGACTATAAGACGCACCAACCCTTTTTGGTGAAGAAAACAAGAAAAAGAAATCTGCCTCTGCCTCCCAGCAATTTTGCCTCATTGCAGCAAACAGCAAACAGCCTGCTTTACTTTCGTTTTCAACATACCTTGATTAGCACAAGGAAAAAAAAAACTGCTCCCAGCAATTTACCTCCTTGCCGCAAGCAGCAGAGGCCCGTGCAGAAATAGGCAATGGCAATCCCTGCAGCCTGAAACAGCTGAGAGTCAGGAGGCCAATCCATTGGACAATCAACTTGTGCTAATTAGGCTGTGCTGAAGCTGAAATGGACTGTTTCTTCTTGCTGCTTGCTGCAAGGAGGTAAATTGCTGGGAAGCAGTGGCCAAATGGGTGCGGGCCAGTGGGTGGGCGGGGCTACATTTGGTATATAAGAGGCAACCAAATTTTCACCCCCTTTTAGGGTGAAAAAGGTGTATCTTATACTCTGAAAAATACGGTATATCTGTCAGAAAAGATGGGGGAAGTATTGTTCACAATCTTATTTTATTTTTTTATTTTATTTTTTTTTATTTTATTATTTTATTTTATTTGACACATTTCTGAACCGCCCATTTCCCTCAAACAGAGACATTGCACAATGTACAATAAAGCATCAAAATTAAAAACAGTGCACAAAAATTAAAAACAATTAACATTTTAGAATTAAAAATTTAAAACATTATTTAAAAAATGTTAAGGAGGCAAGGATCATGAAACCCTGTTAAAAATTAGTTGACAAAGGCAAAGCGGGGAGAGTTCTCACAGCACCAGCCAACTGTATAGAAAAGGCAAAGTCCCCACTGTCTACACAATAATATTGTAAAGAGAAAGCAGAAATATGTTTGCTTTATACATGTGTCCAAAAATAAAATCAAACCCTTTTTAATAAAAGTTGTTTTTTTTTAAAGATATAACACACAGTCTGGAACGCAGTGGCATATCAGCTGAATGACACTGGAACAGCCGGCCGGAAATCTTCTGCACTCCGGCGGTTTGAGCCCAGTTCTCTGAGATGGGGTGAGCTCCCACCCGCTCACTTCCCATTTCCTGCCCATTCAGCAGTTCGAAAGCAAGTAGATAAATAGGTACCATTTCAGTGGGGAAAACCTAGCAGTGCTCATGTGTGCAGAGAGCAGGAGCTGATGCTGGACCTGGCAGGACACGCAAGCCAACAGGAGGTGAGGGTGAGGGTGGAAGAAATTGGAAGAGCCAGCAACTAGTCTGCTTATGTAAGCTAGTTCACCCCCTGCGGTGCACCAAGGATAGACACATAAGTGCTGAACAGAATGAACTAGCAATTTAGGTGTCAGGACTGCATAGTGTCTAGCATTTGTAGATTTTTCCCTAGCATTGTATGCCATACGTTAAATAAAGAAACATGCAGTCTAAACTTCAACCTTACGTAGGATGCATACAACGAAGGGTAGCTCAAAATCAGGCAACCTGGAAAGTGACAGATAAGTTCTCTGCTCTCTGCTAGGGTAATTCTTTAAAATGAGATAAATATATATCTTCTGAGTTTCCCTATAAAGCGAGCAACAATGGAGGGATTAGGAATTCCTCAGAGCTATCTCCATATGAGCAGACACATTGCTGAAAAGAAATGTTTTATATCCCACCTACAGGCATACACACACACGGGAGGGAGGGAGGGAGGGAGAGGGAGAGAGAGAGAGAGAACAAACTGCAGAGAACTTTTCTGGTGCATCCAGAAAAGGACTTGCAGGAACCCAACAACTCATCACATTTTCACTTTATGTAAGAGCTCATTTGATCTGCTTCAGTTTGCTGTAACAAGGCCAATCCTTCTTATAGATCAGTTTCTGGACTAAAGTGCAACATCAGTTGGCCAAGTTCAATAGACAAGCCACAGACTGAATACCTTCGATTCAGCCCAAAACATTAATTTTGCTGGTCTCTTTCTGCTAATATTTCCAGCTGATCTTGGTTTCTAAGATGGGTAGCTAAATTGATCTCTGCTTTATCATAAGTGCCAAGCATTTGCCATTCTGTTTCTTGCTATCATTGAAAGTGCCTTGGGAAGCATTAATGAAGCTAGTCTGCTAAATAAATTGCCTCAGTTGTTTACTCTGAAGCATAAGATAAATTCCTATTAAAAGGCAAGCTGCCGATGGGGATCCATTTCTCTGAGAGGAAGCGATTCAAAGTAATGATTCAACGGAGTTAAGATTCAAAAGTCAGGTAACCTTGAATTGGGATCTGCAATAATACTTCTTAAGATCTTGAAGGATTTCTCATGATCAGGCAGCTTCCATCCACATGCAGTCTTCTTTATACAGAGTGAAGATAGCCTTGGGACTTGCCAGATGTGAAGAATTGGGACCACGTGTTAAGTTTCACTTAAGCTCATGCCTATACAGAAGAATATAGTAAACAGTAAATTGGCGCTTGATAAGAGTCAACAGAATTCAAAAGGGACGTAGACCACCTATGGGAATGTAAGGCCTCCAGGCTGATTACTGCATCCAGTTTGGTCACCACACTATAAAAAACATGTTATGACTCTAAAAAGATACAGAGAAGAGCAACCAAGATGATTAGGGGACTGGAGGCTAAAACATACAATGAACGGTTACAGGAACAGGGCATGGCTAGTCTAGTGAAGAGAAGGACCAGGGGAGACATGATACTAGTCTTCCAATATTTGAGGGACTGCCGCAGAGAGGAAGGGTCAATAGCAATAGCACTTAGACTTATATACCACTTCACAATGCTTTACAGCCCTCTCCAAGCAGTTTACAGAGTCAGCATATTGCCCCAAACAATCTAGGCCCTCGTTTTACCCACCTCGGAAGGATGGAAGGCTGAGTCAACTTTGAGCTGGTGGGAATTGAACTGCCAAACTGCTGGCAGCCAGCAGTCAGCAGAAGTGATCTGCAGTAGGTAGTGCAGCATTCTAACCACTGCACCACCATGGCTCATGATCAAGCTATTTTCCAAGGCACCTGAAGGCCAGACAAGGAATAATGGATAGAAACTGATCAAGGAGAGATTCAACCTAGAAATAAGGAGAAATTTTCTGA